>CM068586.1:50509666-51199666 GCA_035048485.1 Pteria penguin | reverse complement strand
ACAATGTAACAAACGTCCTGATGAAGGTTCCATGTAGGGGTACATACCGAGGCGTATTAACGGTTAAAGCTGTTGGATGCGGAGCCGGGTCCAGGGGTTCTTTTAATGTAAAGATGATGGATAAATCCAAATCATAAGTCATGAAAATAAAATCATGAAACCAGAGGACATAAAAAATCAGTGAAAATGAAAACAAAAGTGGAAAATAACCAAATATGTCTACCTGAAGAGCATATGTGAACCCCTATGGGTGGGTTTTAATGTATCTGAAGTATTTGTCCAGGGAATTTCGTATAAACATAGAAGCTGATAGAAAGTTAAGGAAAGCACTAACGTTATAATAAAAATCCTAGCAAAAAGTAGCATGCCTGGCATAGAACCCCTTACATCATGTTAAATGCGAAAAACATTTATTCAGATATGACCAGGAGAATGTCAAGTTTTTAGGTCCAGGATTCGAGTCCCGCCGATGACTGGCTGGTGTCCTGCCATATGTATAGAATAGATGTGGCACGTAAACTTGCACTCGATATTTAGGTTGCGTCCGTTGCATAGACCTAACATTCTCTGCGATACATCAGGAAGATGTTGTCAACTTTGAGGGGAAATAAGCTTCTTCTGACGTGATATTAGAATCAAGAAAATATTTGACAGTTCCTTTAAAAACGCAAATTATCGGGAAACTGTAAAAGCTCCTTGTTCCTCTTTCTCTTTTCCCCCTTACAAGGGATATATTTGCCGTAAGTTAATAGTACTTTCAATTCATCAGTATGTCATACCGCGAATGGTATAATGTGACTGTCATTGTCTCCTTCATGCTCTCATGTGTGTACACATATTTACTTCTGGAACTTGAAAAGTTGTTGGAGGACTTTAATAATGGATGCTGCATGCCAGCAAGGGATGCTTATTGCTTCTGGGTCCGGCGCCATCAACTGAGAAAATACTTAAGTCATATTTTTTAAATTTTTCTGTTCAACAAAGAATTTATAACTGGGATTTTGATTTAATTGAGTTTTATTCTATTCAAAAAGAGAAAAAACCAATGTGCATTTTAATTAGTTTTAACTTTTGACAATGGCATAAAATAAACTGAAATAATTTACTTAAGTATTTTCTCAGTTTATGGCGCCAGACCCTGATCACCTGGTCTCCCCTCAATTCAATTTGGGTTCCCATTTGTCTGAATATTTACACGATATTAGCCTTTTCATGTATACATACAATGCTGAATTATATTTGTTTCGTCTGTATTGAAGGGTTGATGTGGCTAGCCAAACAGGAAACGGTCAATCCTCTCGGGCACCTGATCTCACCTCTGAATTTCAGGGATCCGTGAATGTCCACTGTGGTACATTGTTAGAGCCATAGTCATGTGGTACCAGCTACCTTTGTATTTTACATTTTATTCCATGGACTTCGAGATATGAGTAAACCTTCGGTACTTCTTCGTTGTTTACTTAATCACAATGGCGAATGTGGTAATTGCAATGAAAGTTTATACAGGACGCCCTATGTGCGTCACTGCAAAATATCAATATCGCTGAAACTCAATACATCAAGTTAGATTTATCTATATCATACGCGAGTAATATACATAAAAGTGAGCTATACATTATGTTCCATCATACACAAGAAAGGAGTCACAAAGCGCATAAAAAATATCCATACATTGATATACACTAGTAGGGATAATCCTGTTTATGAAATTGTTATCCGCACGTCGTTAGCGGTTTATTGTAGCTTGTTCCATTTATATAAACTAAGACTGAGTCCATCCAAGTTTCTTCATTAAGACACTTTTACGTGAACTGCAATGACCTCGGACATACCCATTCGTCTCCTTACCCACTGAATATATTTTTAGTCCATAGTTATGTGTTTGACACTTTTACGTAATTCGTAATGACCTCGGACATATCCATACGCCTCATTACCCATTGATAATATCTATACTTTATAGTTATGAGTTGGACACTTTTACGTGAATTGTAATGACCTCGGACATATCCATACTCCTCATTACCCATTGATAATATCTATACTTCATAGTTATGAGTTGGACACTTTTACGTGAATTGTAATGACATCGGACATATCCATACGCCTCATTACCCATTGATAATATATATACTTCATAGTTATGAGTTGGACACTTTTACGTGAATTGTAATGACCTCGGACATATCCATACGCCTCATTACCCATTGATAATATTTATATTTACGTGAATTGTAATGACCTCTATACTTCATAGTTATGAGTTGGACACTTTTACGTGAATTGTAATGACCTCGGACATATCCATACGCCTCATTACCCATTGATAATATCTATACTTCATAGTTATGAGTTGGACACTTTTACGTGAATTGTAATGACATCGTACATATCCATACGCCTCATTACCCATTGATAATATCTATACTTCATAGTTATGAGTTGGACACTTTTACGTGAATTGTAATGACATCGGACATATCCATACGCCTCATTACCCATTGATAATATATATACTTCATAGTTATGAGTTGGACACTTTTACGTGAATTGTAATGACCTCGGACATATCCATACGCCTCATTACCCATTGATAATATTTATACTTCATAGTTATGAGTTGGACACTTTTACGTGAATTGTAATGACCTCGGACATATCCATACGCCTCATTACCCATTAATAATATCTATACTTCATAGTTATGAGTTGGACACTTTTACGTGAATTGTAATGACCTCGTACATATCCATACGCCTCATAACCCATTGATAATATCTATACTTCATAGTTATGAGTTGGACACTTTTACGTGAATTGTAATGACCTCGGACATATCCATACGCCTCATTACCCATTGATAATATCTGTAGTTCATAGTTATGAGTTGGACACTTTTACGTGAATTGTAATGACCTCGGACATATCCATACGCCTATTTACCCATTGATAATATCTATACTTCATAGTTATGAGTTGGACACTTTTACGTGAATTGTAATGACCTCGGACATATCCATACGCCTCATTACCCATTGATAATATCTATACTTCATAGTTATGAGTTTGACACTTTTACGTGAATTGTAATGACCTCGGACATATCCATACGCCTCATTACCCATTGATAATATATATACTTCATAGTTATGAGTTGGACACTTTTACGTGAATTGTAATGACCTCGGACATATCCATACGCCTCATTACCCATTGATAATATCTATACTTCATAGTTATGAGTTTGACACTTTTACGTGAATTGTAATGACCTCGGACATATCCATACGCCTCATTACCCATTGATAATATCTATACTTCATAGTTATGAGTTGGACACTTTTACGTGAATTGTAATGACCTCGGACATATCCATACGCCTCATTACCCATTGATAATATATATACTTCATAGTTATGAGTTGGACACTTTTACGTGAATTGTAATGACCTCGGACATATCCATACGTCATTACCCATTGATAATATATATACTTCATAGTTATGAGTTCACTTTTACTAATGACCTCGGACATATTCATACGCCTCATTACCCATTAATAATATCTATACTTCATAGTTATGAGTTGGACACTTTTACGTGAATTGTAATGACCTCGGACATATCCATACGCCTCATTACCCATTGATAATATCTATACTTCATAGTTATGAGTTGGACACTTTTACGTGAATTGTAATGACCTCGGACATATCCATACGCCTCATTACCCATTGATAATATCTATACTTCATAGTTATGAGTTTGGCACTTTTACGTGAATTGTAATGACCTCGGACATATCCATACGCCTCATTACCCATTGATAATATCTATACTTCATAGTTATGAGTTGGACACTTTTACGTGAATTGTAATGACCTCGGACATATCCATACGCTCATTACCCATTGATAATATCTATACTTCATAGTTATGAGTTTGGACACTTTTACGTGAATTGTAATGACCTCGGACATATCCATACGCCTCATTACCCATTGATAATATCTATACTTCATAGTTATGAGTTGGACACTTTTACGTGAATTGTAATGACCTCGGACATATCCATACGCCTCATTACCCATTGATAATATATATACTTCATAGTTATGAGTTGGACACTTTTACGTGAATTGTAATGACCTCGGACATATCCATACGCCTCATTACCCATTGATAATATCTATACTTCATAGTTATGAGTTGGACACTTTTACGTGAATTGTAATGACCTCGGACATATCCATACGCCTCATTACCCATTGATAATATCTATACTTCATAGTTATGAGTTGGACACTTTTACGTGAATTGTAATGACCTCGGACATATCCATACGCCTCATTACCCATTGATAATATCTATACTTCATAGTTATGAGTTGGACACTTTTACGTGAATTGTAATGACCTCGGACATATCCATACGCCTCATTACCCATTGATAATATATATACTTCATAGTTATGAGTTGGACACTTTTACGTGAATTGTAATGACCTCGGACATATCCATACGCCTCATTACCCATTGATAATATATATACTTCATAGTTATGAGTTGGACACTTTTACGTGAATTGTAATGACCTCGGACATATCCATACGCCTCATTACCCATTGATAATATATATACTTCATAGTTATGAGTTGGACACTTTTACGTGAATTGTAATGACCTCGGACATATCCATACGCCTCATTACCCATTGATAATATATATACTTCATGAGTTGGACACTTTTACGTGAATTGTAATGACCTCGGACATATCCATACGCCTCATTACCCATTGATAATATATATACTTCATAGTTATGAGTTGGACACTTTTACGTGAATTGTAATGACCTCGGACATATCCATATGCCTCATTACCCATTGATAATATATAATTAAAAGTTATGAGTTAGACACTATTACGTGAATTGTAATGACCTCGTTTGACCTCGACATATCCATATGACTCATATCCATACGCCTCATTACACATTGATAATATATATACTTCATAGTTATGAGTTGGACACTTTTACGTGAATTGTAATGACCTCGGACATATCCATACGCCTCATTACCCATTGATAATATCTATACTTCATAGTTATGAGTTAGACAGATAACTTCGATATCTATTCATACTGACATTCATTCTGATAAATTTGGGATTCGCGCTTTATTATTATTATATAAGTCATGAACTTAGTGCAATTCCTGCTCCAGATGCATGTGAGGGGTATTTTGCACGCCACACCTACCGTGACATGCGACTTCTGTGGACACTTTTATGCTCATGGCGGAATTCGAACTAGGAATTTCTCAGTCACAAGCAGGGTACCTCATCCACTAATTCAGCTCTACGTGTACATATTACACGATATCTAATCATTATATGTTACATATCTAACGTTACAAAATCTGTCTTCACTGAAATATTGCTCCAAACGTTTATCGAACGATGATGGACGAAACAAAACAAAAACCGAAGGACATAAAAAAAAGGTTATATTACATTTCCATTTTGTTGGTTTAATTTTTTTCTGCAGCTGTATAAAAATATAGCTGAAATACTAATGACACAAAAAACGAAAACACCACTTGCGCTTCTTCTTTTTTTTTTTTTTTTTTTTTTTTTTTTTTTTTTTTATTCTTTTTGTAAATATATTGATACAAGTTTATTAATCACAAAATCAATATACGATGACACAAGCGAATTTCACGTGTGTTTTATTGGGGTTTGCATTTGTCTAAATATGACACTATACACGATATTGTCCTTCTATGCCATGGACTATGAGATATGGTTTACCCTTCGGTACTTCTTCGTTTTTCACTAGTATGTTGAAATTTTACTCTATAGTCAACGCCAGCAAATGGCACACAGTATCTATTACAAAACTGTCATGTCATCAATAGTCATATCGTCAACTTTTAACAATAATATATGAAGATATGTACATTTATTGAATTCGTTCACCATATGCGCATTTCTTTGGTGATGCTCAAGGCCGAAACTAAAACATTAGAGTTAGAGAAGCACTCCGAAGAAAGAGCTACGAGGGAGATACTCCGCTAATGCATCGTCATTCATCGATCGGCAGCGTGCATTTTTCTCGACATATAAGATATTTGCTCAATGTACATTGGCTACAAAGCGAAAAAATCGCTGCCACAAAGATATCGCGTGCTGCAACATTACTTATCGTGTTGATATCTTTCTTTATATCGACACTGAGTCTCTGTAATTGTTAAGTCTCTTGTATAGCACTGATAGCACTGTCCTTTGATGGATCGAGACTTCCCTTTTTAGCTCAGTAGTAGAAGCACTATCCTTATATGGGTTGGGACCTTCCTTATTAATTCAGTAGCAGTAACACTGCCTTTAGATGGGTTGAGACTTCCCTTATTAACTCAGTAGCAGTAGCACTGTCGTTAGATGGGTTGATACTTCCCTTATTAACTCAGTAGCAGTAGCACTGTCCTTAGATGGGTTGAGACTTCCCTTATTAAATGAGTAGCAGTAACACTGCCTTTAGATGGGTTGATACTTCCCTTATTAACTCAGTAGCAGTAGCACTGTCGTTAGATTGGTTGATATTTCCCTTATTAACTCAGTAGCAGTAGCACTGCCTTTAGATGGGTTGGGACTTCCCTTATTAACTCAGTAGCAGTGGCACTGTCGTTAGATTGGTTGATACTTCCCTTAGTAATTCAGTAGCAGTAGCACTGTCATTAGATGGTTCGATACTTCCCTTTTTAGCTCAGTAGTAGAAGCACTATCCTTATATGGGTTGGGACCTTCCTTATTAACTCAGTAGCAGTAACACTGCCTTTAGATGGGTTGGGACTTCCTTTATTAACTCAGTAGCAGTGGCACTGTCGTTAGAAGGGTTGAGACTTCCCTTTTTAGCTCAATAGTAGAAGCACTATCCTTATATGGGTTGGGACCTTCCTTATTAACTCAGTAGCAGTAACACTGCCTTTAGATGGGTTGGGACTTCCTTTATTAACTCAGTTGCAGTGGCACTGTCGTTAGAAGGGTTGAGACTTCCCTTTTTAGCTCAGTAGTAGAAGCACTATCCTTATATGGGTTGGGACCTTCCTTATTAACTCAGTAGCAGTAACACTGCCTTTAGATGGGTTGGGACTTCCTTTATTAACTCAGTAGCAGTGGCACTGTCGTTAGAAGGGTTGAGACTTCCCTTTTTAGCTCAGTAGTAGAAGCACTATCCTTATATGGGTTGGGACCTTCCTTATTAACTCAGTAGCAGTAACACTGCCTTTAGATGGGTTGGGACTTCCTTTATTAACTCAGTAGCAGTGACACTGTCGTTAGATTGGTTGAGACTTTTCTTATAAGCTCACTAGTAGTAGCACTGTCGTTAGATGGGTTGAGACTTCCCTTATTGGCTCAGTAGAAATAGCACTATCTTAGATATGATGAGACTAGTAGTAGTAGCACTGTCCTTAGATGGGTTGAGACTTCTCTTATTACCTCAGTAGCAGTTAATAAATAGTTGTTCAACAAATATTCTGGTCTTGAGTAGAACTGAAGAAACATAAGTTGTCGAAATGCAATAAATAATACAGGCATATATTTCTTACAGATGGTCAATACAACAGCTTGTTGTGTATCCACAGCCAAATTTTGCTTTTATTTCTTCTGTAGTTGACGCATATATAAGTAAAATTGTTGTAAATTATGGAAAGTTTTCAAATTATTTTACAAATATCAAGTATTTCCTCCTGTATACCTCTGTCCTTGAATAATTATAGCTCTAATTTTAGATTAATTTTGATCATTTGGTATCTCTTCAAATGTATTTGATTTGTTTCTTTGTATTTACATAGAAAGAGCCTGGTCAAATGTCTTCTGTCTTCTTTTTTTCAGTTTTCCTACGGTTTCGTGACGTCACTGTGTATGGTCGTGTTGCAGAATACCATATTATATTCTTGAAAGGGGAATTTCATATTGTTTTATTGTATGTCGCTTGGCCCCCAGAACAAAACATTTATAAGAAGAGCATGCTTTGACATAGGGAATAAGTTGTGAAATTAAAACGCTTTAGGCAGATAGAGGGCATGTTGCTGCTTAGGAAGGGGAATTTGTGGTGTGGAAGTTAAAACCGTCACGTTTTTTTAGGTAAGAATCAAATGCGTTGCACTATCGTGCCCATGATCTTGTATTTACGAATTTCATTCCCATAAAGACATGATGGAAACTATTATGATTTTATTTAATTTTTTTTTTACTTTAGGCCATTTTAGTTTTTTATTAGTTGTTTTATGGATCTTTTTATTGAAAATGTCCATTGGGTGGCGACAAAAAAACCCCACACAAATTGTCAGGGTTCAAAAAGTTTAATATGCTACATAACACTACCATTCACCGATAATATCATATATAGCTTCGCCAACAGTCTGTCCTTCTTTTCCTCTCATGAAAATGGTTCTACATTTACTATTATCTTTAAAAGTAAACATTTAACTCAGTTTTGAAGTAGCATGTTTCACTTGCCATGTTTATAGACTTCATCCAAGTCTATAAAAAGGCAGGGCTTTTTTTCATTTTTTGTGAACATGGCCCATGGCGCTGGAATTGGGAATTTTGCGGCGTTTTTGCTCCAGATTGGGAATTTTTTAAATAAAATATAATAAGATAATATATATATGTACTGTTGTTAGAATATAAAAGAAAGATATTAATTAGTAATTTCAAATTCTAGTTTATTTGTGCTTCTACAGAAAAAACAAAACAAAAAGTTCTCTCAGCCTCCCCCATCCACCCAATTTTCCTTCACAAATAAATTCCTGGATCTGCTACGTGTAGGAAGTGTGATTGGCGTTTGAATAATTCAAATTCAAAATCTTAGAGGAAATTGCTGGAAGCATTAATGGGAAATATAAAGTGTATCTGTCCCCTTTAAGTTATTAGTTACTTTAGTATTGTAACTGCTTTATATGATACTCTTTGTAAATAAATTGCTGGCCCAAATGATTATCTCAGTTTAAAGTACATAAATAATAGTAATAAATTATAATGGTTAATATTCATTCACATTTATTGACTTACAGATAGTAAATATTCTACTGATTCTAGAAATACTAAAAAGTCATGTTTTATAATCAGTTATGTTGTTCAGTTCTTTGATGAAAAAAAAACCCGACACGTCTGATAGTGTGAGTACACTTTGTGAGTTTTTGCTCCTCTTGTTGCAACTACTTATGATGATATTGTTGTATCTATTGATAAAAGATATCATTTTCGTCGGAATTACTAAACAATGTTCAGAATTATCAGAGGGAATGCGGAGAGTAGATCCTAAATATTTGGTTTAAAATTAAGAAAATTAGTTAAATGATATTAAGTAAAGCATTCAAAATGGGTAGTTTTTGTTTGTATGAGTGAAGCGTCTTAGCGATCGTGACCGGCTATGTAAACCAATTCGGTAATATGATATTACAATCCTAGAATAATTGCTTTTAAGGAACAAACATCCTTTAATTTTCTTTAATATCTGATTGAAAACAGGAGTGAATTTGACCTGCTAAATTACCATTTCGGCATTCAGACAACCGTGTCAAACTCAGTGTTCAAGTGCGGATGTAATCTAAATCTAAGAAGGTAACATTAATTAAAATGCCCCAATTAACACCCGAAAAGTAGCAGGCAGTACATTACGCTGGTTACCGATTATATTTAAATTTAGCGGGTCAAACAGCTGACTTAGACAATTACGTAATGTTGTGCGGAAAGTGTTACCAAATTCTAAAGAGGGCATGTCCGAAGCGATATTCGTAATATACTGGCCCTGTAAATAACGATCTTTTTGAGGGTTTCATATTCCATGGATGAAGATCGATCCTCTTTAGTCTCATAAAATGATAAATTAATAACTTAGGAAAAATAAGGACATTGCGCTCAGAAAAAGGGCATGGCGCCGCATAAAAAGGGCATGGCGCGGCGCTATGCTAGTTTGCCTTTGATAACTGATAGGTATCCGCACCGATTTACGCCGCCGTCATGCTTCCTCATTTACAATTTAGTACATGATTTTCGCTTCGTCAATTACAAGTTCGTAGTCTTTTGTGCGCTTCTCAAAACGACCCAAGAGATTGTTTATGATTGTCTCTATCAATTGTGCGCTTAGAAGTTACGATTGGACACTTTTCTTGCTTGCAAATACCTCTGTTTTACGACAAATATACAATTCTTTTGTTTTTTCTGTGCTCATGATTTGGAATTTCTTGCCCAAAATTGGGGAAAAAATATGATTTGCTATTGGGAATATAGCCGAATATCGGCCATAAAATGAGCAGAAAAAAAGCCCTGAAACGCTTAAAAGAAAGTTTAGTAAAATCAGTACTTTAAGCGTTTACATGATTTTGATCAGGAGTATGTAAAATTAAAACCACGTACGATCATTTCATTTTTTTATTATTCTGATTGATGAAGAACACGATCGGCGGCAAAAAAAAAAATGAGTGAATTGAATTTTTATTTTTTCCCCTAAATTACAAAATATTGGGTCGGCGGATCCGTAAAACAACTAATAAAAAAAATTGGCCTTATTTTACTTATTCATTTATGTTTATCATTATTTTCTTTTGTTAGGAATGTTTCTATAGACGGTCTAAAACCCCAAAAGGCATTATGTTTATGATATGAAATAAAAATTAGAGATTCGAGATGTTCAAGTAATTCCTTTGAATTCTTAAAGGATCCACATCTGATTGAACCCCCTTCTGAATAATGTTGTATTGAAGTGCGATGTCTGAAGTCCGTGCTATAAATGTGTCAGTATTTTTGTATAATACAAAAGTAAATATAATACAGTGACTCTGGCACTTACAACAATGTACCACAGCGGACATGCACGGACCCCTGATATTCAAAGATGAGACGAGATGCCCGGGAGGAGTAAGCGTCTCATAAATGGCTAGCCTGGATGTTTTCTGGTAATGAAGAGTTATCCGCCCTTTATGTAAGTACCTGACGTACAATAAGTGTGACGTAAACAAATTATATCGAAACATATGTATAATTTCGGAGAAAGTTGAACAAAAAATTATGATTTGACTTCAGAAAAGTACCCAAACGAAATAATTCTGTATTTAAAATTAACAATTATGTTTTCAGAAACACTAATATGATTTGTTATTTGTTTCACTTTTTGTGTAAACCTGATTGTAATACATGTTCTATATGCCAGTAGAATATTTTATCCTTGATTTTGAATCGAAGAGAACGAACCTGTCGTCTAATAAAGTAACTAGATATAATTGGTTTTCAGACCTTTGTCGGCGGAAAGTCATTGTCCTTTAGCTTCGCAGACAATTCCTTTGTCAGTAACAGAATCTAATGTCATTAAGCAATAACAGATACCATGTAAAAAGTGTGTGGGTACGATATATGTGTAGATCTTTGCAAATATCTTTGTGTCACAGAAATGAATTTTATGTCTGATAAGATCTGAACTGCAGGGTCTACTGTATTGCATAGGATTTTACTCTACAATTGGACCTGATTTTCATTTATTTTCGGGTTCAAATATTGTTAAATACCATCAAAATAAAAACAAACCCAACACTTTTATGGCATCGGTTTCAGTGTACTGATTTTTTGGAATTAGATTTCTCCTTTGCAAAATAAGTTTTATCATGGTTGGTAGCAATCAACCGAAATTTGCCATTTTTATTTTGTAAAAAGCAGTTGTGATAATTGCGGAGAGTATATCTTCTAAGTTTTGATTAAGGATGGTTTTATATTGAATCGAGATTCAAATTACTTGACAGAGTGAACTTTATTAAAATTAGTGGACTACGATTGGTGTTAATGCCCTCTTTTAGAGTGCAATGTTTCTCAGTACAGTTGAAGGCCGGATTTAATCTTTCAAAGACTTTTATGAGTAAGATGGAAAAGATTTTGTGGAGCGCTTAGTTGATCCAGCAATAAAATGTTGTTTGTAAGGATTTCGTGCATTTGAGGAATACTATATAAATAATGTAGGACTAAATCTAATTTACATGTGTTGATACCAAACATAGTGAGAGCAGATTTATGGTTGTCAAACATTTGTAAGATGGGAAAAATAGTGAAATAGATGTACTTTGCAACATTGTACTGTTTTATACAAAGACTTTGGCGTTGAGTGTTTAGAGAGAAAAGTAACAGACAAAATACTAAAATCAGAATAAAGAAGTCATTTATAATGATATTATGTCATTTGGTGAGCCAATACATAGTAAAAAGCACACAAATACAAGTGGTATTTTCGAAATCGGATATAGTCTTGCTTTGTTCAAGCTTATCTTTAAAAATTGAGTTTCCACATTTTTACAACCGTTTCAACAACTTTTGTTGATAATCTTTTATATAATTTTTGCGCTCAAGAAAACTTAATGTAACAATTGTTCAATGAAATTCTTTCACACAGAGCTCTTTTAAATGTAAAAATCAAAATGAAAATGGAAGTAAGAAAATTTCCTTGCAATCAACACTTAGAAATATACAGTACCTAAATGCATTAGTTTTAATAAGATTATTGAAAAATATTTTAAATTTAATTGATATTGAAGAAGCTACACCTTTGAATTGTTGACACACTGCATTATAACAGTATATGCTTCTACAAAGAAATGTACGTCCTTTGATTGTTCTGCTGTTACGGTGAGTGGGAAAGTGGGCCCGTAAACCGGTTAACCACACCATTTGTTTGGCTTTTATCAAATTAAATGACCGTCCTAAGTCGGTATCGTAATTGCACTACAATCAAATATTTTTGTAATATGTTATATGTTCTAGTATATTATTTATATTTATGTATTGTATAGCTCCATGGTGACCTCTGTCACATAACTGAGCCAGTAACTCCTCTTTTTTCTTACAAAGAGAAATAATATTCTTTTATTCCAATAATATAGAAACAATATTTAACAAAAACAATAATACATTGTATCTGAATGAGTATCTCCCTCATAAACAACTGTCCTCAGATAGGTTCCTAAGGCTCTTACTATTTGGACAGTTTGGCCATTAAGATTTCTCTTAAAATTTTTACCATTTGAACTTCTATAACTTCGGCCTTGAACATCACTGAAGAGAGGAAGTAGTCGAAATCCATATATGGTGCACTAAATATGTTCTTATATATTTATTATTCTACAATATCCGATATAAAAATTGTGACATATAAAATTATGTATTTAATGTACGCGTTAATATGTAAACAATGTAATCAAACTGTATATGTATTAGAATTAGAACAGATACTTTAAAAAAGAACGAGTGGACATAAGCCAGATATTAAATATCAGGTAGACAAGCCAATTATGAGACACTTCGCGGATCACGATGAGAAGGACCTTGTTGTAACGGTATTAATAAGGACCTACAGGAAAAATAAGGAATTCTGAATTGTCAGTAAGGACAAATGGATACAGACAGATATTAAATCAAATTTAAAAGATCTTTAATGATATTGATATGCATGTAATTTAACGTCATATTGTCCCGAACATTCTATATTTATTATTTATATAGTTAGTTGTGACGTCATGCTTATATGTATGTATGTATATATGTATGTATGTATGTATGTATGTATGTATGTATGTATGTATGTATGTATGTATGTATGTATGCATGCATGCATGCATGTATGTATGTATGTATGTATGTATGTATGTATGTATGTATGTATGTATGTATGTATGTATGTATGTGTGTGTGTGTGTGTGTATGTATGGTTGGTTGGTTGATTGGTGTTTTACGTCGCTTTCAACAATATTTCAGTTATATCGCGACACGGAAGCAGGAGGTTACCAACCTCTTAAACATAGTGGCGCAACCCGGGAATCGAACCCGGATCGTCGGCGCCGGAAGCCAAGCGCTTAACCACTACACCAAGTCTGCCCCTATGTATGTATGTATGTATGTATGTATGTATGTATGTATGTATGTATGTGTGTGTATGTATGTATGTATGTGTGTGTGTTTGTCTGTCTGTCGGTCGGTAGGTAGGTATGTATGTATGTATCTGTTATTTATGCTGATTGTTTCAACTATCTAGCATAGTTTGTACATAGACAGATTAAATTTGCAATTAAACCACTTGAAAATTGCCAGGTAGCCAAAACAAGAAAATTTTAGTGTTTCTTGTTATTAATATCATTGATTTCCGTTTTGGGGGATTTTAATCTACTTTCCCAATAGAAGCAAAAGTCTAAATGATAAGTATCTCTCAAAACTGTATAAAAGTTACTGCAGTGATCTGTGACACATGATAATTATTTAGTTTCCTGTTTTATGTTCGACTTGTTGCAAAATGAAACTGGAAAAGAGAACATTTGTAAATATTTCGTGTGTCAGTAAATCAGACAAATATCACCAAATATTTCTTGATTTCGATGATTTCGTCAACATTTTCCAAACTTACTCTAAGTTGAATTTATCAAACCACATCACTTCTTTGTTTGTTTTTGGGATGTTCCCTTCTTCTTCAATTCTTTCTATTTATTTTACACTTCCTTTCAGAGGACTTAGTATCAATTCTTCATATCATTCATTTTTATAACAATGATGTAGATGCATTTCCACTATTATTACCGTGTTTATTTGTTTATCATGCACAGTCAGTGCATAAAATGTGAAATATTATTAGTAAAGTTACAGTTTATAGTTTATCTATAAAAGTGAAGTGCTAAGACGCATAGCAATAGTCAAAAGGCAATCTCTATTATACGAGACAAAATACAGGTATTGTCTATCACGGATCTGTGTTTCCGACACTTGTGCCAACATCAAATGTAAAGATAATGGATAAATCCAGAAAATATCTGAAAAAAAATGTGGGGATTCCTAATGGTTTATCGACCGACAGACACTGATTCTTGAACAAGGTTTTCCTAAGGCAAAGCAGAAGTGTCATGGATAGGCAGTCATAACTAGTTCCTGTTTTATTCATTTCTTATACAGAGCTTGAGATCAAAAGATACGTGTATAAGATTTGATAATACATTTTGTATTTGGATATGATTTTAGAGTAATAAACTTTATTTCCGTAACGGTGTAAAGATTATCACACGGAACACTTCGTCTCCTTTTATTGAGACTTCAGAAAAAAATATTGATTTAATAAGTCGTTTAATTAATTCATATATTATTGTTAATTATTGTAAAATTATGTCGGTTTATCACAGAATGATATCGATTCATCAGATATAATGTAAACTTGTCAGAGACTTAGTTGACATGACATCTGATAAGTGGGCGGCAGAAATATTCCACTATCGACTCGTTAAAATGTGTTTTAATATATCAAATTAACTAGTACTGTTTTCTAGGGTGGGGTAAATTTCAATCGAATGAATCAGGCAGATGCCGTCACCATAATACGTGACGTAAAACAATAATCAGTCAAACAAATCAAATTATAAATATGATTATACTGCTGCTTAATCCGCCCATCTTTAGATGCATTCTATGATATGATGTCTGATTTATTCGGGCCTGTAATGCAATCATGTACCTCAACAAATGGAGAAAAGTCGAGAGGGTCCTTTGACCGAAATTTCTTGAATGGGCCTTTTATAACGAACATTTTGTTTTATAGGAACCGATTTTCGTTTGATAGGGTTTATGTTCGTATAAATAAATTACAGAATGAAAACTCAGCTTAATGGGGTATACAACCCCTGGTGGGGAATCAACACCCAGGATTCCACTACCTCGATGATATCCTATTTAAGTATATATATCCACAAATTCACAAATGATGGAGGTTGAAATTTACGTTAATGACATCCTTCCTAGATCTATTCTTTACTCTTCCTTTTAAGCGTCCGTTTCGAATTTAACATACTTTTTGTGAAATGTTAGACATCATTTAAATCGCAGTAAGGTATAATCCGTACATCCGTAACAACAAACTTTTTTGAAAGATAGTGAAAGAGACCATTTATTTGTACAATAATATTTATAAACACATTTTAATCATACAATATGAAAATCGCAGCATTCCAAATCTTATTTTTATTACTTTGAAGAATTTCCGTAAGGGCTGCTGGTCATCAGTGTACCCATTTATATTATACCGGACACTGAATGCCCTACATTTTACTTAAATCGAATCATGGATGTATATCTCTGAAGACCTGTATTGGTTTGATCTTCAGTTATTTTGGAATTTCACAGTGACCTTATAATTACCATTGCAAGGGGGGGGGAGGGGAGGGGAGGGGTTTCTTCTGTATTTTATTTTTTCATTTATTTTTTAACTTTTTTTATTTGGGGGTTCTTTTTTTGTTTTTATTATTATTTTTTGTTTTTGGATTAATATATATAGTGCACTAGATACGAAAATCAATTAAAAAGTACTATAAATGTAATGGACTCATATTTCACGGTATCAGAACCTAATTTGCTAATTCATGACAGCACTATCAAAAACAGTTATGTGTTGAATAAATATGGGAAAAGACAACACCATTCATTTCAATAACGAACACTAAAAACACTTTTTTCACAACGTTCGTTATAGCTTGTTCGCATAATCTATTCTTATGCAACAAGTCAGTAAAATTTGTATGTAACATTAACCGTTTTCTGCTAAAATATGGTTGCGCTAATACATGTACACGTTCATTGAGTAGGTTATTAGCTATAAATGGACCATTATAATGTTAATATACAGTTAACTACAAAATTGGCAAACGACATGTTCATAAAACATTACTTTCTTATTTTTCAAACATTTCAGAAACGATTTTTTAAAATAAAACAAAAGACATCTGACAAAGCTGTATGACACAAATCACCAAGGACATGCACACAAAACATGATAATAGTAGAATATACAAAAGACAATTGCATTGAACATTTACATTTTCAAAAACACATGTATTTCTTTACCTTTTGGTCACGCGCTACTTGTCATTTTTTATTTTCCTGTGTTTTGGGGCCCTTCATTTGACGGCCCACATAAAGTGTCATTACTATTGACATCTTTAAGCTCGTATCAATATATAAAAACTATCATGCATTGAGAACTTGGAAGAAATACTGAGCACACCACTTAACTCAACTTAACCTCTGTTATTCTCAAATGATATTTAGACTTCCAATAGCTGACAGTTGACCCTTAAAACAGCTTAATAATGTGTTTATCCATTAATTTGCATACTAAAACGTATCAACCTATACAACCTGACTCCTCAGTTAACAAAATAGACTCGTTCTAATTTCTCTTGAATTCGATTAAAAATGAAAAAACCCGACGCGGTGTAATGTTTAAATGCTTAGCTTGCGGTGTTGACGATCTGATGATCTATCCCGGATTGTGCATATATATTTACAATAGGTTGATAACCTCTTTGTCCATATATACGCAAACAACGAAGAAGTACCAAAGAGTTAACCACAACATCATAAAGGGACAATGTCGTATATATTACAATATTGTATATTCAGACAGAAGAAAACCCCACGTAAACCAAAGTGAGACCCTCGAGAGAAGTTAGCATCCCCTGCTTGCAAGCAACACCCTTATATATATATATATATATATATATATATATATATATATATATATATATATGTATATATATATATATATGTATGTATGTATGTATTTACTTCCTTAACTCCTTATTGCAGGACTTTTGCGAGGAATGCTGCATGCTATCAGTGGACGCTAACTCCTCTCGAGGACCTGGTCTCACTTCAGTTTACGTGGGGTTTTGTTTTGTCTGAATATATATATATATATATATATATATATATATATATATATATATATATATATATATATATATAATATATATATATATATATATATATATATATATATATATATGAACACATGTAAAATACGAATAAAAAAAACTGGTGTCACATGACTATGGGAATAACAAAAATGTACTACAGTGAACATGCACGGACCTCTGCAATTCAAAGGTGAGACCAGGTGTCCGGGAGGAGTGAGCGTCCCCTGTTTGGCTAGCCTCACCCACCATGAATGCCGTTAAATACAGACGAAACAAATACAACTCAGCATTGTATATATGCACAAATGTGAAAAAAAAACACGGCGTAGAAAGTGTCATAGCCACACAACATTAGGAAAAAGAAACAAATTATCCCATTCATGTATAAAATTCTGTTGAACTGAAACTTCCGGTGTCGGGAATGCACTCAAAGAAATGTCTGTATGTATAATATAATGTAAGAATTAAGTATAGTCAAAACCAAAATGTTGGTCAATATTCTTAAAAGGGGAATCTCAAATTGCACAAAGTCCCTATGTAAACCGGTTAACTACATCATTTGTTTGGCTTTTGTCAAATTAAATGACCGTCCTAAGTCGGTATCGTAATTGCACTACAATCAAATATTTTTTGTTATGTGTTGTATGTTCCAGTATATTATTTATATTGATGTATTGTATAGCTCCATGGTGACTTCTGCCACATAACTGAGCCAGTAACTCCTTTTTTCTCTTTCTATACATCCTTGTGAGAGTAATTTCGTGACAAGAAGCCTCCCTGTCAGGACGAAATCTTCGTATTTAGAATATGCTCTGGGATAGCGTATAAGTTGTGAAATAAAGACTCCGTATTACTAGAATATTATTAAAAGCGACAAAAAGTAGCAATGAACCGACAGATTAAGTTTACAAACCTTTTAACAATAATTGGTCGCATTTTAAGTATCCACTCTATAAAAGAAAGAAGAATTTCGCACATCGATAACGTTATAAACACGTTGTTAATAGATTTTTATCTAAATATATAATGGTATTGTTATGGTCTATACAACGACCATTAATCTACCGCTTTGCTTGTAATTGTCTAAAAATGAAAAGAAAATGCGATATTGTAGCTTAAAAATACATAAATTAAAATGGAAATGAAGGAGGACACGAATATAGTATGTTTTATGTAGAAATGTATAACATGGATCATCTGCATCATCGGCATTATTCTACATCAACCAGTCTTTGTGTCAAATAATATAATCAAGGGACACAGAGCGAAGAAATAATGGAATCCTGGGACTAACTGGAAAGAATGGAGTTGGATTTCATTCGATATAAGTTTCACATGAGAGACACAAAGAAGGAGGCGAAAAGCTACTAATCAACTGAAAGGTCTCTTTTTAACAATATATACTACTTAACACGGTAAACTTTTCTTGGATTTTCAGTTAGTGGGTCTTACTTTCGGTCTACCAATGAAGTCATCGAATGCTCGTACAGCGTGTATAATGAATCGAGTCAGACAAAATGACAGGATGAACTCCAATCCAAAAATATAAAATATCAAACACAGAGGACGACACTCATATATACATTTATTACAAAACTGACAAGCAACAATTGACCTTTTTCAATATCATAAACGCATACTCTTATTGAAATCTTTTGCGATAATTGAGAACAAACCAACTTTTCAAATTGGGGTAGGGATTTTGTCCCAACTACCCAGCTTTTCCGACTCCAGTGTGTTGAAAAAAGGGAGAAAAGTTACTGACTCAGTCGTATGACGAAGTCACCACGGAAATATACAGTATTTAATGTAATGATATGAAAAAAAGACATAAGGACATCACAAAAATATTCGATTATAATGCAGTTACGATACCGACTTAGAACGGTCATTTGATATAACAAAGCAATCAACTGGTGTGGTTAATCGGTTTACGGGCCCACTATGAATGTTATGTACGGGAAAAGACAGCAAGTGATTACAAGACTATGTCCATGCAGCGTATAGCAAAACCAATACATTATATTATTTAGTATATATATGAAGATTTTAGATAGAAATCGATATCGTTTGTAGTAATTATGTAGTGATAGTACCTACTTGTAGCATTGCCTATTTTTTCACTCCCACATGCGCATTCTGTGTCTCATAATTCCAGTTTGGGACGACATTATCTAAATGAACAACACAAGGGAAAAAATATTGTAAAACATGATCTTACATCGAAACACTTAAAATCTCCTTTTTTTCAAATATATCACTAATATCAAGTATTCTGACTTTTCAACTCCTTACACAACCATTCTTCATCAAAAACTGAAGAACGGAATGACATCAATTGTTCGAAACGTATTCTTTAACAAAAACGGAATTCGCAGGTATAAGTATCGTTTTAGGCTTTAGAGGTTTGATTTTTTGGGGGGAAGGGGGTGTTATCTGTTTCTTTTGTTATTTATTTGTTAGTTTTTGTTGTTGTTGTTTGTTTGTTATTGTTATTTCTTTGTTTTTTGTTGTTTTTGTTTGTTGTGTTTTTGTTGTTGTTTGTTTCTTTGTTTTTGTTGTTGTTTGTTTGCTTTTGGGGGTTTTGTATACATATGATTCAATATCTATTAGTTAATGCATGGCGTTGGCATGAACAGTATCAGACTTTTCATTTGTCCAGACCCGGGATGGGATCCAAATGTGAATAGCTACGGTGTAACTGTCTGCTCTGTTGGTCGGAAATAACAGATGACAAAATGTTTAATATAGAAACTCAAAAAGTACAGCGCAACATCAAATTTATATACATGTATAGGTAGAGTACGTATTGTTTTGACTTCCATATCATGCATTATTTTTAATTCCACATTTCATTGTTAATTTCCATTGTAATAATTATGATATACCGCGTTATTCTCACCATATCTAATTGGTATATTCTCTTTCACAAAGAAAACATTTGCAGTTCAACATAATACAATGTTTGACGAGGTTATGGAGTCCTACATGAAGTCATGGTGAACTTGTTATACTGACAAGTTACTACTTCTAGATTACCGTGATATAAGTTCAGTGAGTAAATCGAACACTTTTAATCTGATTATAGACTCTCAGCAATTGTTTCACATTTCTTGGCTGTTATTTGCTCATCATCATTAATCTGCACTCCTTACTTTTGAGAAGGGAATGTCAATACAAGAAATGTTATTATCTTCACCAGTGATATTGATGCGCCTAAGCAAAACGGTGTGGGGATGGACGGATGCGAGGTCGATGTGGTTCAGGGCACGGTATAGAGGGAAAGTGATTAATGACTACAGCCTGTAAGAGATTTGATGTATGATTAATTGGCCAACATTTTGCTCATCATGAATAGAAAAGGAAAATGTTATTGAAATATGAGCTGGTGTGAAATCATATGCGGTTATTCGGTCAAACGTTTAGTAAAGTGAAAAATTGCAGTGGAGTTCTCGGAGATAGTAATATCATTCTAGAAAAAGGAAGTCCTCCTCGTCTATCATATGTTTACTATTCTTACACTGTACTTTCAAAGAGACAACAGAAAGGACATTTGTATAAACTCTATAACAAAGTCGCCACGAACATACAGAGCAAAGAAAGATGAATAAGTGCAAGACGATATAACAAAATATTCGATGGTAATATAAACTTTAGACGATTAATTGAAATGAAAATCATAATTTAATTGGTGTGGTTAACTGCTTTACAGGCCCACCTACCCACTCATCATAAAAAAACAGTACAATTATAGAAAAAAATCTTAAAATTTTATATATAAACCTACATATAAAGAGCAATGATCAATAAGTAAAAAACGAATAAGTACCGAAGGGTAAACCATATCTCATAGTCCGTGGAATAAAAGGACAATATCGAGAATAGTGTCATATTCAGACAAATGCGAACCCCAATAAAATCGAAGGGAACCAGGTGCCGGGAGGAGTAAGCGTCTCCTGGTTGCATGCAACACCCGTCGCAAAAGTCCTGCAACAACCTTTCAAATCGAGGAGGTAAATACATAAATATATACGCACGAACACACGAATGAGAGAAGAAAACGAAATGCTGCCTAACTGAAATTCCGATGTCGGAAACGCAAAACCCAAGTTGAGAGGCCATAATCATATAAACACGAATAGTATTATTGAATAATATTTAGTATCAAAAATATAAACTAACATAGACATAAACCAAACATGATTTTCCCGTCTGAAGGAATACTGAAGTACCTGACCGTAAAAGTGCCGACTAACAATCTGAGAGGTCGAGGTTCAGAACCTTATCTTCTTTTAAAAAAATATTGAAATAATGCCCTTCAAACTGTCCCACGACCCTGCTTGTTATATAACAGTGCAATTTAAAGTCTGCATAGGACTGTAGAGGGGGCCCATAACAGTCTTTGTCCTGATCTCAGGTTCATGCTGACACTGAAATTATCGGAACCTTTACCCGTCTTTATTTTGTAAACCAAAGTCCGGGTAAAAACTGAGAAGAGAGATTCTGCTAGATACATATTGCTAACGATTAAGATTTCTGAAAGATATGTAAAATTTTCCATATGTCTTTCTACGATTATGATGTCTGTAACTCCGAGTCAAAAGTTTGAAAGTAATTTGTTGACATTTTTGGTAAAGAGATCCAGAGTGTTAGTGCAGGCTCTGGCAAATTGGACAAACTGAGAAATATATATTCAGTATAACGTGAGTCTTTGGACATCGCCATCTAATCAGTGGGTATTTACAATTCGAAATTCAAATTTACCATGTTTACCATAAAGCCAAAATGTATGTTTATTGTCAAAGATTGAACTGCATATGCCCAAGAAATCCGTTTACATTTCAGATTTATTGACTATGTTAAATTAAAGTTCAGCAATTCATATTTGGGTCTTTTCTATATAAGAGGAATTTGTTGTTGTTTTGACATACCATAAACTGGAATATAATATTATGCACGGTTTCGGGTATTTGTGTGTATCACTATAAGTAAAAAAAATCCCTAGAGTTGCTTGAGTCAGCAAAGCAAACCAATATTTAATTACCATTTGTGTAGATAAGTTTGTTTGATAACTTTAAACGGGCTTTCGTGTCACAGATGTAGATTTTGATAATTTATGTCATATATTCCAAGAGCTAAACTATGTTTCTGTGATATGTAGGACGGAACCGATGATTGCATCTTACTCGGTTGTATGACAGAAATCACCACGAAATGCAATGATAAAGATGTGATGATTTGAAAAAAACGTAAGAACTTTACCAAAAGTGACATATTAGATATTTTAAGGAAATGAACTGACCTTATACATCAAGCCAAACCTTTTCAAGAATAGATCTATGCATGAAAGAGATAATCAACAATTTTACAACAATTTACACGATTTTGAAGGATATACTTCATATCGCATCAATGAAACATTGTATGTAAGTCAAGTAAATAGAAAATATACAAAGCGTTGAACGGATTTTCTTTATATGTACTAATTTAATTATTATCTATGTAACAATGAGACATCAAACCTAATGCGTACAATGAACTGAAGCTAGATCTAATTTGAATGAGGTGACGTGAGCATTATATTTCAGAGCATTGCAAGCATGTTGATATTTTCCGCAGTGTAGGCATCATCCGGAAACGAGATTATCGACTTCATTAATATAACACTGAAGTGGTTACGGTGCCGGTGTTCCGGATATTATAACCGTATCAACCTGACATAGTTGACCTACTTTTATATGTAGGTCAGACGTACATATACCGCTTCGATTCTTTTGACTTTATCGATACGTTATTTATCACAGAGAAACTACAATAAACACGCAAAAACACTCCTAATATATATATATATATTATTTTTATTTTTTTTTTACACGTTCACGGTAACGGTTTGAACGTAATGTTGTATTAATGTCTATATTTGTGCAGTGTGGATAAAAATTATATTTCTGGTAAATGCGTTTGACTGTGTGCAATATAATAAATGTTTGTTTGAGCGGAAATTGGCAACAATATGCATAAATCTTTACTACGGATTCATTGTTACTTACGTAGAAGATGTAGTAATTGGGTCTCTAGCTAATATGATTTCTTTTGTAAATGACAATAACATTTTTTGAACGAATATTTGCCTTCCAGTGTCGATTATTTTTTCACAAATAGTTTGTTATTTCCAGTTATCAAATGCAGTTAAATACAATGGAAACCTTTTCCTGCATAGACACATTTTGTCTCGATAATCTCCTTCCATAATATGCCATTTTGTGCTATTATCGGGTGTTCGCTACACATATAGCTATCGGAACATATATGATTATTAGTACATTATTTATGATGTCATTATCGGGTGTTCGCTACACGTATAGCTATCGGAACATATATGATTATTAGTACATTATTTATGGTGTCATTATCCGGTGTTCGCTACACATATAGCTATCGGAACATATATGATTATTAGTACATTATTTATGGTGTCATTATCCGGTGTTCGCTACACGTATAGCTATCGGAACATATATGATTATTAGTACATTATTTATGGTGTCATTATCCGGTGTTCGCTACACGTATAGCTATCGGAACATATATGATTATTAGTACATTATTTATGGTGTTATTATTGGGTGTTCGCTACACGTATAGCTATCGGAACATATATGATTATTAGTACATTATTTATGATGTCATTATCGGGTGTTCGCTACACGTATAGCTATCGGAACATATATGATTATTAGTACATTATTTATGATGTCATTATCCGGTGTTCGCTACACGTATAGCTATCGGAACATATATGATTATTAGTACATTATTTATGATGTCATTATCGGGTGTTCGCTACACGTATAGCTATCGGAACATATATGATTATAAGTACATTATTTATGATGTCATTATCCGGTGTTCGCTACACGTATAACTATTGGAACATATATGGTTAGCAGTACATTATTTATGATGTACTCTTCGATTTCCACAGTTTCTGCTTTCAGTATTACAGAACAAAGAAAAGTTGTTTTTGTACTGACGATCTAGTTAAAAGCGCTGTTGTATTGACGTGAAATATATACTTAAAATTTTCAGTCATAAAATCACTCTAAAACTAAGGAGTATTTCCCTCATGCATAGTTTTGTCCTGAGATTGATTCTTTGGTTCACTTTTATCGGCCACTTTGCTTTTTAACTCTGCTCTTCAAATATTTATATATCATTAGAATTCCAATCATTCGGCCATAAGCGTCACTGAAGAAATATAATGCACAACATTATAAGATATATATGTTCTAAAATTTATTGTTAAAATGCACATATAATGCAACAAATTATTGCAGGTATAAATGTTTTATATTTACTAGTACCACTAGGTCTACACCGCTGCTCATATACAATTTGTTCCCCAGTATATTCTGTACTAACCTGAAAGCATACTTCATTATCTATTCATAATCTCAGGGGGCCAGGTAGCGCAGTTGGTAGCGCGCTCGCTTCTAACCAATGCGACCCGGGTTCGATTCCCGGTGAGGTACGTGAGATGGTGGGGCTGTCACCAAACTGGCGTCGTGGGTTTTCTCCGTGCACTCCGGTTTCCTTCCACACAAACGACACACTTACGCCAAGATCTGTGCCGACGAGCAAGATTTATATAAGTCGTTAACTTCTTTCTTAATCGTTGTTAAATAAACAGAGTTTATATTATATCTATTTTAATGAAAGTTTGACATTCTTCTAAACATAATAAAGTATCTCTACCTTATGGAGAGCTTTGTCCTTGGATGAATTATCTATATCACTGTGGTGATAAACTACTAGTTCACATTTACCGCAAATAAATCAAAGCAAAACTATTATATATCATTTTTAAATTTTCGTAGATAATTACATTACTGACACGCAACAATTTTTTTTCTTAGGTATAACCATCACCGAGTCGATACCCTGCTTGTGGACTGTCAGTTCCCGAGGTTTTCATCTGCCCAGTTTTCAGTCGTTTCTTACTGACATTTTTTACACTATATAGTGATGAATTCTTCTAAAACTAAGTTGTATCTGCGTCATACATAACTTAAATGAGGTTTTGTTTATCCACCTTTTTTCGATATTTTCAAGTTTCAGCTTGCTGCATCAATAAAAAGACATTTGTTGTCCAAATGGGTACATGGGAAAATAAAATGATAAAGGTATATATGTTTTATATATACTTCAACATTTACTGTGACGGAAGTAAGTTGATTATTTTAAATCTAAGGGATATACTTTTGGTCTTACATTTAGGTCAATTTAGTTATGATTTTACTCTTCAAATACCTTTTATTTCCGCAGTTTCGGTCTTGAGCATCCTGAAGACAGATAATTGTATATTATTGTAACATATTTTCCTTTGTTCTATCCATATGATAATCAGCCATTAAGCACACCAACTGATTGACTATTGTCATATGAAAAGACCGTCCTACGTCGGTATCGTAATGGCGCTGTTATTGAATATTATTGTGATGTCCTTATGTGTTTTTTTTCATATCATTACTTAATATACTGTATATTTCATGTCATGAGTCTGAGTCAGTATCTTTTATTTATTCTTTTATATTTACAAATGTTTATTATCGCATATGCAATGACCAACGCCTCTCTTTCGACCCAAAGAAAAAATGTGTACTAATTGTGCAAAGTGTAAAATATATGACGTTCGGTTATTTCATACTGTACTCGTAGTAAATATAATTAATAATATAACATATCTACATTATGATTTTGTGCAACAGATGCACCACTATCTAATAAATGGATTAGACGTAGTTTCGAACTCGGGCGCTCCGTGTCTTTGTGTTGAAAACCGCACTGACTAATTTTTGTTAGAAAATGATAGTGATTTACAATTTATTCTCTGGAGTACGTGCTGGGCTTTTCATTGACAATCTATATGTTTATGCGGTGACCAAATACGCAACAAATTATCGGTATTCTTATGAACACCGATTGTGCACCTTTACTAGCAGATTCCTTCCTCTATCAGAACGAACCTGAATGTATACATAATTCGTGTCAACACAAAATGCAACTGAAGAAAACTCTTAATTCAACATTCAGATATATCGATGGTTTTTAGTCTGTAAATGATAAAATCTTCGATACATATGTACACGTAATCTATCTTAACGAACTCGAAATTAAAAATAGAAAAGATTCTAGTTCCTGTGTTTCTTACTTTTACTGATCATGACCAAGACGGTGAAATTAATACTTCACTGTAGAATAAACGTGATGATTTTAATTTTCCATACACGTTTAGTAATATTCCTATACGTATTTACCAATTAATAAGCTAATCAACCGTCATAAAATGTGCCGCACTAAGATTATAATCAGATATGTATGCGATGTGTTCTAGTTTTATCACATGTTCGTAACGGATTTAGTCTTGTAATTCTTTTTGTATTTCTTATTGGAACATTCTCATTCCAGCAGCAAGTTTACAGAAAAAGAGACCATCCAAACATAAGAATTTCTTATATATAATATTTGTGTGATTTTTATTGTGAAAGTGTTCTGGCAGATTGTTGAAATTCTGAAGGGTACAAATGTGCGCTTCTGGCCGACGTTTTAGTACTCATACACAGAATTCATACAGTCCCTGAGCACCGAAGGCATTAAGCAATTAACATCTTAGTTAAACTTTACATACAGTTACATCGATGAAGTTTTGTGAATTAACAATCCTGTATGTAAAATCACGTCAACATGATATATCCAAAGGAACTAGAGATAAAAATTATACGTGAGGGCGCATCTTCTGCTTTATACCTCGATAAACTTCTTTCAGTTAGTGATGATGGTTCCTTTGTTACCTTTCGCGACGATTTCAATTTCATTATTACCAACTTCACTTTTCTGAGTAGCAACATACCTTCCTCTCCCGCATATAGTGTCTTCATTTCACAATTTATTCGCTATGGCAGAGCATGTTCTAAATACGAAGATTTCGTCTTGAACGCGAGGTTTCCTGCAACTACTCTCACAAGGCTATAATGTGGAACGTTTGAGATTGTCATTGAGGAAGTCCTATGGTCGATATGGGGATCTGATGCAATTTGCGATCTTCCTTTCAAGAATGTTGGACATTTTGACATTTTGGGATCTCATCATACAAACTAACTATCTTGAACTTTTGACATTATTTGTTCACGTGCATTTCTTACATTTCCGAATTCCAGTTCAATAGCATTTCATGAATGGGATAATTTCATTTAGTGTTCCTGTCTCCTGACGTGCTGATACCCTTCGGTACTTCTTCATTGTTATTTTTCTTACAAAACGCAAAAATGCAAATTTACAAAATTAGGTTTCCTTGAGATCTGGAGAGAAGACTTAGATGTGGAATTGAAAGCAGTGAGCTAATGAAGGCAGTGTCTATATTATTAGTCTGTAATTTGTATCCTCATTACAGTTTCATTTCTGTGATATTAGTAATCCAGGGATGTGTTCTAAAAAGCCGAGTATCTATTATTTTTTACCGTTTTCTGGTTTCTATTTGGTCGCTTTGTAATTTGGATTTTAGGAAGATATAATATGTCGGTTAACTAGATATTTCGAAACCCATGGCTAATTTTATTGATCATCACACCTCGAGCTAAATTCAACCAATCGCAATGCAGTATTCCGGTCACATGACGGCATACTATGAGACGGAAGTAGTGTACTAAAATAATGTATTAAAATTGTAAGAAATAATGCGTAATTTTTTTATGATATAACTGAAGACAAATTTGAGCAAAATCATGAAAGGCTTGAAGAATTTTTAAGAAAATCCACATGTATATTCATATTCTAGGTCATTTATTGTAAAGGTAATATTTGAGATAAACCCCGCAATGCTTCCTTTGTTAAAATTCATGAAAAAAAAAGTTAAATCTTCCTTTCTATACAATTCTTAGTCAAAGCGCTCGCGAGACATTCTTAATTTGAACACATAAATACTAATGTATTCCATTGAGGATTTTGTTAAGTAAAGCAAAGCACTGTCCTTTCTTCGGCGAATTTTCAAGATTTCAAATGCAAAGTGAACAATGCAGCATGATGTCCATGGTGACGTAACGACCTCAATCAGTCTTTTCAAAATAGTTTTGTCTGATTTTTCCTATATAAGGGTTCTCTGTGTGATAATTTCGTTGTAAGGTTTGTTTCTGACGTACATGTACTTCGGATCCGAAGTAGGTTTGCTAGATTCGAATTTTACAATCCTACTTTGAGTCCGAAGTACGTAAGGAACAAACTTCACAACTAGCGGACATCCAATTGTAATTAGTCTTTTTCGAGTTTCATTTCTTTATGATAAAATCTGAAATTTAAGTAGAAGCTTTTTTCCGTAGGTATATGCAGCGAACGAAATTCTTTAAGATAAATTTAAAAAAAAAACGCTAACGAATGAACAAGTCATCGGGGAAAAATATTGATAAATGATATCTACTTAAACACAATTGTTCTACGTCAGATTGGGTCCCATATGGAAAGTAATTATGTTTTACGAAAAGACCCAATAGGTCACATTGACTCATTTTTCTATGTCATTGTGTAACTTTCATATATAAGTCAATTTTCTATGTCCTTTTCGTTTCATGATTTTGGACTAATGATTTGGATTTATCCATCATCTTTACATTGAATAACATTGTACTTTTCTATGTCACTGTGTTCTTTTGATATTTAAGTCGGTATTGACATTATTTATCTATGGCAGTGTGAAGCTTTTATATATGAGTTGGTATTGACCTAATTTTGTATGCCAATATGTAACTTTGCTATATTGACATGAATTCTATTGAGAATTATATTATACGTAATACTTTAAGAACGAAACAAAAAACAAATAGAAAAAGAAACTAATGTGACAGTTTAAATTAAGTAAGTATATTTACGTTGTGAGTAACATTATCGTTATACTAGCAACTGTTTTTATCGACATGGCTATGAACATATTTTTTGTTTTTATTATTTTCAAAATTGCTTATTTTAAGTAATGAACGATATTTCTTGTATTTGGTTATCTGAAGTTTTCATTATTATTATTATTATTATTATTATTATTATTATTATTATTATTATTATTATTATTATTATTATTATTATTATCATTGTGTGTTGTTTTTCTCTTTTTTAGTTTACTTTTTGTGTGTTCCGATATTATATAGTAGTTTTCCCCCTAGCCATTTCTCCCCATTTCTCACTTGAAAAATGGCTATATAGTAGTTTTTCTCCGGGGGAGATTTTGCTATGTAGCTATCCTTCCCCCCCCCTCTTATAGCCATTTTCCCCTGGGAAAAACTACTATATAGTTAATCCCCCAATGTGAAATTCGGGATTTTCCTTTCACACATAAGTAAATCCAGCTTGTTACTTTGTTAACAATAAATACATTTCTATTTAAAATAGAGATATCTCTTTGATAGAAAGATATATCCAAATATCCTGAATTCAGAGATATCTCATATTCTGAAATAGAAATGTTTTCAATTTTAAATTCTTTTCCAAATACAGATGTATATATTTAGAATAGATATATATCTTCTAGTATTTCATTCGAGATATTTTCATTTAATCTGAGATCTGTATATACTGTGATGGTTGCGACTTTGTCTGTATTTCTTCCATTTTTGCGATCGTCTGTATTTTCAGTTTTGGTCAATTCGTATATGTTCGTATTTCGATCTCGAACATTTCGTTCTATTTTCATTAATTACAATCATTGATTAGACTTATCTTTCTTCAGAATTGAAATATTAAAGTATTTACACGTGTACATTTCATATGTTTTACCTTTATAGACGTCCGGTTGTTTTGAGATAAATTCCCAGTATATTTATTATATATTCAGTAAGTAAAATTTGCTATTTTTATAATACTTTACACATCATTTGACATATAATCAGTATGCATACTCTGTTTGTTACTTTCATACCTATTGAATGTGTTCACTTTGATTAGCTATGTGCTGTTGTTTTAAAGAGTGCGTTTCCTTTCGGCTCTTTGGGCTCTCTTGTTTCTCGATCTCTTGTGCTGTTATATTTATAGTAACAGATGTGAGCTGTCTCTGCTTTTCATAATTTCTTAGCTACATTTCTAAATGCTGCATTTACTAACTTTTCATTTATAGAGATGTAATCCATCTCTGATTTCGTTAACAATCTACAGTACTGTTTTACATAGAAACGCAATCCGTTTCTCGTATTCGGTACTCTCTCTACTCGTGTTTTTTTTACTTTCGCAACTCTTTTATCTATTGCATAAATATGTATCATGTTTCCATATCTACATTCCGCCATATTTTGTATACTTTACATTTTTAAATAGAACTTTATTTTGGAAATTTATTTACATACTGTTAATTGTTACAACTTGAAAGTGCATTTAAAATACATGAGGTTTTGCTGTTAAAACTATTTACCATTGTTGATAAATTATAAACTTTGTACATTTGAGTTTCATTTCCGAGACATAACTTCAGGTCCAGTGATATAGAAGCCAGGGTTTCACAAAACACAACGCAACACTTTAGATTTGTCTTCCATCTGGTGGAAGTTTGGTGGAACGCTTTGTTCCGTCTGTCTTTTTTTGTCCGTCTGTCACAATACAAACGGAAAAAATAAAAGCAAGTTCGCTTTATGCCCCCGGATTGAAATTCGGGGGTATCAAGTTTTTTACCTGTCTGTGACTCTTACCCTGTGGCAAAACATTGACTACATCGTTTGTACCAAAAGGTGCAAGGCTTTGAAATTCCTCAGACAGATTCCTTGTGATGAGGACTTTCATTTTGGAACCATAATTTTTTAACTAGTGACCTTGATCTTGGAGCTCGACATAGTTATCAAAAACTTAAACTTTGGCTGTAACTTTTGTACTACAAGGGGTAGGGGGTTCAGAACTTCATATATAGATTACTTGTGATAAGATTAATTTGGGACCATGACTTTTGACCTAATGACTTTGACGTGTGACCTATTTTTCAAAAACTTTAACCTTGACTATATTTTCTACACAAAAAAGTAGAGCCTTGAAACGTCGCATAAAGATTCTTTGTGATGAGACCTTTCATACTTTGCGTAAGGGACAAGGAAATCACATTTTTGTGTTCGTGATTTACAACATCTGCGACTAGACAAGCTTCGTCGTAGATTGCAAATCGTGGACACCTGGGTGGAATTCCCTTCTGTTATACTCATGTTCATCATGTTATCTGTAAATGAAGAGTGATATTGTGATATATATAATGCATCAGTCTTAATTTATTTAAAAATTGAACGTGCAAGGAATTCTTGTACGTTCAATTCTTACATCTATCATTGGATTATTTTGATTGGTAAATTCCTAATTTACGTATGATGTATTACGAAAAAGGGCCTGGGATCGAATCTTGAGCCAAGTAGACGACAATTTTTACAATGAAATAATAGGAGAAAATACTATAAAAAGAAAGACTTTTACACATTTAAAGAAAATATATGTAAAGAAATAAATAGATAATAAACAGCCCCCCCCCCTAAAAAAAACAACAGAAAAAATCAGCATTAAACAGTATACAGGAACCCTTTAACCATAACACCATCGGTTTGATCCACAGACTATTACTATAGTATATTTGTATTTCAAATGTTATCTGATTGATAGAATAAGAAGGAATGTGTGTAATTTCCAAACCGTTACGTAAGGGGGATTAATATGGGGGAAAGACTACTATATAGCAGTTTTTCCGTCATGGCGGAATACCTACTATTTAGCCATTTTTCCGGGGAGGAGGGGAACTACTATATAATACCGGTATAAGTTCAATGCACTATTTATGTGTTCCGGTATACAATACAGTATTGTAGTTATGTGTTCCGGTATACAATACAATGTATTATTCATATATTTCTGTATATATCACAGTGTACCTGTCATGTGTTCAAACATTGGAAGGTCACCATTAAGTGCGAAAATTATTAGCCACTACGATCACGAAATATCGACTGTGCAATCTATTATGGACAAAGACCCTGTTCGATTGATATGCATCCTCATACTCAGTAACTGGATAAATACAGTAAATTCTCTTTTCCGACGAATGGCTGGTCTTTTCTAATATGATACTCTGGTGGCTATTGTTTTATTTCTCTTTGCATGATCTTCACAAATTAGCGTAACAGATTGCTTTATCTCCATCTGATCTACTATCTACAATTTGACGCTTCTGCTAATATGTTCAAGTATTATTTGGTTTACGTTCTAGAAAGTTATCGTAAAACAGGAAAATGCTATAAAGGGTCATTGCCAGTTTGTTGGTATAGTAGAGATATTGTTGATATTCTTCAGTTATGGACATGAAGTGGTCAGGTTGCTGACTGCTTGAAAGCAATCTGATTTCTAGTGGAAGCTATATCTCGGCCATGTGATAATAGTAAGAGTCGTATGAAGTTATGTATGGTCGCTTCCATTGTTCGTTTCCGTATCATTACTTTACTTTGAGATGTTGGTTTACGTGTTATGGTAGGGGTATGAAATCACCCTTTATGTGATCATCATGGTTAAGGGATCATCAGCAATATATTGGTAACTTAACTAGTCCTGTGTGTCAATCAGTTAACGTACTAGGTGTATTTAACAAAAGTCAGAGGAGGTGCGAAGTCATGGTACACGCAAATACAACAAACCTGAAATACATAATATTTCCTATGATGCTCTTTTGCCATATATGATTAAACCTTTGGGTCTTAATCACATTCGTACAAAACTTTATTATATTTCACTCAGAAAATTACACGAGTTGTACGTATCGTCCAGACACCGTATATTTACTGATATAAGCTCTGCAGAGTATAGACTAGATGGCATTATTATGAACATATCGACCGCTAGACTTTTTCGTCCCGTCAAGTCAGATATTTCTATGGAAAAATCTAATCGCTCTTTCATCAAAATTAAATTGCAATAAAGGCATTTATTATTTAAATTTTGGCCAAATTTTAAATCATAAGTCTGTATTAGAGAAAATACCTCCATATTTCAAAAACAAAGATCAGACATGTATTTCCTATAGCTACACACCATCAGTTGCATCCACAATTTATAATTACAAAGAGTTTCTACACTGTCTTAGCAACCCTGCATGCCATCCTCTACCGTGTGCACGTTCCTCATCTAATTTTGTATATTCTTCTTCTGGCCATGTATCTGGTGATCTTAATATTGTTAAAAACACCAAATTAAGAGAACTTTTACTTAAAGGTCCAAAATACAGAGAACCCAGATCATTCACATCGAGCCAACATTTTAAGAATATTAGCAAGCAGGAGATGCTCACTCTTCCCGGGCACCTGATCTCACCCATCATAGGGTTTCTCATATGCTCTTCAAGTAGATATATTTTGTTATTTTCCACTTGGTTTTCATTTGCACTGATTTTGTGTGTCCTCTGGTTTCATTATTTTCGGACTTATGGTTTGGATTTATCCATCATCTTTACATGACGATTACTTGACTAGGTCAAAGACAAAAACTTGTTCCTTGAAGTTTCTATTGTACATGCTGTAAACACATCTGGATTTAAATGTAATGTTCTTTTGAATGTGTTATGATTCACAAGATCAGTATTATATGATAAAAATTAGTCAACATATAACAATAATGTGTTTGCATTTCTACAAGTGTGACGGGGATGAATTAATTCCCTTTACCTCATTCTGTAGAAAACTGAACTGCCCCTCCTCCCAACCTACCCCTCTCCTCCTAACCTACCCCTCTCCTCTTTATTCTGAGGAGGACATTGATATATAGGTAAATAGGATTTCCAATCTCCCAGTGGATGAGGTAATCGGCTTGTGACCGAAAGGTCCCGTGTTCGTTTCCCGCCGTGGGCACTTCCGGTGTTCTGTCTTACGGGTGAGACAGTAAAAACGGAGGTCTCGTGTCACGGTAGGCGTGTAAAAGATACCTCACGGCGTCAGGTGGATCCGTTGCAAAGGGAAAAATTACTTTGCGATGCATCAGGCAGGTGGAGTGACGTAACACAATAATCTATCTATCTATCTATCTATCTATCTATCTGTTTATGTATTGAACAATAACATTTTACAGAAAAATATTATACAGGCCGGTATTGGGTAATATATTGTACAGGCCGGTACTGGTTAATATATTATACAGGCCGGTATTGGTTAATATATTATACAGGCCGGTATTGGTTAATAATGTACTATTGTGGAGTATACCGAAATGACACAATAGAATGAACAAGTATACAGTTATTTCATGTCTTCTTGGGAAACAGTCAAACTATTGCCCCGAGGTAGTGCAGAAGACCTGAGAAACTGTTACCCTCGGCATTCGGCCTTTTCGGTTTTCGAATAGTAAATATTCGTCACGTGACCGAAAAATGGTTTCAAGCGTAAGTCGATTACACAAACTGTTACCTCATAGCACTTATCGCAAAATAATTGTTAAACAGTCAGAAACACTTAGTAGAAATTTATTCAGTTGATTGGATAATAACATCAACTGAGGACAGACCTATACATGAATATGTTCAAATAATTTTAAAATCTCTATTACAATAAGCTTTGCAAAATATATTCAAAATATACTGTTTTGTCTATGGAATTGCATAACCAAATGTTCGTCTACAAAGGTTTGATAGCAACCTCTTCGTACTTTCAGGATTAGAAGTGATCATAACAAGTGTTGATAAAATCGACGGATTTGTTGTTAGAAGAAAAAGCAAAAGTACCAGCTGCAAAAAATATATATAATGCGATATCCTCGAGACAATAAAGTCGTCTGGCACACTTAGGTGATATTCAGTAACGTTAATGTTATCATGTCACCTGTACTAATGTAGTGTGACTGTGCGTCATTTTCCTTAGGGTGCATTGCAGTATTCATATATGCTTAATCTCCTTAAGTACGTTCACACTCATACAGGATATATTCCTTCCACCGCTTTCCCTTTTTGGAGCAAGATTTTGTCATGTAATTAAGCATAATCTTTTCGTTTTATGTACTGACCTACGACATAATAAAAATATATACTATAGACCGGTAGTACTTCTATTATTAGTTTATAATTATTATGTTATAAAATTCTAATGAAGAGCACACTGAAATGATCAGAAGAAACTTACATCAGCTAAGGGCAGCTTTATTCACGAGGGAGATCCCTGCAGTTATGTTCTAAAATAATAATAAATTTTCTGTCATAATAAGCTTTGAAGATATATTCTGTCCTGACACCAAAGCACTAACTTATAACTATTCTCTAAAGTGCACATCATCTTTGTCACCTGAAGTACAAAACAAAGCATTCCATAGAAAGGTTTGACGACAGACTCCACCAAGTAGGACATCATTAGGAATGTTGATAAAATCTAAGAATGATGGATTCTGAGAATCAACAAAACTTCCATTTGCAAATGTATTGACAAAATCATTAAACACTTTTTATCGATTCATTGTAACATTGTCATAAATAATATATCCAATTATTATTCTGAGGTGATATGCTTCGTCACCATATACTGTTGTCGATATATTAGTGACCTCTTCTTCATTTGGTATCATGCCCTAAGTGTATTAAGGTCAGGAAAGCGAGCGTAGTTCCCTTTGAAAATTTATGACATTTTTATACTGCTCTTTCCAGTGCCGGATTATGCCATGCGGTCGATTAATCGCCCCTGGCTTACGCTTAGTCAGATCCTTCAATTCACTCTTTCTTTTTAATCCCCTCATACAAACACTTCTTTTCCATTTTATTCTGAGTTTTTTCCGGTAATTTTTTTTTATCTTTACAAAAATAACGAGATATTGTGTCAGGACATATATTTTTTCAACAAAAATGTAAAAAATAGTGAGATATATAAGATATATTACCTCTCCATCATCAGAAAATAGTCTTTCAAATTATAATGCAGTAGCCGATCCCAGCCCTTATATTCCAGTTTGATTGTTATTCATTTTTTGTGTGCTGGAGCGATAGGTCTGGGGCATATTCCTTATGTCTTATCTGTGTGTTTGTCTGTTTGTCTGTCTGTTGTTAATTTTAACTTTCGCCATAACTTTTTAACCTTTAGAGATAGAGATAGCGACTTCATATTAAGCATGCATATTCAGTTAATAAAGCCCTATCAAATTGCACCATGGGTATTGACCTCTTGACCTCTGATCTACATTTCAAAAACTTCAACAGGGTAGGACTTTATTCCTAGCGTATTCCTGGTGGCAAGACCTTTACCTTGGCCGTATAACTTTTGGATTATATTTCACATTGGTTTTCCCATGGTGTGGGTTTAATTAAAATATGACATAACAAAATCTGCCTTAGTTGGACTGCAAGAGGCACTCCTGTTTCACAAATGCAACTTGTTTAATTTTCCAATACCATATACCGGTAAATTTTTAGACATATTTATTAGATTCTATGTTGTTATATGACTTAATAATTCATTCATAAGTCATTTTATAGTAGTGAATACAAATTATGCCTGCAAATTATTCAGACACAAATATGCCTTTCCCATTCGAATTCAATGTTCGAAAACGCCCTTTTAATGTAGTTTCATGACGTCACCACGCAGCATTGCTAAGACCTGAGGTCATCGTTGATGATTTTAAAGCATATATGCTATAATTATAATGTCACATAATGAAAACAGTCAACCAATGATATGCATGTTACATATTAAATAATGTTTCTTTCATTGTGATAGGTATGCAGTACTCTCAAGAAAAAATATTCAACGGTGTTCAGAACAGTGACAAGAACTGCAATCAAAGAAATGATAAGTAATGTAACTCCGGTGAATTGGGTATCAATAAGACACCTGTTTATAAATGAAGTTTTAAAAAGTTTCCATTTTCTTTTTTTTTTTTTCCTTTGATGTATTCCTCGACATAAACGGTCACCTCTGCCTTAAGGTCACAATTGAGTTCTCCCCAATGTGACCTTATACATATGTCTGACTTCCCTATGTCATCCAATACAATCAGAGCTGTTTCAGATGAAATAATGGACATCAAGTAAGCGTGCAATAATAGCAATAAATGTACGATATCCTTATTCATGGGAGGATGGGTGATTTGGTGTAGTGGTTAAGCACTTGATTTGCGATGCAAGCAACCCAGGTTCGATTCCCGTATTATACCACTATGTTTTAGAGGTTAGTAACCTCCTGTATCCATGTTGTGATATAACTGGAAAATTGTTGAAAGGACTAACCACCCATATTTCAGTATACCATACAATGAACTATCTGCGTGTTCGCGTATAATATATAATGTACAATTGGTGTACTTTGGTATACTATTCAATCGCTTGTTCCGGTATACAATAAAATACACGATTCGCGTTTTCCAGTATAAAAAACAATATGTTCACGTTTACAAAACAAAGTATTACTTGCTTGTTCCAATCCACAATACATTGTATTATATTTGTGTTAAAGTGTGACAGTGTAAAGCTGTTGTGGCCTAGTGGATAACTTGCTCGACACGTGATCGAGAGGTCCCGGGTTCGACTCCCGCCCTGGGCAGAACTGTGTTCTGTCTTTCGGATGAGACAGTAAAAAGTAAAAACCGAGGTCCCTTTAGGCTTGGCACGTAAAAGATTCCTCACTGCTTCGGGTGGGTCAGTTGCTAAGGTCTAAAATTGCAATGTATCAGGCAGATGCCGTCACTATATATGTGAAATAATCGTGGAGTGACGTAAAACAATAAAAGAAAAAACTTTATATGGAACCAACAGTTAACTATGATAAGATGTCACAAAAATATAAAACAGATAGTATCATCTTCCTCCCAAATATGTCGAGAGTCAGTCGTGATCTACCCGTCTGATAGCGAGATGAGTGCTATGATCTATAGGCGTCCCGATTAACTGTATGAGGTCCTGTACCAAACAGTCACCACCATCATGTAAGAGTAAAAATGATGAATATGATGAATAATAAGAAACAACCAATCAACATTACGAAATGGAATCTAAAGCTATCTTCTGGAATTCTGAGGTGCTAAAGAAGGTACCATAAGATTACATTTCTCAAAAGCAATCACTTGACATTTATTTAGGATATACTATATCTTAGGCAATGAACAGAGACCTGAGACATACAGCAAAACCACAATAACAGACCTCATCACAATAAATGCGGTGAGGATAACTCACTTTTATGAGCAATAACACTTGTGGAAAGTTAGCTCCAAAATTTTCAGTCATTCAGTCTCATAATTTCAGCCAGCCGTTCAGAAAAGCTATATTTCTATACACCAATTTAGAGACTGCATTTATTAGAGAAATCTATAGAAGTTTATGAACATAACAATCCTCAAAATATCTTTCCGTGGTCGAACGTTGTCTGCAGGTATATTATCGATTGACGGTAGTCTCTGGACATCTCGATGTCCTATGGTTGACGGTAATCTTTGGACATCTCGATGTCCTATGGTTGGCAGTAGTCTCTGGACATCTCGATATCATATGGTTAACGGTAATTTCTGAACATCACGATGTCCTATTGTTGGCGGTAGTCTCCGGACATCTCGATGTCCTATGGTTGACGGTAGTCTCTTTCCGTGGTCGACCGTTGCCTACAAGTATATTATCGATTGACGGTAGTCTCTGGACATCTCGATGTCCTATTGTTGACGGTAATCTCTAACCATCTCGATGTCCTATGGTTGTCGGTAGTCTCCGGACATCTCGATGTCCTATTGTTGACGGTAATCTCTAAACATCTCGATGTCCTATGGTTGTCGGTAGTCTCCGGACATCTAGATGTCCTATGGTTGACGGTAGTCTCCGGACATCTAGATGTCCTATGGTTGACGGTAGATTCTGGACATCTCGATGTCCTATGGTTGACGGTAGTCTCCGGACATCTCGATGTCCTATGGTTGACGGTAGATTCTGGACATCTCGATGTCCTATGGTTGTCCGTGGTCTCCGGACATCAAGATGTCCTATGGTTGTCGGTAGTCTCCGGACATCTCGATGTCCTATGGTTGTCGGTAGTCTCCGGACATCTAGATGTCCTATGGTTGACGGTAGATTCTGGACATCTAGATGTCCTATGGTTGACGGTAGATTCTGGACATCTCGATGTCCTATGGTTGTCGGTAGTCTCCGGACATCTAGATGTCCTATGGTTGTCGGTAGTCTCCGGACATCTCGATGTCCTATGGTTGTCGGTAGTCTCCGGACATCTAGATGTCCTATGGTTGTCGGTAGTCTCCGGACATCTAGATGTCCTATGGTTGTCGGTAGTCTCCGGACATCTCGATGTCCTATGGTTGTCGGTAGTCTCCGGACATCTCGATGTCCTATGGTTGACGGTAGATTCTGGACATCTAGATGTCCTATGGTTGTCGGTAGTCTCCGGACATCTCGATGTCCTATGGTTGTCGGTAGTCTCCGGACATCTCGATGTCCTATGGTTGACGGTAGTCTCCGGACATCTCGATGTCCTATGGTTGACGGTAGATTCTGGACATCTCGATGTCCTATGGTTGACGGTAGATTCTGGACATCTCCTACATCGCTTTACACTGATCGTCACAATGTATCAAAATAGCCTCGTGGCGCCTGAGAACAATAACACAAAGCAAGAAATAAAAACAATAGTTATTGTGATGATATGGGGCAATCCCTGGAGTCTAGATAACGGCGGAGTAAAGTGGATCACAAGATGATAAACAACATAAAAGTTAATAATTCATTTATCAAATAATACCAAAACATATTTGTAATATAATTATTTAGATAGCTTTATATTTTTTTCTTTGTTACATGAGAATGGCAATTAATTAATTTATGATATTGTAAATAACTCTTCATATCATGGGAATTCAATTCAGTTTGAATTAAGTGTTGGGTTCAACTAGAAAATATAATCCTCCAGGTAGAAATAAATTGCTGAGATCACAAAGAAAAGTCGAAATAATCAAACGCGTACACGACAAATTTCCCAAATAAAGATGGGATCAGAAGCCATAAAATATCTATGTTAACGTGTTTCCCGCTTATAACGATAAAGTCACATGGCATACTTCAGTGATATTTAGTGGCGTTAATGTTATTATATCTCCCCTGTCCAGACTGCTGTATGATTGTGTGGCATTTTCGTTACAGCGTTGTTCCTCATTCATATTAAACGTACAATGTAAATATCTTGTTGTGTTATTTGTGGCGGTTGTGGATTGCCAAGTAGGAGATTGCATCATCCCATACTCTTCTGAAGTACATGACCACAACTCTGATTTTCTGAAGCTCCACTAAGGTATATTGTCCAGGGCATTACAGTCGCACAACTTCTGTGACAAACATCATTTTATTTTGATCGGCTAGATCACAAATTGTGTCACTATGATAAAGGAGTTCGTAACATCATGTTTCTGTATTGTCATATGTTTTTCGAGTTGTAAGCGTTGTAGAAAAACTACGACCAAACGTAATCCCAGTCATAATGTAATAATGTCGCATCTCTATTGGACAATATACCTTCCGACATATAAAGACGATGGTCACGAACTTTCAGCTTCGAAATGCGCATATGGTGCACTAAATTATAAGGTATATATGTTATATACCTATTATAACCACTAGACCGGTGTCACTGCTGGTAGACTGATAGTTCCCGAGGGCATCATAAGTCTAGTTTTCAGCGCTTTTGTACTGACATGAAACATATACTTCAAATTTTCAGTCATCAAATTAAGTAAATCACTATAAAACTATAGTATCTCCCTCATGCATAGCTCTGTCCTTAGATATATTTTTTGGTTCACTTTTTGGTCATTTTGATTTCAACACTGCTCTTCAAATATCTATATATTTTGAGACTTCCAATCATTTGGCCGCGAGCATCACTGAAGATACAAATTATAAGGTATACATGTTCTCACCATTTATAAAGCTTACTGCATTCCTATCAGATATTAAAATCATCTACATGTATAACTTATGGTTATAACCAACTTTCACTTCAATTAAATATTTCTACTTCGCGAGGACTTTATTTTCGAGATGTTGTTTTTTTAATTTCATTTATTTTTTTATTTTTTTATTTTTTTTATTTTTTTTTTTTTTTTTTTTTATTTGGTCATTTAAGTACATTATTGGCATATGGCTTCTGATGAAAATATCTCGCGATAATATCTCAGATGAGATTGTCGCGAAAATAAAAATACGCGTGAAATATGTGTATTTTCCAGTATTTGCGCTTTCATTGTAGCAACATCATTCCCTCAAAGTAAAATAAGCTTTTGGACTGAAATAATGGTCGTGTTGTTTGGCTTGGAGGTGCTCGTAAATTGTAATTGCAATGTGCACGCAAGGCTGGCGATAAATAATGTAATGTAAGTGATTATAACGCACTGTAACAAGCCGTGCATAAGTAATACGATATCATTATCTTTCTTACAGAGATATATACGAAATGTACGCGTTATACTCGTACAATGAATTGCGGAGTACCAGTACCTTAAATCTGGTAAAGTACATACAGTAACGGAGATAGAGGGAAATCATCTTTCCCATCTGTTTTGTCTATCTATCTATCTATCTATCTATCTATCTAGTGAAAAAAAAATCCCAAGGAATTCCGATCAGTGCTGGAATTAGTGCCCGATTTTGGAATTACAACATCAATTTGGAATTACAGAGGTGGAAGTTAATCTATTAGTTTAGACCACAGCAGCCGAGGGGATTATTTAAGGTCAGAAATCGTGTCCTACATGCAATTCCGTATAGATTCATCAAAGAAAATAGTTCAGGCATGGAAACCTTTCTCATTAAGCAAATCTTCTTCAAGGCCTTTGTACCATAGATTGTAACAAATATTAGAAACAAACAAAGTGTCTCCACCTACAAGTAGTAAACCGATAGACATATGAAGGATGGAACAGTATTTGATTTGATTGGTGATATATTGAAAGGCTTCATTTTATGTTATGTGTATGTATAATGATCAATCAGTAAAATTATAAACTGCGTATTACATAGAGACGATTAGGGCATCGCCTTATAGGAGCATTTCAGTACTGATATACCTATCTATATCTATAGCCGCAAGTCATAATCACCATATATGGAAATTATAGGAATACGAAGTAGTGGTTTTCCTTCCTAGCGAAGAAAATGGATTATCGGGACTGTGGAATTACAAAATAATCGATATCGTTATGGAGTTTAGGTCATTGGTCACATAAGAAATTACCACGGGACCGTATTGGCTTTCAATGCAGGACCGGAATGACAGCCAGCATTGAAAGTTATGTCTCTTTCAAGACAATGTGGATTATTCTGTGAGTCAAATTAAAAATAAGGTACACATGAAATATATCATTCACCTAGGAGTGACCGAAACTTAACACGTATGTCATAGACAGATCTTGAAATTAAAATAAATGGGGAGGGGACTTTTTCAGTCCCATTACTATAACTTGATTTCTGAATCACCGACCTGATTTCTATGACACCTGCATCACACAGGAAATTTCTTTTTGAAATGTAGAAAAAGATATGAACATGTGTAACCGCGAGAAGAACCTTGGATTCGAACTTACAACTTTCAGCAGATGCTCCTCTACCCAAATAAACTTACACGTATCCATCCTCTATCACCTATAACAGACTATTTTACATGTAAAAATAACAAGGAAAATCACTTTCATCGAATCCCGGGATGTTCCAGACCCCCTCCCCCAGGTCTACCCCTCTGGATCCGCACATGCTTTAGATGCCTATATTTGGTTGGTTGGTTGGTTGATTGGTGTTTTACGTCGCTTTCAATCATTTTTCAGTGATATCGCGACATGGAAGCAGGAGGTTACCAACCTCTTAAGCATAGTAGCGCAACCCGGAAATCGAACCGATCGTCGGCGCCGCAAGTCAAGCGCTTAACAACTACACCACGCCTGCCCCCTTTAGATGCCTATAATACTGAAAATTGAAAGCAACGGTAACTTCCGGTGGGTTATGCCATACATCATTCACGCTTCCTGTTGATTACATCTCAAATCAGAATATAGCAGCGGTAATGAATTGTATTGTGTAAAGACAATCAAGTGATTGGTCAACTTCGATGCGACATGAAGGTGTAGGAAATGCGTACGGTCTTAATGCACTGTATAGAAATGTTGTTTCATTTTCTTGTCACAAATGGACAAGAATCTCTAATCCAAATTTAAACGATAAAACACAATGAAAGAATAACCAAAGATGCAACAGTACGCTAATTCGTGCTATATGTTGCCCACACTTATATGCAACTAATCCCCTCGGTGTACGACCATGCAGTGGAACTCTCACCCACGGTGTTTAACCATGCAGTGGAACTCATATCCACAGAGCACAACCATGCAGTGGAACTCATGTCTGCGGTGCAAAAACAGGCTATGGAACTAATACCCATGGTGTTCAACTATACTGTGGAAGTCATATCCAAGGTGCGCAACCATGCTGTGGAATTCGTACCCACGGTGTATAGCCATACTGCTGTACTCGTATCCACTGGGCATGACCATGCACCAATGGGAAGTACAGTTAAGACTTGATGACTTGGAGGAGTACGCATCTCCTATTGGCTATATGTATCCACAATGAAATACCAAAATGTACATATGTAATAAATCTCAACACTTAACACATGGAACGAATACGAGATAAATGTCCAAACACCACAACACCAGGATTGGGGTAAAATAACTACACTTTCATAGTAAAACTACCCAGTTTTTCGAGCTCAACTCTGCAGCGGAAAGTAGGTCAAACATTACAAAACACTCAAGAGGGCAAAGTAGATCAACATTATAAATTTCTCCGTGTCGATATCTAAATGACCAGCAATCTACGTGGAATGCTAAGATACGGGTTATTACCATCTATTAAACATGTGATCGATCATCAATAATTCTTTCATCAGCCTAGTTTTGAAGTTACGTGCAGTAGATTATGCGGGTAACTTACGCACTCCTGGATGCAAATACAATATGTACTATAATATACACAGGGAAATGATGTAAGATTCCACATGTACTGTTAACATGTAATGAGGTACATTATTACAATATGTACTATAATATACACAAGGAAATGATGTAACATATCACATGTACTGTTGGCATGCATTGAGGTACATTATTACAATATGTACTATAATATACACAGGGAAATGATGTAAGATACCACGTGTACAGTTAACATGTAATGAGGTACATTATTACAATATGTACTATAATATACACACGGAAATGATGTAAGATACCACGTGTACTGTTAAGATGTAATGAGGTACATTATTACAATATGTACTATAATATACACAGGGAAATGGTGTAAGATACCACGTGTACTGTTAACATGTAATGAGGTACATTATTACAATATGTACTATAATATACATAGGGAAATGGTGTAAGATACCACTGTTAACATGTAGTGAAGTACATTATTACAATATGTACTATAATATACACAGGGAAATGATGTAAGATACCACGTGTACTGTTAACATGTAATGAGGTACATTATTACAATATGTACTATAATATACACAGGGAAATGATGTAAGATACCACGTGTACTGTTAACATGTAATGAGGTACATTATTACAATATGTACTATAATATACACAGGGAAATGATGTAAGATACCACGTGTACTGTTAACATGTAATGAGGTACATTATTACAATATGTACTATAATATACACAGGGAAATGGTGTAAGATACCACGTGTACTGTTAACATGTAATGAGGTACATTATTACAATATGTACTATAATATACACAGGGAAATGATGTAAGATACCACGTGTACTGTTAACATGTAATGAGGTACATTATTACAATATGTACTATAATATACACAGGGAAATGGTGTAAGATACCACGTGTACTGTTAACATGCAATGAGGTACATTATTACAATATGTACTATAATAAACACAGGGAAATGATGTTAAATACCACGTGTACTGTTAACATGCAATAAGGTACATTATTACAATATGTACTATAATATACACAGGGAAATGGTGTAAGATACCACGTGTACTGTTAACATGTAATGAGGTACATTATTACAATATGTACTATAATATACACAGGGAAATGATGTAAGATACCACGTGTACTGTTAACATGTAATGAGGTACATTATTACAATATGTACTATAATATACACAGGGAAATGATATAAGATACCACGTGTACAGTTAACATGTAATGAGGTACATTATTACAATATGTACTATAATATACACAAGGAAATGATGTAAGACATCACGTGTACTGATAACATGTAATGAGGTACATTATTACAATATGTACTATAATATACACAGGGAAATTATGTAAGATCCCACGTGTACTGTTAACATGTAATGAGGTACATTATTACAATATGTACTATAATATACACACGGAAATGATGTAAGATACCACATGTACGATTGGCACATAGTGAGGTACATTATTACAATATGTACTATAATATACACAGGGAAATGATGTAAGATACCACGTGTACTGTTAACATGTAATGAGGTACATTATTACAATATGTACTATAATATACACAGGGAAATGGTGTAAGATACCACGTGTACTGTTAACATGTAATGAGGTACATTATTACAATATGTACTATAATATACACAGGAAAATGATGTAAGATACCACGTGTACTGTTAAGATGTAATGAGGTACATTATTACAATATGTACTATAATATACACAGGGAAATGATGTAAGATACCACGTGTACTGTTAACATGTAATGAGGTACATTGTTACAATATGTACTATAATATACACACAAAAATGCTGTCCGATACCACGTGTACGATTCACATGCAACGATGTACATGGTACATTATAACAAGATCTGCAGACGTTTTCACACGGAATTTTTTCTGTAAGTTTTCACTTACGGACTCATTAATGACATAAGGGTTTAGTTTGTACGTACACATGTACTTAAAAGATGAAACGAGAAATCATAAATCACGGGAAGAACCACAAGTGAAATCAGGTGTTATGGTGGAGTAAGCATTGTGCATTAATGATGCTGAACACAAACGCGAAAATGTTTCACAGTAAAGACATTTTCCTGTAGATGTTTCATTAAGTGGCAATTTCACTGATTGTCTTAAAACACCTGAGTCAATAACTCAAGTGAACTTTTGTCATAAACTACCGTCCTTTGTCCGTAAACTTTTCACACTTTCAACTTATTCAGAAACATTGAAAGAATATCGATATTCATGAAACTTGGATGTAGGGATAAAGTACTCAAGGTCATCTGTATATGGTATTGCTTTTGACCTGGTCCGTTAAGGGGTGGATTCATGAAGGGGTGACATTAATACCAGAGGGTACATGCCGTAGATAGACTTTTTATTCATCCTGACTTCTTTGATTAATTGGTTTTTTTTTATCTTTATCTATTTACTAAATTGGAAAAGGTGGGTGAGGGATGGGAGGTTGGGTGTGTTCGATTCCATTTTGAAATCATATTCCATTCGTATCGGTGTTTTTCCCATTTTGTATTTTGTCATTTTGCACATTATAAGATTTCTTCGAATTTTTAACAAAAGAGTTCTTATTTATTTTTATAATTTTATTTATTTATCTGTCTATTTTGTTTATTTTATCTGATTTTGGGAAATAAAGTTTACTGTCAAGAATTCAATGTTACAAACATTTCTTTTTGTTTGTTTGTTTCTTTCTTTCTTTGTTTCTTTGTTTGTTTCTTTGTTTGTTAATATTAACAAAAGAAGGACTGCGCTATTTGTGCACTATTTTAGATTCTGAATGACTTCCTCTCAGATTAAATCCAAGGATTTTGATGAAAATTTTGAAGCATTTTTACATCTTTCCGAAAGATATGTCGGCTTGAACATTATCAGATAATATTTTCTATTATTACAGAAAGCTTCAACTGCTTAAAATAACCATCAACTAGTGTAAAACATTGACTGTACTGCCAAATAAGCTTTTAGAAAATTTTAAAGATCAAAATGGGAAGTGGTAAACTATACATGTAGTAGTGATATAATGAAGGATCGATAAAGCCAACTCAAATAGTCCAAAATTCATGAGCATATAAAATTAGCGAATATGGTAAAACAACAGAAAACAAATCAAAGAATATCTACTCCTAGTACCGTAAGTGAAACCCCCTCCCGGCAGTGAGATCAAATGTCGGGGGAGTGTAAGCATCTCCAGAATGCTAACAAATCCAGTAGAAATTGTTGATCACGTTTTAAATAGTTTTCACTGAGCGAAATTTCACAAGAGTTATCTCCCGTTGTCAGTCATTTCGTGGGTCAAAATGTGAAGTTTTGTGCTTTAATTAACAAACATACAAACTGAATTTCTTTAAGATCATCTTTGAAAATAAAAATTGTTTACAAAGCAATAAATATTAAGATATAATTTGCGTCGAAACTGAGAATTTTGGTGCAAAATTATGAAAACCATCTCCGAACAAAGTGGGTCTTAAAACTGCTAATACTAGGAATAAAAATCCCTTGTTTGATCCCAAATATGGCTGACTACGGGAGGTAACTCCAATAAATTTAGACTCGGTGAAAACTATCTATTCAAAGTACAGGCGTTATATTCGGCATTTACTAAATTCTCAATACAGAATATCAAATCCCTCAATATTCTGAATAATGAGATGTTATATTGTACCATAAGAGCCTCATATCGACTATAGGACTTCCTCAGTAGCGTTTTAGTATACCAATTATCCCTGGTCGCGTGCAGTGCAAAATTCTGAAAGTCGCCTTGTTATAATTAGCTTAAAGGATTTCTTCTTCCCAACTCATGATACTAAGCAGACCTGAAATTCTTGAGATCCCGTCCAAATTGTTCCAACTTGGCTATAAGTCTCTTAAGTACAATTCAATCCATCCTTGATTTTCTAAGTTTCTAATTTATCGTATAATGTGTTACGATGACCAATGTAGATTAACATGAACCTTTTGTTATGGGATGTTTCCTAGTCATATCGTGACATGGAAGTAGAACTTTATGTACTTCTGAAGTATAGACAGAACTAGGCCAAAGACAAAACCACTATGTACACCGAATCAGGACTCACTTTCAATATAGAAATGTGTTTTCTTTCTCTTCAAAATACAACAAATACTTCCAGTATCGTAATGAGACGCTTATTATATACCTAAGCTTATAGTGATTCCTTCACAGACATAGAGGTAGAAATTTCCTTGTTTATTCCAATGGCCTACTTTAAACCTACCTTCCACTTCTTTGTCATTATGGAATAGTGGTCTGTTTCAATTAATGTTAATTAACTAGTGCATTGTATATTTATGTTCGCGTGACAGGAAATCCCCTTTACATACATTATTAAAGTCTTTGTTACTGTTTCTTCAAATTCTTATATTTTGTTCTCATAATACAATGAATCCTTTTCAAGGAGACGTTACGCCTCTATCCCCATGTTATTTACTGAAGTATCTGGTGTAAAAGGGGCACTTTTCCACTACTTAGATAAATGAGCACTTATATATAACATCAAAGTTACATCAGCTTTATACACGTTTTTACATTTAGAAATATTTCAGGATAAGAATTTAAGTATTTAATACAGAATCAATCTTTAATTAAATTTTACATATCCGAGACATACATGGACAGTAATCGTTTTAAAGTCTATGTTGCTGCCTCTTTAAATTTCTAAATTTCGTTTGCATGACATTCGACAAAACCGATGAATCTCCATTACAATTTTACAATTTACAATTTACATTTACAATTTTTTGCTCCAATGCAAACGAGAAATAACAGAACAGATTCAATTCTGCAATCTGCCAATATTTATAAAACAAAAAAACGTAAATGAACTTTTTTACTTAGGCGAAACGAATTAGAATGAATAAATATTCTGGCGAAACAAATTAAAAAATAAAAGTGAAAGTAGGTCACATGATCAGAATCTGTCAAATTTGACGGCGGAAGGGGAGTTGGTCAATCGTACATTATGATATCATGAATATTTATCTGATATATCTGTAACAAATGCACTTGAAAGATGCATTTCTCCATTCCAGACACTCAAGAGCTAAAAGATGAATCAGGCTCAAGTTATACGGTTAGTCAATAAAGTGTAGCTTGAATTTCTTCTGCCATTTAATCATGATGTGCTTTCTCTTTCTCTGGTACAAAAGTGATAATCTTTATTATTATCTATGTAATACTGACATTACAAACAAAAATAGGACATTAGCACATATTTTATTGTAACTTTAACTTACAGAAATATGGTATCCTCTTTTTCAAAGTAGTTCAATTACATTTAACTTTGACTTTATTTAGACATTGAGCAAATTTGAATAGGTTTTGCGTCCTTTTTTTCGCAGTGTTCCAACGGGTCGTCAGGAAATCATGCGCAATATTTCATTTTCTGCAAGCCTTTTCAATACTTGACACAATAAATAGTAATGTATGATAAATCTCTTGGGCTGAAAAGAGTCCAATAAAAGAAAAACACGACATACATGTATAATGTTTAAGATGAACAAAACAATGACCTGGTTGAAATTGTTGTTTGGTTAAGTTCAGCTTTAATATTCACACGACAAAACGAAAAGTGTCTGTATTCTGGTAGAATACAAAATAATTAACATTTATCCATTTATGCCTGTGTGACAAATGTTAATCCATTAATCAGCCCAGATACATGTGTAGCTCAATGGTGAGAGTGTCTGCCTTGATAGCAGAAGGCTCTGTGATCGATTTCCAGGTCCGGTCGCATCTTTTTGTCCTGCTTGTTACCCATGAAAATTTAAGTAATACACATGTCAATGGCATTATAAGGTTGAAACAGACATGCTATCATGTGTATAAATACATTAAGGCAACATATTTTCTGTTCTATCATTTTCTTCAAGTACTTTGTACTTCTTAATCTAATATAACTGCTTCAAAATGGCTGAAAAATCAAACAATGAATATATTCCAGTGAATTGTTGGATATATGGTCCATGTCAGGTAAAGTCAATCTTCCAATTCCTTTCAAATGACAGTCAAATCATGTTGCATGGCTACAAGTGAATGCATGTCAGATTTTTGACAAAAAGCTTTTTGCAAAGAAAAAATGGTAGAAAGTCTACTTTTGAAACAAATGTTTTCACACAGTCCAAGTTTTTCTTTAGGTAACTCATCCCAAGTATTTGATCAAGAAAACACCCGTATTTACAATTTAAATCTATGACAAAACATACCAGCATCTGATGAATCACTATACCAGCAATCAAAATACCCAGGATCGTGATTACTGATTGACCGTTTTGACTCCTGCTTTTATACATACCATTCTTTTATTCTTCAGTGGGGCAGAAAATCTGCCCAAGTTTAGAAAAACAGATTTGATATGTGACTAATGTACAAAATGTGAACAGAATGAGTATTAGTAATCTTTCATATTGTAAATGCACTGTTTTTCTTTTTACTTTTTAATACAACAGATGTTACAAACAATTAAGGAAGGTTTTATGCCAACTTTAAAATATTAATGTAGGTGTTCCAAATAAAGAGAAAGTGGAAACACAGGCATTGAGCACAAAAATCACACAATTTTTAAACAAATATAATTATTTTGAATAATTTGAGATGTGTAAACATTGCTTAGTTAGTAATAAGCTGGTACTTCTAAATTAATCCAAATTCTGCCAAAACCAACAGGTAATTGTCTGTCTGATTCCCAGTTACCAGACATCAGTTTTCACTTTTATGTACCTCACGGTACAGTCTGGGTGGAACTTTGAATGCCCACTGTCCACAGTGGGCAGTCCACCTGAAATTTCTGTGGGCATTAGGAGTGGACATTTACCTGAGCTATCAAGCTGTCCACTTACCTGTATGTTAATTCTAACTGACTCTTACAAGAATGTCCACTGTGTCTAGTGGACATTTTTGATGCCCACTCTAAAAATGCCCAGTGTTACCAGTGGGCAAATTAAGTTCCACCCAGACTGTACTGTCAGGTAATGGCAATCATAGAATACTGCTGTATATCATTCACATAAATACGTACATATACATGTACTAGACCAAAAATGATATGTCTGTTTAGGGTTACATTGCAGAAATAAAGGTGGGTAGATGGATTTAGACAAAAAATTCCAGTCAGGAAATGGAAACAAACCTTTCATTCTTGGCCTTATCGTTGAAATTTAAACAAACAGATAAATTAATTGTAAATGATAATCATGAAGTTCATCTTTCCCCTGTACAGGTGATGTCTGTTTTTAATTGTTAATGAGATGTTTTCTTTTCAAGTTGGTTTCAATGGATCATTTATCAAATGATTTTTGAGTTTTATCTGTCACAAACAAACTGTATGTTGTAAATGTTTTGTGTTCTATTTTCAGAGCTTTAACATTCACATCAATGGAGTACTACATTGTACTGTCCGTTATAGTCTCCTCAACACCTTTCATGAAACAGTAAGTATCACAGACCCTTACTGCAGCGATACCTTAAGTATCATTTAACTTATCCGGGTTTTTATGCCCCTGCCATACAGTACAGTCCGGATGGAACTTTGAATGCCCACTGTCCACAGTGGGCAGTCCACCTGAAATTTCATTGGGCATTAGGAGTGGACATTTACCTGAGTTATCAAGCTGTCCCCTTACCTGAATGTTAATTCCAACTGGCTCTTACAAGAATGTCCACTGTGTCCAGTGGACATTTTTAATGCCCACTCTAAAAATTAAGTTCCACCTGGACTGTACTGTATGGCGCCGAAAGCAAATAATGTTGCACCTCGCCATCATTCCATCTCTCCATCATGGATTTGGCTTCACAACTCCTCGAAAACTCTTGGGAGGATTTTAATGAAATGTGGTACAAACAAATATCATAAATATCATGTAATATGTAGTACATATGCATACTGTAAGGGGAATACTGTCCGAAAAGTTTTACAAGAGTTTTGGCCCTTGGACTTATATTTTTATGCATATATAAAAAAAAACCAAATTCAGCTTGTCTATGCAACTCCTCCGTAACCCCTTGGAGGATTTTAATGATTTAGGTACAAATAAAGATCATAATTCTGGTATATATAGGTGTATAATTATTTTAAAAGTAATCCTGTTCAAAAATTTTCAAAAGCGTTATGGCCCCTGGTCTGGAACTTTGCAGCTGGCAGGGGCATTTGTGGTGCATGACACAGCTAGTTCTAATTTCAATTTATGTAACAAGAAATCTTATTGTAATAACGGCATTTGGGTCATATGATTCAGGCATTTGGTTATGAAATCACAGACATATCTAATATGAGTCCAGTCCAGCAATTGTTGTTCTCTGAGCATCTGTCGTTTGTAAATCTACAATGTATGATAGCTGAAACCTTTTGAATTAAGAGCTATGTTGTTTTCCCACAAAATCAACACATTTCTTTAAGAGGAGAGTTGACCAAGACTATATTCAAAGATATATTGTACATATATAAATAAATTAAATTTTTGATTTTCTATTGCTATTGTAAACTTAAATTGTTTGTTTTACAAGCAAAACAATTTATGATTTTCCTGCTTTTAAAAAGTTCATAATCTGAATAAATCCAATCTTTTATTTTTTTACATACTTTTTCAGTTGAGGAAAGAATTTGGAGCGTCTTGTATTCCACCCTTTCCTCCTAAGAAATTTTTACCTCTTACACCAGTCAAGGTTGAAGAGAGACGACAGCACTTGGAGAGGTTCATACAAGCTCGTTAGTACAGCACGGATTATATACTAATCACAAATTTACAGTTTTATAATGGTGTTGAATACTTGTATAGTCTTCAAGCTTCTTATTCAGTGGTAGAGACTACAGTGGTATTTTACAGATATAACAGACTGTGGATTAGCAGGGGTTCTACCATCTACAGTACTGTCCAAGTGTTTTGTAATTTTTCCACCCGCCACAGTGGGCCACATCCAGATATAAATTCAAGAATAATTCATTACACAATACACTGTGTGTTTTACAAAGGTGTAAATTTCCACCAGGATTCCCACTGTGATTTCTGGTGTTTTTCCCTCAGTGTTTTGTGTGGTGTCCTGTTTTTGAGACAGGACAATAAAACCGAGGTTCTAAGTCACAGTAAACATGGCATGTAAAGATCCCTCATTACTTCAGCTGGCTCTATTGCATAGGTCTAAATTTCTTTGCATTACCTCAGCCAGGTGCCGTCACCACATAAGGCCAAAAAAATATAAAGTATGGTTTTCTGCCTCCTGACTGACCTTAACTTATACTCGCCCTCAAAGCAGAAGGTTCTGCTTTCGATTCACGAGTGCGGCCACAATTTTTACCCTGCCTGATACACATAATATAAAATTGATCTGGGTGTTCTTGATATATGTTGCTTTTGTTGTGGTGAGGAGCAAGTAAGGAGTGAACTGTTCCTCAAACTCAAAAATGTGTTACCTACATCGAACATGTGACGTCTGCATTACAGAAGGGAAAGAAGTTATTACTTCTTTAAGGAAAAATAATTAAATTAGTTATTTTTTCCATATGGTCTTGCAGCTATTACTTCTTTAATAATTAAAGACACTTTGTATGAACAGATTTGTTTATACCTTGTTTCAGCTTGATAGTGGCATGTATTCATGTTGACCTCCTCAAAGTAAAGTAAGAAATTAATGTAAAATAAATGTTTTTCCTATATACCTACCCTATTTTTTTGTGTGCCCTAGAGGCAGGAAACAGGACTATATATATATATATATAAGTGCAATAATCATGGAGTGAGGTAGCACAAGAATCAAAGAAATATACTTTTACACTTCCTACCCTCTGTAATTAAGATTTATACTTGACTGTACCAGTATGAACTCATTATATTTTACATTGTAAACATATTGCACAAGTTATGATAACTCTTTTGAACAGGCAGGTTTGAAATCCCGGGCATAGATTCCAGTGGGGTGAATGACATATCTATCTTTACCATCTGCTGTCTGCCATTAACTTAATGCATAAAGTACCTATTTTTTATTAACGTATTCAGTGTTTAATGATTGATTATTGATTTGCATTCCAGTTAGTCAAGATCCAAAGATTTCCAACAGTGATGTGTTCAATGGCTTCTTTCTCACAGCTCAGCAGGTAAATGAAAGCCATTCAGAAGTTGTGATACTTAGATTTGCCTTAAAGCCATATCGATGGAATGTAGATAGAGCGACATGTTTCCCTGAACCAGACGTTTAAGATTGATTGCAGTGTGTGGTATGATATAATACACTGATTCCCATTCGTCTAATGTCATACCATGCAGGGATTAATGTTTTGATGGAGATAGCTTTGTCATTTTTGCACTAAATCATGGCTACATTAATGCTAGCATGTGGAAAAAAAACTCAGTAAAATTCTACCACTGTCATATTTCACAAAACTGTAATGGAGAGAGAAGTCTTCTTTCGGCATTTTGCGCAAAAATTTGATTTTACTAGAAAAGTGAACACTTAGTATTTTCTCTCAAGAACGACTTCATAATTTGTAATTGAACATATTATACCTTATCAAAAGCAAGAAAGATTCAGATTTCTTCAAACGAGATTCATCTCATAGCAGAAGGGGTAATCAGTTGGTTTTTTTTTTTTGGGGGGGGGGGTTGTTTTGGGGTTTCTTTTCTTTGGAGGTTGGGAGAGGGGGGCTGTTGTTTTATATTTTTATGTCATTGGCATTGTAAACATCTCCAATGATATACCTAAGTTGTACTGGAATTTGTTGGGGTTTTTTCATTTAATTTTTTTATGTCTTTAGAAATTTCTAATATAACTCAAACATTAGAATGCAGTACTTGTTGTTCCTTTCAGGAAACACAAAAGGAGAAAGCTGAAGCTGTTACGCTGGATGTCTTCCTGATGAATGGCCACAAAATCTCTATAAAAATCATGTCGACTGACCAAACAGATGATGTCTTAGAGGTATGATTGGTGTTGTATTTCACACACAAATGGTATTACGTGTACCATTGTTTGGTGGCAGCAATAGTCTTGTGACCTTTTGATCTTCGTTTTCAATCCACTCTGAGTTTGCCAAGTTTCGAGATGAGAGAGTTCCTGCAAAGTAAAAAAAGTCATATTAACAGTACTGTCTGATAGATGTAGCACTTAGTCATTTCATGGAGTCATGCCAGAGATTAAATAATAACTCCCTAGTCCTCTGATTTATACTGCTTTATCCTATCACAGTGTTGTGCAATCAACCTTCAAGATCTTGCCTTTATTTCACCAAAAAAACCAAAGACGGCGTGGCCTAGTGGTATCGCTTTGGACTCCTGATCGGGAGGTGGGGGTTCAAGTCCCGCTCTGGTCATGCTGGTGTCCTGTCTTTCAGATGAGACAGTAAAAACCGAGGCCCCATGTCATGGTATGCATGGCACGTTAAAGATCCCTCACTGCTTCGGATGGGTCCGTTGCAAAGGTCAAAATTTGTATGCCCCGCATCAGGCAGATGCCGTCACCATATACATGAAATATTTGTGGTGTAACGAAAAACTGAAGTTTTCATGAATGTATATATATATATATAAATATATATATATATATATATATATATATATATATATATATATATATATATATATGTATATATATATATATATATGTATATCTGAAGTTTTCATGAATATCTCCTCATACACCATCAAAAACAAGTCAGTTTTATTTTGGGGCATCAGTGTTTCATGAACACACTTTACTGTTTCAGGCTGTAGCATCGCAGGTTGAGCTTGCAGATGATTATGTATATTATTTCGGACTGTATCTTGTTCAGAAGGAGGAAGGGGGAGATAACTCTTGTAAGTATCATGTAAAGTGATAGTGCTAAGTATAAAGGAGATTATTGTCTCATTTAAGTTAATCCTTTATGACCATATCTTTTTATCTCACTTGAGATTAATTTATCACAAATTTAATCATCGTGCCAAGTGTGGTTCTACGGCAGAGTGAGATCAACCCATTCCCGAAGGAACTTTAAAGGCTACCAGTTTTACATGTATATGATTTACTATCTTAAACAACCTTTTGTGTCTATTCCTAACCACTGATTGTCTTTACAGAATCAATATGTATTAGGTTTATACAAGGGATTGAATAAAAATAATCACAACAAGAAATCCCATTCATGTCTTAAAGATGTTGCTTGTCTTTATGAATTTAGTGTAGTTGTTCTTGGAACTTTCATTTTCTCTCTTTTAGTGGTGAGAAAACTCCAAGAATTTGAGTCGCCATTCATTTCTCTGAAATATGCAAACAAAGCTGGTGTTCATCGAATTGTGTTGAGAAAAAGGTAAACAGCTTCTGTATAGATATAATATACATGTATATAATGTAATATAATACAGTGCCCGCCACTTAATTGAATGTCGCATTATTGAATATTTCGTTTAATTGAATAAGATGCTGAAATCCAAAACCGTTCTCTATTAAATCTATTGAAAATCCGCCACGTATTACACTAGAATAAAGAAGCAACTTCGTTTATTTGAATAGCGCGATTATCCTATCAAGCATACCTTTGTTAAAACTTCACCGTATCACGCCCAAGGTCATGTTGTTTACTACAGTGCGAGCGACCTATCAATTAGAGATAAATGGTTTCACACCTATCCAGGTAAAAGCTATTGACCAAATCACACGTTAAATGTCGAATAGGCCGTAGCGGTAGGGATGAAAGGATTAATTAATTACCAACTGCCAAAGCCATATCGTGTGCAAGATCACCGAAAACCTCGACAAGATGACGCTGTTAGCCAACGGCATTGCGTGAAGACTGACCCTACTAGATGCCGTCCACTTACTCAGTAAGGCCTGGCGCACCGTCAAGCCCACAACTATCGCCAACTGCTTCCGAAAGGCTGGCTTTGTCTCGTCAGACAACGACGCAACCAAAACTGACAATGTCCGGTCGCCAGAGGAGTTGATAGCTAGACGCTTGATGCCTTCATCACAAACGATGGCAACCTGGAGAGCTAAGCTGCCCGGACTGAGGAGAAAATATGTGCCAGTTTCCCCGAAGACAAGACCCGACCGTGCGACACCAGTGATGACAGGGAGGCTGAAGAAACGGCACCAGCAGTGCAGGGCGAACGTAAAGATACAATAGCCATACTTTGACGATTTCTTGAGGAAAAGTAAAGCGATGACTTCAGCCTGTTCTATCAGATTGAAAATTGAAATTTTACTCGCTTGAATATGCCTTTTAATTTGCCTTTGTTAAAATAAATTGTTGAACCCGTCTTGTGTCTTTGATCACGGTGGCCATACGACTGAGATACAATTACATGTGTTTCAATAGACAGCGGATTTATCTTTACGGTCAGACGAGCAGGTGTAATGTAGCTATTTATTGACATTTGGTCACTATACTTAAAACACAGTTGCAAAATTATCGAAAATGTAGTCTATTGACTTTCATGTAGTTCAAGCAAACAAGAAGAGGATCTAAGAGAGGTAACTCTAGTGTATCTATATATAAATACATGTACAATGATTCCATTTCAGATACCGCGAAAGTTATACACGTATGCAATTCTTGCACAATCTGTCGATCTTCTAGTCTTTGAAACTGCATTCGTTCGTCACGCCGTGTAATTGAATATTCGTTTATTTGAATAATAAAGTCCTGACAAATAGCTTATTCAATTAAGCGGCTTGCACTGTACAATATATTCTTCTACACAGTACTACAATATTACCTGTACTGTACATTATAATAATGTCCAAATAGTATACTATTATAACTATACAATATTCTATAATATTATAATACACATATACAGTGCAAGCCGCTTAATTGAATAAGCTATTTGTCAGGACTTTATTATTCAAATAAACGAATATTCAATTACACGGCATGACGAACGAATGCAGTTTCAAAGACCAGATGATCGACAGATTTTGCAAGAATTGCATACATGTTTAACTTTCGCCGTATCAGTAATGAAATCAGTGTACATGTATCTATATATAGATACACTAGAGTTACCTCTCTTAGATCCCTTTATTGTTTGCTCGAGCTACATTAAACTCAACAGACCACATTTTCTATAATTTTGCAACTGTCTTTTTAAGTAGTGACCAAATGTTATTAAATAACTACATTACACATGCTCAACTGACCGTAAAGATAAAACCGTCGTCTATTGAAATGCACGTAATATATATCGGTCGTGTAACCAGGGTGATCAAAAACATAAGAAAGGTTCAACAATTTGTTTTAACAAAGGTAAATTAAAAGGCATATTCAAGCGTGGGAGAAATTTCAATTTTCCATCTGATAGAACAGACTGAAGTCGTCGCTTTGATTTCCACAAGGAATCGTCGTATTGTGGCCATTGCGTCTGTACGTTCGCCGTGCGCTACTCGTGCCGTTTCTTCTGCCTCCTCCTTATCACTGGCCTCGCATATTCTGGGCTCGTCTTCGTGGAAACTCGCGAATATTTTCTCGTCAGTCCGGACAGCTTAGCTCTCCAGGTCGCCATCGTTTGTGATGAAAGTATCGAACGTCTAGCTATCAACATCCTCTGGCGGCCGGACATCGTCAGTTTCGCTTGTGTCGTTGTCTGACGAGGCAAAGCCAACCTTTCGGAAGCAGTTGGCGATGGTTGTTGGCTTGACGGTGCGCCAGGCCTTACGGAGTAGGTGGACGGCATCTAGTAGGGTCAGTCTTCACGCAATGCCGTTGGCTGACAGCGTCATCTTGTCGATGTTTCCCATGATCTTGTGTACGACATGGCTTCGGCAGTTGGTAATTAATTAATCCTTTCATTCCTACCGCCGCGGCCTATACGACACAATTAACGTGTGATATGGTCAACAACTGTTACCTAGACAGTAATCTCTTTTGAGATTACCTGGACAGGTGTGAAACCATTTATCTCTAATAGATAGGTCGTCTGCACCGTAGTAAATAACATGACATTGGGCGTGATACATTGAAGTTTTAACAAAGGTATGCTTGGTAGAATAATCGCGCTATTCAAATAAACGAAGTCGCTTCTTTATTCTAGTGTAATAAGTGGCGGATTTTGAATAGATTTGATAGAAAATGGTTTTGGATTTCAGGATCTTATTCAATAAAACGAAATATTCAATAATGCGACATTCAATTAAGTGGCGGGCACTGTAATAATATTGGGACTCAGTGACTAAGGGATTAAGGAGCTGCATTAGAATTCACATCAGCCTTTTTGGTCAAGTCTTGGTTGGATTAGGGCATTAGGATGATCTGTGACTGTAAAAAAGCTTTCTCCTCGATGTAAATACCCAAGCCTTTGCCACATACTCTGACTTCCTCCACCATTCTGGTCATTCCTGTATGGGGCTTTAGACGGTGGATCACATGACACTACTATCGCAAGGATCCGAATTCAGTACATGTGTATGTTCATAACAAGCCATATACATTTAATATAATATCATACATTTTACATTTTGATAGTAAAATCAGAGGAGGTTTGTTAGTATTTATATTTTTGAGTTGAGCCATTTTCGACCATTTACTCAGATTTAAAGTTCTTGCAAATAAACTCAAAATCACCTAACACCAGTACAAAATTGCTACTGTTACACAACAGGGGATCAGATCTTGATTGTTTCCTAAGCCCAGTGCTCTCCCACTCTTCGTGCTCTGATGCATTTTATCAACACCTACTCTTTTGTGTAGGTTTTTATGGTAACAGATTGAATGACTTTTATTTTCAGTTTTTGGGATACGTCATATGAGGACGATCTTTTGGAAAACAAAGTGGCCATGAATCTCTTATATGTACAGGTAAAACTCTACTCTGAAACTAACAATAAGTACTAGGTTAACAGGGACACATGTATTAGTCGGTCTTATAGGAGACGAAAGATGTACTATTTTGTAACAAGCAGTATCCTTTTAATGTTTTGAGAATTCTTTTTAATGCCTCAAGATCCATATATCAGGAGCATATTTTTTTGTCCTGTCTGTTTGTCTATGGACAATTTTAATATAAGACAAAAATTTTCGAACATGCCAGCCAGCACTTTCATGTTTCACATGTGTGGCAAGGCCTTTCCATCAGTACCATAATTAATGGCTATGTTACTTTGACTTTCATGTTTGGCCTACATTTTAAAAAAGTAATCTTTGGCCATAACTTCTCAACCATGGGAGCTAGGGTTTTCATACATGTATTTCAAATGTGTGTTCCTTGTGGTGAGACCTTTTCATTAATACCATAGGTCATGACCTTGTGACCTTGATTATCAAGTTTGATCTACTTTTGATCTAATTTAAAAAAAAATACAAAACAGTTAACCTAGCCTTCACTTTTGAACAATTGGAGATAGGACACTGATGTTTCACATGTGTATTCCTTGTCGCAAGACCTTTCCATTGGGACCATATTTTATGACCTTGTGACTGTGATCAACACCTTTAACGTACATTTAATAGATATCCTCATCAAGTATTTTGTTCCCCTTAGCGCATAATGTTTCACAATCACATCTTGTTTTCTGGGCTCTTGTTTTAACAGAAGGTGGAGATAAATCTTGTTATCAAAATGGTGAAAAAATTCAAGTATGTCCTTAGATAACAGGAGGCTATGAATAGATGTTTTGAAGCTCTTGTCTCTGCTATTTTTTGCTAGGCTGTGAGTGATATAGAGAGATTGTGGACTCTGGGAACAAAAGAACAAATCAAACATCTGGCAACATTACAGCAACGAGGGTCCAAAAGGGAGGTAAGTACAAATCCAAATAAAAACATTCAGCAGTACTGTGTTACCAGTTAATGTCCAAAAACATACAGCAGTACTGTACCAGTTAGTGTCCAAAAACATACTGCAGTACTGTGTGACCAGTTAGTGTCCAAAAAGGAATTGGATTTCATTATGAATGAATGATTTTACCATTTATAACTTATTCTGAGTATGATTTTTCATTTGTCCTAATTCAGTACAATTCTTTTTACAATTTTACCTTTACATCTTTTCATTTTCAGTACAATTTTACCATCCGTCTTTTCATTTCTCAAAGAATTTTACTAGTACATAATGCATTTCTTACAATTTCAGTATTATTTTTCATTGTATCTTTTCATTTGATTTTTTAATCATATATCTTTCCATTATCAATATTAATTAACTAGTATGCATCCGTTCATTTTCAGTATGATTTTTCAGTATATTGCTTCATTTTTAGTACGATTTTTCAGCTTATTGTTTCATTTTCAGTACGATTTTTCAGTGTATTGTTTCATTTTCAGTACGATTTTTCAGTGTATTGTTTCATTTTCAGTGCGATTTTTCAGCTTATTGTTTCATTTTCAGTACGATTTTTCAGTGTATTGTTTCATTTTCAGTACGATTTTTCAGTGTATTGTTTCATTTTCAGTACGATTTTTCAGTGTATTGTTTCATTTTCAGTATCTGCGCTTGGCCAGGACTTTAAAGTATTATGGCTACATCCAGTTTAAGCCCTGCTATACAGATTACCCCCAACCTCACGCTCGCGTGCTGGTAACTGCTGGCCACAGGGAACTTAACTTTAGGATACAGACTGACTCGGTAAGCTTATTAGGCCATAGTAAAACAATTGCTAGGTTCACATCCAGGTTTTTAAAAAAAAATTTTGGAGGGGACGAATTTTATGTTTTATTTTCTTTAAAATGGAATTGAACATTAGATATGACTAAACTGACCTAGCAAACACTGAATAATAACACTGTTAAGCTTTCATAGTTTTATTTGACTTCCTGTCAATATAACAATAATACAAAATCACAAATTCAACAAATATAAACAAAATCTTATATATCAATAGCAGAATCGGACAAGACATGGGATATTTCCAGTCGGCTATATAATTTTCAAAATGTAATTTAAAAAAAAAATTGGGGGCAAGCGTGAAAAATTGGGGCAGGCGGGGATGAGAATCTAGGATTTTTTTTTATAATGGCCCTGAAACACTACGTCATTAATTTTCTAGAAGACTGTCTCTGTAAGTTCTACACAGTGACATATTCTCATCGTGACTTTCCTCTAAACAACAACTAAACATTTTTGTAAAACTCTGACATTATTACAGTAAGCAAATACATCTTTAAAAATTTAGATAATTAATTCTTCAATAATTAAACGTAATAAAGAAAGATTCAGTTTATCTTTCTCATCTTTTAGAATTATGTGAAAGAGGGCAGCTTCAAGATCACCAGAATGCGGTGTTGGAGAATCAGTACTTCGGTAATGGACTAATGTATTCTTTCATTGTTGAGTACGAAAAGGGGACTGTAAACTTTACTATAATATTTAAAGCCACCTCCTGTGTCAGTCCCTTAGATCAAAGCCTAGAAGTTAGAATTGATTGATTGATTTTTGTTTTACGTCACACCACGAATATTTCACGTATATAGTGACAGCATCTGCCTGATGTGGGGCATACAAATTTTGACCTTTGCAACGAACCCACCTGAAGCAGTGAGGGATCTTTAACGTGCCATGCATACCTCGATACGGGGCCTCAGTTTTTACTGTCTTATCCGAAAGACATGACACCGGCATGACCAGAGCGGGACTCAAACCACGGCCTCCCGATCAGGAGTCCGACGCGATACCACTAGGCCACGCCAGCTTAGATGTTAGAATCAGTGTATGCTCCTTCCTGATATGGGTTATGGCTAAATTTGGACACTGTCAGATTAATGATATTTATACTCTATTTAAAAACCGTTTCTGAAATTACAGGTCTGTACTTGTTTTAAATTTTTACCAGCACACTTAACGATGATTTATACATTGGATTGCCATTAGAGGTCAAATTTTTTATGCTAAAACTGCAAGATGTTTCCTGCATGACAGAAATGTTGATTGTCCCATTACTAGACAGTAATAGTACCCTGAATCTCAGAAAATAAGAAAACAACGAAAACATGTGTAGCATCAGAATCAGATGTGCATCTGTCAGGATTTATTTTACTTAGCACAAAGGTTTTTAAAATAAAATTCATAGCAAAAGTATCAATGAAACTAGAATATAATTTAAGTAGTAGTAGTTGTGTATCTTACCATTTCATTCTGCAAGGTATCCAACCCTAGTTAAGGTTGAGTTGATAGAAATGTTCTAAGTAATAGAAAGCTTTGTACATCAAGTCTGACTTCAACTCAAATTCTGGGTATAGTGTAATAATGGTTTACATAAACAATAAAAAATTTTCCATTTTCTTCATGTGATAAAGGCCAGGAGGCCGAAAAATTGTGAAAAAGAGTGTGGTAATTATTTTTTATACTTGTATGTACTTCCCTTTGGAGGACTTTAATATCCGTACAGTATATTAATTTAATTAAATCCCTAATTTTTATGAATATTTTTAGATGCCAGAAAGCAATGGGGAAATCATTATGGATAAAGACAGAAAACCTAAGCTGGAATTATCTTTTGAATACTTGATGGCTAAAGACACTTTGCAGTGGATTACGCTTACCACAGATCAGGTAAACACTGTGGCACCTACTTGTCAGAATAAGTTCATACTGCACCCTCATGTCAGACATAGATCAGGTAAACACTGCTGCACCTTCTTGTCAGAATAAGTTCAAACTTCATCCTCATGTCAGACACAAATCAGGTAAACACTGCAGCACCTTCTTTACAGAATAAGTTCAAACTTCACCCTCATGTCAGACACATATCAGGTAAACACTGTGGCACCTACTTGTCAGAATAAGTTCATACTGCACCCTCATGTCAGACACAGATGAGTTAAACACTGTGGCACCTTCTTGTCAGAATAAGTTCATACTGCACCCTCATGTCAGACTTAGATCAGGTAACCACTGTGGCACCTTCTTGTCAGAATAAGTTCAAACGTCACCCTCATTTCAGACACAGATCAGGTAACCACTGTGACAACTTCATCATACTGCACTCTCATGTCAGACACATTTCAGGTAAACTCTGCAGCACCTGCATGTTTTTGCATTGCTAACAAGTCTGGGAGATCTCCAGAACTTTAATTTTTTATACAGATGTGAATTTTACCATAACACATTTAGAAAACTTGAACCATACCCAGGTTTATGTAACATGGTATTTCATACATTGGTATGATGGGCAAGATAATTATGGAGCAATATGGAGGAACATTTCTTTGGTGGGCAGATATTAATGGTGGAACCCTTTAATGGTCAGCAAATTGTACCCCCAAAGTAAGATTTTAAAAGGTGTTACCCTCCTTCCTTAACAAAATTATATTAGTTAAGTAGGGTGTGCTCATTTCAAACTTGCTTAATTTCCCCTTGGGTATATATCTGTATCTGTGTATGTCTTACTGTTAGCTATACTTTCTTTAGGCAATCCTTATGAGTATGTGTTTACAGTCTATGGTGGATGAACTTATTATGAAGAAACAGGGAAAGAAAATGAAGAAGGTAGGGCATAAATCAACGTGTAACCATAACTTTAGTACTATCATGACACAGAGAAATACAAAATGAAGGAAACCCTGACATGCATGTGTCGAAAATTACAGCCAGGCTGTTTGTTACATGAAAGACTTCCTGTCAATACGGAGTATCACAGCTACAGTATCGTCAACATACGCGGACACTTTGTAATTGGTATGGCATCATATAATTGTGACATAAGTTGCCCACATGAAAGTGCCCACATGGAGAACAGTGGATTTGGTAGGTGACTAAATGCAAACCTTGACGGATTTTAGTAATTGCAATACTCCGTATTAAACAAAAAGTATCTGAAGTCACTGTGTTTATTCCGCTATTTCACAGCCATATTGGCATCATAAATGATTTATTGTTGTACAGCACATTCCAGTATTATTCCTAATAAATTAGTACACAAAATATATAAGATGTAACATCAAAATAATTACAAATACTCGAGATATTTATCAAAAGAGAATTTTGCCATGGCAACCAATCTGGATATTAGCACTCCACCTCGCGAGAATGGAATTGATATCAGGAAGTTGATATACTGACCTTATGCCCAGAAAATTTTTAAGCAAGTTTAAGCATAGTTGTTATTTTTTTTATTTGTTTTGACATCCTGAATGCTTTTACATCCTCAGCCACAAGACAGACCAAAAGGAGGTGCAGTACCTGCACTGAAACGGGAAAATGTCGCTGTTTCTCTCAACAAACAGTTCTCCATGCTTAGTCCTTCAGAGGTAATTAACTCCATATTGCAGTGCCAGTCTGAAGCAGTTAAAAATCTAAAATTATAAACGTGTTAGACTGGGATATTTGAGGCAGCTTAGATGGTAGAGTATCTGCAAAGAAAGCAAGAAGTTCAGAGTCTAAGTACAATTCTGGCCACCACTGTTTACCTTGCCTTTTACAAAAGTGGTACCCAATGAATCAGTCCCTAGTAGAAAAGAATTTATTCATTGGGGTTGGTTGGGAACTTCAAATTTATGATCTTGTGACAGCAGATCCAGAAATCAAAATTAAATTTCTAACAACCCCATGTTTCTGGTCTGGAAGGTAAATCCAGATGTGCAGTATATCCAGATGAACGCTGTTTTTGTTACTTATTGACTCTTTCAAGTAATCTTAACTGCATAACTTGAAAGATCAACATCTTTTAAAACTGTATGCCATTGGAGATTTCAAAATTTGTTCATTTAATGTCATTTTAACGCACCATCTAGATTTCCTCGTGTCCAGATTTTCGTTCCCGACCAGTACATGTATGTACTTGTAAGTTGTATGTACCTCTGCTAATATTTTTTTAACCACTTAAGAGTTGGGTTAATCAAGACATTTTTAACTTACAAGAATTCATTTCTTTTGTTCCTAGGATACGCCAAAAGGAAAAGATAACAAAGACAAAAGTGTGGTTTCAAACAATGCATTTGACACTATAGGTGATGATGATTTGTGATAACTTATCCCCTCGCAGTGATGACATCAGGTTGAATAATCATTTCACCAAGCTACGGTATCTTAAGTTATTGGAAGCTTTCACCTAGCTTCACGATTTCTCGGATTTACAATGGTATGATTAATTTTTGTGATGAAAATTACAAGGTTAAGCTTCCAAGATTTGTAAGAGATTTGACAAGCTTTGGCTGCCATCGTGAATTTGAACATTTGCCTAGCTCTGGTTACCATGGTGAATTGGAAATCTTGCCTAGCTCTTGTTGCCATGGAAAATTGGAAGGCCTGCTTACATACGATAACCATGGTGTATGGATCTATTAGCAAACTGCAGATACCGTGAATCTGTGAGAATAATAATCTTATACATACAGTCTACAGTTTTCATGTTTTCAAGTTGTATTTATTTTTGATTGTTTGAGGCATCTTTTCATTCATATTCACTTCACTGCATAAAACCTGCATGGGTACAGAGCATAACATTCGTAGCACCATACCAGCACTGTTTATAATCTATGCTATATAAAAATCTACTTTGTGCAAAAAGTTAAAAACCTACATTGTATTAAATCAATAATGACATAAGAAATCTTTATGGTAGAAAATACACATTATAGAAAATTTACGTAATAAAAAGTCTACATCCTAAATTTACATATTACGAAACCCACATTGTAGGAAACTTAGTGAATTGTACATTGTTAAAAGCCAATATTGTAGAAAATTTATGTAATAAAAAATCTACATCTTAGAGAATTTACATAAAGATACCTACACTTTAGGAAACTTAGTAAGTCATACATTGTTAAAACCTATATTGTAGAAAATTCACATTGTAGAAATTCTGCAGTACATAAAATTTACATTACACAAATTCTAACTGTAAGAAATGTATATCGTTGATGTTGATTACAGGTGCTAGATAGTAATTTTTGTTATTGATTTTGTTATGTGCAATTCATTACACTTGTATAAGTACAATAGTTACATAAATTCTAATGATATTAATATGTTATTGCAATATCAAAGTACTACAGTATTTAACATTTATGATAATTATTACACTTCATTAATATACATGTACTATTAATATTGATGTCACAGATTGAATAACATATGTACGCAAGGATGGATTAAGTCAAAAAATCAAAAAGGTTCTGGAGAAGGCCTAATTTTTTACAAACTTTTGCAGATCTGATAATTGTATTTTTTCTGAGTGATGGTCTAAATAACAAGACTGCCAGTCTCTTCACAAATTTTAGGCTGTCTGCTCTTCATGTAGTGAAATAAGGGCAATTTCATTTGATAATGGTCAAGCAGTCAAAAATTTTTGAAGAGCTTTGTCGTTTTGTCGTTTATTTATAATCACATGTGTATTGACTGCTCTTATGAAGAATTTGTTTATCTACATGTAAATGTATAGTCAAAGTTTTGACTAATGATAGGAATTATTATTGCCCATTGGACTTCTTGCTGTTGTGTACTAAATTCATGAAAATTCTGTTTCAGTTTCCAGAATTTCTTGCCATGTTAACACCTCAGTGTTTAGAACCTTCATTTTTCTGCCTTTGTGTCGTAGAATATATATCAGTGCATGTATATCACACAAAGAGGCATCACATGTTTTGTTTTCCTTTTTTTTAATTCCTGAACTGTTTTAAATGTATTGTATATATGCATGTTCATAAAGAAATTTCCCCATATATAAGTAACAAAATGTATGTGTATAGTCGTGTATATGACTTTGTGTAAATTACACATGCACTTTATTTTGGCCTCAGTCAAACCTGTTCTTAGTGACCTCCAAATGGAAGGTGGAAACATGGCCACTTAATGCAGGTGGTCACTTAACACAGGTCACGTGATGATACATACAGTCAGACATGTTTGAAGCAACCACCAAAGGGATGCTGGAAAAGTGGCCACCTTAGGCAGACAGTGGCAGGTTTGGCTTATGTACATTGTACTTAGATACAAAGATTTATATATAAATTATAAAAACCAAAACTAAGCAAGAGATACCGTAAACACCAGTTTTGTGAAAAAAATAATTAAAACAAATTTTTGTTCTGCATTATTGTGCAACATCTCAACTACTTAACTCCACCACGGTTTGCATTTAGTCTTCAATCAAATCCAGTTTTTCTCGATGTGGGCAACTTCCTAGATAAAGGTTGCCCTCTTCAAGAACAATGGATTCGGTAGTCGATTAAATGCAAACCATAACAGATTTTAGTAATTGAGAAATTGCATTAAATGATAATAAAGATTAAGTACTGATTAATGGGGAGTTAACTCCTCCTAACTGATTTTGAACTTGGTTGTGCATTTGCATTGAAATACAAATCTTATAATTTCAGAAATTCTGATTTATGGAATTGTTCTCAATAACTGGTTGCATAAGGAAATAGTTATAACATTAAATTTTCAGTATTTGCACTAGATGTATATAATTTATATGCATTTTTATGCATAACTTTTACAAATGATCACAATAGCTTTGAATAATATCTTGTATTCGTTATCCTACAATTAATTAAAGGTTAAAGTCATTATCTAGTCCAAACCTCTCTCCTAGATAACACACGTTTGACCACCTGTGTCCACCATTTCAATGACCACGTCCTCATTTCATCTTTTTACTCTGATATTTCTGTAACATTTTATACAACAACAAAAATTACTATGCAGTTACTTGTTTTATCGTAATTCATGTCTTGGTCAAATTTCTTTTTCTTTTTCGTTTTCAAATTTGATTGCAGTAAATATATATCTTTACCTAATATACCAGTAATAGATATATTAATTTCACATTTTGCTTATGTCATAATGCCTTGATTAACTACGCTGCATGCTAATATACTTACATACTTTTTTTCCTGGATTTTTATCAGCATTACTTCTCATTCTTATGTTATACATATTGAAAATATTACATATTCGACTGTTAGAATATGTATATGTACATGTATCAGAAATGCCAAACCCATGGTTCTCAAGGAACACGGAGCTTTTCAAGGAACACAGAGCTTCTCGTGTTTCTTTCAACAACATGGATGATTTTGATGATTGTGAAATACTTCAATAAGATTAAAGATATTTTTAAAACCCTGAAATTTGTACAATTCATGTTGATCACAAGAAAGATATATATTTCATTTTCAGTATCATGAAAAAAGTGCCATATTTAGTAAGATTTGAAAATTTGGGGAAAAAAATAAATTGAATGAACCATTACTAGAGATTCGTAGGGTCAGTTTTACTGCAGATTATAGTCTTTTTTTTCTTATTAGAGTAAGTTGAATATCCCAAAATATACTCCTATTTTCCAAACAAAAATGTAGAAAAAAATTTCAGCATTATTACCATGTACTTAAAATAAAGTAGAGATAAATATTTTTTCTAGAAATCAAGTGATTGATAAGTTTATTGTTCGGGTTTTTTAGTGATGAAATAGTCTAATTAGAAAAACAAAATTACCAGATACATGTATTTTCCAATTCTGAAAAATCTCAATGTGTAGAGTGTTTTCGTGTCCATCACCTGAGCATGCCAGTACAATTAATGTATTATGTCTTGTATATCTATGTATGTTCTCTGATAATGGCTGAGGATGCAGGAGACAAACAATGATAATTCGTAATCACAATCTGTAAGGTTCGTGGATTTTTCGGAAATTTCCCATCCCTGCATAAAGTGCTGAAGCATTTATTCTCCTCTCACCCATTTGTATAAGTCAAATGATATACTCACAAATGAATAGCAATTTTGATTTTTAGTGTTTCTGGATATTTCTTAAGTTCCATATTGTGACATTGGAGAAAAAGAGGGGGGGGGGGGGAGAGGGCAGGGTTGTAGGAGTTGAACATTATCCAAGAACAAATTAATTCATGGATGACAGAAAATATTCATTGCTTGTTACTAACTTATTTTATAACATTACCAGAAGTGAACGGAATCTGTGAGAGAGATATTATAATAATAATAATAATAACAATACAATGATAAAAATTATTATGACGATGATGACTTATATATGATGTGATAATGTTGATTCCACTTGAAATGATAATAAATATAATACAGACTTACTGTTTTGTGTTCTACATTGCCTTCTTACTATTGTTTGCATTTTTAGGATTAATACCACACCAGCAATATCTCACCACTATGCAGAAAATTCTGGGAAGAAAATCTGCAGCAGGTATACTGCTGCATTTCCCAAACAAGACTTTGACTTGACAGAGACGATGTAGTCAGAAACATGTTTTGCCGTTGACTGAGAAGTACCAGGTTTTAGTACCCTTGACAGCTTGTTGGGGTTTTTTTGTATGGGAAAAACTGAGGCCCTTTGTTAATGAAATATTGTTGACACAACATGAAATAGATACAAATGAACATGACAAAAATGAGGCATTAGATTTCCAGTACTGCTGTTAAACACATTACAACAATAACACTTCTATGGATTTAATGTAGACATCAGCGAAATTTTCAATTGTTCAACAAGAAACCCAAAAGACCATCCCACACCATACTAATAGCGGCAGAAGCTAATTAAGGGTTTATTGATATTGATCTAAAAATGCCTCATAAGGATATGTGACCAATTAGGTAATGCATTGTGTAAAGTGATGGCACCTTTCTGGTGCATACTGTAAGGTGGTAACACCTTCCTGATGCATTGTGTAAAGTGATGGCACGTTTCTAGTGCATTCTGTAAGGTGGTAACACCTTCCTGGTGCATTCTATAAAGTTACAGCACCTTTCTGTTACATTCTGTAAGGTAGTGGTACCTTTCTAGTGCATTCTGTAGGGTGGTGACAACATTCTGGTTCTGGTGCTTTATACAATGTGGTGACACTTTCCTGATGCATTGTATAAGTTGGTGGCATTTCTGTTGGTGTTATCTATAAAGAGGTGACACCTTCCTGGTGCATTCTATAAAGTGGTGGCACGATTCTGTTGGTGTTATCTAGAAAGTGGTGACACCTTCCTGGAGCATTCTGTAAGGTGGTGGCACCATTCTGTTGGTGTTAACTAGAAAGTGGTGACACCTTCCTAGTACATTCTAAAAGGTGGTGGCACCATTCTGTTGGTATTATCTAGAAAGTGGTGACACCTTTCTGGTGCATTCTATGTGGTGGCACCATTCTGTTGATGTTATCTAGAAAGTGGTGGCAACTTTCTAAAGCATTCTCTACAAGTTTTACCCACATTGCAACAGACCTATCAAACATGATGATATATCTTTTAAATACCAGTGTATATGTGCTATTTCACAACATTTTTGCCTTCTCATCCCAACAGGAAATCAAGAAGCCTGGGCTGATGAGTCAGAGTATGAAACAAAGGTTAGCTTAATAATAGTGGAAATGAAACTTTACTCAGTGAATTAGTCAAAAGTCAGTAAGTTAACTCCAAATTTATTCTTTCATGATGATTTTATTTTCAAAATTCTATGAAATACAATGTACATGTAATGAAGTATTATGTTCGATTTACTCATCACACTATACGATATAATGATTGAAATAAACCATACACATACAATAAATCATAAATACACATAGTATTAAATGAGAAAGGATAAAGTGTGGGCATAATAAAAAAAATGGATAGACATAGAAATTAATACCCGCTAAGAACAGTACACTGAAGACAAAAAAAAATCGTATTCAAATGAAAATGAGAAAGTGTAAGAGCAGGAAGATTTACATAAATCACAAAGGTAAATGTGAATAAAAAGCTCTACAACTACAATTGTTTCATCAGAATCTGAATAACAATTATCAAAATAATATAAAACAAGAGGCCTGAATGGAACTGAATGCTCACTTGGTAGACTAAGATAAATAACCATGTGAAGCAGTGTTTAGTGAATCCTATTTTTTTCTGAAGTTTTCTTTAAAATGCCATTCTTCTATGTATGAAATCAAAATTTACTTTATAACTTTAAATCTCTTATTATTCATGTAACTTCATATTTCCCATGATCTCATTTTGTTTATACATTGTATTTTGTATTCATTTGTGTAATGGGTCAACCAACTCCTTACGGATTATCAACGTAGATGTGGATGTAAATGTATACACATATAATTATACCCTCAGATAAATTTTGTGAGAAGCAACATTCTAATGGTCAAATCGCGGGCAAGCAGGATTTTATTTTCCACAGAAATGATCAAACTCACGAACTTAAGTTCTCATTAAAAGTAAATGAATTACAGTATAAAAATTACTACTCAATTTTTTGTCAAAACAAGTAATTACAGCATAAATAGATACACAGGACTAACAAATAAACACATCCTAATAACTCTTGGTAAGTTATTTTGATTGAATATCGAGTCGGAAGACAATGTAATACTTTACTACAATAAACAGATTTCAAAACTTCCTTACAGCAATATTCAATGTCCGTAAGACACTGTCTGAGAGATTCAGGAAAAGTTACTAATGAAATTCTTTTAAAAAATAAATTCAAGGTTTTTGTAAAATATAAATCATTGGCTTATTTCATAATTAAAAAAAGAGTTATCTCCCCTTTGAGTGTGTATCTGACATAGTATAACCCCTACGTGGATCAGTTCTATGGATGCTGATGTAAAATCATAGGAAATGTGGGGACAAAAATGATGCTTCTATAGGGATTGTTCGACATCGCAAAGGTTATGATGTCAGATACCTACCCACCCCGGAAAAAAACTTGGCTTTACAAAATTGAACCAATAGGATAAAAAGCATACATGACTACTTTCTGAAGCAAATTTTGAAAAAGAGATTTTCTTTGTTTTTGACACGACTTTGAAAATAATACATTATTTATTCCACTTAGTATCACTAGTATACCCAAGACTATTCCATACATGAAAAACATATAAAGCTAAATATAGCAACTTAGATATGTTCTACAATAAATTCATGTCGTTCATTTTACTGGTAAAATTTGTGTAATGTAAAGATAACAGAGTGTTTGTTTACACAACATTTTGACATGGTTACCACCATGGAAACAAGTGAATTCTAATAATATGGCAATTACCTTTCAACCTTAGTTTCCTCCTACTGAGGGATCAAAGGCATCAAGGCAGACTCCATAGAGAAGTAATAAATCTGGAATAAAAATTCCAAGATGAAAAAATTGCACCGGTGATTGCAATAACATCTGCACCCCAACAACATGCATGTATTGTTAAAAAGAATTCATTATGTAAGGGGTCGTCTCAAAGGTAATAATACTAATAGATAAATCACATTATACACTTTGAGACAACTAAAAGAAGTTTATGTAGTCAACAAGCAGAAGAGGGACACAAATCAGAAGATATTCACAATTCATATAGCATTGCCCTATGTACTGAGAGTCTCAGATAAAGAATTTTACAAGATTCAAGTGAGACTACACAGAAGGAGATACGAAGAGCTTTAACTACACAAAATACCAAACAAATACTGATAACAAAATTAGCACTTTTATGAAATGAAAAATTAATGATTTTTTTGTTTTATTCATCATCAATATATGCATCAATCAGAGAAACCATGGTTATAAATACATGTAAGTCCCATTATAAAAACATAAAAAACTAGAATTTTCATTGCAAGAACAAGTGTTATCTTTTGTATGTCATTTTTTGTATTTTAATTCAGTTGTATTTATAAGCCACTATGTATAAGTTAGCAACTGATAGGCAGACAAGTCAAAGGACACATGCCCACAGAATCTGACACATCATTTAATTAACTTATACCTCCTCATCCTTTACTTAATCTCTCCTAGTTTCTGAACTTCAAGCTAATAATGATAGTTTTTACAATGGTCTATTGTGACAATAATGACCACCCTACTGTCATAAAATTTGTTGCAATTTGATATTTAGGAAAAATATAACAATTAACTATTAGCTGTCACCAAGGTACCTTTATGTTGACAATTACACCTCATAAGCAGCTATTTCTGGTAAGTAGGTCAAGGTCAGTGACCTTGACCTCATTTCAAAAGGCCTTACCAGTGAAGCATGTCTGCCATATATAGTTCATATCCCATATCAAATAAATATTACAAAGATTACACTTGTAACAGACAGACAGACTAAAAACAATAAGCTACCTTGGGGGCATGAAAATTTTCTTAAAGCCATATGTCTTATACAACTATCATGATTAAAGGAATAAATAAGATTACTGTTTGGCAATCCCTAACAAAATCTACAACATGCTGAAACCACATGAGAGAAATCACAACACATTCATAGCTCATCATTCACTTTCCTGGCGGAGTTCTCCCCCTTGCTATTTTTGGTTGACTCTATATTATGACTTTTGACAGAGACTGTGCTACCATCCGCCGGTAAACCACTTTCTAGTGTTTCTACATATCTTTCCTGAGCTAATATATTATTTTGAGCGTCTGTTAAAGGCTGGAATGTTTGGCTTCCCGTAAACATGTCATCAGATTGCGTATCACTGGAAACATCTTTTTGTTCCGGTAAAGTTTGTTCTTCTTCTAGGAAATCTTGTAGAGTGAAATAATGCTTTATATATGACCGGTCATGTTTTTGGCTATTATCTTGCGATTGATCACCTTCCTGAGACAAGTTTTCTGATTTATCACCTTCCTGAGATGAGGTCTCTGATTGGTCGCCTTCTCTTTGAGGTGACTTATCATCGTTAGAATTGTCCTGGATTTCGTTTTCTTGATGTACAGTGGCTTTCTTTAATATCACCAACTCCTGAGCTAGTTTATCGAACATTTGAAGCGTCCTTTTATCATTTGTACCTTGATTAAAATAAGCCACCTCCAAAATTCTAGCGAGGGCTAGTAAATAATCACCTTGTCCAGAGAGTGACGCAAAATTAGTCCTCTCTTGGAGAATCTGCACAATGTCTACATAAATTTGATTCAATTCTGGCTTGGACCCTGGATTAGAAATTTGATCAAACTTAAACGATAATTGTCGTCTACCATTGGGCAGTGTTACTAACTTGATGATATCGTCGTCATAGACTTCTGGGAATTTGGGAGATTGCGATGACGACACCTTCAAATCCATGTTGGCATTCTTTGTTCCTGCATGAAGTCTGCAAAACAATCCAAAAGTGATCGTTAATATCTGAAAAACTTCACTCATAATTCCCATTAGATCAATAAATTCGACGTGAAAGCTAGTAATGCTCCATATTCTACAACATCAGAACCGCTGCATTTGTAGACCAGAATCTAAGAAAATAAGTCATCAACATTTGGAGAGTTGTTGGTTGGTTGGTTGATTGGTGTTTTATGTTGTTTTCAACAATATTTCAGTTACATTGCGACATGGAAGCAGGAGGTTACCAACCTCTTAAACATAGTGGTGCAACCCAGGAATCGAACCCGAATCGACTGCGCTGCAAGGCAAGCGCTTAACTACTACACTACGCCTGCCCCTTGGAGAGTTGTACATATACATACATTTATTTCTTAAAAACAATCTACAGATTTTCCTAGCAATTCAAAACAGAGTGAGTACACCCCTAAGTGTTAGAAATCTCTAATGGTTTTACCTGTATTGCTTTACCTTTAAGTGTTAGAAATCTCTAATGGTTTTACCTGTATTGCTTTACCTTTAAGTGTTAGAAATCTCTAATGGTTTTACCAGTATTGCTTTACCTTTAAGTGTTAGAAATCTCTAATTGTTTTACCTGTATTGCTTTACCTTTAAGTGTTAGAAATCTCTAATGGTTTTACCAGTATTGCTTTACCTTTAAGTGTCAGAAATCTCTAATGGTTTTACCAGTATTGCTTTACCTTTAAGTGTTAGAAATCTCTAATGGTTTTACCTGTATTGCTTTACCTTTAAGTGTTAGAAATCTCTAATGGTTTTACCTGTATTGCTTTACCTTTAAGTGTTAGAAATCTCTAATGGTTTTACCTGTATTGCTTTACCTTTAAGTGTTAGAAATCTCTAATGGTTTTACCAGTATTGCTTTACCTTTAAGTGTTAGAAATCTCTAATGGTTTTACCAGACTAGTATTGCTTTACCTTTAAGTGTTAGAAATCTCTAATGGTTTTACCAGTATTGCTTTACCTTTAAGTGTTAGAAATCTCTAATGGTTTTACCAGTATTGCTTTACCTTTAAGTGTTAGAAATCTCTAATGGCTTTACCGGTATTGCTTTACCTTGAAGTGTTAGAAATCTCTAATGGTTTTACCAGTATTGCTTTACCTTTCAGTGTTAGAAATCTCTAATGGTTTTACCTGTACTGCTTTACCTTTAAGTGTTAGAAATCTCTAATGGTTTTACCTGTATTGCTTTACCTTTAAGTGTTAGAAATCTCTAATGGTTTTACCTGTATTGCTTTACCTTTAAGTGTTACAAATCTCTAATAGTTTTACCTGTATTGCTTTACCTTTAAGTGTTAAAAATCTCTAATGGTTTTACCTGTATTGCTTTACCTTTAAGTGTTAGAAATGTCTAATGGTTTTACCAGACTAGTATTGCTTTACCTTTAAGTGTTAGAAATCTCTAATGGTTTTATATGTATTGCTATACCTTTAAGTGTTAGATATCTCTGATTGTCTTACCTGCATTGCTTTACCCTGAAGTGTTAGAAATCTCTAATGGTTTTACCTGTATTGCTTTACCTTTAAGTGTTAGAAATCTCTAATGGTTTTACCTGTATTGCTTTACCTTTAAGTGTTAGAAATCTCTAATGGTTTTACCTGTATTGCTTTACCTTTAAGTGTTAGAAATCTCTAATGGTTTTACCAGTATTGCTTTACCTTTAAGTGTTAGAAATCTCTAATGGTTTTACCAGACTAGTATTGCTTTACCTTTAAGTGTTAGAAATCTCTAATGGTTTTACCAGTATTGCTTTACCTTTAAGTGTTAGAAATCTCTAATGGTTTTACCAGTATTGCTTTACCTTTAAGTGTTAGAAATCTCTAATGGCTTTACCGGTATTGCTTTACCTTGAAGTGTTAGAAATCTCTAATGGTTTTACCAGTATTGCTTTACCTTTCAGTGTTAGAAATCTCTAATGGTTTTACCTGTACTGCTTTACCTTTAAGTGTTAGAAATCTCTAATGGTTTTACCTGTATTGCTTTACCTTTAAGTGTTAGAAATCTCTAATGGTTTTACCTGTATTGCTTTACCTTTAAGTGTTACAAATCTCTAATAGTTTTACCTGTATTGCTTTACCTTTAAGTGTTAAAAATCTCTAATGGTTTTACCTGTATTGCTTTACCTTTAAGTGTTAGAAATGTCTAATGGTTTTACCAGACTAGTATTGCTTTACCTTTAAGTGTTAGAAATCTCTAATGGTTTTATATGTATTGCTATACCTTTAAGTGTTAGATATCTCTGATTGTCTTACCTGCATTGCTTTACCCTGAAGTGTTAGAAATCTCTAATGGTTTTACCTGTATTGCTTTACCTTTAAGTGTTAGAAATCTCTAATGGTTTTACCTGTATTGCTTTACCTTTAAGTGTTAGAAATGTCTAATGGTTTTACCTGTATTGCTTTACCTTTAAGTGTTAGAAATCTCTAATGGTTTTACCAGACTAGTACTGCTTTACCTTTAAGTGTTAGAAATCTCTAATGGTTTTACCTGTATTGCTTTACCTTTAAGGTTTAGAAATCTCTAATTGTTTTACCAGTATTGCTTTACCTTTAAGTGTCAGAAATCTCTAATGGTTTTACCAAACTAGTATTGCTTTACCTTTAAGTGTTAGAAATCTCTAATGGTTTTACCAGTATTGCTTTACCTTTAAGTGTTAGAAATCTCTAATGGTTTTATCTGTATTGCTTTACCTTTAAGTGTTAGAAATCTCTAATGGTTTTACCAGTATTGCTTTACCTTTAAGTGTTAGAAATCTCTAATGGTTTTACCAGACTAGTATTGCTTTACCTTTAAGTGTTAGAAATCTCTAATTGTTTTACCTGCATTGCTTTACCTTGAAGTGTTAGAAATCTCTAATTGTTTTACCTGTATTGCTTTACCCTGAAGTGTTAGAAATCTCTAATGGTTTTACCTGTATTGCTTTACCTTGAAGTGTTAGAAATCTCTAATGGTTTTACCTGTATTGCTTTACCTTTAAGTGTTAGAAATCTCTAATTGTTTTACCTGTATTGCTTTACCTTTAAGTGTTAGAAATGTGTAATGGTTTTACCTGTATTGCTTTACCTTTAAGTGTTTGAAATCTCTAATGGTTTTACCTGTATTGCTTTACCTTTAAGGTTTAGAAATCTCTAATTGTTTTACCAGTATTGCTTTACCTTTAAGTGTCAGAAATCTCTAATGGTTTTACCAGACTAGTATTGCTTTACCTTTAAGTGTTAGAAATCTCTAATGGTTTTACCTGTATTGCTTCACCTTTAAGTGTCAGAAATCTCTAATGGTTTTACCAGTATTGCTTTACCTTTAAGTGTTAGAAATCTCTAATGGTTTTACCAGTATTGCTTTACCTTTAAGTGTTAGAAATCTCTAATGGTTTTACCAGTATTGCTTTACCTTTAAGTGTTAGAAATCTCTAATGGTTTTACCAGACTAGTATTGCTTTACTTTAAGTGTTAGAAATCTCTAATGGTTTTACCAGTATTGCTTTACCTTTAAGTGTCAGAAATCTCTAATGGTTTTACCAGTATTGCTTTACCTTTAAAGGCCGATATCGGAGTATAAATAGCGGCCAATCAAGAAAATGGTGGTAGATTTGATTTTTCGAGACACGTTCAGATCGCAGCAATAAATTTGTAAAATTATCAACAATTACGTCGATTTAACTCTCGAAAATTGTTGTGCTCATTCCTCTCCGTAATATACAAGTTCGTATCAACTTATATTGTAATGAAACTTTCCCATAATTATATATTTATTTATCAAAGTTCTGAAGCAGACCTCATTATCTAATTTCAAATTCAATTTCGTTCGTTAGTGGGCGTGTTTTCGTGTGTTATTGTTTACACCGGATGTAGTGCGAGTAGCAGCACATGTTGACGGTCTGATAAGAAATTCAGCGCCAACTGTGATAGCAAGAGTGCCTCGTCAAAGTAATAACAAAAGATCTATAATTATATAGAATAATAAGTTGACTTACTGGTCTGTCTCTGATTATCCAAGTATATCCACGAATTTATACTACAGTACACATAATACGTTAAAGCATTGTTTGCTGGTGTATTTATTCTATTGTATATAAACGACAATTTGTACATTCCGATGTTGGATGATATAAAAACCGAAAATCAAAATAGTTTGTACTTATACTTTTTTGGTTTTAATTAGACTGTATGATGAGTAAATTTTATTCCCACATATGTCCCATGTACGGTTTATCCTTTGGATTGGGAAGCCAGGACCTCAACAAATTCACTACACACGGAGGCATTTCACGTCTGTGCCATTCTTGACCTTGCATGTCATGTTCGAGTGCTCTAGATTTTCTGTCAATGTATCTTTGACCGTTCCACACACCACGATGCAATAACATTGTCCAAAACCTTTTATATTTGTCTTTTCTTATCTTACAGTTCCGTTGATAAGTTACACTGGGTTCGGATTCCCACCACAACTGCATGAGTATTACTTTCGTCCGTTATACAAGGTCTGCATAAACAAAGCGGACACTCTTCACTGTTTGGATCTTGCAATATTACAAATGTCTCCTCGGCATTATGTTCATCTCCATCACATATAATAGTGTTTTCACCAAAGTCCGTCTGAGTCACTTTGTCCACTCCCTGGAATAGCGCGTACGAACTCCCGCCAATTCCAATGTGTTGTGGTGGGTCAAGGAGGTGTAAGTCCCAATTGCTTAGCATAAATAAAGTTTTCAAAGCTTTTAATTTGAACTCCGTAACATTTAAAGTTAATTTTTGTTTTCCTTCCATATTTAATGCCTATCATAAAAATGCTGTATACTGACACACGTCACTTTGTTTGCTAATTGATAAAGGATGCAATTACCAGATTTCTATAAGGGGGGGGGTCTATTGCATTTCGATATATATTCGAACGATTGTTATAGCATAAAACTAATCAAGTACCAGCTGTAATTAATATTTATTGTTTTCTGTGATGCGTATTTAGCTTTCACTTTAAGTAACCCATATGTGAAGCACGTGTTTGTACTCGGCCGAAACACGCTGTGTGTTATTTTTATCGCTGCTACAGCGGCAAGGACCGCCCAACTCCAAATACGCTTAATTGCACTACCACCGGATTTTCATGTAGGTCAAGCTCGGCCTTTAAGTGTTAGAAATCTCTAACGGTTTTACCTGTATTGCTTTACCTTTAAGTGTTAAAAATGTGTAATGGTTTTACCTGTATTGCTTTACCTTTAAGTGTTTGAAATCTCTAATGGTTTTACCTGTATTGCTTTACCTTTAAGGTTTAGAAATCTCTAATTGTTTTACCAGTATTGCTTTACCTTTAAGTGTCAGAAATCTCTAATGGTTTTACCAGACTAGTATTGCTTTACCTTTAAGTGTTGGAAATCTCTAATGGTTTTACCTGTATTGCTTCACCTTTAAGTGTCAGAAATCTCTAATGGTTTTACCAGTATTGCTTTACCTTTAAGTGTTAGAAATCTCTAATGGTTTTACCAGTATTGCTTTACCTTTAAGTGTTAGAAATCTCTAATGGTTTTACCAGTATTGCTTTACCTTTAAGTGTTAGAAATCTCTAATGGTTTTACCAGACTAGTATTGCTTTACCTTTAAGTGTTAGAAATCTCTAATGGTTTTACCAGTATTGCTTTACCTTTAAGTGTCAGAAATCTCTAATGGTTTTACCTGTATTGCTTTACCTTTAAGTGTTACAAATCTCTAATGGTTTTACCTGTATTGCTTTACCTTTAAGTGTTACAAATCTCTAATGGTTTTACCAGTATTGCTTTACCTTTAAGTGTTAGAAATCTCTAATGGTTTTACCAGACTAGTAGTGCTTTACCTTTATGTGTTAAAAAATCTCTAATTGTTTTACCTGCATTGCTTTACCTTTAAGTGTTAGAAATCTCTAATGGTTTTACCTGTATTGCTTTACCTTTAAGTGTTAGAAATCTCTAATGGTTTTACCTGTATTGCTTTACCTTTAAGGTTTAGAAATCTCTAATTGTTTTACCTGCACTGCTTTACCTTTAAGTGTTAGAAATCTCTAATGGTTTTACCAGTATTGCTTTACCTTTAAGTGTTAGAAATCTCTAATGGTTTTACCAGTATTGCTTTACCTTTAAGTGTTAGAAATCTCTAATTGTTTTACCTGCATTGCTTTACCTTTAAGTGTTAGAAATCTCTAATTGTTTACCTGTATTGCTTTTCACTATCGACTTCCGACTTAACTATGATATCCTCGATAGGAACGACACGTTTATTCACACTTATTTTGACCCACTGTGTAGGATCCATTTCCTTGGGTAAATCTCCAGAGGACTGTGCTTTCTGTCCTGGCTGGTCCCTGGGTTCTGATTGTCCAATCGGATCCTCTTTTTTATTAGGTCCACTAGGATACCCTGTATCCCATCTATTACTATTGAGATCACTAGATGGCTTGAACAGCTCTGAGCAAAGAAAAAAAACAATGGTTAGTTAAAATTTTAAGGCCTTTTTTTATGATCTATTTTTTCTTTTTCTTTTTGTTTTTTTTTTTTGCATAAATGAGTTGATAATAAATTCAATTTCTATTTATAACATATTTGTCAAAGGTGCCATTCTCCAAGAAAGCTCCCTTTAGTTTAGATGAGTAAATAATTAGAGTGGAGGTAGCAACACAAAATTAAAGGAACTGTGATTGTGACTGTTTGATAAATATCGCTACTGCATACAAAAATATGTTGATTATCAATTTAATTCCATTTTCCACACACATGTATTGATAACCTGATCAATATTTGGCTTCAAAGCTGCTAGTCTAGTAGCTATCATGCCTCTGACAGACATCCACTCACTTTTTCCAATGGACTTGAACCATTCTATATGAAGTCATAGTGCATGTGATGTTTACATGTTTCTCAAAAATTCATTTGCTGTAGGAAAACTCCTAGCTTAAATTCAAAACTTCTATATTTCTGCAATCAGTGCATACTTTTTGCAGAAACTGTACTAAGGAGAAATAGCAAAACACAAATGTCACGTGACAAGTATGTGTTAACATTTCCTGCTGGAAAAACTGTTTTAGAAATACAGTGTAAACTGTCCAAAGCGGACACTGTCAAAACCGGAATCTTGTGAAAAACGGACATATTTTGTGAAATGTAAATTTTCCCTATTATTTTCATTGAATCTAAACTCTCTGAATAACGGACACTGTCTCCTTTCGACATGAGACACAATCTCCAGTCCAGATTTTATGAAATCCTATGTTATTTAACTGAAAATACCAGACACTTTCGTCGTCAAGAGATAACACGCTCGACCGCTCGCATTGTTTACGTAAGCCGTAGTACTGTTAAAAGTGACATCTGCTTATTATTGTTAATTGGTTGAGTGGGTGTATCTTTGATAAATACTTTAAGTGCGTATGGCTTTACTATGACTATGTATGCAGTTTTCATACCATTTAATTAATTTGAAAGCCGTTTACTGATACAATTAAATTAGGCAAATAAAGTTTTTAAAACTAAGCAGATATGTCGTAGCCGGCTGCTAAACGGAGATGCGTGGAATTAACACTTAAAGACAAGATTGGACCAAGGCATAATCCGTGCATTTAAGGCTCGCTATAGAAAATTTTTACTCAGATCACTTGTGTTCAATTGATTCGTCCGATTCCGTAACCGAACTTTGCCGAAATGTAACACTACCCTATACGGGTCTTTTGGATCTCACATGCATTGGGTGAAACAGAACAATCACTAATAATCAAGTGTTTCCAAACGTGTGGGTTTCCTGTAAATACAACAGTAGATTCGCTTAACATGGATGAAGACAATATTCCGCCAGCCCAATTAATGTGTGAGTTGAGGTCACACATCGACAATGAATGCTTATCCGATTTTCACAACCATTAGCCTACAGAGGGCGTATCCAATGACTGGGAAAATGAACTTATCAACGAGCACCCGTGTGGATCTGAAGTCACCGACATTGAAGACTGCGATAAATCGTCAGTGCCAAAATCCGATATCCCAGAGTTCGACATGACTGATACTGAAGTGATGGACATTGTTCAAAAACTGAAGAACTTGATTAAAGACGATCAGAATCTCAGCCTAGTAATGGAAATACATGCAGCTAAAGGTCCACTTCGAACCCAAACACCACTAGTACATTGGTTATTTATATACCGTATATACTCGCTTATAAGACGAGTTTTTGGGACTTGCTTTCCAGAAGTCGGGGGTCGTCTTATAAGCGTAGTACAAAGTTAATTTCATTTGGGAACTCAAATTTTTCGGAATCTTACGCGTAAAAAAACTAAAATTGAAACGTGTGCTACCGGTAAACGTGACTCGAATGATAGTTTTCCAGTATCTGTACGGCGATTCTGGAACAATATTTTATATTTTGACTATACCTTCAAGTTTACATCATCCGCCGTATTTAAACTTAAACGTACATGTACGGTATATAACGGTGCTGCCATGTAATCAAATTATCACATCGGTTAATAACCTGCTCGATGCTTCTCTGCACACCTTTCCCCAAGTAACCCTGTTCTCACTGCATAGCACGTGCCGCCGCTGAGCGTTAAACAAACAAACGGATGCGATGTCCAGGTAAATGTCACGGGGCTATTGTTTAATTAGTACGTACTCAAAATAATTTGGTTGTTTATAAATCGGAACCAAATAATGCGGTTCGTTTAAATTCAAAGTCACAAACAACTTAGACATAGCACTTATACTCAACAAAATACAACATCCTCCTTTTCTCTCATGGTTCTGCGATAGTTACGTTAGGATCATACGCGCGTACGACTTGATTTGAAAAGATTAATAAAATCGATCGATAGTTTCAAGTTTAACCGAAACACATTTCGTATTCGTTAAACATTTGACACATTATACATCGTGTTAGTTGACGGAATTTTAACCTCGTCTTAGCGGGTCAAAGCTAAAGTACTAGAATTTTTCTCTGAATCAGGGGGGTTGTCTTATAGTTGAGTCGTCCTTATAGGCGAGTATATACGGTATATTCCGTACCAGGTTATAGACACTCCCCCCCTCATTCCTTGAAAACCGAACACCTGTCCAAAGCGAACAAAATAGCTGTCCCGATCACTGTCCGGTCTGGACAGTTTTCACTGTATTATCATCAGGGCGTGTAGCTGTTACCATACTATCGTTATTATGTTAAGTATAAATCTTTCACTAAAACAGACCTTTTACACCTTCATAAAACCTCAACCTCCCCCATTTACAATCGATCTTACCTTCACTCTTAGCATTATATCCTAACAGCACCATCAATGCAGGAAAGTCGGTGAGAGTATCTAGTAATTGTTGTCCCTCTTTGTGGAACAGGAAGACCATGGGGATTTTGACGTCTTGTTGTCCATCCCCAGACATGGCAAATATAGGACTCGAATCTGAGGTACTCTCAGCGTTACTGTCTGTAAAAGAAGCATGTTATTGTATTACACAACATACAAATATAGGGAATTTTAGTGCAATTGACTCCAATTTACTCAAACTAGTTTCAAAATCCTGATTTTAATTTCTTTCTATAAATGTACATCACTAACTATAACTCTGCTTGACTTGAATTGCTTCTAATGAGCCCTTCAGGGTTGAGTGACTGAGAGTCGACTGTACACGTCTGCTATAGAACACCGAGGAAATGATCACAATAACTATGTCTACAGAAGGTAATTTATCAAATGCTTATTTTAATTAAAGATGTTATGTTTTGAATCGACTTGGAAAATGTTCAACTCTCCAGCTAACAACCATGGCAGACATCCCTTCTACAGTACACTTTGTTTATAAAGATACCATAACTTCAGATTTGCTAATCTTCATTGGTTATTTTCTTTTTGTCCTTGATTGGTTATTTTGTTTTACCTTGATTGATTGTTTAACACTTACCAATAACTATTCCTCCAATAGCACCAACTTTCTGCAAATTTCTGGCCTACAAATGAAAGCAAATAGACTGAGATAAAACCAAAGCATAAAATTTGAATCTTAAAATCTATGAGAATTTATACTTATGTACATGTATACAGAGGTAGTCAATATAAAGCTGTTACCATACCTGATAACATACTTATAAGTATTCTGAAATTCTATAATAAAATTACTGAGTGTGATGCAGATATAAGTTGAGGTTCGGGATAAGTGCGTAGGGTTATGAAGTAGAATATTATAAGTCTGATGTAAACACATGTTGAGGTTCGGGATAAGTGTGTAGGGGTATGAAGTAGAATATTCTCAGTCTGATGTAAATTCATGTTTAGGTTCGGGATAAGTGTGTAGGGTTATGAAGTAGAATATTCTCAGTGTGATGTAAACACATGTTCAGGTTTGGGATAAGTGTGTAGGGTTATGAAGTAGAATATTCTCAGTGTGATGTAAATACATGTTGAGGTTCGGGATAAGTGTGTAGGGTTATGAAGTAGAATATTCTCAGTGTGATGTAAACACATGTTCAGGAACGGGATAAGTGTGTAGGGTTATGAAGTAGAATATTCTCAGTGAGGGAATCTGGTGGGACTCGGTGGATGAGGTGTTCACTCATGACTGTGTGGTTACAGGTTCAATTCTCATGTGGGCAAACCGTTATCCTGCATTTCAGATGAGACTGTTATAACTGAGGTCCTATGTCACAGAAGGTGTGCCACATAAAAGATCCCTTCGGATGGGTCCATTGTAAAGGTATATATTACTTTGCAATGCATCAAGCAGATGCCATCACCATATATGTGAAATAATCTTAGAGTGACGTAATAAAATTAATCAATCAATCTCAGAAAGGGTAATCATATTGGACAATTCTGTCCAGAGCGAGCACAAACTAGAATAGTCCTAACAGGACAAATAGCCCCCGCTGCAAAAAATTCAAAGTAGGGCAAAGACCAAGGTAAAGGTCACGAGGTAAAAAAATTTGGTACGAACAGACATGTCTTACCACCAGGAATGCACATGTAGTATGAAGGCCACATCTCTTTTAGTTCAAGAATTATGGTTAAGGTTAAAGTTTTTCAAAAGTAGCTCAAATGTCAAGGTCAAAGGGTCAAAACTTTTGGTACCGATAGACAGGTCTTACCATAAGGAATACACATGTGTAGTATTAAGGCCCAGTCTCTCTTGGTTCAAAAGTTATGGTTAAGGTTAAAGTTTTTCAAAAGTAGGTCAAACGTCAAGGTCACAAGGTAAAAAATTTTGGTACCAACAGACAGGTCTTGCCACAAGGAATACTCTTGTGTAGTATGAAGTCCCCAACTCTTGTTTCATAAGTTACGTCTAAGGTTAAAATTTTTCAAAAGTAGGTCAAACATCAAGGTCAAGGTCACAGGGTAAAAAAAAGCTCTTGCTACAAGGAATACACATGTGTAGTATGAAGGCCCCATCTCTTTTGGTTCAAAAGTTAAAGCCAAAGTTAAAGTTTTTTGGGCAGACAGACGGACGGACAGCGGACAAGGTGATTCCAATACGAAGACGATCCCCAAACGAAGACTATACCCTATACTGTGATTACAATATACTCAACATTTCAGATGGTTGCACTTCTCATTAAGCATCCTCCCTAAGGACAGATCTACAATACATACAATAGTCTAACCTTGTCTATAAACATACAGTTCCCTCTCTCCAATATAGCGATGTGCCCTTCCAGTACAGAAGGATTCTGAAGCGCAGAGCAAGCATTGTACGGCTCAGCTATAGCCAACTGACCTTGCACCTAAAACAAGATCAAGATCAAATTATTGAAATTTAAACAAGTCCTTGCTAAATCAAATCAATTTGGAAACAATGTATGTTTGCACAGAATAATTTTTATAACTTTTTCATTGGTCAGGTCAAATTTCAGGAGATTACAAAGTACTTTACCAGTGCAGTAACTTTCATTTTGCACTGTTTCACTGGTCAGCCGAAATTTCAGGAGATTATAAAGTATATTACCGGTGGATTAACTTTTAGACTGTATCCAAACTGAGCCGGTCCTGCCTTGAAATAGAGGGACCCATAGTAAGGCTCTGAGATCAGCTGTACCACCATCGGTTCCTGTTGCTCTGTTGAAAAAAAATTATTATCAGTTACTTCATACAGGAACACAAACCTTGATAGTCCTTTTTCGTTAATTTGATTTCTCGCTAAATGTCCCACATACGATGTTTACTGCTCAAAGTCAGGTCATTCTATTGTGATACAATAATCCAAGCATTGACCTGATAATGTAGAATCCAGCACTATGTGGCTTGTTGGGCATTAGGCCCCTTATATAACATAAAATATATAATTTGTGAATGCACTATTTTGATTAGCTGATTTAGAAGTTTTGTATCACAATCATGTTAATTACAATGGCTGATCTGTTAGTCCAATAATTATTTCAGCTATATTGAATAACTCTGTTGCATATAAACACTGATCAATAACTGAATTTTAAAACCATTTCGCATTAGCAGGTACTTTAATTCTATAATTCCAAATTTGTTTTCTAAATCATTATTTCAACTATTTTGGATGTCAAAAAACCAAATCTCATATCCTCTGTAAATACAATGTTAAGAGGAAAAACTAAAACGAAAAATCAGTTATTTAAATATTACTTATTGTGAGTAACTATTGCTCTCAAAACAAAATTTGGTTTACAATATACACAGAAAAAGTGTATGTAATTACTTTCAAGCTTTGTCTATATGTACTCCACTAGAAACACCAAAACTTAGAATCCAGAAAAACTATCAGCAACATTGACACTTACGATCCTGCTTCTGAGTTTTAGAAAGTTCTATCATTTCTTGCATGAATTTCATTCCATCTTCGGCATCCTCAGGTGAAGAAGCCTGTAAATAAACCATACCAATTGCTTTAATACACTTCTTTGATATTCAGTATTCACCCGGTCTGTTTGTTACACATATGTATGCAATCAGGTTTTTTCAGCTTTACATTCTATGCAAAGATAAGTATCATTTGTCAATTTGATATTTCATACTATCTAATGAATTTTTCTCCTAAATTATGGCTGCACTACGAGGGCATACTTCCTGCATTGCCACTATCAGCAGTTATAAATCTGACATACTGCCTGGTCCTTAGTAGCTACAGATGGGTGCAGTTCTAATACAATGTTCGCGTTAATGTGAAAAGTGATCACAAGGGCTGCTTGATCACACGCGCCAGAAAATCTCCGTCAAATGAGCATGTGCTCTTCGTTTTAACGTGACTAGAAATATGATGGATGAAATTGTATCACTAGAAATGTCACTATATACACGTAAAGTACATGTAATATTATAATTACACCTCTGCTTAAAAGCTTTAAATGAAAAAGTAAAACAGATGATAAAACAACTGAGACTGACATGCAGGCATGTAATAAGGCATTTGTAAATAACTTTCCTTATTCAATTATACTGTCAAGTCACTAACTTTCTTGTTTATAATTACTAGTGATATCATTTTTCTTTAAATTAATTCATTTTCTATTTATTTATTCAATATTATCACTATTATTATTATTAAAGATTAAAAATAATAAAATTCATTAGGTTGTATATGATTTGCGAATATTCTTAAAATTTATTCCTCAACACATGAGAAGCCTGTGTGGCCTAGTGGATGAGGTGCTCGGCTCATGACCTAGAGGTCTCGGGTTCGTTTCCTGCCCTGAGCACAGCCGTGTTCTGCCTTTCAGATGAGACAGAAAAACCGAGGACCCGTGTCACGGTAGGCATGGCACGTAAAAGATCCCTCAATGCTTCAGGTGGGTACTTTGCAAGTGTAGAAATTTCTATGCAATACATCAGGCAGATACCATATGTGTGAAATGACTGTGGTGTGATATAAAACAATAAGCAATCCAAAAAATCAACATATGAATATTTGATTAATTTTAAATGTTTTATAGTCATTGCATTATTCTTCTACAGTTCTCTTTATAAAAGTCTAATTTCAAGTAATACATGGTTTCATTAGTGTGCTAAAAACTAAAAGCCTAAGTATCACTGATTCTGGTTTTACAAATGTGTTCGTCTCAACTGGACATCAGAGTAATGATCTCTACACATGTAGTCGGCACATTATGGAGCAATCAACGTACCTCTGCCGCAGAATGTAAGAGCTGTATCCTTCCATCATTCATAGTCATTATTTTGATCCCCATGTTACTGAGCTGGGCCAGCTGGGCTTTATTTCCCGCTATAAACTCTCCTGCTTTCAGTCTTGGCCGCTCTACTCTACAACTGCAATGAAAGTGATCATTTATATCACCCATGCTGACAGTTCACTCTTGATACTTCAAATTCTATGTGTGAAAATGTCATTTATAATCTATTTTTTTGGCAGCTTCTGACATGTCAGTACCACTGCATCAATTTCATTTTATTTCAGTCTAGATGTTTCATTTGTGTAAAAATTTGTGCAATTTAAATTTAAATTTCAGCATGGTAAAGCACTTAGAGTGTGCATAAATCGGGACCTACATAAATGCTCAATATAAATAAAACATATATAAATAAATCTTCTACTAGCTTTCAAAATTGGCAATTTTCATGTACAAGCAGAAATTTTCAAATCATTGTTTGAAGCCTGTATAACTGTTCAACACATAAAATGTACAGGTTGTTGTTCAAATGCGGCATTCTTCTATATTTGACCGCTTGACACTCTCGCCAGAGAAAGTTCAAAGAGACCTTGAAAATAACAAATACATATTTGCCTGAAAAGATCTCGACACCATTAGCAAAGAAAGCTACATGTACAACAGCACTGCGATTTCACAATTCAACGACGAAAAATCTGATGAGAAATTCTCTTAACAGTTACTGCAGCCATAACTCCATGTGTACATACTGTACTGAGTTTAAAGTGGACTTTAAATAATATCGCTTCCTTTAAAGATATGACACAAATTTACAGTTTTGCAATAGTGGTATTCAGACCGTTCTGATTATATTCAGATGTATAATTTTGTCCCTAGCTATCTATAAAAAGACCTTTACCTGGCAGTGTTTGGACTTGCACGGTCTACCAGGCCCTTAAGTTCTTTCCGAAAGTTAAGAGCATAGTGTGGTACTCCTTTATAGACATGTAGAGGATTAGGGCAAGTGTCCTCCTCTCCTTCCTCCTCCTCCTCAAGATTTGTGTCCCCTAGATTTAGGTCCTCTATATCGTCTAGTATTTTATAGACCTCAGGGCGTATCTATGGCGATGACACAAATAACTAAAGTAAGTTTAATGCATGGAATACATACAGTTCCAAAAACGATGAGAAACTAGTAGATATTAAAATGTGTCAAATTTACAAATATTGAATTATGAATTATTTAGACAATCTGATTGGCTGGGATTATATACAAATAATTCTTCATAATGCCTATTAATAAAACTTGCAGAGTATCATACAAAAATATAATATCTATATATATAATTCAAATTAAGCCAAGTTTGTGTTAGGAATGTATATCTACATAAAGAACTTAAAATGGGGACTTGCATATCTGTTCAAGTTAAAGGGGAAATTTAAGATATAAGTGTTCAAGTGAATGATTAACTATTATTTACTACAGTATTTATTACCGGTGAAAGCGACTCGCTCGTGTTGAATACTGAAAGAGACAGTGGCAGGAGATGAGCCTCGGTTGTGAAGATGTAGTCGTCGATGTTTATTTCAAGGTCAGATTTCTCGGCAAATAGGAGGTAGAGGTACTTAAATGTTTCTGCTAAAACATAGGAATCTAATCTGAAAATACAAAAAATATGACATTTTATATAGAAAGCAGACTTAAAGATATATTTAGTTATTAACTTGTCACTTGTATTGATGTCTGTCACACATTTTAACGATATTGAGGTGAACATATGTGTTCCTTGAGACACCACACTCTAGCCATTTTCAAGTGTATGTACACAACAGTATGTTACACTATCAAAGGCTCTTTCAATGTTGAAAATTTGGAAAAATGAATTCCAATTCTTTCACTGATTTAACATTGTGACCTCATTTTATGGAACTTTCCTAATATCATGTCTTTTCTGTTATTAGTAAAGTATTGAAATCGTAAGTATATATACTGATATTAAAATACAAAGAATATCTACTATCAGATTTCAATATGAAAATGTTTGTAAAATTTTTGACCAAAATGAGAAAAAAGATACAGGACAAAACTACTGCCAAGATACCCTAATGCACTGAGTCATTGTACAATCTACCATGCGGGTTTCACACGATTTACACGATTTACTCTTATGCACTCAGTCACACATATAGGCTTAAGAAGCAAGTTAGTACAGTGGATGAAGGTCTCAGCTTGTGATCAAAAAGTCCTGGGTTCAACCCTGTAAGCACACTGTTGTCCTGTCTTTCAGATGAGACAATAAAAACTGAGGTCCCTTCTCACAGTAGGCATGGCACTTAAAAGATCCCTCACTGCTTCAGATGCGTCCATTGCAAAGGTAGAAATTTCTATGCAATGCATCAGGCAGATGCCATCATCATATACGAGTAATAATCATGTAGTGATGAAAAACAATAATCAATCAATCAACACATCCTTAAGTTACCCACATGCACTTTAGTTACCCAAACACTCTCAAACTTTTCTGATGCACTTACTGGTCTTCATGTTTGCCAGACACAATATCTTTTATTGCCGCATATCCACAAGGTACTCTGGCGTGTGTCTCCAATTTTTCTAGAACCAGTTTCCCCACTTCCAAGTAATGTGGATCACCCGTTGCCTAGGCGACAACATACAACATATACGCTAAAATCTCTGATATTGGTGACAAAATATTATGAAATGTATTCTTAATAAATTAATCAGCGACATTAAATCTACAAGCATATTAATATACCTTCATGTATGTACCTTCCATGTATCACTAGTTTCCTGAAATCTATATTAATATTTGCAACATAGACAACAAAATATTAAAACGTGTATTCTTAGTTTACAAAACAAACTCCACTGAATTTGAAGCTTTTCAAAGTATGACGTGCATATTATTTTGAATGTGGAAAATTTTTGCAAGAAATCATGAGAATTTGAATAGATATACATAGCAATCATACTCCACCTTTAAACATACAAACAGTCAACTATTTGCAGATGATCTATCAAAAATAAATGGGTTTTTATTCTCACTGATTAAAATAACTTTTCTGAACCAGAAAAATCTCATGGCATGTAGTTTTCAGTTTGTCTAACAATTAAGTCGATCTTTCCATCCAACATTGGAATTTTGTCTTATTCAGGCAAAATCTTTTTGATTTGTGCAATGTCTTTTTACATTTGACCCTATTTGGAGTGTGGTATTCAGGTGCACCTGGTGTATTAAGTAAACCAGAAGTCTCTGTCGAGACTGGAGCTCTACTGTTATCCTCTACTCAAACAACAATTTACCTTCAGAGAAGAAGGGGTAAAAATATATTTGGACCACACATGTATGTTTTGTATTGCACATGCACAACTAGACCACCTACCAAACATGATGAGATCATAATAAAGTCTCACAGACATATACAATAAGAGAAGAAGTGGGAACAAGATTTTGGTACCACGCCCCCTGTGGGGCCCAAGGAGGTCCAAACTGGTCCAAAATTGCACATGCACAACTACACCACCTATCCAACAAAATGAGACCATAATTAGGTCTCTAGGATATATACCTTCAGAGAAAAAGAGGGAACAAGATTTTGGGACCACACCCGTTTGTGGGACCCCAGGGGGTCCAGACTGGACCAAAATTATACATGCACAACTAGATCACATACCAAACATGATTAGACCATAATTAGGTCTCTGGGACATATACCTTAAGAAAAGAAGAGGGAACAAGATTTTGGGACCACGCCCCTTTGTGGGGTCCCAGGGGGTCTGGACCGGACCAAAATTGCACATGCACAACTACACCACCTATCCAACAAAATGAAACCATAATTAGGTCTCTAGGATATATACCTTAAGAGAAAATGAGGGAACAAGATTTTGGGACCACGCCCCTTTTTGGGACCCCAGGGGGTCCGGACCAGACCAAAATTATACATGCACAACTACATCACATACCAAACATGATGAGACCATAATTAGGTCTCTGGGACATATACCTTCAGAAAAGAAGAGGGAACAAGATTTTGGGACCACGCCCCTTTGTGGAGTCCCAGGGGGTCCAGACTAGACCAAAATTGCACATGCACAACTAGACCACCTATCCAACAAAATGAGACCATAATAAGTTTTTTGGGACATATACCTTAAGGATAGAAGAGGGAACAAGAATTTGGGACCACGCCCTTTTGTGGGACCCCAGGGGGGGGGGGGCGGACCAGGCCAAAATAATAAATGCACAACTAGATCACATACCAAACATGATGAGACCATAATTAGGTCTCTGGGACATATACCTTAAGAATAGAAGAGGGAACAAGATTTTGGGACCACGCCCCTTTCTGGGAGCCCAGGGGGTCCTGACCGTACCAAAATTGCACATGCACAACTAGACCACCTATATAACAAAATGAGACCATAATTAGGTCTCTATGATATATACCTTCAGAAATGAAAAGGGAACAAGATTTTGGGACCAAGCCCCTTTTGTAGGGGCCCCAGGGGGTCCGGACCGTCCAAAATTGCACATGCACAACTACACCAGCTACAAAACATGATGAGACCATAACTAGGTCTCTGGGATATATACAATCAGAGAAGAAGAGGGAACAAGATTTTGGGACCACGCCCTTTTGTGGGCCCCCAAGGGGTTGGAACTGGACCAAAATTGCACATGCACAACTAGACCACCTACCCAACAAGAAGAACCCATAATAAGGTCTCTGGGGTATATACCTTCAGAGGAGAAGAGGGAACAAAAAATTGTTTACGGACAGACGTCCGGACGGCCGGACAACGGACGAAGGACCATCGCATGAGCTGGACGTCCGGACGGCCGGACAACAGACGAAGGACCATCGCATGAGCTCGACTGGTCGAGACCAGTAGAGCTAAAAATAACTATGTTCTGCTTACATAAAATATTCAATGATTCAGTCAACATACCCTATGTAAAAAATATGTGGATTCTAGAAATTCAGGCCTCAAAGGATGATGTCCCCAATGAATTCGAAAATCTGTTGTAAATGCCTGCAAAATGAATTATAACACTTAAATGTAGTACAAAACTAAGTTTTGTTTATATAAGCTTTGTTTTGTTTAGTACTCCATCAGGATAATATAAGTTATATGATGATGACCAGCAGATGCCCAACTCAGGAGTCAAACGTATATTTATTATGGGTAAGTGCTTTATCTAACTTCTCCACAAAAGATCCCATCTAAGAACCATCAAACCCAGAATATTAACTGGACAAAAATAGGTTCCAATTATGAAAGTCATCAAGGTATGGTAAGTTTAACTTTTAAATAGATTTACTAGAATGTGTAAACTAATTGACTGAATATTGTTTTACGTCACTCCACAATTATTTCATGTATATGGTAACGGCATCTGCCTGATGCATTGCATAAAGATTATTACCTTCACAACGAACGCACTCGAAGCAGTGAGGGATCTTTTACGTGCCACCCCTACCGTGACATGGGACCTCGGTTTTCACTGTCTCATCCGAAAGACAGAACACCGGTGCGCCCAGGGCGGGAGTCGAAGCCGGGACCTCTCGGTCACAAGCCGAGCACCTTATCCACTAACCACACCAGCTTTACATGTAAACTAAACCTAGATATAGATATATATGCGTACCAATACAAATGTAGCTTTGGTGAATCTGATTAATATCATATGTCTATACGATACCTCTGGAAGGAAGTTATGACGTTGTATGACTTGATATAACATCTCATGGATTTCTATCGCTGATTGAATATCGCCCTTGAGGACCTGCAGTCCGGGCCAAAATGCCAGGAGGGAGTCCATAAAGTGTCGAGAGGCTGCATTCGGCTTATGCATGTGCACATCCACCAATAAAGGTCCCTGAGTTATATACTTCTTAATGGCAGAATAATGCTGAAAAGAAACAAATTAATCACCTTGAGAGCAACAGTTGGTGGGAGAGTTTTAGATACTGAAGAAACTACCACTTTATGATGTTTAAAGTGGTGAAAATTCTTCAAGAACAGAGAAAGTTTGAAAAATTTTCAAATATATTTGTTAAGAACAGTAGATAAAAATGCCTGGACCATGGGAAAAGATTTGAAATCTTTGTCTCAAACCCAGAAGAATGAACTTCTATTACAGAGTAAATCATGGAAATGGAAAAGGTTAATGACAAGTTACATCTACACGATAGTCAGATAGTCTTACAATAAATCATTCAATTTGATTGATTAATTGATTGATTGATTACTGTTTTACGTCACTCCACGATTATTTCATGTATATGGTGACAGCATCTACCTGATGCATTGCACACAAATTTATACCTTTGCAACGGACCCACCTGAAGAGTGAGAGATATTTTACATGCCACGCCTACCGTGACACGGGACCTCAGTTTTTACTGTCTCATCCGAAAGACAGAACACCGGTGTCCAGGGTGGGAGTCAAACCTGGGACCTCTCGGTCACGAGCCGAGAACCTTATCCACTAGGATCACAGTATTTGTTACATTGATTGATTATTGTTTTAAATCATGCCATCATTATTTCAAGTATATGGTGCTGGTAGCTGTCTGTTATACTGCACCGAAATCTATACCTTTGCAACAAATCCACCTTAAGCAGTGCAGGATCCTTTACCTGCCACGCCTACCGTGACACTGGAACTTAGTTTTTACTGTCTCATATGAAAGACAGAACACTGGTGTGTCCATGGCAGAAATCGAACTCAAACCTCTGGGTCACCAGTCAACGACTTCATCCACTTAACCACGTCTGCATCAGTATTTGTTACATTTTTATCAGTATTTTTACTTCGGTTGAGCTACATAGTCAAGGTTTCATACTGTTCTGTAACAAAGCTATGTGACAGAGGTGCAGCTATCAATGTCTCTGTGCAATGCAAACTGCCACAAAATGAAGCAAACTCTCATAGAAGATCCACAGAAGGTGAAAGGTAAAGATTCGAATTTGTCATGATCATTGAGCTACGGCTAGCAGAGATGACCAAGGGCAGGACTTACCTTATTAAACCTGGATAAATATTTATCATCTCCTAGTAGTATATATGCTTTTAATACATATTCATAGTATGAGTCAATCCCAGCTCCTACCCCACTCTCTGTAACAGAAAAATTGCCTTTTAGTTATCATGTTTCTATATTATTAAAGTTAAATTTATTGTTAATGTAATCACACTGATGTTCATTTTTATTGTTATATCTTCTTAGCCATGTACCGCTTTATTTGTTTTGTTGGTCTTGATATACACAAACATGTTTGGTGACTTAAATTAATAACTGAATTGAATTGTATCATGATATTTTAACTGAATGTTGTCAAGTTTTCAAAATTGTTTTTTCATAGTATATTTCATATCATTCCAATGATTTTTATATAAGGACATTTCAATAGACCCTTCAGCGTTAACTTTGAGACTCACATTTTGAACAGCAAATTCTGTTTCCACAAAATGATACAAGATACAATCAATGTTATATTATGGCACCAAAAATTCTACAGGAAATCATTATCATTTTTAACTCAAACAAGCAGTCCCACAGACAGTAATTTAAAATCATTTTGCACTGCGATGAATTGCACTACCATAAATATACAAATGATATCAAACTTTGACATTTTTTATACTTTAAATCACTTATATTTCAAATAACCTGTTTTAGCAAGAATTAACTATTGGACACATTCCCATGGCCTAATTTTGGATAAAGCCATACATATTTTATATTAAGCTATATATACTTCATATCTTAATAGTAAGGTAAACAAGCTGTGTTTGTGAAACACTAATGCCCCCAACGGCACCAAAGTCTAAAATGTTATTTTTAGCATGAAGGTCATTGTCAAGGTCAAAAGGTCATTGATCTTGGTGTCATTTGAAAGGGCCTCATTAGTTGAGTACGCATGTCCCTCATGGTTCAAAAGTTATAGCCAAGATTAAAGTTGACAACGGACAGACAAACAAACACAGGATAAAAACAAAATGCCCCTGATCTATCAATCTGGGGGCATAAAAAAGTCTTATCACAGATGAGATATCTACTTCAGAGTGAAGGTGTATTTGCAAATTTAATTGAAATCAAAGTCTTTAGGAATGGAGGGTGATTTGAATACATGAATTCTCGCTGTTAACAGTATACATTGTTGTCATTTGAGCCATCGGCTGATAAAACCTATTAACTTTACAGTAAAATGTGGCATACTGCTGACTTACCTCTTCTCACCCAGTCTCCATTATGTACATTAATAACTGTCCCCACCAGATCACTGGCTCTGTGACGCTGTTTCCATAAATAGTCCATCGCTTTATGTGCTTTCTCCTGCGGTATCATTAAGCATATGTAAGATACAGCAATGAAATGTTAAAATCTTGGCAAAGCTCTCATGAAATGTTAAAATCTTGACAAAGCTATCATGAAATGTTAAAATCTTGACAAAGCTATCATGAAATGTTGAAATCTTGACAAAGCTATCATGAAATGTTAAAATCTTATCAAAGATATCATGAAATGTTGAAATCTTGACAAAGCTATTGTGAAATTTCAAAATCTTGACAAAGCTATCATGAAATGTTGAAATCTTGACAAAGCTATCATGAAATGTTGAAATCTTGACAAAGCTAACATGAAATGTCAGAATCTTGACAGAGCCATCAGATTCAGCAACAGACCTTAACATTCTAAGTTTTGACAAAGGACTATGATTTTTACCACTTCTTTTACTTTTAATTGTATGGGCCATTTAGTGAACATAAAAAGTTGATACAACATTATGGTGTAAAACTTTCCACAAAGCTACCACATGAGCAGGTGGTTGTATGACAGGATTTCACAATGGGCCTTGACTTTTACTAAGAGTAATTAGAGGCATGTAATTCTTTAGACCAAACTATGTAGGAACTGAATTATCATTTACAATCAAATGATCCAGTGGGACTATATCAATGATTGACAGGAATCTGAATAACTGAAAAAAAAACAACTCTTCACAAGAGTGAACAGTTTATCCATAGATCAATGTCAAACAAAACTCTAAGTGTAAATATGTAAATATATCGTCTTATAATATGATCAGTACTGAGGAGTTGATTTTTGCACACCAGTGCATCAATATAAATTACATTATAAATTATTTCTTTGCTTCCATATAACTGTTTACACCTTTCCAAGATTATTTCATTTATATGGTCCTGCCACCTTCGTCATGATTGGTTTCATAAATTTATATGGTCCTGGCACCTGCGTCGTGATTGGCTTCATAAATTTGTCCTACGCAACGGACCCACTTGAAACAGTGAGAGATATCCTAAATGCCAACGTATACCGTGACACAGGACCTGGGTTCATGCTGTCTCATCTTAATGACAGATAGGGAGACAGATAACTTTCACAAAATCCAAACCAACAACCAGGATGAACCGGTCAGTCAGAGTAGAAGTGCAGTGTGATACCACTGGTCCAGCGTTTTTACACTGTGCTAGGGCAAGCTACATGCAAGCAAGTTTCATCATAAGATGTGGTAGTTAACATATGGTTACCTCGAACACTTTATCACCGGTCAACCTGCTGAGAGCCGCAAACTCCAGAATCATGGTGCCAGCACACGCAGTACATGTGTCTTTATAACGGTGCTCTAAGTTGTCTTTCTTAAGACCGTACTTTAAATTTATCTGCAAAAACAAATGATAAATGTTCGTATATGTTATGATGAAAAAGACCCAAGTCAACAAAGGACATCTCCAAAATAGTTTGTTTAATCCACCTTTGATAATTTCCAATTAAGGACACTGAAAATCAACATCTAGACCATTGTACAAATTCCTATCATGACTGTTCAATGCAATAAACAAACTTTCTGAGAATGAATTACACTCTTCTGTCCCACAAATTTCATAATATCAGAGGTGGACGTTTACTTATAAGATAATATAATCTATGATGGCTTCAGAAACCAATAAATACTTACAAATATTGAATGTTAATTTTTGTTTACTACAACACTGAGATTTGTTTGGTGGAAGCAGGGATTCAGGGTTGGAAAAAAACTGGAAACCCTATAAATAAACCTGGTACACTATCAGACTACAATGTAAAGCACACTTTCCAGTGTGCTTTAATGATACCATCACTGATTCATTGTAGTTGCAATGGTAGAATTTTTGTTAACATTATGCAGTGGGAGCCACTGTTTAGATAACTAAGAGCCTAATGGTGACCTTTCTCAGATATCTAAACAAAAACACTAAACAAGTATCATTAAGAATACCTTGTAAATCATGTACAAAGGCAGTAGGTTACCACCTCTAAGTTCTGATTTGAATTTAACAACTTACTCTGGGATAGGGAATGCCCGTCGTTGTGTTGAATGCCGGCAGAAGTCTGTTTCCCACATCTTTTGCCATTGTCAGGAGTTCCTCGTTATACCAGTGCATTGCTCGATGCTTCCTTTTAAGGAAGGTGGCCACTACATGTCCACCTAATAAACCCCTAAGAGAAGATAACTCTTGATTCATTTTTATTCTTGGACAAAAGATTTCCTACTAAAAAATTAATTAATTACACCAAAGACAACATAGCATTAAAAACTTGATAGAACAGTATACAGCGATGCTCCATTAATCCGGGCTCCATTTATCCAGAAAATCCACTTTCTCGACAAGAAAATGTGGGAACCGATTTCCCAAATGATTTCTTGATCCAAAAATCTGGAAATCCACGTTCCAGATCCAGACAAGGAAATACAGGAACAGAATTCCAAAATTACGTTAAGTTTGCTCTTACAATCCGGACAAAATCTTGCCTTCCAGACCGCAGTTTAATCAATATATGAAGCCACACTGCTTATCTCCTCTCTGCACTGATCAACTGTTTAACAGTTAAACGACGCATTTACCTGGTCACCTACCTATGGTATGTTAATTACCGATCCAATTAAGAACTGACCACTTGTGGTGTAGTGAAACGTCATGTGAGCTGTCACTGATGATTGCTTTTTAATGATTCAGAGCACGCTCTCGTCAGAAATGAAGATTACTGTTATTTGAATGATAGTTAATAAAAGTAAATTGCTAACTTCACAGCATACTTTGTTCATTAAATATTGGGGTTGAGTAAACAAACTCTAGGCAGCATCACTTTTCCATCAGAGATCGATCATTGACAGTGTATCCTTACTTAGTGCTAATCAGTGCTCATTACATTATTTTGTAGACTAGTTTTAAATTTTAGTTATTATTCTTTTTTATAATTATAGAAAATTTTTATATCTAAAGCATGTACATTTATCAGACATTATCCGGACATAAATTTTTTTCAATGCTAAATTTGTATAACACAGCAGGACATTAGATAACACGCCAATAGCGACAGAAGTGAAATTAGTCAAACACAAGGTATACGTGTATACAAAAGTGGCTGTCAACATTTAAGCAGAGAGGACTGAGTTGAAAATTCAAGCAGTTTTTAGCAAATCTGCTGAAATCAATGTAAAATTTACTAAAGATGTTAATATATTAGATGCGTAATAGATATATATTTCTTCGTATACAAATTAAACGCATAGAAGGAATGTATGTTTACTTGTGTTTTATCGTGTATACACACATTCTATCATCAAGAAATAATATTCGTTAACATGTACTATGATCCGGTAATCTGGAAAATCTGTTTATCCAGAAAAATCAGCCAGGAACAAACATTTCTAGATTAACAGAGCATCACTGTAAATGTATGAGAAGTGTTAAGTTTGATACTGTCTCAAAGATAATCTTCAAGATGAAGAGAATTTCAATTGAAAAGACATACTGATTATGACAAGGCAGTCTGTTTCATGATTAAGCACTTATAATGATGGTACTAGTAATTATATTCTTTCCTTATAAAAAGATACATTGATAATTTACTCCTCCTCCCCCCCCCCTTCCACCTCCCTTTCACATTTACAGTTTAAAGATAAATTTCATGAGTCAATATAGCAATACTCACCCCAGAATTCTAATATTTGTTTCAAATACAGAAACAATGATATCACTGTCAAATTTAGCATACTGAATTACTAGGCGTACAGCATTATCAAACTGTTCAATTTCTCCTAAAACCTGCAGCAAAAACAAAAAAGATTAAATGATTATATCATTTAAAATCAAATCCTTCTTGTACATCTGTAAATAATAACCTTTTTGCCAATTTTACATGATGTAAGGGGCAATACCGGACAAATACAAAATTGCCGCTTAGATTTGCGTCATATTACTGTGACGTCATATTCCAAGCGTTAACGTCATAGTGAAAATTCCGGCAAAAAAGTGGTTTGTCCGGAATAAGACCCCTTACATCATTTAAAATTGGCAAAAGCTCTATTATCAACACAAAAGTAGTTGGTCACATGAATCATAAATAAACATTTGCTGAATATGACATGTATCCATTAGGCTTCAGTGCTTGTTAGCTGCAGCAGAAGATGAAGAAGAGATGGACAGAAGCTGGAAAGATGGATGCATTCAACAATTAGTTCTTAAGTCATATATGTACTGGTAGTGTACCAGTTACCGGCTAAGACAGTTACCAGCTACTACGTTATTTCGGCTATTGAAACGTGAATTTAATAGATATTTTCATGTGATTATTTGTAATACATAGGATACTAAATATTACATATGAAAATTTCGTCAATGCACGTTTTGAATACCCTTAATAACGCAGTAGCCGGTGACTGGTCTTAGCCGGTAACTGGTACACTACCAGTATACCTAGGGGGATATAGTTTGAAAACATTTCCTCCAAAACAAGTAGATTCTTACACTTAGAAATATATACAAATATGTTCAAAGTATTAATATATACAAATATGTTCAAAGTATTAATATATCTGAATGTTTACTATCAATACCTACCGCTAAGGTATCAAGACTGTCTATCAATGTTAAGGTGAAACTGAAAATGGAAAAGAGAAAAATGATTTTATTTTCAACCTATATATTAACAACATGCACTTAAAACTTTAAATTATACATTTACATGTAGAGGATGTTTAAACTTGTGAAACATACAACTTACAAGGCAAACCTATTGTTTTGTACCATAACAACAAACTGATTATATAAAGCAACAATCACACCTGTTATACCTCCTGTGTTAGACAATCACCTGTGTTAGGCAATCACCCGCAATAGACAATCACCTATTAGGTACATGTAATCACCTGTTAGGCAATTACCTGTGTTAGGCAATTCCCTGCTTTAGGTAATCACCTGTGTTAGGCAATCACCTGTGTTAAGCAATCACCTGTTTTAGGCAATCGCCTGTGTTAGGTAATCACCTGTATTAAGCAATCACCTGTGTTAGGCAATCATTTGTGTTAAGCAATCACCTGTTTTAGGCAATCCCCTGTGTTAGGCAATCACCTGTATTAAGCAATCACCTGTGTTAGGCAATCATCTGTGTTAAGCAATCACCTGTTTTAGGCAATCGCCTGTGTTAGGCAATCACCTGTATTAAGCAATCACCTGTGTTAGGCAATCACCTATCCCAAACAAGAACCACATCTCAAGTTCCTTACTATGTACATATATTATATACATTGTACTTGTGTTAAAAGGGCCATATGTTCGATATTCCTTGAAATGGTCCCTTAATTTGTTTAAATCTAAAGCAAGGACCTAAAATGATAAAATTTAAAATGGTAATTCGCAACAACTAGTATCAATCTAACTCTTAACTGAACAATATATTACATAAAACCAGCACAAGGAGTGGAAAGTGGAGTGTTTGGTGTGTCAGAATTTAATATCTTTCATGACATTTATTAGTAAATTGTGATATTGCTGAAACAATTCTTACTTCCCAAGAGAGTCATCGATATCACCTCTACTGGGTTCAGTACCACGGAAACGACCTTTACAACTCAAGGGCATTAATTCATCAGCAGGAAAAGCATGTTGCTGGAATAGAAAAAAACATTCAAATTTTATTGGCATCTTTCGTTATCACATCAAATTAGGAGGATAGGGATTCCACACAAAAAGACTATATAATAGATACCTGGAGCATCTGGCACAGTGACGAACGTGTCATGTTTTTAACAGTTTTTACTGTACCATCCAAAAGACAGGTCAAAGACATGCCACAGGTGTGAGTCGAACCCGAGACCTATCAGTCACAAGACAGGCACCTAATTGAGGGAACTATGCCAGCTCTGCACAAGGAAGAACTTCAAAGTGTCCAAACCAGTGCCTACTGGTAGTTTTCTGAGACTCCAAGCACTGAGCACGATATTGAGTACTTAATAAATAACACATCAGTATCTACATTCTATCCACTACACAAGACTTCCACATGCACTGAATGCTTCCATAACTGATGCCTTTTTCAGATTCTAAACACTCACACAACATCAATAAGGCCTTGAGTTATCAATTATGACATACATGTACATACATGTGTCTACATCATATCTACTATATCAGAATTCCATACATAATAATGATATGGCCTTGAGTTATCCATCATAACATACATACATGTGTCTACATCATACCTACTATATCAGACTTCCATACATAATAATGATATGGCCTTGAGTTATCCATTATAACATACATACAGGTGTCTACATCATATCAGACTTCCATACACAATAAGATGACCGTGAATTGACCCAGAGCTGTCAGTCCTTACCATATAAGAGCCGTAAGCATGCTGGAACATCTCCAATACTTTAGCTCTGAAATCAGTAAAAGAGTTTTTAATAAAATCATCAAGAGACTTTGACATGAAACTTAGCCTTAAAATTTCAGGTTTTTAACATTATATTTGTATCAAATTTAAGTATGAATATTGATTTGCTGGTATGTCTTTAAAGAAAAAAAAGCAAAATTGAGAAGAATATCTAGTTTGTTGTTTTGGAGAAATTGCACAAAATACGGTGGGAAAAACCTCCGAAATCACAGTGTGAATCCAGGTGGAAATTAACCTGTGCTCATTCACACTTTTGTAAAATACACAGTGTATTACATGTATATTATTCTTGAATTTACAAATTACACACCTGGATGTGGCCCACTTTGGCAGGTGAAAAAAGTACAAACACCTGGTCTATACTGTATGGACTGATACATGATGTACATGTATAGCACATCGAGTTGACATGTGCAATGAAACCTGTTTTAACAGTCGCCTCCATTAAGAGGTCTCTTCTGATAATCATTGCTTTTTAACTTAAAATTTTCTATTTTATTTTTTCTTACAAATAAACCTTTCTTTAATGGCTAATTCTGTATTAGAGCCACTTAAAAGCCTTCCAATAGGTATACTGTATGCACAGTTTTTTGATAGGTGCCACAACTTTGTAAAAAAGTCTTGAATCTTTAACACACCTCTAATTATACATGTATTTATAATTACTGATAACTAAACAAACCAATTAGAACAGCCCTCAATGTAAAATATGAAAGTATCTGATGTCGAGAACAAATTAAGCGGCAGCAAGGTAGTACATGTATACAACAAATTATTGTAACAGGGTCATGGTGACCTTGACCTTAGACATATGATTTAGCATCCACAACCTGGATCAGCATGGTAATGTCCATCTCAGGTTAACCATTTGTGCAAGCCTGATCATGTTGATTGATATATAATTTGTAGTTAACTGAGAACAGACTTAATGAGGTAGATCAAACTCATTGAGAGCATAATGAGGGAAGTATAATACAGTACAGTCCAAGTGTTTTAGAGAAATTACACAAAACACAGTGGGAAAAACACTTAAAATCACAGTAGGAATCCAGGGGGAAATTTACCTGTGTTCATTCACACATTTGAGAAATCCACAGTGTATTGTGTAATTCTTGAATTTACACCTGGATGTAGCCAACTGTGGAGGGTGGAAAAATTACAAACACCGAGTCCTAGACTGTACTGTATATACAGTAGCTCATACATACATATAGCAGTATAGGTAGTGGATAACTCAAAATGAAAGGGAGAATACTCTTCTGGATAAATAGATCAATACAAGTAGATACACACATGTTGTTTGTTTATATAGATAGAGATAACATCTGCACACTTATACATGTAATTACAATTGTCACACCTGTTGAAAAGAGTACCTGCTTTTATCCAGAGATGAATTCCGATGTAGAATCCAGGTTTCAGAATTAAAACAAAATTTCAGGTCATCAAATGAGCAATTTTAAAGGAAACTAGAGTTGAAATTACATTACTGCATAATGATTCGGCCAAAAACAAAACTCTGTGTTCATCCATAAGATTAAAATGACAAAATTATTAGGGTCAGTAAGTATAAAGTTTTTTTTTCTTTGAAAAGCTATCATCTTTTCTTTATCAGAATTCCCTTCAATACAAACTTGTTTAACAAACATTTGTATCATGGTCATCCTAATGAAATCAGTTTAGTTTAGCGTTTCAGTAACATTGATCATCTAACTATTCTGATAATAAAGACAGATCTTCAATTCCAGACTTGAGAATTCAGAAAAAAAGATAAAAAGCTGTAGAGTCAGGGATTAAAAGTGTCAGCTGGGCTATGCTGAACTGAAGAGAGGAGGAGACTTCTCATCAGATGTAAAATACACAAGTGAATTTACAGTGTGCATACATGCATTTTGTCATATACATGTACATGTAATATCATGATATTACATTTATACTAACCCTCTTCACCTAAAAACCTGAATTTTAAACAATGTTAAAGTATAATAGGCAAAATGGGGTGGGCAAAAATTTTGCCTACTGAATCTGGCAAAGTCTATCAAAGAGGCACTGGGTTTGCCACTTAACCCCTTGCCGAAATAACACACTAAATTCAAACAAATTTAGATATTTTATATTGTACAGTGTTTCAATGCCAATCACCAATATCTTACTTATGCTCTCTCTTCTCTGTGACCGTCATACTGGACACGATGCAATCCTCTACAATGAAGATGACCACGACAGCAAATGCCAGAATAATCACGATACGATTCCTCATGGCGAGAGTCTTAATACTCTCCAAAAATGTAACTAGATGGATAGCAGCTCAGAAGCTGTGTGTAAGGCCCGTGTTTACACAACCGAATTTGTTTACATTCTACTTAAATATGCCATGTTGTCATCTAGATATATATGTGTCAAACTTCTGAGAGCGGATATACTTAAAATGTAATACAGATCCCGTAAATTTTGTCAGCGCTTTGTGCTCGCTTTCTTATTTTCTGTACAGACCCATTAATTGTTTGCTAGCCCATATCATATTAGAACTTTGATTTAATGCTTGAAAATAAGATTAATAGAAAAATATTTATCAAGGAACTTACAGAATAAGTTTGATATGTATAATGACCCTGTTTGTAGCGGATACATATTTTCTAAAATGGATTGTACACTTTATCACATATTTTCAGCCTCTTGCATGGTCTTTATCAAATAATGAAAATGTTTGAATAGTCACTTGATAAAGACCAAGAAGCCGAAATTTTTGATATTGAGAGTTTCTGTTTTTATTATAATAACTGCGCTTCCCTTTGCCGTCATAAGCCGTTGCGGATTTAGGGAGGAGCGGAGTCCCCGCCCGCCGGCAGTGACTCAAAATTTTACCAAAACCCCTTGTATTTTGGCCTATTTTCTGATATAATCGACAACATTTGTCACTCGAGCCCGGTAAAAGGGGCACTGGATCCACCACTGATAAGAGTGTTTTCTGTAAAATGCCGGGATATATTTCACACATGTCTGTCTGCTATAACTGTCAGAGCTCAGTAGTATTTACAGAATCAGTTGCGCCTATATATGAATTGTCAACCAAATTATAAAGTATTTTCTTTCTAACATATGATAATCTCATTTTCGTTCAAACGGGCACATTGCCCGTCTAAATGAAAATATGTTCCTCGGGAGGAGCATGGACACACACATGGCCTGTAAGACTTTCTGAAAGCTGTTGAGAGATGGCGATAATCTCACTGCTTGGGTGTGTGTGTGTGTGTGTGTGGGGGGGGGGGGGTTAAAGGTACATATCTTGCTTATTATCGTATCATGAGGAAGGAAAAAATATTCATAAATGTATACCATAGTGTTGAGATCCCTGACAGCCCCATCGGACCGAAATTCGCAAGAAGTGTGGGAGGGAGGAGCACAGAAAAGGACAGTCGTATATTCACTCTATATAGACGATTGTGTGTAAAAGCGATTAAATTTTAACCATGAATGATCAAATAATTCGGCCGGGGTGGGGTGTGGGGCTGAAACCACTTCACCCTGCCTCCCGCTTTCAGTGGGCACTTGGCCTGTGTGAATTGTTGGCAATGGATGCACATGAATTTATGTACACAACAGTGTCTCTATTACCAATTGATTTTAAAATATCGCAGGTTGTCATTTGAAGAAATAAAATAAACAATTTCATCTATTTATCAAACAAAAGCACAATGTTACAGCTAATTACATTGTAAAGGCTATCTCTAAATAATAATTATTTCAATTCAAATCCTTATCAAATCACTGCAAAAGATGACTTCAGTGATGATTGGTCCGATATGGCTAGCCTATAGGAGGCGCTTACTTTTCCCACGGTGGCTACTTCGTGTGGCATATGCCTTCATGGGAGTAAATGTAAGTTTTAATGTATTATCTATTTTGAGTACCACATTGACATAACACACTTAAGTTACCTCCGTACACATATATTCTCAAAAGGATGACTACTGATCCAATAACAGTTCCAGGGCTATTTTTATGCTTTCGATAAACAACTTTCGGTACTGTAGCTTACAGTAAAAAAATCACTTTGGGGAGATCTTACAATGATTTTAGGTGCGGCTGTAGTCGATACCACCATGCCAATTCATATAGTGAGTGAACTGTAGATTCAATCCCATTCATATACTGGATGTAGTGCAAATATGTCATCTCCTTTGATCTACAAGTACGTTTTAATGAAATAAATACCCATTGATAAATGAAAATGATACCTATTCATATATCGAATTGACTTAAAAGTATGCTCGTATCCCTTTCCAACCATAAGTCCGTATCAGTCAATACGAACCTTTGGATTAAGATGTGTTTGCTTTCTAAGTATTGCATACTGTATCTTGTACTGTCCTCATTTATGATTATATGTAAACTGAAATATAACTTATTATGTGTGTGTGTGTGAATGGAGACAATGTAGAATTGTGTATGTGTTTATTCTATATATGTCTCATCTGTATAGTATCTTGTAATGTCATCGAAGCCGGCGTGGCCTAGTGGTATCTCGCTGGAGTACTCCTGATCGGGAGGCCGGGGTTCGAGTCCCGCTCAGGTCATGCCGGTGTTCTGTCTTTCGGATAAGACAGTAAAAACCGAGGCCCCGTGTCGTGGTATGCATGGCACGTTAAAGATCCCTCACTGCTTCGGGTGGGTCCGTTGCTAAGGTCAAAATTTGTATGCCCCGCATCAGGCAGATGCCGTCACCATATACGTGAAATATTCGTGGTGTGACGTTAAACAAAACTCAATCAATCAATCAATCAATCAATCAATCAATGTAATGTCCCCGTTTATGTTTATATGTTAAGTGAAAATAAAAATGATAATAATAAAAAAAATCAACCCCACCCCACGGTATAAACCTTTTATATAGGAAGTTAAAAAAAATCCCACCAATCGTAGCAACTCTATTTTTTAACAAAAATGGCAGTGGTGTTCCGATTACCCACCCCAACCCCTTGACAGAAATGTATGAAATTTGGTACAATTAAGGAATGACTGTCCTTTTTTCTAGGTTCATGGGGACTGAACTTGGGTGGGAAACAAACAAATCACGTGATCCGCGAAGCAGTTCTCGAATGATTTGTTTGTTTCTCACCCAAGTTCATTCCCCATGAACCTAGAAAAAAAGACAGTCATTCCTTATATTTACAATGCACTTTAAAAGGTTCTTTTTTGAAAACAAAATATCAAATTCCCTGTTATCAAACTGGCAAGGACCGAATTTTTCCTGAAGTTAAAAAGTACTTTCGCCACGCAATACAGTGCGTGCCTAGAATGCTAAAAAAATTTCTTGCACCATAAACTGAATTGTACGATGTCGTAAACAGAGGAATCACACTCATTCATTCAAGTAAAAAAACAATAAAAGAACATCGGCCTTGAACTTGAGTAAGCCCCGCCTCTTTTTATATTATTACGCATGTGATTTGCAATACGCCGGGTACTACTTCCATGACCCAAGTTCATGGGCTGATGAACCGAGTCTGTTTAGCATGGTTCATCGAAGGAATTAGACTAGCATTGTAAATATTGCATGATAGACCCTTTTGATACTTATGTTCCCGGACGCGTTGATCTACTGGCATAATTACTGGATAAAAAGATTTAAATTTGGCAAGTCAAAGGTCAGTTTCATATAAGAATGCTATTAATGAAAATATGGCGTGATTCGAACTTTAACACTGATCCAAAGCCATTTGAAAGCTGGTGTGGCAGAGTGGATGGAGGTCCCAGGTTCGACTTCCGTCGTGGGTACACCGGTGTCCTGTCTTTCGGATAAGACAGTAAAAACCGAGGTCCCGTTACACGGTAGGCGTGGCAGGTGAAAGATCCCTCACTGCTTCGATGGGTTGGTTGGTTGGTTGATTGGTGTTTTACGTCGCTTTCAACAATATTTCAGTTATATCGCGACATGGAAGCAGGAGGTTACCAACCTCTTAAACATAGTGGCGCAACCCGGGAATCGAACCCGGATCGTATAGGCGCCGCAAGCCAATCGATGGGTCTGTTGCAAAGGTATAAATGTCCATGCTATGCATGGGGCATATATGCCGTCACCATTTACGTGAAATAATCGTGGAGTGACGTAAAACAATAATCAATCAAAATGACCATTTGATTAAGATCAACTCCCACCCTACCCATGGATATTGGGCAGAATGTGATAAATTAAAAAAAAGGAAGCTAAAATAAACTGTTGTCCTAACTAGTCCGATAATCCACTAAAACATTTTTTAAAAGATACATACATATGTGACTAAACATGATATGATGACTATTCCAATATTATACATGTACTCAAACCGGCATAGCGTTTGGGAACTGTTACTGCATCAGTAGCTATGACTAATGCTTAAAAAAAGAAATCTAGATCAATTAAACATGTCGCAAAGAAGCAGTTAATATCCATCATTTATCTGTAAGTATCGACTTGTTCCCCGAGCGCAAATACGTGTAATTGGGTTATTTGTAGTACACATTATTGACATGTTTCAGAAAGCTAACGTATGTGGCTCTTTTCCACTATAACTTTTTCTGGAACATACATCGTCAAAGCCAAAGTTGGCTATTATGCGACGGGTGGCAGGCAGACGTAATTTTGATTGTGATGTTCTCCAACGGATTTAAAACTGCTGGCTAATAATCACTAATTTCCCCCTCTTCCCAAGAAACCAGTTTGGCAACCGTAGCTTGAAAATTGTCAAATCAGGGTGCCTCAGCAACAAAAGATTGCTGGGGAAATCGTACCCAACAACAGAGGATTGCCGGGGAAAATCGTACCCAACAACAGAAGATTGCTGGGGAAATCGTACCCAACAACAGAGGATTGTTGGGAAAATATACCCAACAACATTTAATTACTTGGGAAACGGTACCCGACAACAGTATAGGTTGCCGGGGATATAGTACTCAACAACAAAGTATTGCCTGGGAAATCGTACCCAACAACAAATGATTGCTGGGGAAATCATACCGAACAACAGAGAATTACTGGGGAAATCGTACCCAACAAATGAGGATTACTGGAGAAATCGTATCCAACAACAGAAGATTGCTGGGGAAAGCATATCCAACGACAGAGGATTGCTGGGGAAGCATACCCAACAACAGAGATTGCTGGAAAAATCACAGGGCTTTAAATTTCGGCTCGTTGGTCCCCCTCAATTATACCAGTTATTATATTGGTATAATTGAGGGGGGGGGGGGCAACGAGCAACGAGCCCTGTGGGGAAAATCATATCGGACCGCTTGACAGTTGAACGTCAGGGGGCACCAGCAACAGAGGAGTGCCATGGAAATCGTACCCAACAACAGAAAATTGATGGGGAAATCGTATCCAACAACAGAGGATTGCTGGGGAAACGTACCTTACCCAACAAAGGAAGATTGCTAAGGAAATCGCACCCAGCAATAAAGGATAGTTGGGAAAATCGTATCCAATAACAGAGGATTGCTGGGGAAATCGTACTCAACAACAAAGGATTACTAGGTAAATCGTACCCAACGATGGTGGATTGCTGGGAAAATATCGTACCCAGAACACAGGATTGCTGGGGAAATCGTACATCCAACAACAGGGGATCCGGATTGCTGGGGAAATCGTACCCAACAATAGAGGATTGCTGGGGAAAATTCGTACCCAACAACAGACGATTGCTTGGAAAATCGCACACATCAGAGGATTGCCGGGGAAATTGTACCCAACAATAGTGGGTACGATTTGTCTGATGATCCTGTACTACTTTGTTACTTATATTGTAAGGCTTTTTCCTCAATATTCCTCAATATTATAACACTGCTACACAAAACATTAAGCGTGGGTTTCAGGGACAAACCTAACAGTTTATCATTGCTGGCCATTTGTTTTAGTATGTGTATTTGCCTACTTTTTTTAAACAGATCAAATAGCTTGATATAAATTTAGGTATTTTTGTATACACACGTACAATGACAATTTGTCAAAAAGGTGCATATATAACTTCCCAAGTATCGTCAGCAGCCGTTCTGAGCCGAGTTATCAGACGCGCTGAGGTTTTGTACAGAATAAACTTGTCAAACATGACGTTATGATAGCTACCATATAACGATGGAGTTGTGGAATTACGCAGTACATATATAATTATTTGATTCCTCTGAAGACTTAGAGATTGATAAAAGAGAAGGATGTTCCTCTTTACCATTTAAAGGTTTATTTAAAATGAGAATATTTAATGAAATCGTACACTTAGATTTTATATGTTTATTTCTTTTATCAAGGATGTATAGTTTAACTATACTTCCCTGCTTTTATGTATTTTGCACAGGGGGAAAACATGTCCCTGCTCAGTTATGGACCCAGTGTCTCCTTATCTGAGAGAGATTTCATTACAGACTTCTTTATGTAATCTATCGGCAATTTACTCTCATTTGCTTACAGCCTAATTGAATGAATTAAGTGTATGAGATGGATTCCACAGCCTTCGAAGGCGGACACATGTCCTACCACGAGCTGTTGAACTGACCAGAAACATCAGTAATTAACACATGTTATATGTATGTGGATTATCATGAATTATCTGTTTCCAAAAAAAAAAAAAAAAACAAAACTTTAAGTTTGTGTTATTTATGTCAAAATTTATATATTAAACTCCAATTGTACGTCATATTATTGTGAGTCTTATATATATATATTTGGTGACTCCAGTACAAGATCCAGTCTCATTAAAACTGGGCAATCTAAAACGTACGCTCCTTAGTTTTATCATGTTCGCTTAGTTTTATCATGTTCGCTGTGGTATGGAAGGGATGTCACTAATATAATCTTAAATCCATTATATTTCGAAAGGTAAATAATTAGACATATTTGCGTAAGGGGAGGAAAGAGTCGTGAGTGGGAATATTTATATAATTAGTATCTCTTTGATCGGGATCGGTCTTAAAAAATAGCTTTAGTACGAAGGGACAGTGCTAAGGACATGGAACGGGTTTAAATTTCGATGCCATGGCTCATGTTCGGTGCTTTCATACCTTCAAACTTCACTTTATTCGTTCTATAACTCAAATATCCACCGACAAAAGAGTTGAAAATACATCAAGCACATTTAGAGTAAGTGTTAAGGAAATTCGCATTGATCACTGGATTCCTGTCTATTCTATTTAATAGAATAGACTATTACTCATTTAATGGCATGCTCTGCTGTCTGTCTGTCGCTTTTGACATTTCAGAAATTTGCTCATAACAGAATATACTTGCTTGATTTTAGTTGAAGAAACACTTTAATTTGATGTTGACAAACGATGTACATGTGGACGGGTGCTCCTAAATGCCGAACTCTAGCATTTTGGGATTAAAAGGGGGAATTGTTGGTATGTGAGTGTATTTTGTAGTTAGTATTTATCATTTATACCCAAATTGCACTTTTTGGGGTAAATTTGACGCTTACTTTTAATATTATTGACGGAAAACTATACCGAAATCTAATATCGCCGCCATCTTGGATTGGGATCGACATCCGCGTTGAACTTCAAAAACGAGGCGTGGATTGTTTTGGCAGTTTATCGTTGTTTCTTCGGTGCTCCTAAATGCCAAACTTGTGCCGAACTCTTACCGAAATCTAGCTTTTTTGGGATTAAAAGGGGGAATTGTTGGTATATGAGTAAATTTTGTAGTTAGTATTTATCATTTATACCCAAATTGCACTTTTTCTTGTAAATTTGAAGCTTACTTTTGATATTATTGACGGAAAACTATACCGAACTCTAATATTGCCGCCATTTTGGATCGGAATTGACATATGCATTGAAATTAGAAAACGAGGTGCGGATTGTTTTGGCAGTTTATCGTTGTTTCTTAAGTGATTTAAAACTGGAAATGACATGTTTGAATGAATATATGAATGTATTCTATGATAAAACAAAGGTAGTCAGCTGTTTGCTCCTTCTTCTTCTTCTTCTTCTTCCAATACGAAGTGTACTCAAAAGTTGAGCGTTATACTTCATGCTAACGGAAATAGCATTGCCACTTGGAGCCAAAAAAAAAAAAAAAAAATAATAATAATAATAAAAAAAAAAAAAAAAATAAATAAATAAAAAATAAAAATAAAATGAAATAAATAATTATATAATCAAATAAGAAACAACGATAAACTGCCAAAACAATCCGCGCCTCATTTTTGAAGTTCAACGTGGATGTCGATTCCGATCCAAGATGGCGGCGATATTAGAGTTCGGTATAGTTTTCTGTCAATAATAGTAAAAGTAAGCGTCAAATTTACCCCAAAAAGTGCAATTTGGGTATTGATGATAAATACTAACTACAAAATACACTCACATACCAACAATTCCCCCTTTTAATCCCAAAAAAGCTAGAGTTCGGCATTTAGGAGCACCGACCTGTGGACTGCATGTTCTTGCTCACAATGAGTTTCGCCATCATCCATTAGGTGGCGCTTGTGTACTATGAGTTAGAAACGACGTTTAACGTTAGCAACCTTATGATGTCATAGTAACGTTTCATTGTTCTTTACATCATTTTTGTGGGAATACGTTTTATTCCCTCCCTCAACAGCAGTTATAAAATGGAGGCAAAGTCCATTGTCTGCAGACAAGGCAGAAAAATTAAATCCTCGTTCCTTTTGCTTCATTACACCAGTAAGAATTTATCAAACAAGGCATCACGTAGGTACCACCATTAGTAATAATCTTGATGTAGTGTCAATCAGTAATCAGTCATTTAGACTCTGGGGATTCTCAAAGTCAGTGTGACATCACACCAAGATCTAAATGAAGATACAGTACAGTCCGGTTGGAACTTAATTTGCCCACTGGTCACAGTGGGCATTTTTAGAATGGGCATTAAAAATGTCCACTGGGCACAGTGGACATTCTTGTAAGAGCCAGTTGGAATTAACATACAGGTAAGTGGACAGCTTGATAACTCAGTTAAATGTCCATTCCTAATGCACACTGAAATTTCAGGTGGACTGCCCACTGTGGACAGTGGGCATTCAAAGTTCCACTCTGACTGTACTGTAATCCCAAAACATTTCAATGATAATCTGAGTATAAACTTGGTGTTTATAATAGACCATAATGCAACTTTGCTGAATAATATCTTGAGTGTAAGAGCTATTTGAGTCATAAAACTGTTGAAATTCATTGAGGAAGTTTAAAAGATGGACTCCCATTCCTTCTTCGAATTATGTATGACAGCAGTTTGCAAAAATGAGACTTCAAAATGTCAGATTCTTCATGGAAAGCGATGTGAAATCCCATGACTCATCCCCCAGCAAATATAGCACAAATTGGGTCATGCGACCAATCGAAATTTGAGGATTCTGTGTCAAATAACAGTGCACCATAAAGGAACTGCCAACATAAAAAGTTGAATATGGTTCGATCATTGTTTTTAGAGTATTTGCCAGAATTACAAATACATGTATATTTATAAGTAAATAAATTACTAATAATAATACCAACATTACCACTCACATGACAGATAATGATGTTCATAATTTATCCCAAAAAATTTATTCTATTTACTTTAATTGCCACAACCATGAACAGATTACTACAATTGATATACTCCTTTACTGAAAAAGCTATTTTATTTGATTTAAGGTGACTATACATGTATATACAAATTTAATTATTTTGTGTAAAGTATCTTTAAAGTTTTGTATGTTAATGAACTTAATCATACTCCTATACTATAGTGATTTTACACATAAATTGTGAGATTAGATAAATAAAAAGAGATCTGAGTTTGTTCATCACAAATCCATGAATATCATTAAATGCACCTTTTTACTGTAAAATAATGACATTAAAAAAGTAAAATAAAATAAAATGAAAAACTTTTTTTGATAAATAACATCATTATCTATCATTTTAGTGGTAATTTCAATGACATTATAGGCAATTTCAGCAATTTATTAGATAATTTCGTCAACTTGTAGTAATTTCAGCATACAATGTATATATACACCTTTGTCTTCATATTTTTTTCTTTCAGACTTCTGCATGTCTTCAGCCATTACATGCATCTGTGAAAAGGAACCCTCCAGTTAGTAAATCCAAGACTGTCAGACATACAATTACAACAGATCCTATACCAGCATTGGTTTATCCGACAACACAGTTGTCTGTTTTTGACCAGCTCCCTCTGTTCAGTGATGGAAAAAGATCAAACCTGACAGACACCAAGAAAACCTCAGAGTTTTATGCCAATAACAATAGTAATAAGTGGAGAAACAATTGTGAGGGCGTGAGAAATGACCAGGATATCTACTTTATGCTTTGTCAATATGAGGAGCTGCGACGTAGCCTCGACCAAATCATTCAGTGGAATAAGACTTCTCTGACTGATAAGACAAGGCCTGACTCTGCAAGACTGAAATCTACAAGTCTTACCTCATCAAAAAACTTTTGTAATTCAGTGGATAAAGATAATCATTTTAAACTTGACTGTATTGGTCTTTTCCCACAGAAAGTGGTCATAAGTGACTTTTCTAAGCTAAGTGATTTTGGTCGTCTTCACAAGACAGTGTTTAAGAATGAGGAAAATGACCTTGGTATTGTTAATGTAATTAATAAGGAACCGTGTGGCTTTGATACACCAGTACACCCATATCAGAGTGAAGTTTGTAGTGTGAAGGAACATGCTAATTCTTGTTTGACGTCGGATGTGAGTGACACAGTCACTGACCTTTCAGAGTGGACACTGTATTATTGCTTCCAGGTGAGAAAATCCTCTGTCTAACATTGAATATGATAGTAACTGTGTGAGTATTGTACTATTACTGCATGTCTGTCTTTCGTTTTATTTTTGAAAGGTTACAGCCTGTGAAATGTTTCCGAAGTGTTCCGTAAAATATTTCTTTACCACAGCACACCATGCTTTTGAACTTCAGTACCATGGTAGATCAACAATGTAGGATTATTCAGTAAGGATTTGTCAGTCTCTGACATACATTCTGCATAATTACAAAAATGTAATATGGTAATAAGTGTGTAAAAGTGACTTCCACTTGTCTGACCCTACTCCCATTATGGTTAATTGACCATACAGTACATGTACCAGTATTAAGAATATCTTGAATTGATGATTATCGCACAACTTTATGCCACTCCTTTTCCACCTCTGTGGACTACCTTAATAAACAAGGGCAGATAAATTCACCTCATAAAAATGGCATGTAGTAGTCTGCATTTATACCCTACCTTTCATACAACTGGATGTGATACAATGTACATAAATACATCTTTGGGAAAATATTTCATTTGTACCAAAATTTTGCAACCTTGACCTTTCTTTTGACCTTAACCTTCCATATCCTGATTTTGCATATACCTGTAGGTCACTTTTTACATACATGTACCTCAAAGGACTCTTATGTATGACTTCAGTCCCAGAATACTGTCCTTGATATTCCCTCTGACTAAAAAGCTATATGAATTATAAAGAACACAATGAAAATACCTTCATTATGAATGTACATGTACATATGTATCCAGGTGGGGTATTCATGTCCTTTAAACATATTTCAAACATAAATGTACATTATAATTAAGATTTCTTAGAAGAATTCTTTTTTTCTTATTACACGGTGCTATGGAATTATGACAATTACAACATTGCCTCCTTTATCCTATGTACAGGGGTAAATATCCCCATAAATTTTTTCTGAATATTGCTTTTAAGGTTATGGAAAAAGAAGCCTAATTCGTACTTATCCTGTTGTCTGAAATTTTGCTAGTGACATGTGCCACCCATGCATTTTAATATAGGAAACCTGCATGGGTGATTGAACTCTTCTAGCCCGTTGATTTTGAGACAGTTGCAAGTATGCAGTGGATTTTTTTCTTCAAATCGGGTCTGCTATAAAGACCCTTCCCAACAGAAATTTCCAAAATTGTCTAAATTTTCCCCAAACATTGACCTTTTAGCATTATGTAAATGGGACAAAAATTCCCAATTGAGAAGGTACACATACCTTTGAAATTTTATTTTAAAAAACACTGGTATGATACTGTTTACTATTTATTTTATCTTGGCCAACTGAGTAAGATATTTTGACTGCAAAAGCAGTAGAGGTGGTATATACTGCATGCTAGTTACTCTTTACTTTTAGTGATGTTTAACTTTCATATGTACATGTAGATATGGAATTTAGCTTGTAGTAAGGTTAATTAATTGATTGATTGATTGATTGAATATTGTTTTACGTCACTCCACCATTATTCCACGTATATGGTGACAGCATCTGCATGATGCATTGCATACAAATTTTGACCTTTGGAACGGACCCACCCGTAGCAGAAAGGGATATTTATGTGCCACGCCTACCGTGACACAGGACTTCAGTTTTTACTGTCTCATCTGAAAGACAGAACACCGGTGTGCCCAGGGCAGGAGTCAAACCCGGGACCTCTCAGTCACGAGCCGAGCACCTTATCCAATGACCAACACCGGCTTTGTAATAAGATTAACGTAATGCATGTTAATGCTGTATCACTAATGACAATATACCATGGAAACCAAGGGTGAGACTTGGTGACTTGAGGTACGAATGACAAGTGTCTCCCATTTGGCTTGCTACATCCTTGAAGAATGCTTACAAGAATGGTATACGTAGAAGAAAAATGTATGTGTGCGGAGTCTACAATTCTCCACACATTTTATCCTCAAGAGCAACTTGTGAGGGGATAAAGTGATACAGTACAGCCCGGGTGGAACTTAATTTGACCAGTGGGCATTTTTAGAGTAGGCATTAAAAATGTCCACTGGACACAGTGGACATTCTTGTAAGAGTCAGCATTTACATACAGGTAAGTGGACAGCTTGATAGCTCAGGTAAATGTCCACTCCTAATGTCCACTGTGGACAGTGGGCATTCAAAGTTCCACCCGGACTGTACTGTACTATTGTGTGTTTATCTGTCCATTTCTCCATTCGACGCTTTCTTTGTAGACATTCTGGGAAATACATTTCATCTCACATTTTCAAGGTCAGTGTTCCAGTTAGTTTTGTGCTAAAGTTAATGCCCATCATTTTGGTGCTTTTGTTTTGTTTTTTCCGTTTATTCATGAAAAAAAATTGTTGTCAACCAATTAAAAAAATAAAATAAAACTCGAGTTTTCAGGATGACAAGAGGGGAAACTCTAGAAGTGACAAGGAAGATCCAGTTGACAGACGATTGTTTCCCAAGGGAAAACCTTCCCTTGAGCAGCTTGAGGAAACCAAGGTCTTTCTTAATGATATGGTGAGTGGAATGAAAGTGACAGAACTAGTGTGGTGCAGATAGCAGCATACTTGGTACATGATCAGGAAGTCCCATGTTTGTGTTGGTAAAAATCGAGGTTCCATGGACATTGCCTCGCAGGAGGTCTCTCACTGCTTTGAGTAGTTAAACTGATTTACTCCGAATTTCTGTGCAATGCATCAGACAGATGCTGTCGCCATATAAGTGTAAAACTCTAGGTAAGACGTACACAAGAGGCGCAAATGAGCCTATATTGCTCACCCAAGCACCTTGAGCACATGAGAAACTTGGAAAATATCAGAATGTTCTCGAATGTATCCTTTTGCAATTTTCTTTCAGAATTAAAACCAAAATGCAAAATGCAAAAACCACCGAGTCCAAAAAGTATCAGAATTTGATTATCAGAATGGAACCAAAAACTACACCATTTCTTGAGACACCTTTGTAGAAAATACTGGTGAATTCAGTTTGTTGATTTATGCAGTTGGTCTAAGAAGAAGGTTGTCAAAGGACAGTACCTTTGGGGTCTGTGTCAACCTGCCCTTGATTCACCCCTTGACGTACCAAAACAGCAAGATTGTAGGGAACCTTGAGTACCTCATATCTACCAAGTTATTCAATATCTTTCTATTAGTTTTAAAGGAGAAGTCCATCAATGCTTCTTTTTACATATTGATAATACATGCACTATATCCCACCTTTTTTCAATATTAAAAAGAAAACTCTCACAAATTATTTTTGTATTCTCTATTTCTTTCCAATACCATTTATTACAATGAAATCAGTTGAAATAAGCAAAGTCAATGCATTATAAGCAATATACCAGGAGAAAATCTAAGAAATTACCTGAAAAAAGGCAAAAATTCCAAAAAGTCCAAAATGGCCAAAAAAGAAAAGGGCAATATTGATTCTGGAAAGAGACCAAAAACAACAACACTTCTTAAGATACCCTTCTGGATCACCTTGTTACATGTGGTTCATTGATCTATGCAGCAAATCTCAAAAAGTTTATAATACATGTAGGAGGGTAACTTCTGGGGCCTATGTCTTCTCATCCTGGATCCACCCCATGAGGGATCTAGCAAAAAAGTAACAATACTTGTAGGGGACCTGGAGTACCATATCACTCCTAAATTTGATCAAAATCACTCCAGCAGTTCTTAAGAGAAAGTCTAAAGAATGGAAAATTAACACCAGACAAATGGACATACGACGGACAAAGAGTGATCTCAGTAATGTCACTTGAGCCTTTTTTCCTTGAGTGAGGTAGAAAAGGAACAAACAAGTATAAATTAACACAGCCAAATTTAGGCTGTTGCCAGAGGTACAGTGTCCCTGAGGTGCATCCATTTGCAGTTTCTTCAGACTGTTCATAGATGCATAGAATACAAAAACATCTGATTGGTGGCATGGAATGCCGGTCTGAGATATAAATTTCACTTAATTTTCTTCGTTAATCAGTTCATGAAAACTTGAGGTTGGATTTTATAGGACAGAATGTAGTGTACATTAATTTTCATTTTAAACAATTAATTTATTTACGAAGCCTTGTAACTGGAATTCACTCCAGCCTCTACCATCTGATGAACCATAATAAGAAGATATTTTCCAGCCAGCCAGAAACTTAAGTTTTGTTGTATTTTTCAGTTGGAGGGCATTGCCACAGGGAAAGGACATATAAATAGGAAAGATTTATATAGAATGCACTACAAGGACATGCTGCTCTCAATAAATCGTTCAGGGAAAAATACTTTACGTATCAGGTAAGAAGAGAAAAGTTTCATGCACTTTATTACAAATGAAATGAGCATTGTATATGGGGTGAACCCTTACTAGATTTAGAAAGCTAGATTGTCTCCTTGGGTTTGGTTTTTTATTGTTTGGTTCAAGTCATAGTGATTCTGGGAGGGTCTGTGGCATAGATGTTGGCATATTATATATATGACACTATTCTAGAAGGGTCTGCGGCATAGATTTTGGCATATTATATATCTGGCACTACTCTGGGAGGGTCTGTGGCATAGATGTTGGCATATTATATATCTGGCACTACTCTTAGAGGGTCTGTGGCATAGATGTTGGCATATTACATATAGCACTATTCTGGGAGTGTCTTTGGCATAGATGTTGTCATATTATATATATGGCACTACTCTGGGAGAGTCTGTGGCATAGATGTTGTCATATTATATATCTGGCACTACTCTGGGAGAGTCTGTGGCATAGATGTTGGCAAATTATATATATGTCACTACTCTGGGAGTGTGTTTGGCATAGATGTTGTCATATTATATATCTGGCACTATTCTTAGAGGGTCTGTGGCATAGATGTTGTCATATTATATATCTGGCACTACTCTGGGAGAGTCTGTGGCATAGATGTTGTCATATTATATATCTGGCACTACTCTGGGAGAGTCTGTGGCATAGATGTTGTCATATTATATATCTGGCACTACTCTGGGAGAGTCTGTGGCATAGATGTTGTCATATTATATATCTGGCACTACTCTGGGAGGGTCTGTGGCATAGATGTTGTCATATTATATGTGTCACTACTCTGGGAGAGTCTGTGGCATAGATGTTGTCATATTATATCTGGCACTACTCTGGGAGAGTCTGTGGCATAGATTTTGTCATATTATATCTGGCACTACTCTGGGAGAGTCTGTGGCATAGATGTTGGCAAATTATATATATGTCACTACTCTGGGAGTGTGTTTGGCATAGATGTTGTCATATTATATATCTGGCACTACTCTTAGAGGGTCTGTGGCATAGATGTTGTCATATTATATATCTGGCACTACTCTGGGAGAGTCTGTGGCATAGATGTTGTCATATTATATATCTGGCACTACTCTGGGAGAGTCTGTGGCATAGATGTTGTCATATTATATATCTGGCACTACTCTGGGAGAGTCTGTGGCATAGATGTTGTCATATTATATATCTGGCACTACTCTGGGAGGGTCTGTGGCATAGATGTTGTCATATTATATGTGTCACTACTCTGGGAGAGTCTGTGGCATAGATGTTGTCATATTATATCTGGCACTACTCTGGGAGAGTCTGTGGCATAGATTTTGTCATATTATATCTGGCACTACTCTGGGAGAGTCTGTGGCATAGATGTTGTCATATTATATCTGGCACTACTCTGGGAGAGTCTGTGGCATAGATGTTAGCATATTATATATATAGCACTATTCTGGGAGGGTCTGTGGCATAGATGTTGTCATATTATATGTGTCACTACTCTGGGAGAGTATGTGGCATAGATGTTGTCATATTATATATATGTCACTACTCTGGGAGAGTCTGTGGCATAGAAGTTGGCATATTATATATATGGCACTACTCTGGGAGAGTCTGTGGCATAGATGTTGGCATTTAATATATATGGCACTATTCTGGGAGGGTCTGTCACGTAGATAAGATTTTTCAGTGCAGTGCATCCGTCGGTGTTGCCACTATGTAAAATTTAATGTTTAATATTTAGTTTCTCTTCCGTCATGCAGATTATTTCTCTTATTTGAAGACAACATTTGCTTTATGCATTGCACAGGTATTTAGACTTTTGCAAGATACCTAACCAGAGCTGTAAGGGATCTTTTCATGCCAATGTCTTCTGTGATTCAGATCTCGGGTGGTTTTTCTGTCCTGCATGAATGTCAGGTCATCGACAAACTGTTGGTGAGACTCAAATCTGAGATATGTTGGCTACATATCGAGTGTTCTACCAGTTTGGCTATGAATGACATAGTCAGGATGTGACATTACATATTAAATACACAAACCTTTTGATATTGAACTGGGCATATTGTTTTCCTGAAGGTCATTACTTTCTCATTTCTGAAGTAATTTGCTCATGCCTTGTCAGAAAAATAGTCTTGAGTGGTGAAGAAAGCCAAACACACAAGACAATATTACATCATATACATCAATGTTCTTCTGTAGGTACTGGTACTTCCTGTTTATGTTTAGTAAAAGTTTTAAACTACTTCTTGGATATTTTATTTTCAGAGGTATAGAAACCTATATGAACCTCTTCACCTGTTATCAGTTCTGGCTGGACTTATTGTATTCTGCATATGAAATGGATGTTCAGTCGCTGCTCATTCAACCAGAACAGGGCTGCGTTAAGATACACTGGCGTCTTCTTTGTAATAGTAAATTTAATCTTCCATTTAGTAGGAGGATGGGTAAAGGGTAAGTGTAAAAGTAAATTTGTGAATGTAAATTATATGCAGATAGCTAATTTGGTCTTGCAAAAAAGCAGAAGTAAACAAGCAATAAAAGGTCTGTAACTTAGGTGAAGTGTTGTACAAAACTAGAAAGTCCAAGATAAGCTGTATCCAGACACTATTTACTTTTGTATAGTGCTAGTCAAGTCATACTTGAGCTGGCTTGTGGGTTGAAGTTGTAGCTAACTGATGAAGTTTGACATCATCCCTCTCTGGCCAGTAAATTTGTCCATAAGCCAATAGATTATGTTTCCAGCCAGTTTGACTGGTTTATGAGTGGAAAAGTCAGAATTGAACAGTACTTAGCGAAATACATGATTAAGAGGTAAAACTCAAAGTCCAGTGTTGGTGTAAATTTAAGATCTTACTCATTAAAGATACCGTATTACATTAATTATTAGATTTGTCCACACTTCATGCAGGTCCACATCAAATGCCCTACCTCTGTTTAGGTAAAATATTTATGAATTCAGCATCTGTCACTCAAAACCTCAGGCAAAACCAATTTTACAATTGTTCCATGCCTTATTTATTATTTACTGTATGTTAATCCCAGAGGTGGTTTTGGGTTAATTTTTACCGATACCATTGTGTTATTGGTTTATGAGAATATAGAATCCAGAACTTTGAAAATTTTTCTATAGTATTCTTTTCCATGCAGAAGGAATTATAGTCTCGAAGAAAATATATGTATGTGATTTGTAATTTATATCTTGTAGGTGTCACGAAGGAATTTCCACATTTTATATCGGTGGAGATGGCAGAATTTTTCATCATTATTTAACAAAAGTAAGCAGAAGCCAACATTGGAAAAGTTGAGCTCTGATTCAGAGAGGGAGGGGGTTAGGGCCAATTCCAAGATTGTCTTTCTCTCTTAATTCTGTATTACATTACCTTTTGCAGATACAGGTTCCTTAGAAAAATACATTTTAGTTTCAGAGTTTTGTTGTAAATTTACTCCCTGTGATATAGCTTAATCATCTTCTCAGGTTATATCTGGATCTGGCATATTTGACTTAGACTTATCTCTGTTGGTGGCATATTTGACACTTATCTCTGTTAGTGGCATACTTGACATAGACTTATCTCTGTTGGTAGCATACTTGACATAGGGTTTTCTCTGTAGGTGGCATACTTGACAGACTTTTCTCTGTTGGTGGCATATTTGATATAGACTTATCTCAGTTGGCTGCCTACTTGACTTATTTCTGCTGGTAGTGTACTTGACATAGACTTATTTCTGTTGGTGGCATATTTGACAGAATTATCTCTGTTGGTGGTATACTTGACAGGGGCTTATCTCTGTAGGTGGCGTACTTGACAGGCTTTTCTCTGTTGGTGGCATATTTGACATAGGCTTATCTTTGCAGGTGGCATACTTGACAGACTTTTCTCTTTTGCTGGCATATTTGAGATAGACTTATCTATGTTGGTGGCACACTTGTCATAGACTTATCTGTGTTGGTGGCCTTCTCGACATAAACTTTTCTCCGTCTGTGTCATACTTAACATAGACTTATTTCTGTTAGTGGGGTATTTGACAGACTTTTCTGTTAGTGTCGTACTTGACATAGTTATATCTCTGTTGGTGGCATACTTGATGGAGGCTTATCTCTGTCTGTGGCATACTTAACACAGACATTATCTCTGTTGGTGGCATACTTAACACAGACATTATCTCTGTTGGTGGCATATTTGACATAGGCTTATCTCTGTTTGTGGCGTATTTGACATAGACTTTTCTCTGTTAATGGCATACTTAACATAGACATTATCTTTGTTGGTGGCATATTTGACATTGGACATAGTTCCAGGTTCATGATGCCCTTTTAGAACTCAAAAGTGTCCAATCTTTCATGTGAAAAAGTTAAAATCCAGACCCAATGTCATTGAAGATATTTGCACTTAAAAAGTCCCTCACTTGTTCGTCTGTTGGATAGGAAAGACTTTATTTTCGCTTTGAATTAATTTGAAAGACAAATTTCTGTGAGAAGTCATATAATGTTTTAGTTTAACATTAAAATCAAAGATATTGAAAATAAAGTTCACACAAAAAAATCATTTACCCTATAATAATCTAATTCTTAATATTTTCTGCTGGTACATTGCTTTGAATTCTCAAGGCGACACGAGTTATGTCTTTATATCTCTCTTACAGACATTAGACGAGGAGTCTAGAGCTCCTGTAGTGAAGACTGTGAAGAAGAAAATAGTGGAAGCACTAGGACAGGTTCGAACTCCTGTAGCGAAAGGATCCGATATATAACCTCATTGTTAGGTATGCTAATAGAAATAACAGTCGAACTTTGATAATGCAAAGGGATTAGATATATAACCTCATTGTTAGGTATGCTAATAGAAATAACAGTCGAACTTTGATAATGCAAAGGGATCCGATATATAACCTCATTGTGAGGTATGCTAATAGAAATAACAGTGGAACTTTGATAATGCAAAGGGATTCAATATATAACCTCATTGTTATTCAATTCCAACACCAAATAGCAAAGGGGAGTCTACATGTTAGTTGGAAAATATAATCACCATCCACTGATCTACTTGTACATTTACAATTTACTTTTTACTGTCAAATTCTTGTGACAAAGCAGTTACATTAAACAATGTTGTTGTCTTTGTATACTCCTTCCATTGCTATACATGTACAATCACTTTGCCATGCATTGTTATAGAAGTGTTCCTACTCTTGATTTAAAGATCCAGAGTTCAAACCCAACCAGAATCTGGTCTCTCTTATGAGATAGAAAAAAAGAAGGTCCCTTGTCAGTGCTCCATGTTGCGACTAAATTGGTTGCATATGCAACTTAAAAGTGGATTTTGCGACCCGAATTTTATGAAACTCGCAAAATCACGACTGAAATAAAAATTGGGTGCCATGTCCCTTTTGTTAGTTCAGAAGTGTTCAACTATTGTTGATCCTCATTTGTTGTTTAGGAATTCTCTTTTACCAGTTCTGTCTACAATTATGTGTCATAAATTAAAGTCTGATAATTCCTGAGCCAATCATCTGATCTATGTCAAAATGGGGTCGAAACGAGCTCTGGCTGATTTTGGCCTTTCTCGAGTCACCAAAAGACCGAGAGAGGGGTAATCGATTGTCGAGAGAAGCTCTGGAAGTGTAGAGGAAAGCCCCGAGGCTGCATTTAAAGAGCCTCCATCTAAATCCAATGCTGGGGCAAAAGAAGAGCGATCATTGCTATATGTATTTTATATATATGTATTATTATTATTTATGAAAAAGTACATGTTTTTATAAATGGCGAGTCAAAATTCCACAAATGGCGACCAAAATTTTGGCCAAGGCGACCAAAATTTAAGCAAGGTCGCCTTTTGACGACCAAATCTTGAATGCTACTTGGAGCACTGCATGTTGTGGTTGAAAAAGCTCCTACAACTCGTCCAAAAGACAGGATGAAGAGGAGCCACATGTAAGACTCGAACCCTGGACCTCTTAGTCATGAGCCAACCATTCAACCAATTGAGCTACACTGGCTCTCCAGTGATATGAGTGGTTCACTCAAACACATCTGATCTTCAGAAGGTCTTTTATGCATTCATGAATTCAAATACTGCACCTGCATTTCACTACCTGGCAGATTTTTAATTTTTTTTTTTGTATGTCGTACTGAAAATCATATCTCTTTCAGGCAGATTTTACTTAAGAAACTTTGTGAACCAGATGCATTTGAAGTAACAGTAGCAACAACCAGAATCTACGAAAATCTCCAAGACGTCATATTTCAGCTCTACACGATTCAAAAAGTTTTTTATCATGAAATATTCCAGCTAGTAGAATCAAACTTTAATATATTCTGTGAATGTTGAACATTTTCTTGCCCTAAGAATGGCTGCTGGAGAAAACAGTGACAAGATGTGATATAATTAAATGTGAAATGTGTGATATCAATTTAATGGCATAATTAGTATCCAATATCCAATGTGTTTTATGATGTTAAATCGTATGTAGGAAGTACTAGAAGCATGCATGAGCTCTGTTGACTGCTTCGTATATAATTTTCTGATAGAATTTTTACCATTCTGTTTAATTTCTATTTATTATCAGATCAAATACAAAATATTCATATCCTATGTAATTTTTAATGTTTTTTTCTGTATGCTGCTTACAAAGCACATTGATGGTTTGGGAGGACCATATGTTGCTTGTCATGCCTCTGATTAACTTCCCGTTGTCACCATGCGTTACTTAGAACACCTCACATAGTTTAGTTGATGGCAATTTTGGCATTTTATTGCTATGTCTCTTAAACACGCATGGACAAATTTGAGGTGTTACACCGAATTTCTAACACGAGGAATGGCATTCAAATCCTACAGTCAGTCATGAGGTCACACGCCATGAGGTCATATGCCACGAGGTCACATGCCAAGCTGGTGCCGCCACCACATAAATGAGGTAATCTTCTTCTTCCATTAAGAAGTGTGCTCATAAGTTGAGGGTTATACTTCATCTTGGTGTAGCATTAAGCTATATGCAAACGTTGCATGTTCAGTGTAAAGGGTACTGACATGATGAGTAACCAACAATACCTTACCCTAGTACTTCGTTCAAGTAGCATAAATCTCGTCCATATTCTAGGAAATGTGAGTATTCTGTATACTAACCTACTGTAAATCCGGTTTTATTCGTGAGGTTTTTATTTTCGCGTCATTTTGCAAGTCCATCAACTCGCGAAAATAAAAATCTCGCTTATATAATATCCCATGCTATAAGAATTTCTTAGATGAATAGAGAGGTACATCGTCGTGCAATCCTACTTTGAAAGTGAATAGAAAAATCACGTATCTATTTATGTTGCCTAGAAACAAAGCTGAGTAAAGCTCTTTCAGTTTTTAATTGCTGGTATTAAGAAGTGGCCAATATTTCAACAGGTAAAAGTACTGTTCATGAGTTTATGAGAGTGTACCGGTACATATAATATGACAGAGTAAAACTATTTTATCTAATTACATGTATGTGACCCCTGTGATGTTCTAACTGGTAGGTACTAGTATCTATTAGGGTGTTTGGATATGTGATCATTACATATAAAGGTATTTTCTCGAATGTTAATCTGATACATAAAGAGAACAGAATACGGAAATGACTTACCGGAAAAAAATTATGAATGTTCGCAAATATTTCAACTTGAGAATAAATAAGTTGTGTCAATATCTGGAATATAAGGTCTCGCGAAAATTTCCGGATTTAAAGTATACACTGCCAAATGTTTCAAATAATTTTAGTTTTTGGCCAGATTGCAAAGCAAAATTCGGTCTATTAAATGGCAATGTCAGTCTGTCTGTCTGTCCGTCTGCATCAACAATTTGGTTTAGCTCTTGGTTTAAGTCCATTGCAGAAAGCCCATTGACAATAATTCTTTCAAACCTCGTGTGTGCCACACCTTGATGAGCTCTATCCGTCGAAACCTTTGTGACCTTGACCTTGAAGGTTCCCAGTTTCAAGGTCAAATGTGTAATCGGTTTTTGTTCAATTACAGAAAGACCAAGAGAGTTTTATCTTTCAAACTTCACATGTAGATAGACCTTAGTGAGATCTCTCCATTGAAACCTTTGTGACTTTGACATTGAAGGTTTCCAGTTCGAGGTCAAATGTGTAAATGAATTTAGTTCAAAGACCATAGAAAAATACTCTTTCAAACTTCACATGAAGAAAAACCTTGATGAGCTTTTTCCTATTGAAAACCCTTATTTGTGACATTGACCGTGAAGGTTCCCAGTTTCAAGGTCAAATGTGTAATTGACTTTAGTTCAATTACAGGAAGACCATATGTCTTTCAAACCTCGCACATAGATTGACTTTGATTAACACTATTCCTGATGACCTTTTTTTGTGACCTTGACTTTGAATTCAGTTTCAAGGTCAATAGCAATATTTAAGTTTAGTTCACTTACAGAAAGATCATGAGAATTAGATCTTTCAAACCACACACATAGATATACCTTGATGGGCAGTATCCCTGAATGACTTTTGTGAGCTTGATTCCCCATTTCTTCATGTTATGTATGCTCATTCCACCAATGAAGCTCTTGCAAGATGCCACTGAGTTAAATGACCTTGCAAATTGCACTCTGTTGCTTCTGTGGGCAAAGTGTTTCAAACCACATTCTGCTTTCCAAAATTGTAAATGTTTTGCAATCTGGCAATACTGCCTTTAGCAGTTTTTGTTACAACATGTGCTTACCACCACATTAGGTAGTGCTCATTATAAATTTAATCCCTTTCATTTGTATAATACATGTGGACATCTTTCACCCTAATATGTTTCATGTAATCCTCACCATCTTTTGCATAAAAAAATGACCCGCCATGCTGTCACAAAATTTTTATCGAAGAAAAAAATGATGCCAAATTCTTGTTCATATTTGATGAAACATTAAAGACTTGGACTTGAGATTTAAAACTGAAACACGATATCAGTCAATGTTCTTTTTAATAAATATTCAACATAAAGTATGTATTAAAAATGCTCTTATCTGATTTAATTGTTACTTTCTGTTGGTTATCTTTTAGTAAATATATATGTATAAACGTTGGAGGCATTCTAGTTGCCATGGTACATGTGCAGTCTTTCTGTTGTGGAGAAATTTTTAATTGATTTGGCATCCTCATGCACCTATTGTGTGATGTAATTTTAAGGCTTGGCTTATCCTTTGATATTGAGGCAACCAGAATCGTGTTAAACTATAAAGGACACGATACAGTCATTACATCTTGCATTTGCATAAATCATTCTAGATTTGTTCTGACTTCCGTCAGCTTAGTTTCTGCCCTGGCAATGCTCTAGGTCTGCACTCATCCACTTTCGCTGTCTGTATATGGAATGCTGGGGCAATCCAGGTACCGCAAGGACATCTTTCTCCTGAATACAAATATAAACAAGATTATTACGATGAAACCTGTCTTAATGGCTACCTGTGTTCTGAGGTCATTTTTATAGTGTCCATTTGCCGCTATTTCACTCGGATGACCTTTTGTTGGGTCTTTTCATTTTACAGAGTTATTTCCTATATGAGCAGGTATCTAATGTCAAACCATTGTGATGTCAAAGAATTTCATTTCCTGTAATTTTACACCAGTTGCCTTAGAACTGGTTGATGCCACATTCACAATGGTTTGACGTCGGATACCTGCTCATATGGGAAATAACTCTTCAAATGAAACAAACAATACCATGGGTTAACTACATTGTCATCATCTTGGCTTCATGCCTGTACAATCAAAATTCAGATGTAGAAATAAATACTTTAGTTTAAATGACACATTTAATAATCTACAATATATAGTAAAACGTAATTATACTCACAAAAACACTTCATTTCCAAAATTTTTGGCCACCTGGTCTTTATCTAATGGTTTGTAGAATATTAAGATCTTTAACATAGAAATCTGGAGCTGCTATTAATATTACAACTAACAAAGTACGCAAGATATCACAACAAAGATTATAAGTAGAGAGATTACTAATTTGCTGGAATTGCATGTAAACCACTAGAAAAAGGCCAAGTGGTCAGAAATTTGTAGTAATGGAGTGTTTTTCTGATTTTACATTACCCTTATGTAGAATTATCAAGAATGTAATAGTAAAACAGAATAAACACTTATTCAACAAATTTCGTTTGCATTGATGTGCGATGTACCTTTGTAACTAATTTCTTGTCACATGCTGAAGCCGGTGTGCCTCAGTGGATGAGGTGCTCGTCTTATGACTGGGAGGCCCGGATTTAACTCCTGCCCTGGGCACATTGGTGTTCTGTGTTTCAGTTAAGACCATAAAAACAGAGGTTTTGTGTTGTGGTAGGTGTTCGGGAGGGTCCATTGCAAAGGTATAGATTTCTGTGCAATGCATTAGGCAGATGCCATCGCCATATAAGTGAAATAATCATTGAGTGACGTAAAACAATAATCAGTCAAATCGTGTGCTGCTGAGCAATCCAGAATTACACTAAAAGAAATAAGTAAAGTTTATCGGGGATTTACATCATTTTGAACATGGAAAGCACAGAATGTAGCCAACCACAAAAAAAGAAACCTTTCCAAAATGGAACAATCTGTAGGTCAAACCTTGTTTGCATTCACCATACATCAAGTATATGATAAAAGTAAACTGCAAGAATAAAACTGTATGTTGCTTAGAGTAAAATACTGCAGATCAAGGCTGCAGTGTATAGGTTATAATTTGAACCAGATTTGAATTAATTTTGCTGAGGCATCTAGTTTTTACTTACCATACCAAATAAAAGATCCTATCTTTGAATTGCACTTTGGACATGTTAACTGAAAATACAGTAAATGAAAATATATTAATACATGTATCATAAAGTGTAAGAATGTTATATTAATTATTTATCATTATTATACTCAATGTTTCATTACATATGTCCATGTAAATGTGCTACATTAGTATATACATGTGTTTTGAATGACTGATGCTTCATTCCTTGGAACACCATATTCTTTTTTCATATGTGAATGTCATTCTATTTTAATTAAAAACTGTTCATAAAATTTTTGCATGTATCATATGGAAAATGGCTTCAAACTTTCACAGAAAAAAAAACATCTTACATGGAAGTTAGTAAAATAAAGAACAAAAGTTGTCAGAAGACAACAGAGCTCGCTGGTGGCATCCAAAATTAAACAGCAAATGTTTTTTTGTAAGTAGGTCAGTCTTCAAGGTCAAGGTCAAAACATGAAGAAATCTGATGCATAATGTTACAAAGAATACACATCATCCTTACTGTTCATAAGTTATGACCAAGGTTAAAGTTTAATAAAGGTAGGTCAAACTTCAAGGTCAAAGTCAGAAAGTCAAAACGTTTGGTACCTATTGAAAAGTCTTGGCACAAGGAATACACATGTGAAATATTACAGCCCTGTCTCTAATGGTTCTACAGTTATGATCCAGGTTAAGGTTTATGTCTATGTATGACAACAACGCCAGGGGTATGACAATAGCTCTCTGGACATTCATCAAGGCGAGCTAATAAAAATATGTACATTTAACTGATACTCTAACACTATGGGCTGTTAACCATTCAGTGTAGGATATGCACTATTCCTCATAGACCTGTCAACTAAAGTTCTGTATCAAAGCTTGCACCTTTTACTTAAAACTTGTCATTACCACACTATCAAAAAGTATGTTTTACTTGGTTTTTGAGAACAAACTTTGACATACATGTAAGAAATTGATTCTTATAACCATCTAAATACCTTTCCCTCTGGAACATGAATGAAATCTGCCATCCATTTCACAGGTTCTATAAATAGCGACCTTTCACAGACTTCTGCCGGATGATCGGCTTCAAGTTGATTTGTCGCACATTTTCCTCTCCAATCAAAAGCTACATCGCCAGCTCCTATCTGGTGAGTCATGACTCCTGACTTCTTGAATAAAGCTTGTCTACAAAGAATTTAGAGATTAAATTAGAGATCTTATCGAGTTGATATACAGATAGCTTGCCATATGCATTACTAAAAAGATCTGACTTATACCCATCCAAGGCAGGACAGGATCTTTTCATGTTAATTTTGACTAATAAGCACTGTCTGTGAAACTTTGTGGAATTCTGTAGGACCTTTGGTCATATTGGGAGAAACATTTTATAGGACCAAAATTATTTCTAACTGAAAATAAAAAAAAAAAGAATTTTGAACAAAAGTATTTATTCTTCTTGGCATACTCCTCTGCAAGTTTCTAGTTTACTTGAACATGTTTATTATAAACCCCTCACAATAGCCATTATCATCCTTCTCAGGAGATTTAAGCTCCAAAGCTTCAAGTCTACTAAGAATCAAACATAAATTGTACACCCTTCTGAACTAAATATAAAAACTACACGTTCTGGGAACACTCAAAGATATATGCCTTTTGCAAGTATAATGTATGTGTTTACACGATTCGAACTACGGTATATATAATACAAAAACCAACATCAGATAAACCAATCCGGCTGCAAACAATGCCAATTGGACTGATCGCATATTTTTCGGTCTGGTCCGACGGTGCGATGAATTTGGTGGACAGTGTTAAAGTAGACTATGGGATTTGAACCAAAGACCTATCAACCCCAAGTTAGCTGAGCTAATACAGACCTACAATAATTACCTAAGACCTATCAGCTATAAATATTACTACGATAATACAATAAACTTACAATATTACATTATCTATAATAATACAATAGACTTAAAGTACTGTATATTACCTACTGTAAACTTACATGCAATATGATATTCTTACCTACATTTCCTACATTTATAAATAATGTCATTGGCAGACACTGACTCACTGGGGTTTTCTCTCAGATCCTCGAGAGAAAATGTCTGTTTTGAATCTACAACAAAACATACATGTACATCATTAGCAAGACCCATAACCATGCACAAAATGAGACCCTAACTTTGCTGACTTCTCACATTCATTTGCAGAAAGTACAGAAGGGAGGTATGACAGTCAAAACAATAAAGGGGTAAATGTATGTACATGTACATGAAATCACAGATTACAGAAAAGAAGCTCGCAGAGACGACACATAAGAATAATGTGTGTGAATTATGGGAAACGTTATGCATTATGGCAAAGTCTCTCTTCATCAGATGGTCACTGTAAGTTGTTGACCAGTACACAGAGGTACACAAGGGATCTTGGTTCAATCCCAGGACTGTAACACTAGACTGGAAACACCTATTTCAGTATCGCAATATGATTAAAAAAGTGTCAAAAATGATTTCATTGTAATTGCTAGTGCCTCTGTTATAATAACTTACTTGATTCTATGGACACATCAGGGGAAATTTTACCGTAATCATAATTCTAAAGATTAGAGAATATCTTGGGGACATAAAGAAGAACAATGTACCTGACTCCATGGAGAATGGAGGCATCAGGGGAATTTTACATCATAAAACTCGATTAAATGAATATCCTGGGGGCAATTACCTGACTCTATGGAGAAAGGAGATGCATTCTGCATTCGCAGTGCCAGCTTCTCTAACTTGTACTTCCTGTAAAGGTCATGCTGCTTATCAATTTGACATCCCATCTTCTCAAACAACAAAAGCTGAGATGTGAATCCCTCATTTGGACTGAAAAATCAATTAACCTTCAAAATCACCATTGAAACTTAATACTGCAGTTGACATTCAGTTACACAAAGTTAACATGGATAACTTAAACTTCAAGTCACATTCATTTTAGGAATCACAATTCCAGATTATTGCAGTTTTGATAAACACTCCAAGTGAATTTTAACTTTTTATAGTATAATAATGGCACTAGCTTTTAGCATAATACTGACAGACAATCCAATTTCACTGAATATTTACATGCAAATGTCAAAAAAATATGTAGATTGAATTTAACAGCTGTAAAATTATGATGATAATGATATATGGATCTTGGAAGTTATGCTTTAATAAAGAAAGTAGACAAGCACTGTGGGAAGATATGATAGTGTGATGAATCGTGACATTGTCTTACTAGACACAGGATCTCTTCCTTCTGACTAAACCAAGCGTCTCCCCAAACCCTCGTTGATTCTTGTGCATCAGATAGGCTATGACTACAGTAGCGCTGCGAGAACATCCCATCAAACTAAAAAAAGAAATCATTGACAATTTATATATAGAATATAGTAATATTGAGATCAAAATTGTGTTCCCCATTAACATTTTGCTCCATCCTTGTAAAGTCACTGAATATGTCATGTACATTATGTCAATTTGTTTCAAGTCGGTGTGGCCTAGTGGATAAGGTGCTCGGCTTGTGATCGAGAGGTCCAGGGTTCAACTCCCGCCCTAGGCACACCGGTGTTCTGTCTTTCGGATGAGACGGTAAAAACCGAGGTCCCGTGTCACGATAGGCGTGGCACGTAAAAGATCCCTCACTGCTTCGGGTGGGTCCGTTGCGAAGGTCTAAATTTGTATGCAATGCATCAGGCAGATGCCGTCACCATATACGTGAAATAATAGTCGAGTGACATAAAACTATAATCAATCAAATAATCAATTTGTTTTAAACTTAATGATGGCAACCAGCAGCAGAGGAAGTCAGAATATCCTGTGTCAAACCTAATCTTTGATAGGTAAAATGGCAAATCTTCCTATGCTGTTCAGATCAAAAACCGCCTTGGTGGTCAAGTGAACAAAATAGACGCTATGCTGCTACTCACTGAGATCTCTCATCTACAGTATGTCAAACTTAAGTTTGAGCCATGATATTAAAAGGCAACTCACAGGGAAGGTCTTCCAATATCTACCAAAGGTCGGTTATATTTTTGGGCATGTGGGTTTCATCTACCATTAAACACTACCCACTAAAACGATTATAGGTGAAATAACCCTGATATGGAAATCAAATAGTAAAAAGAAAAAAAACTTTCGAAAAAGAATTGAAATCTGGCTTATCAGAACTTAGAGGTTACAGTGATTTTGGGAACACAAACTTATATTACTGAGATTAAAAAATGAGTATTTTACTGACCAATGCACTAGCACTCCCCCACTGGAGATTCCTTTCTCTATAAAGTCAAAGCATTCCTCAAAGTAACACAAAAGGTCTGTAAATTCCAGGTCTAAACCCTGCACAAACTTGCATGTAAAGTGTTTGCTGATCTCTAGAGGCAGCGGATATTGATTGACAGTCAGGATGTGAGTGATGCCCCTTGTTTTAAGGTCACTGACCTCTCTTGTAGCTTTCTCTGCACCAATGTACAGGCCAGGAATCACCTCGTGCATGTCGACAATGGTTTCCATGACTATTGTAATGATAATAATAATACATGTAACAATAATAATTAGAATTAAATAGTAATTACTAAAGTTTATATGTAACTACAAAATAAATAATACGATCATATACTATTAGGTTAGTTCTGTGTTCAATGCCAAATTCACATAGTCAAATTTCACAGCTCTGTGAGGTCTAGAAATTCCATATCCACACCTTCAATAAAAATCTCTGTCTAAGTACAAATACCAAGTCCTTTATATATGGAATGGTAATGTACATGTGTAATATGCTTGTAGTCATAATTAACATGTGTTACACTTGAACTACTGCATGTATAACTAATTGCAAGAAACCATCATTTTTTAAAATGTAGGACCTTAAGAGTCTTCAGTGGTTTTCACGATGCTACATGTACGTAGATTATCACGTGACTGTCTCCTCCTTCGACTGGACACTAACACAATGGCTGCCAATCACTGGCATGTTTAGTTCCTAGCTAAAGACAGTGCTCAATCATGTCTGGGTCAGCTAAATCAATGTGGAAAAGGTGCCATGTCTAAGAAAATGTCCAGTGCAAGATGAGGAACAAACTGACAGTTATAAGAAGTGGATGATGTTGTATTTAGGGGTTACCATGCGAGTGTTTTACAAAAACTGACAAGGTATCAGTGAATACCCTGTCAGAAATTGAGTTTCACTGCGAGGCGTTAGCTGGGCTTAAATTGAAACGGAAATTTCTAATGGTATTTGCCAATACCCTGTCAGTTTTTATGCAACAAAAGCATGGTAACCCCAATCTAATGCATTTGACAAAAATCATTACAACTAGAGGCAATATACACATAGTTATGGTTTTCTAAACCAAGACGCTAATCACAGTGACGTCATATAAAAAACTGTAGGGTATATTGTGAATCGTCACAAATCAAAAACTGCAGGGTAACATAAATACCCTTGCTGTTTTTAAATTGGACAGCCAATGAGATCGTGTGTTACAAATAAAATGCATTAGAATCTCCAGTAGTCATAGACTAATGCTGGAAATTAATTTAATATTTTGGTCTGTACTATTATCTGAGCAAAAACCTGCATCAAATATTCCAGATAACCTCAAGAATCAGAGTTCCATTGTTTCTATAACTCTATTACAATTTAACACATTGATTCACAAAGGATTTAACTTGCAACTTCACAATACATTTCAATAAAGAGAACCAACCTAGCTATTCATACATAAATATCAATAATTTTCCAACATAAACTCTAGCTAGCTGCATGTAACATTCAATCATATGCATACAGATTATGGGAGAACTTGAAAGATTTATTCCCATTGTAAAAATTGTAAAGTTTGTCAAAATCACAGCAATATGCTTAAACAATTGCTGCCTGTGGACGCTTACTGTGATTTTAAATTCTTCATGCAGTTGATCATTCAGTAATATTTCATGCGCAAGTTCTCAAACAGGATTTTGTTAAGAGCAAAGCCCAGGGACATCACCATAACTGTCCATTATAATGATCAATGGTGAAGTATTCAGTCAAATCTTTCGGAAGTTAAACTGCATGTGATTTCCAGGATAATATTGAGTCTTTTTGTTACACAGGGTTACTTCCCATTTGGGACAGTATCTGATGTAAAACAATTATGACGTCATTAAATTTCTAAGAAAACGTCATTAAATAAATGTGGACTATCATGTTTCCCTGTGTTTTAGATCAGTTTCCATGGAATTTTCTGACATCATAACTGCTTTAAGTCAGATACTGTCCCAAAAGGAAAGTAACTCTTTATAACGAAAAGACTGAATATAGACACAAAAACGAGAACTTGGCCCACATGGACCCTATACACGAGTCAGAACGACTAGTGCTCCGACAGTGTCCAGACTAACACAAAGTTAAACATACAAAATTACTCTTTATGAGGTTGGTACCTAACTAAGAAGAAGATACTGTGTCAGACCTATGTACTGTAGCTTAACATGTAAATTACCGATCAGTACATGTAATTAAATCATTCATATGAAATGATGTGAAATAGCACTAGTACTGTACTGTAAATCAAAGACAACCTCCAACATAATGATTATTATTCTCTTATTGTAATTTTATATAAATCTATAAATCTTCTGTTCTAAATCAAGAAAGCAGTTAGGCCATTTAAGGCCTATACATCCCTCCAGAAAGTACCTGTCAGCTAGTTTGTTTTGATTGAGCAATATGTTGTAATCTTGCTCATTAGTACGTTTTAACTTATCACGACAAATGTATCACAACAAATGGTAAGCTTCAGACTGACTGTGATTCTCAGTACAGCATGGTGGACATCAGATTGTCAGGATATAGAAATAAAACAAAGCACAATGAAATCGAAGAGTTGTCAAACCTTGTTTCCCCCGGAGATGTTATAACCACGGACTCCGGCTTTATGAGGTTTTTAATTTTAGGCTGTCGTTTGACATCAGCTCGAATTTCCTCCTTTTTCATACTCAACATGCAGCTTTCCTATGAGATTGAGAGGAATGGATACTGTACAGAATGTTTTTGTTGTTCCTTTTATTTTTTTAACAGAAAATGTGGCTTATCTCAGACAGTTGGTAGAATGATTGGCTTGTGGTCAAGAGGTCCTAGGAGGTTAGGACTTGGCTTCAAGTCTGGTGTAATTACAGTTGCAGCAAAGAAGTTTGAGTTTGCCTGGTTAACTGACAGTTTTCTTTGTAGCTACTGTATGTAGTTCAAATCTAACTTTGAATTCTCATCGTTGATTCTGTCTTTTGGTAACTCATACTGAATAATCCGGGTCCACGTCTTGTAGCTGAGACTCGGAAACATTTTAAACACAATTTGTGACATAGTTATTATAAGTTGCATTTAACAGTGGAAGTTGGAGACTGTCACTATGCAGTGCAGTATTGAAGTTGGTATGATTTGCCCAGCTTTAAGGTCCCTTAGGTTCAAGTCTGAGCACCAATCAACTCTTCTATATCTTGATGTAGTCACTGAAAACCTGAATAAAGAACCACTGCTTTTGTGTAATAATTCCAAAATACTTGGACTGTACAATATATAGGTTTCAAATGCATAAAATTTAATTGGGAGTATGTTACTTCCCATTTCCACCATCTTAATTGAAGGTAGTGAGTGAATACTTGTATAATATTATATAAATTATAAATCAATGAAAATTTCTCCAAACTAAGGATGCTTCCTGAATTTTTGCAATTCTTACACAATATTTAAACTTTTGAACATTATAAATATATTTTCAAGGAACTTTCTCAAATTAATTCAGTAAAATTAGTATATATTTGAATAAAAACTACAGTTTCACCTCCAGTATTGCAGACAAGGGAAGTACAGTACAGTCCGGGTAATTTGACCACTGGTCACAGTGGGCATTTTTAGAGTGGGCATTAAAAATGTCCACTGGACCCAGTGGACATTCTTATAAGAGTCAGAATTAACATACAGGTAAGTGGACAGCTTGATATCTCAGGTAAAATGTTCACTCCTAATGCCCACTGAAATTTCAGGTGGACTGCCCACTGTGGACAGTGGGCATTCAAAGTTCCACCCAGACTGTACTGTAACTCCAATTAAATTCTAAGCATTTAAGAAAACCATCTACAATTATCAGATCTGTGAATTTTGATTTATTTCATTTTCTCTTTCCTCAGAGGACATGGGACGTACATGGAAGACGATAAACTTCAAGCTTCAGTGGCTGGTGTTGTAGAGCGTGTTAATAAACTTATATGTGTAAAGCCCTTAAAAACGAGGTAAAGTGCAAAGTGTACCTTACTTATGATCCTACTTCAGGTAAAATATTTTATTGAATACAGCTGTATCTTCCAAAGCATCTGTGAGTCGCCTCATACCATACCTGGATCATGAACAAGTACTTTCTGCATGAACTTAAAACTTAAAAGTTTTGACATACTAGTTTGCAAAGCAGATAATTTTGATTTTGATTTCTGTACTGTTCTGAAACCATGGAAAAGATCTTTTATAAATGTCCTCAAACCAAGAAAAATGTACAGCATTCCAGAAGACCAGTTTTTCCCAGTTTTGTATTAAACAATAGATTATGGATCATACAGATATATTTAAGTATGCATACTTAATGCAGTGAAAACTCTTAATTGATTCAGATCCAAATGGGCATGATTTAAAATAAACTTAGATATAAAATGTATATAGATTAATTCAGAGTATGACGTCAAACGTGATATCTGTCTTGATATTGGTAGATAAATATCAGTATATCATGATACCCTTTTTATGCACTGATACTCATCCCTGTTCTTAAATATGTCTTGTCTGTCTTTAAATCCAAGTAAAAAGATAACAAGAGGTCTTTTATAAATGGTCAAACCAGGTAAAATGTGCTTCATATATACTTATGTCTTCTTAATCATTGAAGTGTTTGTAAATATTTTTCAGTTTCAGTAGATGCTCCTTATTTGCATTAAAATCCAAATGATTAATGTACCAAAATACCCATCTTCCAAAACAGAAATTTCAGTTGTGTCAGTAACAGGAATTTTACTTTGATGATATTATGAAGGGTACCACCTTAAATCTTTAAAGTGGGAAAAAAGTATATCTTTGTAATTCATTGATTTTCAAATTCCCAACATCACACCTTTTAGCACACTCTTTTATCATGATGTCATAAATAATGGCCCGTCAGACATGAATTTAACCGTGACGTCACAGTGTAACTACGTAATGGGTGTGGTTAAAGTTGGATCCAGCAATCGCTCAGTTGGTGTACCACTGATACAAAGTTCCTCATTCAACAAGTACTGCTTGAATATTATCATTTGAGAAGTCTTGTGAAAGGTATGTTCTGGGTTATCACTTTATACCAGACTTTCATGCGAAAGTAAATGCTTTCTTGTCTTTTAAATCAGCACTTTGCTGTACGTTTTACTCGCAAATTTGAAATATAGAATTGTATTCTCTTAGGGAAGAAATACACAAAGTTAAAGGAAAAAAAATTTACATGGAGCTCTTTATCAGTAATTCACACACAAATTTATTGATTTCAGATACAATGGGGAAGTAGGGGATATTGTGATTGGTCGAATCATTGAGGTGCAACAGAGAAGGTGGAAAGTAGAAACTCACTCGAAACTGGACTCCATACTCATGCTATCCTCTGTCAACTTGCCGGGAGGAGAGTTAGTAAGTGCATTTACTAGGTGTTTTTCTGGTAGTCTGTAGAGTCATCAGGGCTCGACATTAACATTTTTCCCTACTTGTAACTTTGGACAAGTAGACATGAAATTTACTTGTCCGAATATAAAATTTACTTGTCTGACAATTTGTGAGTACTGAATTTCTATAACTACTGTACATAATGAATAAAATAAAATTTTAACTATTTACTCATTGTGTTAAGGTATTCTATTAATGAATATACAGAGCTCTTGATAAGGGTAAGCGGGTATTTATCAATTGCAAAATTAGAAAATAACAGAAAAATAATAACAAAATTTCGAACAAGTGAGCTTCGATCTCGATTTTAAAGTTGCCGACCACACTTTAAGAATAAACTTCTTGACCGTTGTTCTCTCACTGATTTCAACTTTAAATTTTGATCAAAAAGATTACAATTCAATTTCTTTTTTTAATTTTAAAACTTCTTTACAGAAAAATCACTTGTCCAATTGGACAAGTTCTTAGCAAGATTTGCTTGTCAGTGAAAATTTTTCACTTGCATGGTACAAGTGTGAATATCGAACCCTGGTTGTATACTAGCTGTTCAGTATTGTCCGCTCAGGGAACCACCTATGTCAGTCAGAATTTCGTTGTTCCCCTCTTTTTGCGAAAGCGTAGGGACATTAAATCTCATTTGTCTGTCTGTCTGTTTGTCTGTCCGTCCGTCTGCATATTTGGCATGTGTGTCCTACATTGGAATACCTTTCCATTGGTACCAAAAATTTTTATCATTTGACCTTGACCATGACCTTTGACTTATTTCAGTGTAACTTTTGTTTATTTGCTTTTTGTATGTAAACATGTAAACAGTAATAATGTGATATTAGTAAAGTCTTTGTCATGTAGCCAGTAAATTATCCGAAATTAAAATGATTTTGATGTATTTTAGAGGAGACGATCAGAGGAAGATGAGAAGATGATGCGTTTGTATCTCAAGGAGGGAGATCTCATCAGTGTATCCTTTTGTACTCCTAAACTGGAAAGCAACCCTGGTCCATAAAAAGAAACATATATCAATTTATGCTATCAGGAATTTCCTACCATTTACAGAGGAAGTTTGATAAAACTTCATTTATAGGTACCACACTGTATAAATGGTGGTAGACTTGATACCTTAGCTTTGCTTGATTCACTATGGGAAAGGAAAGACAGTGATTATCAATTTAACAGGATAGAGTTGTGTTAGTTAAAACATTAAGTTTGTGTGGTATATTTCATAATATAAATTATTGATTGATACCACCTCAAAATTGTTTCATCTATGTAGTGGTGGCAGAGTATAGTGGTGGAGGATAATTCCACACCAAGATTATTGGTGGTGGCAGTCAATGTCAAGTGGTGAAGGGTAACACCACATCAGGATTATTTCATCTATAAACGTGGTGGTGACAGTGTTTTGTGGTAAAGAACTTGTTAGTAAAACAATAACCTTCAGCTTGATATGCAAGGAGACCTTTCTACTGGCCTGGTGGTAGATAGAAAACAGACTTGAGACTGAGGGGCCACACCAAGTTTTTTTGCAATCCTTTATCCAATCTACCCCTTCTTAATCCCGTATTTCAGAGTTGGCAAAACTTGCCGGTCTGCTGGTAATCACCGGTAAATTTTACAAATGAGTGGTAAATATCAGAACCCAGTCGGACATATTGTCCGGTGAATTTCCCCGGCTCTTTGGTTTTAATTATATACATACATGTAATAACTTGGCATGCATATGTAGGTTATCTTTTATGTGAACCAATTTGACAAAACAAAACCTTTTGGAAAGGCATGGTGATAATATTTGACTTGCAACTATCTTGACATTCTCGAAAGTTCAGTCTCGGTTCTAACATTACCATTGCCTTTAAAATTCCGGTTAATACTACCTTGAACGACCTAGTAAATATAAAATTATTAAATCGTGTTCACGATGGAGAAATGGCCAATTAAATGGGGTTCCAATAAACGCAAACGTAATGAAGATACGCCTGGAGAAAAAATAGTTCAGAAAGTTGTCTCGGTGACAATACGGAAATTTAATGAAAAATAGCTAAGGGAGAGAAAATGGTTGCGTTATGATAGTGATACTTACGTTATGACCTGTGCTTTTTGTACTTCTTTTGTGCAGTCGGGTAAAAACAGAGGTAATTACCCTACTGCGTTTGTAAGGGGTTGCAGTAATTTTAAAAATAGTGCTTTGAATGATTACTAATCATCAGTTTTGCATCATAATTCCACAGAACATGAAAAGGCCATCTCAAAACCAGAGAAAACAATCGCTCTAAGAGTCTAATATCATTAAATGAGCATAAGAGGAACAACTTGGAGATTCATTTTCGAACATTCATGCCTTAGTGAAATATAATCGCCCATTATCAGATTACGAATGGTTGTCAAGTCTCGACATAGCTAAAGGACTTGATTGTGAGGAAACATGCTGCAACAGGAAAGTTGCTACTAGTTTTCTGGAATACATATCGAGTGTTGAATCAGACAAGGTGTCAGAGCTGGTTAAAAGGGCCAATTTTTTTTAGTATAACAATGGATGGTAATACTGATTCTAGCAGCATTGAGTATTTTTATCCATGCTTGTCCTGTAAAGTTTTCAAATGTCCTGTAGTTTATAACAATCCACAGGACACAATGTCTGGCAGATTTTTGTAAAGTTTCGCCAACTCTGGTATTTATAACTATGTAATATGCAAATAAAAGTCACGAACTTGGAAGCATGGCTTTATACATCTAACAGGTTGGTGTTTTATTATGTGGTTATATGACCACATTTTGATCAGTATTTCTCTTGATGCAGTAAGTTAGGTATTTCTGATAAAAATCACAGAAGAACTCAAATTAGACTCACAATTTATCATGTAGTTGCATTTCATCAGTATTTTTCTTGACACAGTATTTCAGGCAGAAGTACAGTCTGTGTTTTCAGATGGATCTTTATCTCTTCATACAAGGAGTCTCAAGTATGGCAAAGTAAGAGAAATATTCTGTTGCTTAGCAACAAAAAAAATCTGAATGAAAAATAATACAAGGAATAACATTGATGGTATAAAAAGGAAATAGGGAAAAATGCAACTATCTCAAAATGTAAAACGTATTTTATTAAATACAACTGTTCAGCATATATATTTATCTAGTTCTACCTCATGTGTTGATTGTCTGAAAACAAAACATGCAATTATTTCAATTATCCTCAAATTCAGATGATACTTATGTATTGTTTCAAGTGAAAGTTTTGGGATGGCTTTGAAATTTAGGAGATAAAAAATAAAATCATTGACATACTTGTACTATTCAAATAGAACAAATTCTTAACCTTTACATTTCTTCCAGCTTGGTCAAGGGACATTAATTCATATATCCCCTTCGCTGATAAAGCGACGGAAAACTCATTTCCACAATCTCCCTTGTGGAGCCAGCATCATTCTCGGAAACAATGGCTATATATGGATCAGTCCCACAGTTAATGAAGAGCTGGAACAGACGGGAGGTTATGACCAAAATCTAGAGGTCAGAGGTCACTGTGATTCCTATTACATATAATGACATACATTGAGTTTTTACAGATGTGAATGATTTTAGATGATAAATACACATACAGAATTACAAATTTAGTATATGATTTTATACCTTCAAGTATTTCAAATATGAATATCAGTCCATTGTTTATACGAAATTGCATGTATAAGGCAGATGTTTTGCTCATGAATAATGATGCATCATGAGAAATCTGAACTGGAACTCACAGCACCCTCTCAGGTCTGACAAGTCTCGAGTTGATCACTGACCAAGGTTGGGTTCAGAAAGATTTGCCACTAAAAATGATTGTCAGTGGGTAGGTGAAATGATACTGGTGTGATGCTGTCCTGTACTACTTAATGTGGTGGCCAACATAGAAGAGAAATGATACTGGAGTGGTGCTATCCTCTACCACTTAATATTGGTGGCTAACATAGAAGAGAAATGATACTGGAGTGGTGCTATCCTCTACCACTTAATATTGGTGGCTAACATAGAAGAGAAATGATACTGGAGTGGAGCTATCCTCTGCCACTGAATATTGGTGGCTAACATAAAAGAGAAATGATTCTAGAGTGGTGCCGTAGGTGATATCATCGTGACACTATCCTCCACCACTGCGCTCTAAATACCAGTATATGGGTTAAATATTACTGGTGCGCATTCAAGAAATGGGTGAAGGGGGAAGGGGCAGATATCAAACCTCATACTGGATACACATTCTGCAGTAGGATATTGATCTCATGGTGGGGTATAGTACTTGGTAGATATTGATCCCATGGTGGGATATAGTACTTGGTAGATATTGATCCCATGGTGGGGTATAGTACTTGGTAGATATTGTTCCCATGGTTGGGTATAGTACTTGGTAGATATTGATCCCTTGGTGGGGTACAGTACTTGTTAGATATTGATCCCATGGTGGGGTATAATACTTGTTAGATATTGATCCCATGGTGGGGTATAGTACTTGATAGATATTGATCCCATGGTGGGGTATAATACTTGGTAGATATTGATCCCATGGTGGGGTATAATACTTGTTAGATATTGATCCCATGGTGGGGTATAGTACTTGATAGATATTGATCCCATGGTGGGGTATAATACTTGGTAGATATTGATCCCATGGTGGGGTATAGTACTTGTTAGATATTGATCCCATGGTTGGGTATAGTACTTGGTAGATATTGATCCCATGGTAGGGAAGCTGGCGTGGCCTAGTGGTATCGCGTCGGACTCCTGATCGGGAGGCCGGGGTTCGAGTCCCGCTCTGGTCATGCCGGTGTCCTGTCTTTCAGATGAGACGGTAAAAACCGAGGCCCCGTGTAGTGGTATGCATGGCACGTTAAAGATCCCTCACTGCTTCGGGTGGGTCCGTTGCAAAGGTCAAAATTTGTATGCCCCGCATCAGGCAGATGCCGTCACCATATACGTGAAATATTCGTGGTATGACATAAAACAAAAATCAATCAATCAATCAATCAATCCCATGGTGGGGTATAGTACTTGATAGATATTGATCCCATGGTGGGGTATAGTACTTGGTAGATATTGATCCCATGGTTGGGTATAGTACTTGTTAGACATTGATCCCATGATGGGGTATGGTACTTTTAAGATATTGATCCCATGGTGGGGTATAATACTTAGTAGATATTGATCCCATGGTGGGGTATAGTACTTAGTAGATATTGATCCCATGCTGGGGTATAGTTCTTAGTAGATATTGATCCCATGGTGGGGTATAGTACTTTCTAGATATTGATCCCATGGTTGGGTATAGTACTTGTTAGATATTGATCCCATGGTTGGGTATAGTACTTGTAAGATATTGATCCCATGGTTGGGTATAGTACTTAGTAGATATTGATCCTATGCTATGTACTGACACATGTACATATCCCTGTGTTTAATTCTCACCATTTGTCCATTTAGGTGGTACCCAGTGGATTTGTATTATACTGTTTATTTATATATATTTCATTTTCACCACTTGTCTGTTTAGGCGGTGCCTCGTAGCGAGAGGGAGGTTATATGCAGGTTGTGTAACTGTGTAAGAGCTCTGGCCGAGTACCGAATCCAGCTGTACGACACAAGTGTACTCTATACCTACGAAGCCTCTCTACCCTGGCCGGTACGTATTATAATGATAGACAGTACAGTGTAGACGCTGATACTTTAATAGATATTAGAAGATATACTGTAATTTTCGATATATAGGTCGATATTTTTTTTCAGTCGGGAGAGCCCGCAACCTATGCAATGCTTCGACCTATCTGAGGCTTGGCTAAGAGTTATAGATGGCTATTTTGTCAATGTTTGACATTAATGGCCTTTTAACTGCCAGGTACCGTTGACAATAGAAACACGAATTCAAAGGATAAGTTGCGAAATTTAGATGTCTCCCGATCGATGATTTATTTAATTGTGTTTTATGTACCGGAGGCATATTAAATTACGTACATGTCGTCATGTGTGTTGATTGCTAATTTAATCATTATGGGAACTCGTCTTACACGTAAAAACAACTTTAAAATTGAAACGTGTGTGACTGGTATTGTAACTTGAACCATAGTTCTAGTATCTGTACGGTGATTCTGGTACAATATTTTATATCTTGACTATAGCAGTATCGCTCTGGCGCTGAGTTTTTAAAGTATCCGCTGTATTTAAACTTAGAGTCCTTTCTCACTGTGTGGCCGTGTAATCAAATTATCATATCTGTTATCACACCTGTTCCATGCTTTGCCGCACACTAATCCCCGAGTGACCCAGTTCTCACTGCATGGCACACGCCGTGTTGATCATTAAACAAACAAACGGGATGTGATATCTAGGTAAATGTCACGTACACATATTCAATATTACTTAGACTGCCATGTATCAGAACGGAATGTATCATATTCACAAAATACTAAATGATAACAAAACCGCATCCTTTGCATTTGCATTCAAAACTGACCAGTGTTCAAATTGAGATTATCGATCTTTCTATACCGGCAAAACTGGTTCGTCATAGCGTTACTTCTTCGACCTATCCAACGCTTCAACCTATTTACGGATGAACTTATGAAAATACCCCATTTTAGGTACCCTCGATCTATAGTCTGCATCGACCTGTAGTCCAGAAATTACGGTATACATTATGATTTTGTGAACCATATGCACATTTCGACAACTTATGTCTCTTCAATGATGTTCATGGTTAAATGATTGAAATTCTAATGAAAGATATATTTTTGAAGAGCAGAGTTAGTGGCCAAAAAAGTAAACCAAAGAATCAACTTAAGGACAGAACTATGCATGAGGGAGATACTCCTGAGTGTTGGAGTGATTTACAAAACTTCTTGACTAAAAATGTTTAAATTTCATGTCAGTACAAAAACACTGAAAGCACCAAGCCTTCTGTCCGCGACGGATATGTGTTGTATATTGATAAATAATGGATGTTTATTTTGTATTTAAGATATTTATGATGTAAAGAACGAGCATGTGGTGTATTACTGATATAAAACGTGCCCCCCCACTCCTTCCTAGTACTGATATTTACTCAGACACGCGTTTAGCTCACCTTGACAAAGTTGAAATGAGCTTATGCTATATCCAGAGTAATTGTATACCCATCTAATTGAGAAGTTTGGGAAAGCTCAGTATTGGACAAAGTGTAATGCCAGAGTGACCAAACTTGCATCAGAGGTTCACCTAGGGTATGGGTATGAACTCATGCATCAGATGCTGAAACTGACCAACATTTTGCACTTGAGTGATTCAGTCAAGAAATTTTAGGTAGCTCAATATCAAACAAATCTGTGTCCTATCTAGGCATCCTATCAACAAATTTGAATTTGAACTCTTTTGCTACATTTTAGAAGTAATATTTTATGCTGTAAGTGCAGAATCAGCTTCCTGCAATTGAAATTTAACTGCTACCATTGAGGTGAGCAATGTAATCTTTGATTACCTCATGTTTCTCAAATTGGAGTAAGTCTGCTAGATGTACATTGTAAGAGAAGTCGGTAAGATACGTACATGTAACTAGTTACATTGACTCTCCACAAGAAGTTTCATCTGATAATCTGAAAACAACGCAGTTTGGAAAAGTTAATGGTGACAGACAGATAGATGGAAGATATATGTATATGCATGATGTAAACGTACATATACACTGCTTCCACAAATTATCAATATTGAAAAAGTCTATTTTTCTCTTACAGGTGAAGGACATTCTCAAACCAGAAGCAATGTCAGAAATCATTGATATTGCCCAACAACGACTGGAGAGGGAAGGAACTTGACCTTATGATATTCTTATTGTTTGTTTTTCATTTTGTTTCATTTATCATAGTATATCATACATTATTGTATTCTCTTGTATTTTGAAATGAAAAGATATTAAAGCTCTCCATTTTTGTGAAGTCTTTTACCATCAGGTGAGAAACTAATAAGTACTAGTGCAAATGATGGACTTTCAGTAAATCGAACTCTAGACATTTTGATCCTGAATAGAACAGTCTGACCACTGAGCCATGCCTCTCCAGCTGTAGATCAAAACAGCCATTATTCTATCCATGAAAAAAAAATGTCCCATATCTCCGTAAAGACACGGCAGATTTTTTTTTCAAAATCAAAAGGACTCTTCCTCTATGTTACTTAAACACCCTGCATGAGATTCATGAAAAACGAATGATGTTTACAAAAGTTATCTATCCCGCAGTGGACGAACAGATAGACATCACCGTAACATAATATGTAGTTCTCAGTTTAGTAGAACAGTCTGTATAATGCCAACTGCAGCACCTTGATCAGTTCCTTTAGCTCCTTCTAGAATCTGCAGATGTTTTGTGGGATTTAAATATGTGTATGCAGCCAAGCATTCTCATTGTGACCAGGCATGATCCATCCTATGCTTGACGTGAGCCAGGAATTTGATGGGACACTAGTAGAATTCGAAATCTAGACATTTTGATCCTGAATGGAATAAGTCTAACAACAGAGCAATGTCTCTCCAACTGTAGATCAGAATTGCTCATGAACACAAATTTTTAACCTTGGTGAACTGTTATTCCAATTTCTTTTGTTTGTGATGGCTTTTTTGACCCCAACAAACTTAAATTCAGGGCCTCAAGTTATTATAATCCCCACTAACTAAGTTTTGGGGGTATATAGGAATTACCCTGTCGGTCAGTCTGTCCACCAAACCTTGTCCGGGCCATAACTTCACAACCTGTGCACAGATTTCAATAATATTTCACAGAATTGTTGCTTAGGATCCAAGGGTGTGTCATGACCTTGGACTAAGGTCAAAGGTCAAGGTCATGATAGACACAATAAAACCCTGTCCAGGCCATAACTTCTTTCCCTGTGCACAGATTTCAATATTTCACAGAATGTTAGCTTAGGATCCAAGGGTGTGTCATGAACTTGAACCAAGGTCATAGCTCAAAGGTCAAGATCATAATAGACACAATAAGTAAATCCTTGTCTGGGTCATAACTTCTTCCCCTGTGCACCGATATCAATAATATTTCACAGGATTATTGCATGGGATCCAAGGGTGTGTCATGACTTGAAGCTAAGCTCATAGGACAAAAGTCAAGGTCATAATAGACATAATAAAATAAAGTAAAACCTTGTCCAGGCTTCTCACCCTGTGCACGGATTTCAATAATATTTCACAGAATTGTTGCTTAGAATCCAAGGGTGTGTCATGACCTTGAACCAAGTTAATAGGTCAGAAGTCAAGGTCATAATAGACACAATAAGTACAAATGACTTTGACCTTTAACCTCTATGATAGTAAATAGCACATAGGATTATTATATCTGCTCTATGGATGCATCAAAGGGATGAATTATTGCATGTCTCCACTTTGTTGCCGCTTGGGGTATTTGTCCCGTTCGGACGGCTCTAGTTATTATCAAATTGAACACTGTGTATGCGATGAAGTTTTATTCTCCATGAAAAATTAGACATACATAGTACAAAGATTGAGATATACATGGCTATACATTAAAAATGTCCACCATACCACTCGCTCATGCTTACTAAATTATCAGAAAACTTACACATTCTCTATAAACTTAGATATATAACATTAGTCCTTTCACGATTCTGAACACAAGTCTAAATGCAACCATCAGGATAGCTGTCACTGTCGATAAACAACGATGAGTATTAATACGCGATCTGATCGCAGTTTATTGACAGTGGATAGTAGAAATTAACAGTGTTCTTTATAATTTCTGAAGACAGCATAATACCTACTTAGTATATATAAATTTTACAGGTAAAATATAAATATTCATAATTGCAAATGATAAATAAATATTTCTCTCTTGACTGGATGGAGTTTTAAAGTTCAATCTGATTCATAATTATTCTTACATCAGACAATCAAAGTGAAATTGAAGCAGGTCATCGAAAGTACAATAATTAAAGTACTTGTTCACAAGTACAATAAAGTATTTGTTCACAGTACAATAACTGAAGTACTTGTTCACAGGTATGATTAAAGTACTTGTTCACAAGTACAATAACTGAAGTACTTGTTCACAAGTAAAATAATTAAAGTACTTGTTCACAAGTACAATAATTAATGTACTTGTTCACAAGTTCAATACTTAATGCACTTATTTACATGTACAATCATTAAATCAATAATTTTCAAGTATAATAATAAAACCACTTGTTCACAATTTCAGTAATTAAAGTAAGTTGTCAAGTCCAATAATTAAAGTCCTTATTCACAAGTACAATTATTCAAACACTTGGTCATAATTAAAGCACTTGTTCATAATCATAGCATTTGTTCACAAGTACAATTATAAAAGCACTTCTTAACAAATACAATAATTCAAGCACTTGTTCACAAGTACAATAATTAAGGTATTTGTTTACAAGTATAACTGAAGAACTTGTTCACAAATATGCTAATTCAAACACTTGGTCACAAGTTGTTCAAGCACTTTCATGAACAAAAAATTTATTTAGTATAAAATGCATCTGGACATGACGTTATATTAATGCTAGTCTCACAACATTTTGCTTAAACAACTTTTAAAAAAGTCCATAAACTGAAACACAGTCGGTACATGTATCATAAACAAAGTATGTCAAGAACAGAAGGTTTACAGATTTTTAAAATCTTGGTGTAAAACATTTCACGATGAGATGGTGATAGAAAAAATGCAGTTAGGGACACGGCACAGCACCTAGTAAACATGGGAACAGAGAGGTGCTGAGGGAGTACAACCTGACAATTGTAAACATTAAAAGATCTTGGTGTACCACAAGCCCATAAACAACCTACTGCCTAAGCCAAAATAGCCAGCATATAGTTTTCACATTTGCAAAATAGGTGGGATGTAATTTATATTATTATATATCATTTTTGTTCAACCTGCATGAAAAAATAAAAATTGAATTCAATACAGCAATATTAATTTATCCAACATGTTACAACCAGACTCTCTAAGCAATATTGTTAACTTTTACACATTTTCTGAATTTGAAGTGAATTTTGTCATGTTTTAAAGCAAGAAGAAATTGTTACAAATACTTTAGTTTTTTTTGAAAGTGCAACTAGAAACATACAGCCAGCTTCTCAAATACCAGAAATAGGACAACGTTAAAGCCTCACAGGCACTTTGGAAGTGAAGTGTTCTGTTAATGAGAAATCACGAAACCTGGGAATGTACAGTTAGTACGAACAAGACCACTACATTTTTATGCAGTCTCTATGTTAATGAAAATCTTGAAATTTTGAGAAAGTAATGCCATTAGACAGATAGAGAATGAAGTAATTATTATTGTCAGGAAAGAGGCTTGCAAAACGACTTGGTCTTGTAGTGCTGATTTGCAGTCCAGTATCACATCTTAGATTGTCTACTTTGTTGTACAACCATTCACATAAAGAACAAAATGTACATATATGCACCAAAAGAAATACTAACAAACTACAAACCGTGTCCTAGATCCAAAAGACAAAGACAAACATATGGAAGAAATGGTTTGGAAGATGCATGTTCCTATAAAAAGTTTTGTCTCTACATTCATTCCTCAAAACCCAAGAATTCAGCTGTATGCAGATACAGAAAATAGAGACTTGGGGGATTTCAACAACTATTTTACTAGAATCAAACAAATACCAAATAAAGAAACTCTTGGAAAAGTAGACGCCCCAACATTTTGATCTCGTACATGCATACTGTCCATTGCTTCTATCAAATTCAAATTGTGACTTTTAAAATGGCGCAAATTTTTAAATGATTCGGCATAAAAATTGTGACTTGGAATTCTCAACTATTTCACTTAAACTCGCAACATATTGCATTACTTTGTCACAACCTCCATTTTTTTTTTCCTGATTCAATAATTTGGACGTGTTTAAAACAACTAGATCTGTAAATACATGTATCAAAACAACTTTGTAATATTTCCCTACTTTCAACTTGTTTATTTAACCATTTTTCAATCCATTAAATGCTGCCAAAAAAATTTCCCATAATACCCCTGACCCATCGGTGAATTTCAATCAAAACCTGAAGAAATTCTATACCAATCCTTTTACAATAATGAGAGTAAAATCAAAAGACTGAATAGTCATGGCATTTCTGATAAATAAAGAGAAGTTTTTTTCCAGATTAATAAAGCAGACTACTTTTAGCATGATCTATCTCTTGTTCACTTGCAATCCAGAATGTCCATGGTTACAATAATGCCCATGGAAACCAAAGACACCAATGACAACCAGGAGCGTCCTTTGTCGGTAGGACCACTCCAAATGGTTACCATATACACCTGCAGTAACCATACATCACTACAGTCACAAACTGTCTTTGGTAACCAGGAATGCCCAAAATTAGCTTTATTAGTCAAGGTTACTGAAAAAGCAGTCAGTTTTCAATAAAATAGACTATTTCTGAGTCTTAATTTACACTCACATGAAACCTGAAGATATTGTTAAATTGTAAAATACCATTGCAAAATTGACCTTTCAATTACTAATATAATAAAAAGCCTTTAAAAAGTGTTCTGTTCTTATTACCTTATGGGAAAATATCACCTACATAATCATTTTATTTCAAACATTATGAAAGGATTTCATTCATGTCACATGCCCATGGACAAGTCCAGTCACTTTATTTTCAAGAAGAGGAAAACATAACTTGAAAACAGTCTATTCGAAGAACAATATTTCTGACTGCTTTCGATGTAAATGCTACAAATGTGGAGTATTTTTACAGACATCACAGAAAGAGATTTTCCACAAACAAAGCAGTAGGTGCAATGCCTGTGCTAATACAAAGCATGCGAGACTTTTTTTCAATACAGCACTTTGATGTTCTACTCGTGAAAACCTTTTGCTTCGAACAGGTTTGCACATGTTGAGCATTCTAATCACGACGATTGCAAAGATATCCCTCTTCAAATCTAATCATACTGAATAAGTAATGTTAAAATACTTCACAAACACTTGGTTATAACAACGCAGTCTGTCAAGTAATGGAAATCAAAGGTAATGGGCAATATATCCCGATGCATATGTTAACGTGTAACAAGTAGCAGAAGGGTCAGAAGTCTGTTACGTATGGACGTATAATGCTTTCTGAAGTGTTTTTTACTGGGACCTACAGTGACCAGATCAACATTCTCATCTCTGGATGAGATCTATAACCTCCTGGATTGTAACTTTCACGTCGTTTATGATTTTTGCTCCACTGGCAGGATTGGTACTAACAAATGTTTTCACATTTTCACTATGAGTACGTAACCGTGACAACAGCTCTTTTGCCTGGAATTTGGCATGAGGGGGCAGCGTATCTATGAAATTTGAGCACAGCTCATGAAAGTGAACAATATTGTCAGATAACACCATAAAATTTGTGCTGGTCTTGTTTCCGGCAGTCGTCAACGATTCAATGCAGGATTGCAGATCCGCTGCAGTATTATAAATAGTTTCAAGGGTCACTAATGGTGTATCAGAGTCAGAATTGTGACCATGTGATTCCGGTACCGTCTCCAACGAATCAATCATGGATTTTGACATTAATGACGACTGCATGCTAGACGCAGGTAGAGTTTTTGGTAACACAGGTTTATAGATAATTTCTTCTCGAGAGGTACTGCGGGTGACTGCGTCATAGCCACCAGTTCTTTCATCACGAAGCGAACTACGGTCATTTTCACCACGCACAAAAGGTTTAAAAGAACCAAAATCCGGTCCTGCAGATTGGAACATGGCCACTTTAGAAAGCACTGAGGCATTTTGTTTATTGTTCTCCATAGATGTTGTAGCAGTATGATCCGGAAGCTCTTCACGTGTTGGAAAATCCCCGGTAGAGGCAGATCTACTTTTATGACTAACAGGTGGCCGTATGGGTGATTTGTAATCGGATTTGTTTCTATATTCTACGTGCCCTTCAGGGCTTCCTATCAGGCCACTATCTGGCCCTGCATTATAATCAATAAGACCTGGTATAGATTTGAACATTCCCGGCGATATTCCTGCCGTAGCCTGTTCATGCTCTTTCTCCTGGTCGGTATACATACGGGATAATCTTGGACTAGGTTTAGGTTTTTGAGGATCACTATAATGTTTTGTATCCTGACTACCTGGGGGCAACATGCCACTACCACCAGGTATCAGGTCCGATTTATGCCTTTGCAATAGATGATTATAGTTCTCCTGGATCATGTGTTGCGACTGAGACTTCACAAATGCTGATGGTTTGACATTTGGTTCTGGTTTGATGCCAGGGTCGCTGGTTTTGGACTGTTGGGACTGTGTTAGTTGTTCTTCCAGCTTTTCTGGTTCCTCAGGCAACAGGACCGGACACGATGCCACGCTGGCAGTATCAGTTCCAGAGTCATGGTCTTCAGTAGTTGCTGGCATTTCCTGGACCTGAGCTTCTACTCCGCTCTCCATTGAGGCTAAATATGCCTCGATCCTCCGTCCCTTAGGAATGGTTCCATATCGACTAATCGCCTTAGTAACATTATTTACGTCTAATCGACCAATAGTAACATTATTCCCACTGTCGGCATCCATACTGCGTGATGTCATAGAGTTACTTTTCACTGATGCAAAGCGGGGCATGTGATCAGAGTATTTTCGACGTTGCAGAGCCTGTTGCGGCAGAGGCAAGGCCTTCTTTGGGTACTGTTTACCTTTCAGGCCAGCAGAATCTGTGTTTTCCTCTAGCGTACTTGTCTCTTTGTCTGATTTCTTTGTATTCTCAATCTCTGACGCAAGCCTTGTTTCCCTGTGGTAGGCAGAACCAAATTTATGCCCGTTTCCCCTCTCAGCAGGATGTTCAAATGATGGCGACGACTTCATTGCACTGTCTACATTGATCAAGTATTTTGACTTATCTATCGGAGCTCTCTTCAAGCTTTCAGTACTACTCTGAGATATTCCACTATCCTCTATCTTTGTTTCATTTTCCTTCGACTCACTCCTTTGTAAATGTTTTGGAGAGCCCAGCTCCAATCGCTTACCAGGCTGTAAAGTGAAAGTAGGAAGAGCGAAATCACTATTCACAGAATGTCTGTCCAGCACATCATCTTCTCCATAATGTTCTACAAGCGTTGAACTCTCAATTTTTGCTTTTTGAAGTTTCATTTTTGCTTTAAGTTCGTTTTCCATCTCTTTGGAATTCTCTGGTTGATCTTTGCAAGAAGTTGTTCTCCTTGGTGGAGCAGGTGCCCCTTTCTTCTTTGCTTTACTAGATAGCACTTTAGTGACCTGGCGTAGTGTTGCATCTGGGTCCTCCATTCCAGGTAATACACGACGCCCAGCAATCGGTGTAGATCCTGTAATGATACAGTATTACAACATTTTTTACAATATACCTTCACTTTAGTTACTAAATTCCATTCAAATACATTTTCAGTGACCTATAATCTTACATTATGAGCAAAGTTTCAAAACTCAAACACGACAAGATTCTTATACACACAAACTTATGATATGTCAAATTCCTTTTTCTTTTTGTGATACAGATTTCAATTCAAACATCCAAACCTCTATTCAAATACACAGGATTTTTTTTAAAATTGTCAAATTTTTTTAAGACACAAGGAATATGAGGTGCATGTAAAACAGCATGTTAACAGGATAATTTTGTTGATAAGTATATTATTAGTGGTCTTGATGAGTTATTCTATTTATAGTCGTTTTGTTATTTTGAACATACTGTTTTGTTAATAATTTGGTTAATTTAGGTTTCATTGCTGGGTTATATAATTCATTTTGTTAATAGCTCTTCCGTCAGAAGGAGAATACACTATTACTACACATGATCCTCATAATGGCAAAAGAAGTTGTTCTTTAATGAAACCAAATGTCATTATGATAAGAGTATTAATTGTACACATACGACATGTAAATTAATTGCATGAAATTAAAATCCATTACATATGGGAACAGCATAACTCTTTTTAACTAGAACAGTCTTAAATGAACAAATACTCCATTCCACAACAGCAAAGTGGTACAACAACTAATGAGGCCATGGGCTTAATTTGACCTAGACCTTTAGATATGACCTCCAGTCAACATCACAACTTCTTCATGTCAAGGGCAGCAATCATATGAAGAAGATCGATGTTACAGCTAAACTTTTATAAATAACCGCAAAGTAGTAAAACAACAATTGGGGATAGGGCTGTTGTGTGGTGTAGTGCTATAATTACTTACTAAAAGTAAGAAGAAAAAAACTATTGTAATAATTTCATTTAATTTACTAAATATATTGTTTTTTTTAGGTATAGATTATAATTATTCATAATCATAGTGACAATACATAAATTTAATTTCTCTGAATTAATTTCAATTTCTTTTTTGTAAGCACATGGAAATGATTCCTATATGAATAGACCAAATATTGACTACAGAAATCTTAAGTAGTGGTCTGGTTCATCTATCCTGCCTTACCTGCACTCATTCTTCCCGTGTCAGTAACGTGATCTGAACCCTCCAAATGAGCACTAGACTGGGAACCACGTGTTTTCTTAGAAGGTGCCAAAATAGGGATTTTCTTGTCTGTTTTTTCCAGTTCTTTTTCTACCTCTGTAATTAATGTTAAATATGTACACATATCATGATAAAATTTACCTTTTCCAAACCTCGTTTTGACTTCCTTGTTACCATGGCAACCATTTTTAAAGAATTCACCAAACACTGAAAGCCTGACACTACAACTGTTTTAACACTCTTTTTTTAATGTAAAAAAAAATGGCCCTTTTAATACGAAGTGTTTCGAAAATTTCAAATATAATGGAGCTAACATTACAGCTCTACATATTGTGCATCAGAACCCAGTTGTGTCAACGATAACTGTGGTGGTGCAAATGATTCTGATAGTTCCTCATCACATTATGTCATTCATTCTATAGCTGTAATATGTCACAATTTTGATTTTGTATCGTTTATGTGACTATCATACATGCAGTCTCATACTAGATCAGCTACAATGAGAATGGTCGTACCTCTGAAACGGTTTATATTAAATTGCTGGTCAAATTTGAGCCTTCTGAATTTTGGGACATATTTGGAACTTAAAGGCCTCCCCACATACAGGCAAATCTATATAAATGAAGATTTGCGAATTTGGTAAATTTGTCAAAACTGGTGAAGTTTGACCGAAAACTTCTTTAAACGTTTGAAATAAAACAATATGATATAGTTTCATTTATACAAAGAACAATTAATTCAGTATTCACAATATTTCGGTCTCCTGACCTTCTTCCAGTGAATTTTATTGGTATTCACTGTAAGAAGGTCAGGAGACCAAAATATTGTGAATACTGAGTTAATTGTTCTTTGTTTTATGACACTTCCCTTCGGAGGACTAGTAAGATGTTTCATTTATAGTCTTTGGTCGAACTTTGACAGGTTTGACAAATTTACCAAATTCATAAGTCTTCATTTATCTGAGGGGGCCTTAAATCAGTAAGCAATGCCAGCAATTCAAACATAACAATTAACATACCTCTCCAAGCTAAGAAAGTTAGTAAGGCAGGAGTGTATACAGGATTCATATGATATAAAGCAGAATGAGTGCCAGATTCACCCTCCCCAACCCCCCTTCTTCCTCCTGACCTGGACATGACACCAGCCAATTGCCAATTAACTTTAAAGCTAAAGCTGTTCCATATATAGACTAAGACAATGCTTTCCAAAAACCATATATAGAAATCCAAAGGCCACTGTACAGACTGAACCTTATTGCTGTGCCATTTTATGAATACATGTATTACAATACCAAAAAGTCTCTGACAGATAGCCTTACCATCACTTATACTGGTCTTCTCAAACATGTGCTCCAGTGAATTATGTATGTCCTTAAATGTTGGTCGATCCTTGGGGTCCCACTGCCAGCCTGAAAGGTCAAGGCAACAATGTCTTGTGTTATTCGCATGGGATTTGTTCTCAGCATGTCAAAATGTAGAAGTTTTAAAAGATGCAAATAAGAATGTCAATAAAGAATATGAAACTGATGAGCAGCAAAACCACCCAGGATAATTGAATTTTAGCCATTTTCAGAGGTTCAAGATTATGTACTTTTTGATTTCGGATATATGAAAGAAAACTGATATTTTATTCCAAATGCATTCATTTATTCACACTGGAAAAAGATTAAATAAGATTATATGATTTAAGGTATGTAAACAATTTAAACTGGAAGTTGGTGCGGACAAGACTACAATGCGAATCATGATCCCAGAATGGGTTCAAACAAAGTCAGTGTCCACAAAACACTGACTCTGTTTTAAGCAAATATAATATCAAAGAGAGACAGACAGATGAAAAGAATGCTGAGGCACATGGACAGTCAGACGGACATTTGTGTACGCTAATAGTAAAATAAGCAGACTTACATCTCATCATGAGTTCATACACATTGGCCGGACATCCAGCTGGACGGTCCATCCTGTAGCCTCTCTCTAGCAGATGATATACCTCGGTCAGCTCCACGCCTGGGTAAGGCGACATGCCATAGGTGGCTAGTTCCCATAACAAAACACCAAAAGCTGAGGAAGAAGAACGTATCATTTATTTTTCATCATATTTTTTAACAAGCACATGATAAAGAACTGATTTTTTTTTCATTGTTCGACACCACACCATGATGCTTCCATGTAAATGGTTGCGACACCAGATAATTTTTACTATTGGAACAGATCCACCTGCACCAGTGCCAGACCTTTTTATAGGGACACAGAACCTCTCATTATGTTTTGAAGACAAATAGGAGGGCTGGTAATAAATCACCCTTGATTAATCCTTTCTGACATCCAGGTTTGAATGCCTGTTGTCAGGTAAGAAATCAAGTGAGATACCATTGAACCAACATGATTAATGCTAAAGAATACATAGAACAGTTGTTCTAATGCAGGTTTTTGTTTTTTTTTTTTAAATTTACAATAAAAAGGAATATATTCTAAATAAACACAAGAAATATCAAAGCCCAGCCTCTAATCATTTAAAAAAATCATGGCTAACACTTAAGTTATGCAAAGAGACATGCTCCAAAACATCCTTGAGAAACAACAAACAAACAGTTAAAGTAGTTTGTCATTTAACAGTTACATACTGTATATCACTTTATTTTGGATGATTTATTTTTCGATTATCTCACTATGAATGTACATGCAAGACATAATTTTAAGTGAAAACCAATATACATGCTATATTTTAATGGTCTAATTCAGAGTAGTAAAGACTTTTTTTTATACGGATTGATATAGCGAACTTGCGCCAAAAACAGTCCGTGCGAATAAAGAACAATCCAGGGTATGAAAGCTGTCATCATGGTGACTTTTGTAGTTTCCTTACCCCAGACATCAGACCTGGTAGAGAATCGGTTGAAAGCTAAACCCTCTGGTGCAGTCCATTTGATGGGAAACTTTGCACCAGCATGGGCCGTATATGTATCATCCTTCATCAGACGGGCCAGACCAAAATCTGCAACCTTGACTAGATGGTCTGGTCCCACCAGACAATTCCTGGCCGCTAAATCCCTGGAACATAGAACAAACAAATTAAAACTGTCCTTGATCCACATTTAACAGATAAATGACAAGCTTGTTTTATGAATATAAAAAGACAAAACAAAGCAAATTTCATATGGTTTAGATTGTAAAGGAACATAAGTCATTTTTCAATCGAACGCAGCACTGATTTCGTATAATCCACAATGGAAGGAATATTTATATGACTTAATCTGAATAATCAACAGCCATGATCAGTGAATGCACAAATTAAAGATGTATCAATCTATAGGAGGTGTGGCTTTCTGCAGTAGAAAGGTGTGTTTCTATTGAAGTTCTTTTTTGAAGAATCTGTCTCGAGCTATCATTCATAATTTACCCCTCACAATTTAATGTTATTGGGGTTTTTCTCAGTTTATAGATTTTGTTTGTTTGTAAATTCTGGGCGTCTTACCTGTGAATAAACATCTTGGCCTCCAGGTATGCCATGCCAGATGCTATCTGCGTGGCCATGTACATTAATACGGTGGGTCCCATGTCCTCTTTGGCCGTCCCTCGTAAGAAATCTAACAAATTGCCCTGAGCCATGAATTCTGTTACTATATAAAATGGAGGTTCTCGAGTACACACCCCTGTAGAGAAAAAAAGATTTCATTCAGTCACACTGCTACTCACATATAAAATGATGAGTATTCTCAACTATACAAGTTACTGACTACAGCCACATGAAAGTATCGAGAATTACCTTTCAAACCAATAAATTGCATAAAGAGATAAATTTTTTACCTACATGTATATTTTTCAAATCATTTGGGAAGTGAAGTAACAGCATATTCAGTTTTTTGATTGAGACATGAATTTCATTTCATTTAGAGAGAGAGAGAAACAGACAGACAGATGGAGAAAGACATAGCGATGCCATAAAAATAATCTAATTCCAACACTTAGCAGTCATTTAATGAACTTACTGCTTCATCCTGATGCATGACTTACCGAGTAATTGCACTAGATTGGGATGTTTCATCTCCTTCATAATGGCTGCTTCCTCCAGGAAATCCTTCAATGCCATGGTATCTTCCTTGAGGGTCTTGACCGCCACTGTCTTATTGTATCTCTTCCATATTGCTTCATACACATCCCCATACTGACCACCACCTGAATGACAAAGAATATTTCAGTATTAACCTTGTTTTCTCTGTATCATTATCAACCTAACTGTGAGACACAAAAGGCAAAGGAGAGACCACACTGGTGTAGACTTATCTATGACTGGATTTTCAATATGGAAAAGCCGGCGTGGCCTAGTGGTATCGCGCTGGACTCCTGATCAGGAGGCCAGTGTTCAAGTCCCGCTCTGGTCATGCTGGTGTTCTATCTTTCGGATGAGACAGTAAAACCTGAGGCCCCGTGTCGTGGTATACATGGCACATTAAGGATTCCTCACTGCTTCGGGTGGGTCCGTTGCAAAGGTCAAAATTTGTATGCCCCGCATCAGGCAGATGCCGTCACCATACACATGAAATATTCGTGGTGTGACGTTAAACAAAAATCAGTCAATCAATCAATTCAATATGGAAACAGGAATTCCCTAAGATACTAAATGTATACGATAAAAGGTATAACCTTCAGTTGACTTCCTTCACGATAGTTAACCAGGACTTTTTGATGTACCAGGTCTACTCTGAACATATGCCCCAAATTAATATCTTTCCCATTACACATATTGACATAATCCCATCGTGTGAAACCCATGGGGTAGATAATACCTAACAAACCCCGTGGGACAATACAACCAAAAACCTTCGGAAGGTGTGTCTGAAATCCTGCGATCTCATTGGTCCACCACAACACAGTGATGGTCCAATGAAACAAACACCTAATATCGGCAATACTGGGTTATATTACCTGTGTAATATGGCGGCGTTCGAAGATGCAAATTATACCAAGCTTAAGGTGCTGCAAGATTTCAAATTAAAAGAATTACAAGATTTTCAGAAAGATTTTGGAAGCTTTGGTTATGGAGAGACCTGATGTCTTCATATATGTCAAAACAGGAGTTCAAACACTTCCTTTGTAAGTAGGATTAATTTGATTGGTTGTGGGGGCGGTGTCTGGTGACATGAATATTAATGAGTTTAAGCCGATGTGGCCTAAAGGATAAGGTGCTCGGCACGTGATCGAGAGGTCCAGGGTTCAACTCCTGCCCTGGGCACATCGGTGTTCTGTCTTTCGGATGAGATAGTAAGAACCGAGGTCCAGTGTCACGATAGGCGTGGCAAATTAAAAATTCCGTCCCTGCTTCGGGTGGGTCAATTGCACAGGTCGAAATTTGTGTGCAATGCATCAGGCAGATGCCGTCACCATATACGTGAAATAATCATGGAGTGACGTAAAACAACAATCAATCATAATCATAATGCTGATGAGTTCAGAAAGTTTTTGTTTGTATTGTTCCACGGGGTTTGTGAAATACAATCTGCTCCAAGGGTTTTCACATGATGACATAAACCACAATCTTATCAAGTTTGAACTTGCGCTTATTACTTGATTATAAAAAAGTTCTACATCAACAAAAATAACAGCCATATGGTGACAAAGTGAGTTTGTTACTGTGCTTTCTTCTAGAAATAATATGCTATGAAACAATCAATAAATTGATTTCTAGCAGAATTAAATTTCTCATATATCTAGAGAAATTTCACTACAATCAGTTTGTGTACATTTATTTTCTCTTACCTATTCGATGTTTCATCACAATCTCTATTCTCTTTCTGTATATGAGTTTTCTCTTACCTAGTCGATGTTTCATTGCTATCTCTATTCTCTCAATCTCCCATCGGTCTGGTTCTGGACTGAGACCGAACACTGTTGGTTTCTGGCGTTTGGGAGCAGGATAAAGTAATGTGGTGACCAGGCCATCAGAGTGGATAGAATGGTGGTGCACAAGCTCGGCTAGGGTGTTAAATCTATGCTCTGATGTTACATACACCTGTAATAGTGGTATTACATATATACACCTGTAAAAGTGGTATAACACATATACACCTGTAAAAGTGGTATAACTAATATACACCTGTAATAGTGGTATTACATATATACACCTGTAAAAGTGGTATAACTAATATACACCTGTAATAGTGGTATTACATATATACACCTGTAAAAGTGGTATAACATATATACACCTGTAAAAGTGGTATAACACATATACACCTGTAAAAGTGGTATAACACATATACACCTGTAAAAATGGTATAAAATACTTCTAAACAAATGAAATCTTTAGCTTTTTTGTACTTCAAACAGTTTGGTAGTTTTATCAAATCAAATTTTCCCCTTCCATTATACAGTCCAACCTGTGATAACGTACACCTTTATATAACGGACTCCTGTACATATCGGTAACGCCTTAACAGACAATTTAAAATCCCTCCAACGTTTTTTATGCATTAAATGTACTCTACAAAATGGACACCTCCCTTCTCCGGACAACGGACAACCTTCTGCATACCCTGCGTGTGAAAAATATTCTACATAGCGGACAATTATAATTTGGTTACCCCACTTAAACAACGATTGTTGAGATATGGTCAATTAAAGCGTATGTGGACAGGCATATGTTTGCAGTGATTAAAATTCAATAAATCTTGTTGAGTTGTTTGTGTTATTTTTGATTATGGTCAGTTGGCCTAAAAATGTCGAAGCGAAAGGCATTAACTTTAGACGAGAGACATAAAGCTTTGATTTTGATCGAAAATGGAAAAAGTATATGAGGTGTTGCTCAAGAGATGGGCATTGGGAAAACACAAATAGCAAATCTGTTAAAAAGAAAACGTGAAATTTTAGATGACATTGAAAATAATGCACCGGGTGATTGTAAAAGAAAGAGATTTTCAATCAGGAAATGAGGATATAAACGATTTAACTTGGAAGTGGTTCCAGGAAGTGGTAACCTGGCTAATAAACGTCACAGGACCCATGGTGAAGGAGCGAACGCTATAATTTGCAAATGATCTTTAAAATGACAGTTTTAAGACGTCAAATGGTTGGTTGTCCTCTTCTTTGAAGAGAAACAATATTGTGTTCGGCAAAATGAGCGGCGAAAGGGGGGATGTGGACGACAAGGTAGTAGAATAATGATATTTTCAAAAAGTTTTTAAATTATTTACCACAGAACATGCATGCATAGTATATAGATATGTACATTAAATGAAACAAAATGAGATCATTATGTTATATGCTCATTTAAATTATCACATAGGTACACATAAGTGACCATATGAATGGGTCATTATGACAACCTCTACATAAAGGACATCTCTTTATAACTTAATTAACGGACAAAATCATAACTTCCGAAAGCTGTCCTTTATAGACAGGTTTTACTGTACATGAATTCATCTACAATGTGTCTCATTCTCCACTAGAATTAATTTTGATCATACAGTGACACACTATGATACACACATAACTAAGTACGCCGAGTATTGCTGAAGCATTACACGTCCTCCACCAGTTTCCATAAATTTACTATGTACAAGGGCCGTAACTCTTCCAAAAATAGGTCTATCATGACCAAACTCGAATTGATCTGTAACTCACATGATACAAGCTACATACAAAATTTCAAGTCAGTAACTTCAATGGTTACAAAAAAAGTCTGGAAAACCAAAGTGTCTTAGACAGCAGGGTTCTCAATAAGTGCCGGCGACTTCGCCGTCTATTTACACTGTGGTACCGGCTACTTCATTTTCAAAAATCAGTATGATATTATTTGGTGAACAAAAAAATACCTCAATACAAAATTTCTTTGGTTATCACGTTGGGCTTTATTATTATTAAACGTTGTAAAGAAAAGAACTCCGTAAGCATAAAAATCTTTGTAAGTTGATGCTTTTCTGATCATATTATGATCTCTTTCTTTAAAATGCGGCGATGATTCCGGAATTCTGATCGGGGTTCTAATTTAAGTTTACTATGTTATTAATTTCCGGTTTTGAAACTGCACTTTAAAGCATGGCAACTGGCTGCAGTCAAGAAAAATACACGTGAATCAACGCCTTTTTCCAACCAAAACCAAACGGCATTATGATATCACTGTCTTTTCAGGACTTTGTAAAACTGCAGATACTCAGAATCTAGTCTGTCATACAACTACTGTATCCTGTGATTTTTATTGGTTTTTTTTTTGCAAAATGTGCTCCTATAAGTGTCATATTGATTACCAATAAAACAATTCAAAATATACCCAGATAGGTCCTAGACGCCATCTCCTGCAATGTAAATTTTACAAATTTTCCGGAGGAGGACCCCCGAACCGCCCATCCTTCAAGACGGGGGATGCACCCCTCTGGGACTCACCCCCCACAGGCCGGGGGTCTTCGGTTTGGGCCTTTGGCCCTCAATGGTGCCCCCTACTTTTTGTTTTTCTTCACCTACTTTATTTCTTATTGAGAACTCTGACACAGACAGACAGAGTGGAAACTATAGTCCTCCTGTTTTGCCAGTGGGGGACTAAAATACATGTAATATCATAAAAGAACATAAATGACATAGGTAATGCACTAAGTTTCTGTCTGAGGACAAGAGATCTCTCCCTGCTTACAAATTAATACTATCTGATACACCTATTACCAAGTTCTATTGATATCATTTCATCCTATTTGAGAAAATGTTTTCAAATATTTTAAAAACATAAGTATGAAACAACAATTGTCACAAAAAATGTCAAAAATGACAGTATGACCAAATTGCAACAGCAAATTCTGAAAGACCTTTACTGTATAATCTTTTCCATGTGCATGTCTTTTTTGGAAATGTTTCCAGAAAGCTTGTCCCGGGTATCATTAATGACATGCAAGAGATCAAGCCAAATGCAAAATCAGTCAGAGTTCACTGAAGCAGAAAATCAAGGTCACATTTACCAAATTTGGCGTCAGTTAGGAAGAATTTATCATTGTCTACAAACTCACAAGTTCAACACAAGTATCATTAATTATATGCTATAGATACATGTATACTATAAATGAATCTAAGTACAAAATGCTTAACGCCAGATGGACAGACGGACATTAACAATTCATAGACTGGAATTGCTTTACAATTCTGTCAACAAATGCTCAAGAAGTTTCTTCTTACCTTTCCATCAGAATCCTCACTTATTCTGTAATGATAAACTCTGCCCTCGAATCGGACGGATATTGACCTTTGACCCGGACTACTTTCACTCTCACGCACCAGAAAGCTGCCATTGATACCACTACTGAGGAGGTATTCTGAAGCATTGCGTGATATTTGCCCGTGGTACCATGAGAACTTGTCTAAGCTGTTGACGGGTGCTATATAATTGCTTGGTACCCAGCCGATGTCACCTGCTTTGTTCTTTACCTCGCACCACTCCCCGCCCTTGTTATACCCCAGGATTGTGACTTGTTCACCTTCAACAAATTTCAAGGTCATAGAAAGATGTAGCAGAAGTTTGGCATGCATGACAACAAACAAGCAAACACAATACAACACGAAAAACAAAATGCATTCTAAATTATATAAATCTTCCCTGTCAAGGTCACCTTTAAAATGTGAAACCCGAGCACAATAAAAATCTATTTCATGATAGTCTACTCAAAAACGGAGTAATTTTCAAAAATAATTTTTAACAAGCGTGACCTTTAATGCACATCACTGATCCATTTGATGTTCAGCAGACTTTTGGTTATTTTGCTTGTGATGTCATAAACAACTGTCGACCTCGTTCAACCTAACATGTAGATGACGTCTACGTAATCAAATTATGCACGAAATAGTTTGATAGAAGAGGAAAATGGATTGGTGCATTAAGCAAAACTACTCTCAAAATTCCTTTTTCTGTAAATGCATGTATCAAAAGATTTCTTCACTTACTGAACGAAAATTACTTTTCTTTAAAATTAAAAAAATGACCTTGACTACTATTGTTAGAAATAAAAATAATAATACATAGTTCCTTTCTCCTGAATCGGTATGAAAATCATAAAACCACTCCATTACATGAAGGCATAAAATTTAAAAGTATTAAAAAGAGATGTTCTTAAATTCTAAACTGTGACCTTGACCAACAACGAAAGTTTTCCCAACACGATCTGAAGCATGCTCTACAGAACGTGTAAGTTAAAAGATGTTGAGCAAAAAGAATAAGAGATAAACTGTCAGAGTTGTTGGTTGGTTGATTGGTATTTTCGCTTTCAACAATTTTTCAATTATATTGCGACATGAAAGCAGGATGTAACCAACCTCTTAAGCACAGTGGCGCAATCCGGGAATCGAACCCGGATCGTTGGCGCCGCAAGCCAAGCGCTTAACCACTACATAAAGCCTGCAAAAAAAAAAAAAAGAAAAAAAGGAGCCTGCCCAAAAAGAATAACAGACAAACTGTCAGAATGAAAAGTAGACAATGCTAACAATATTCCATAAAACTACATATACAAATAATCTCAAGTATTAATACACGGTTTGCATAAATTATTTTGTAGTTTGGGTTTTTTAAGAGCTGCATATAATCAGAGAACCAAACAACAACTGACAACATTTGACAACATCTAATGACAACATCAGATGACAACAACAAACTACAACATCAAAGTACAGCAACCACAAAACAATATATCTACAACAGTAGTCAATTTAAAATATGTTAATGAAACAAATCGAAATCTGGGATTTTGGTTTTATATATGACAATTTATGTAATTTTAATCCTGTTTCCATTTCTTTCTTTAGACATTATCACTGGGAAGGATCTCTTTAAATTGTGAAAAGGATGTTTGTATTGAGAAGTAACACAGCTTATGTGCTTATGTGAGGATCAAGGGGGGGGGGACTTGAGGGAAATTACAAAATCATAAAATGTAAATCTTCAAGAATCTGTTGGATTCGTGAAGATTTAAAAATTTGGTCTGGAACTGACCCCCTCTTAAAAAAAAATTCTTAATCTAAATTAATTACCCCACCAATACAGAAAAACCCCTTAAACAAAAGCCTCCTTATTATCTCAAAACCTTTAAATTCAAAATAGACCATAGAGTTTAGATTTTACTAGAATGTTCTGCATGTCATAAACAGCATTCCTATTTTAAACTTGATGGCCCAGCTTGTAATCTGGGTGAATGATGAATTCTGTTCCTCCAGATATGAGACATAATGTGATAATTCATAGAAATGACTGGTACCTTTTACAATACTTAGTTGATTATCTCCCCCTGACTGGAAATCGTAGAGGGCGACAAATAAGTTGGGATCATCCTCTCCTTGCTGGAGAAGGTTCTCCTTCGACATCCATTTCGTGCTGAGAAGATCACCAAGGGGGGCTGGTGCATCAGGGAGGGGTCGAGTCTGCAGCAACGATTCTACAAAAAAATGAAAAAGGAAAAGGTGATTTTCAATAATTAAAAGGAAGCTCAAAAAATCATAAAATGGAAGTTGTTGTGTGTTGGGGGAGGCAGAAAGGTGCAAGTGGAATCTGCAGCATGCTTCTTAAGAAAAGGACATGCTTACAGGGTTCATGAAGTGTATGACTATCTATCATAAAACATATTTGAAAATGCATAAAACTGCTCAATGTATTGCAAATGTTTAGTATTTCCTCCCAGGCTGACACTGAGTAAAACATTTCATAGACTCTGAACTTCAATGTACACATACACGACATACACACACGACATACACACACACACATACACACACATGACATACACACATAGGCTTAAAGGGATACCTGATCACAGCAGGAATAATGGAACACACAATGAAAGTACACCTTCTTGTATTCAAGATGAAGATTAAATAAAACACATAACACACATATTTAAAATGCTTTGTTTGATTTTCACAATGTTGTCAACATGCTGACATCTCCTCTGTACCATAGCAGCTTTGGCATGCTACAATACATATAATCATGCAGGGCTTTCAGAATGTGCTAGTACAAGGTATTTTTACTTGGTAGAAATTACGGCAAATATCTGATTAAATCTTTTAAATGAAAATATTTGACGTCTGAATTGGTCTACGTGTACCATCTATTATAACATATATAAGGTGCTTTGGAATTTTAATCAGGTACATGTACCTCCTGATTCTATTGTTTTGAAAACCCAGACATGGTTTTGGTCAGCAATGAAAAAAGCTGACAATGCTATCAGAAAATCCAATTATATAAAAACCCCTTTACAAAATATGCAATTTTGTATATTTTCAACTAAATTCAGAACATTTTGAGAAATTTTTCTTGCAACAAAAAGCTGAATTCAGCTTTAAAACTGATTAGAATCATGCCTGAAAACCCTGTACCACCTCTGTACCACAGTACGACTTTATTTTGTGGCTGGTTCGAGTCAACCTGGAATCATTAGTGATATTTTTCCGCATATTGGAAAAATCACAACAAAATTGTGTTTTACATCTTAAGAGCAGTACAACAATTTCCTCCATTCCATTTAAAGTTGTGTGTTGACACAGACAATGGTCTACAGTGTATACTCCTACATTGTAGGTGACAGGTGCAACTACTTTATACTGGAATTCCATATTGTTTTATTGCTTTTGAGACCATAGCTTTTGTTTAAAGTATTTTTCACAAATAGTTTCGATCTGGAAAAAATGCAACCTCTGCAATTTAGAAACTAGACCAACAACCAAGTCCCAATTATAACAGAGAATAGAGAGATCTGCAGCTTATACATGTACCATACACTAGTATATCTTAACACTTCCGATCATAAAATATATAGCACGGAGCAACGTCTTTCCTTTGATTACTGCTGAATGTAGATACGCCATCTCCTTTATCATTATGCCTCATAATCAATAATCAAAAGTCAATAATCGGTCGTAAGCCAGGCAGCCATGCACATCAGTGAGCCACTGTGAAGCAATGATTGATCTGAACCTTAGTCGACTACAATTCAAACCAAATTAATCTATTTTCCATTTCATCAGCTTGGACCTCCGATGCACTGTGAGTGTATGACTCATGCAAAGTTAGACCTTGAATATATGCAGCACACCTATGTTGTGTCACAGATATTGTGTAATGTGGTACTTGGTTACAGATAAGATCTGATAAGGGAACCAACAATTTATATTACACTCGTATTCGCAAGAACAATGATTCTTACAGGTAATGCTACACTTGTAATAGCACTGACATCACCACCTACACCTGTAAAAGCTGACATTTTGTACTACATGTACCTGTAGGAGCACTGACACTTCATATTACACCTGTTTAACCTGACATTTTATGCTGCACCTTAAAGAGCACTGACACTTACGTTACACCTGTGCAGTGATTTTTGTTTGAAGATATTTTTCCCAAAAAATTTGTCTATAATTCTCAAATTGATTATGGTCAGATCCTTTGGAACTTACCAGTATTTTGAAGAGTGAATTTTAAATGACATGCAAGCTGTCTTATTTATGATACTTTTAAGAATCATTAAAACGTTTTTATGAGAGATTAGCAATTTTATTGATTTTGTCACTGATTTTCCCTATAGAAAAAAACTGAAAAGGCACAGGCACCTTCAAAAGACATCTGAGACAATCAAAGCTTACAGTGGATCCATGTGTCACAAATTTTTGCAGGCTATTTTTGAACTCGGTGTTAACATATAAGACAAAGGTGTTGTTTTCAATACATGTAATGGACTCAGCATGTGTCACATTTTAGGACAAAATATCAGAAAATAATGTAAGACCATACAAAAAAAAATGCATGTTTCCTGTAATAAGCTGAAAATATTGGGGTCGACTGAATCAACGATTGATGGCAACTAGAATGCATTTGGACCACTCTATAGTGACAATTACCTTTTTTACCCAAACAATTATCCCCTGGACATTTAAAACTACATTTCAAGGCAAATATTCAATATTGGAATAAGTTTATAATGAAAGTGCGATAAAAAATTTAGGGCCAGGGACAAAATTTAGGGTTGGTTGGGTTACAGGGAACCTGTATATTTATTTTGTTGGCGTAAGCACACTTAAAATAAAGTTTAAAAACAGTGTCTTGACACTGTAGCATATATGTCAAAGCACTGACACTTAATGCTATACTTGGAAAAGCACTGACACCTTAGGCCAAAAGAAAAAAATATGCATGTTTCCTGTAGCCAGACCGACCCTAATTTTTCGCCCCAACGCTAAAATTGTTTATTGCACATTCAGTGGAAACTTATTCCAATATTGATTATATGCCTTAGAATATAGTTTTTGTAATCCAAGGGATAATTGTTTGGACAAAAAATAAGTATCTGTCACTTGTAAGAGGTCCACATCATGCATTCTATTTGCCATCAAACATTGATTCAGTAATAATTAAAATATTAAATAATTTTATACCAACCTACTGACCCCATATTTTTCCAGCATGTTACAGGAAACACAAAGATATATTTCTGTTTGGCCTTAGTTTAAATCTACAAAACCACGAACACTTATACTTCACCTGTCAGAGAACTGGCACTTTAAACTACATCGGTATTAAGCAATGACAGTTAATGCCGCACTTGTTAAAGCACAGATATTTTTTTTACGCCTGTAAGAGCACTGACACTTAACACTTCAGCTGTTACAAGAGTCATATTTTATATAACCAGTACGACCACAAGACCACTGACTCTTTGAACTTCATCTGACACAGGCTGTCAGAGAACTAACACTTTTTTTACACTTGTAAAAGCAAGGATATTTAATGCTAGACTTGTACTGGGTGATAGCGATAAAAATTTATGCTACACCTGTCATACATCTAAAACTCCTTGTGAAAGTGCTGACATATTTTACTAAACTTTGTATCTGTGAGTGCAAAGACACTATACATGATTGTTACTTGAGTACACCTGTGAGATTTTAGCCTATACATGTACTTGTAGCAGATATGTAATATTTGCCTACAGCAGTCAAAAACAGTGAGTGATGCTTTGTGCCACACCTTAAGGGCACTGACACTTGACACTACACCTGTCAGAGCACTGACACTTAAGCCTCCCCTGTTTAAGAGCTGATAATTAAAGCTACAAAAGTAACAGCACTAACAATTTATACTTTACTGGAACACTGACTACTCAGAAAGCATACAAATGAAGAATACATAACTAGAACTGTCCTAATGGGACAAATACCCCCCGCGGCACCAAAATTCAAAATAGGGCATAGAACTATATATATATGACCAATATTTAAGTTTTGGAGAAGAAGGTGAAGGTCAAGGGGGTTGTGTAAATTCTTCTTGTATCAGTGTACAGGACTTGTCATACAGAATACACATATGTAAAATGGACTCCCTATCTCTCTATAACTATACTTTACCGTCAAAGTTAAAGTTTTAAAAAAAAAATGTCAAATGTCAAGGCCAAGGTCACAAGGTAGAAAATGTTTGTATCAACAGAAAGGTCTTGCCACAAGGAATATAAGGTCTCATCTCTTTTCTTTCAAAAGTTATGGCTAAGGTTAAAGTTTTTAAAAAGTAGGTCAAATGTCAAGGCCAAGGTCACAACGTCAAAAATTTTGGTAAACAGAAAGGTCTTGCCAAAAGAAATATACATGTGTAGTATGAATACCCAGTCTCTTTAGATTCAAAAGTTATAGCTAAGGTTAAAATTTTTAAAAAGTAGGTCAAATGTCAAGGCCAAAGTCACAACGTCAAAAATTTGGGTACCAAAAGAAAGGTCTTACTACAAGGAATATACATGTAAAGTATGAATACCCAGTCTCTTTTGGTTCAAAAGTTATGGTCAAGGTTAAAGTTTTCTGGACAGAGAGACAGACAAGGTGATTCCTATATATCCCCCCAAACTTTGTTTGTGGGGGGTATAATAGTACCTCGTTAAAAGATGGAGTATACATTTTTAAAATATTTCAAACGGCCAAGTTATCAAAAAGTACTTTTTTGGTCACTTTACATTAAACACTGGATGATGTTACATATCGAAAGTATAAATATTTCGAATTGTTTATCTTTATCAGACAGTCCCACTGACAACACCTGGATTCTTAAGAATCTTATCACTTCAGGATATGTATCTATGATTTTATCTGCCCAAATAATTTGATGGCGACTTGATTTATATTTGTTTAAATTTTTTTTCTCTATCATTCTATGGCAAAGAGAAGAAATTCTGCATTATACAAACATTTTGATGATCAATATCAATTTTTGCATTTGTAATTCACTGACTGCTATGACAGGTGAAGGCAAGATGGATGCGGTACCTTAAAGATACCAAATATAAATCATGATAATGAAACGGACCTCTATAATGAAAATTGAAATGGCACTGCTTCCAAATGATGCAAAACACACTGTTCAATGATCATCTATGAATTTCCCAGAATTGCGTTCATTGACCCTTCACATGAATATGAAGAACTGATTGTAAACGCCATTCATTTGAGTGAGAAATTACAAACTCGGTTTTTACGATAGTAATCATTCCCGGGGCTGAGTGAAACTTTAAAGCAAGTACTAAAACTGAAAATTAAGGACGGGTGATTTGAAGCTCTAAAGGGCATATCTTTATAACATAATTAGGACACGTTGAATATAATTTACAAAACATGATATATTTCTTTTCAGGTTACCATCCTATTTGGAGTTTACAGCTACATAAAAATTGCAACTATTAACTCCAAAATAGTATCATAAAAAGATCAACTTATATCGTAAACTACGGTATGTTCAGACTTCTGTGTGTCATAGAGATGTATGAATGTTACATCAAAATTCCCAATATCTTCTTTTTCAGTATTTGTTTAATCCTTGAAATTTATAACTGAAAACAGAGATTGTTATGCATTTGGATGTCTGATTGTCCTTCAAATTAGAGGTTGTTCCCAACTTGTACATGTATAAGAGTTCTGTTTTCTGAACTCAGAGATTCAACACCACACCTGTCAGGAAATTATCATCTATAATACATTTGTACATGTGTACATGTATGACAACAGTCAGTGTTTTTATAGTGGCAGAGGAAATTGGTGTCCACAGAGAAAACAACCAACAACCACAAAACAACCAAAAACAAACAACCAACTCTTCAAGTAGACATATTTTGTTATTTTGCACTTGGTTTTTATTTTCACTGATTTTGTATGTCCTCTGGTTAATTGATTTTCAGATTTATAGCTTGGATTTATCCATCATCTTTACATTCAGACAGTATACAATACCAGAGTTTTGGGGGTTTTTTTTATTTTTTTCAAAGGTGCCTGTACCTTTGCATTTGGGAATTTTTGTCCCATTTGCATAATGCTAAAAGATAAAATTTTGGGAAACATTTAGACAAAGTTTGAGAAAAATCAATGAAATTTCCTTTGGGAAGGGTCGTTATGACGGACCTGATTTGAAGAAAAAAAATGAAAGGACTTGAAAGTCCTCAAGGTCGGAATTGCATGGTCAAGTACATCAAAGGTAATAAAGTCGTGATCCACCAAGAGATCACACACCAAGCGTGTAATGTTTAGGATCAGTGGGCTAAATGTACAATGACACCAAATTTCATTTAAAAACTCCAAACACTTCCCGAGATATACGAGGTCAAATCTGCATGGCCATCCGATTGTATGGGGAAAGACGGTCCATTTTGGAAATGCAACAGACGAATGAACTATACATGTCATGTTTAAAGCATATCTGACTTGAATTCTTTGCCTGAAATCGCAAATCAATGTCATTCGCCTTTTCATTTGCCCATTTTGTCAAACAAATCCGCTATCATTTTCTCTTATCACTTAACCTTGACAGTAGTATGAAATTAGCAATCTGGACAAAGTCTCCCGCTGTACATGTACATTTGGGGAAAACCACGTCTACACATGTAGATCTATAAATAACTGGCTATTTTTAGTAGCATTACACATCAACAACTACCAAGACGTTTGTTTATCTTTGTGACGAGAAGATTGTAGAGTACTTCGAATTCCACTGCTATAAAAAGAAGCGATATTCTCAAGTTTTATTAATTATAATACAACGGATACTAGTACAGACTAGTAGCGTACTTCTTAAATTACAGCACAGCTACACCATAATGTCAATTGTACTTTTTCGGGACTTTCCGTCGAGTATTCAGAAAGACTGCATGTCCTCCAGCGCATGAATATAACTCGTCTAAAATTAAATCGATGGAATAACGGCACATCTATTTTCTCATCTGATCAAACTTATCTTGCATTGACTCGTACAATATGAATTATAAGTACTAAAAGTAAATCTAATCACGCTTTTTCTAAGTATCGACACACTATTTATACACGAGGAGGTATTTTCTGCGTTCCACGCGTTCCGCACAGCATATTGTAACGACTAGGGTCTGGAATTGCTACTCAATTCCGACCAAAAAGAATACATTGTACATCTTCCCACTACATGGAAATCTAATGTTGAGGTAAGTTTTACTTGGACTCTGAAGTGTATTGCAGCATAGGGCTTAAATCAACTCTGGTAACTACAGTAACTGAGTAAGAACTACAGTTTTCTGTGTCAGTCATGTCAACTTTATGTCTGTCAACCATATACATGTATAATAGTCAACATCTTTTTACTTCATGACAAAACTTGATAGCCGTCTTCAACTTTCATGAATATAAATAATCAATTTCATAACCAACCAAAAATCAAAAGAACTTAATAGAAAAAAAAAAAGGGAAAACTTTTAAATCTAAATCCTTTCTCTCCCTGACACATTACTTCTAGTTTCTTACCATCCGAAAGCCTTCTCTAATTACACAGTTTAACAAATGTCCCTGTGATCTGGTGGTCATTCGGAGAGGCAAAACATCAATTTTAGGCGGTCCGAATAATTATTTGGCGGACTGAATCTTTTTTTGCAAAAATATGCTTAAATGTGAACGTGAAATCATTCATTTCATTAATTATTTAGTTAAATTCAAATGACCTGACTTGGTCAAAAGATTCTAATTAGCCGACAAAAATATCGTACCCAATCAGTATTCTAGACCTATAACTCAATTGCATTAACAAGTGACAGCAGTTTCAGAGAATTTGATTCGTTGACAAAAATGGATTTTATCCAATGGACATTATTGACACGTTTTTGACTTGGGAAGAAAGAGACTTCCTTCAATGTGAAAGTAAATAGTGCAGAAATGTGTGTTGGACATTTGAACCGGCAAAATGTGGATTTCTGTCGGTCCTTGTAAAATCCTGACCTGATGACCGGCTTGACCGGAACTTTTGTTAAACTCTGTAATTATATTCCCTAAATCCCATATTACATTCTCCCACTTTACAGTCTCTTCCTTGCTACACATATTTTTATACAACCACTCCCACTCTCCTCCCTATCCTATTCTAGAAGTCGGACATCACGGTATTTGATAACGAGCATTCCGAACATTTGGAGTAAAGCATCAGACTTTTAATATCATTGAGAACAATGCGTATTCTGGGAGAAATTTTGGTAAAAAAGAATAATGAAAATATTTTATCATTCAATTAAGTAAAATTTGAATACATGTTTTAAACATTTCCGATCATATTTTATAAGAAAAATCCTTCAGAACACATACAGAAGAACTTAATTTGTATTAATGCTAATGATAAATCCCAAGTTTTATCCCAAATATCATGGCCTGTCTCCTCAGGTATCTACATAAGCCAATAGAGACAGTGACGTCACACCAACTTCGAGATTTTATCCCTCGATATGGGCCTTATTAAAACATGAAAATGAAAATAATTAATGACAGTCACAAACTTGCAAAAATTGGGAGAAATTTTAATAAAAGCCCCACAATACCAAAGCACCTGGACCCCAAATCTCCCAACTTAGTCTCACACAAACGTTAGCATCATACTCAACATGGATGTAAGTATCAATGTGTCAGAACACACATGACACTATAAACAATAGGAAGGAACTGACATCTTAACACTGCTCAAGTGACTCATCAATCAGGATACGTCTCGGATTAGGAAATGATCCATTACCGTCTAGACGGAAACTTTCACTCACCATTATGGTCCTGGAAGAAATTTCCTGGCGGGGGACGGGTTTGCGGGGCTTCCTTGACCTTTGTCTTGGATTTGGACGAAGAACTTTTCGCCTCTTTGCCTTGTTGTGCTCCCATCTCGCACCCTGCCGACTTAGACCGGTTTCTAACCCCCTACACCAAGCATTTTTTGGAATCTCTACATTATTTAAACATTAATAGTAATAGACCGTGTTGACAATGAAATATATTGGCTTCATGCGTTGTATGTAAACTGCGGCAGCGTTAAGATCTCGGCATTAGAATCACTTCCTTCCTTTTTCGGCCGCCGCCATATTGTACATACTTTTTCAGAACGAGGCTTCGTGATGCTCTACACAGAAATCCCCTTATTGTCTTATTTTTAGACAAGGGATCCCAGACACACCTTTCCACTTTACAATAATAAAAGTATATATAGCCTATTCCTATATCGGTCAAGGTAATGGACTTCGAAACAAGTACACATTTCAGCTGAAAAAAAAGAAATTTATTTAACTACACAACACAAGTTTTGTATCAATCGATCTGGGTTCAAATCCCTAGTCCCGACCGGGCAGACGCATGTACACATGTATATACGATCTGTTTGTATAATGAAGAAACTTCTGTGTCTCATATTTACAACTCATTAGTCTTACCCTTAGTTTAAACATGAATTTCCAATCATTCACATACATGATGCTCAATGCAGAGATACAATGCACAACGTACATTAGAGATTTGTAAACAAGTAAATAAAAACATCTCTCTGGCAGAAAATCAAATTAAGGATTGTGGACGTCAGAAAGGCGGGGAGGGTGTTGGATACAAGAACTAGAAATCTGCGAGAAGTCGATTGCCAATAACTGTTCTCGCAACCAAATCCTTGTGCTCGAAAAATCGCGATTATTTTTAAGAATACTACTATGATATTGATGTTACTTCTGAAGAAATCCGGAGCAATGAAATTTCTGTAGATCACCAATTCACGCAGCTAAGTCGTTACTGTAAATAACACCATTTCACTCATTAAAAAAAAAGATTTTCTCGTAGAAAAATTCTGCAAGCTAACTTATGAACTTACGCACACACATTAAACTACAATACCTTTTTGTGCTTTTCATTTTTTTTGTCATAAACTTATTAATTATTTTAATAGAAATCCAAGTACCAGATGTGAAAAAAAATCCATCCATAATTCTAGGAGATATATATGCAATTTTAAGAATTATTTCTTCAACGGAGTTATCGTTCTTGGTCCTATTAATTTCACCAAATAAATTTTGTATCTAGAGACGTACATATGCACATATGTATATATGTCTCTGTTGTATCTATCACAATAGGTTCATTTTATTATCATTTTAACAAATCTCGTACCGTTACTTGAATTTGACTGAAATATATATACATGCGCAATACATTTAGAAATGAAATAATCTAATTGCAAAATTTTAGGGACACGGCTGACAAATTTTATGCAATTAGTATTTAAACAAAGAGACCCCCTCCCTTATAAATCCATCACTGAAAAGTTAGAAATGGTTTATCGGCGTCACCCTCCCGTTCTAGATGACACGATTAAATTCCTCGCCACCCACTCCTGTGTAACTTCATCAGAACTAACAGTCAAGTGCATCTTGAGCACTCGGGTTTCATTTCCCTCTATCTATTAGCCATATTGATTCGATGTAAATACGATCTCGTAAGTATCTATTACACTGGTTTAAAGTTTTAACTCGTCGATTGATCAGAAAAAAAGAGAGAGGGGATGGAAGCATTTGTGTGAGCGCACATGTAACGTTTCATTGATAACCAAAAAAAAAAAAAAAATAAATAAAAAAATAAAAATAAAAAAAAAAGATTGATTGATTAATTATTTAGTAAACTTACAAATAAATGAATTAACGACGATAAGGCTAATGCTTCTTATAGTGATAATAGCATATGAATACATGAATGTTAAATATTGCTACATTGTACGAAAATCTTAATGTTTTGCTTGAAAACCAACAAGTCTCTGGAGCTATGACAGTGTAATCATTAACTGAAAACTGTAAGTATTATGTGTATACCTGCTCTGCGCTATCTAATTTTGCAGATAAAATAAAGTAAAAAAAGACATCATAGCCTCTAGCAAAAGAAGCGCACAATGGACGTTATAAATTAAAGGAAATAGGTTTTCTATTGAATAAAATGTTAGTTAACATCAAACCGATTACAAGAGATTTATCTTTGACTTATATGTAGATTAAAGATATGTACACTATTTAGGACAATAACACATACAAACCTGATACGAATGACATCAAAGAACTGAGCAAACAAATTTTAGAAAATGGTGGAAAGATACATTGATTATATTCATTTCGATTTTACTATATGCTTCAAATGACTCTGAATACCTTCACCAATAAAATATTTAATTTACTAAATCCATCTAACCTCATTATAACTATTATTGAAATGTAGGTAATAGATAAATAGACAAATAAATAAATGAATAAATAAATAAATGATAAACAAATTAATTAATTGAGAAATAGCTAATCAAATTAAGAATTAAAATAAGAAATAAAGAAACAGACAGACAACGGCAGTTGGTAACACTATGCATGTTGAGATATTGTTATCACGATAGTAGTTTGTTTTTACTGGCGATAAGCGCATTCTCATTTGTTTGTGTTGAACAGGATTTGTGTATATATGTCTCTGATTTTATGCAGAGCCGTGGCATAGTTGAGTATAATAATAATAATAATAATAATAATAATAATAATAATAATAATAATAATAATAATAATAATACACGTAATAATGCAGGGACACAAATTGTAAAATTCTCATCTGAAAGGCAAGTCCAAAAGGAAAATGTTTTAAACAACTTTTATGAGTTTTAACAACATTTTATGATTGTTCAATAAAGATTCATAGTTATACAGAACATAGTTCAAAAGTTGGGACACAAACCCAGTGTGCCCCATCTTTGAACCTAAACAACCCCCACTCCCCGTCCTGCACTGCTGAACAAATATACCTCTTCAGTCTGAGTGTAATTGCGTTTTGTTATGCAACAGTCTTAAAATAATATTTTGAACAAGGTTTGTACTATTCAGGTTTTTTTTGTTACACAGAGTTACTTCCCATTTAGGACGGTATCTGACATCAAGTAATTGTTACGTCATCAAATTCTATGGAACCCGTTTTAAAACTCAGGAAATAATAGTTCAAAAATGACGTTATTTAGGAAATTAATGACATCATAATTGTTTTACATAAGATACCGTCCCAAATGGGAAATAATTCTTTTTAAAGAAAAATCTCAATAGCCGTAGTTAGAGAATACCGAGGACAAAAACAAAACAAAACAAAATAAAACAACCCAAAAAACAAAACAAAACAAAAAACAAAAAGCCAAATCCCCAACCCCCCCAAAAAAACCCAAACAAACGAACGAACAACCACCCCCCCCCCCCGAAAAAAAAATTTAAAAAAAATTGGTCACACACAGATTCGACATGTATACGTTATAAAAAAGAAGTATTGATTTGGGATAGAAAATCGCCCATTTCAATATATCATAAAATATTCTCGCTACTTTTCACTATTTTAGAGAAAGTTATTTATTTATACAAAGTAATTAATTTTACTGAAAATTAAACAGTACATGAATGAAGATGTCAAATGTTTTAGATAATAGGAATGTATTTTATAAAATCATCTATACTGGTATACCGGTATCTGTAGCCCTTCACACTTTATTTTACCTCTATTCTGGCGCCAAGATTTGAAATTTTATTCATATTAAGCTACATATAAATGAACATTAAAATTTTTCGGAACTAAAGAATGAATCTATTTTGTTTTTTCGTTGGATGGAGATATACCGCGGAAAAAAGACAGAAAACTGCATCATTGCGCGTACATGTAGCGCATGACGCACAAGTTTTCCGTCCTCTTTTTCGTGGTATACCTCCATAAAATGAAAAACAAGTTAGACTAATTTCTTATCGTTTGATTCCATTCAAACATGTTTTATATTCTCAGAAATTGGTACGTGATGTCTGCACTATTTCTCAACATCTTTAAACTTCTGCCGCGGTGGTGTGAATATTGACGTTATAGTTACGAAAACGTGGGAAATTATGTCGTCAGAGAAAAAAAATTCGTGGATGTGATATATTTTTTAAACCAATCAAAATGCGTGTTACATGTAAGATGAAATGATCAAACAAGGAAATTTTTAAACAGTATCGGAAATTCGTCCTTTCATATACTGTATGTTCTTTGTATTGGAAAAATCACCATGAAATACTACATCATTTAGTGTTATCATCTTATGAGTTAACAGAAAATCTGATAACTTTTGATGTATGTGTGGAACTCTTTTAATGTTAAAACAACACTGTGTTGAAAGGTAGATGGTATGGCATTGAAAGAAATTATGGCAAATGTTTTATGTAACGAGATTGGAGATGAATTTCATTATCTTTTTAATTGTGCATATCATTTACTAAACAGATACCGCTCTACTGAGAGATATTACACAATGCATCCAAATTCATTAAAACTGAAATCATCAATGCAATCTTATGACGTCATTGCCTTGCGAAAACTTTGTAATCTTATTTAAAGATTATATTCCAAAGAGTAGGTGCTCCTGCTTGATGCATTTTAATACTGTCTCTGAAAATTTGTTTGCATTTATTAATATGTCTTATTCATTTATTTATTTATTTAGTTATTTATTTGTTTGTTTGTTTGTTTGTTTGTTTGTTTGTTTGTTTATTTATTTATTTATTTATTTATTTATTTATTTATTTATTTATTCGATGTTGTATGTATGTTGTGTATATGTTTGTCTGTTTATTTATTTATTTATTTATTTATTTATTTATTTATTTATTTATTTATTTATTTATTTATTTATTTATTCGATGTTGTATGTATGTTGTGTATATGTTTGTCTCGATGCCATTGGTTTATGAGAACATAGAATCTAGAATCTTTAATTATGTTAACACCCATCATTGGAATACCCCCCTTAAATAGTGGAAAGAAAATTAAATGTGTAAAAGCAAAGCCGAAGTACAAAGAAGGACAACTGTGTACGTCTTGTGATTTTGTAGAATTTTAGCGATACATGTACGGCGGAACTATTTTATTTGAGATCAATTCATTGTATCCCTCTGCATACACAATAAGGTATAATTTCATTCATTTGTCATACATTATTATGATAAAAATTCATTTTTGACGTAATTTTGATAAACTTTACTACAATGTTTATGTTCAGCTTCGATGTCATTGTTTAATTTTAAAAGAAACACAGCAATGTAATCATGTAAGAGTTATCTCTCTTTCCAGATCCACTACCGTTCATAAATGGATTAATATACAATTTACAAGCAATCGGAAAACCATCGCCATATTTTACAGAAATAGCGAACGGAAATGGACGAGTTGTTAAGATTGATATAAGGCAATTTAAAAAGGAACAACATAATAAACAGCCATGCTCTGTTTAAAGTTGTGAATTATTGCTACAAATCTGTAAAAATTCGGGCAATTTTTGTACCATTACTGATTCAGTAAATTCTTCGATATTACGTAGAATAAGAATATTATAAGTTGCATACTTATAATTAATTGTGAACTTTATCATCAATATAGAGCGCAATTTATTCTGATTTTTTTTTTTACTATAAGGTAAAGTGCTGACAACGAGATTAATATCATTAAAATGATGAGGTCATAGATTTAAAGTTTCATTGAATTTCATCATTTTATGACAGACTGAAATATAATAGAAATGAGAATGATTTTTTTTGTATTTTTAAGACACTGTACTGTTTTATAAATTATCAATTTGTATGGCAGCAGATGGGTCTGGTAATATCACATTCAGTGGCGGACTTAGGGAGGGGGCGGGGACCCCGCGTCCCCTTTTTGCCACATATTTACAAGTAAAAATCCAGATTTAGCATAAAAATGGCCGAATATTTTGGCTAATACACATGTAGAACCCACCTTTTCGGACATTCTGGATCCGCCACTGATATTGAACTGATATTGATATTGAATATGAGGAACCAGGTGCGGTTCCGGTCGTCTGTATGTATTTTTCTGAGGAAATTTACCAACCCTGAATCCCTAACTGTCCTTGGGATAAGACAGTAAAAACCGAGGTCCCGTGTCACGGTATGTTGGTATGAGACAATATAAACCGAGGCCCAGTGTCACGGTAAACGTTGGGATGATACAGTAAAAACCGAGGCCCCATGTCACGGTATACGTCGGAATGAAACCATATAAACCGAGGCCCAGTGTCACGGTATACGTTGAGATGAGACAGTAAAACCGAGGTCCTGTGTCACGGTATAAGTTGGGATGAGACGGCATAAACTGAAGCTCCGTGTAACGGTACACAGTGGCATGAGTCGGCATAAACCGAGGCCCCGTGTCACGGTATACGTTGGGATGAGACATAATAAACCGACACCCCATGTCACGGTATATTTTGGGATAAGACAGTATAAACCGAGGCCCGATGTCAGGGTATACCGTGGGATGAGACAGTATAAACCGAGACCCCATGTCACGGTATATTTTGGGATAAGACAGTATAAACCGAGGCCCCATGTCACGGTATACGTTGGGATGAGACAGTATAAACCGAGGTCCTGTGTCACGGTATGAGTTTGGATGAGACAGTGTAAACCGAGGCCCCAATGCACGGTATACATTGCCACGTATAACATTCCTCCCTGCCTTGTAGTATAGGGCAACATTATGAAGCAATGTACCATACAGGTGCCGCCATCATATCAGTACTATAATCTTGGAGTGGCGTCAAATTATAAGTCCCCTTCAATGTATATATAAACCTAAAATTTTCAACATGCACGTATATTTTTTCTATAGATTGCACTGTACACCACGACTATTTTTATTGGATTGTACCGTATAGCACGAATATTTTTTCATGGATTGCACTGTACAACACAACTATCTTTTATGAAATGCATTGTACAGCACGACTATTTTCTTTTATGGATTGCATTGTAAAACACGACTATTTGTTCTTTATGGATTGCATTGTACAACACAACTATTTTTTATGGACAGCATTGTACAACACGACTATATCTTTATGGATTGCACTATACAACACGACTATTTTTTATGAATTGCACTGTACAGCACGACTGTTTTTTTATGAATTGCACTGTACAACACAACTACTTTTTATGACCTGCATTGTACAGCACAACTATTTTTTATGGACTATACTGTACAACACGATTTTTGAAGTACATTAAATTTTATAGGATATCTATATTATTTCTAGGTGAAGGTGTTGACTACCTCTATTTTACGATTTTAATGACCTGATTTTTATTCTTGGATATTGATCGATAGATTATTAGGATGGTATTTATAATGAACACAAAGTCATTTAAGATCCTAGAAAAAATATACAGAAGAAGCTTACTTCTTATGCAACAAAGCTGGCGTGGCCTAGTGGTATCGCGTCGGACTCTTGATCGGGAAGCCGGGTTTCGAGTCCTACTCTGGTCATGCCGGTGTCATGTCTTTCGGATGAGACAGTAAAAACCGAGGCCCCGTGTCGTGGTATGCATGGCACGTTAAAGATCCCTCACTGCCTCGGGTGGGTCCGTTGCAACGGTCAAAATTTGTATGCCCCGCATCAGGCAGATGCCGTCACCATATAGGTGAAATATTCGTGGTGTGACGTGAAACAAAAATCAATCAATCAATCTTATGCAACACACCTCGACTATATCTTTGTTTTCTGAAATTTTCTTGCCTTTTGATTTCTTAAATTTTCTCTGTGTAGATTGTTTCAAATGCATTGGTTTTGTGTAATTCAACTAATGTATTAAAAAAATTGAATACAACAATAATTTTAATTATGTAATGGGTCCTTCATAAGGAAGTTAATATAAAATAAGAGCAAAACACTATTTTTTCCATAAATTTTTGTCCCCTTGACCTTTATCAAGTGGGAACAAATACAATGAAGAAATCTATGTGAAATTTGAAAGTTTTATGTCAATGCTCTTGATTTTTATCACCATTTTTTTTTCTAATTTTGATATAGGCCAGTCCTGGCATGCTAATGGAAAGTGGCTCAAAGTCCTCATGGGGCAAAACAAATTTCTTATTTCATTTTACACAGTTTTACGCAAAAATAAATTTTTAAAAACTCAATATGTTAACTAAATCATTTTAGAAAAAAAGTTAAGACATGAGCACCAAAGAAAGAACCACAAGAGAGAGAGAGAGAGAGAGAGAGAGAGAGAGAGAGAGAGAGAGGCACAAATGAGGAAAGAGAGAAAGATGGAAGGACCAGTGATTCGATGGGGAACAAAAGAGAGAGAGAGAGAGAGAGAGAGAGAGAGAGAGAGGCAACAAAAAAGGACTTCAGGAAGGAAGGTTGCATTTTGCGAGTTCGCAACTGTGAACTTCAAGCCCTGTAACCATTCTCATATCGTATTATACTATTGATATGATGTATATAGCTTGTGTGTTACAATGGTTAATGTATGAATTACAATCGTATAATTCCTAAGAAAGAAATAGATCAATAGGAATAAAGAAAGATAAATTAACAAATAAAATAAACAAAATATTAAAAATAAGAAAAAACGAGATAACATCGGAAATAATATGTAGGCGGAAAAAATAAATATAATTTGAATTAAACTAATAAACGAAGCTAACAAAAACGTTGAAATCTGAAAGTAACCAGAAATTGTAGTGCAAAGACGCACACTGCACTACTGTCGCTATCGTTCAAGCAACGTCAGCCGACGTAGCTTGGCCGTTTGCGTGTTCGACTTAATGCCGTTAGTTGCATGTTCGCGACAACTGGCGAGTCGTCCGTGTCCTATCTTTTGGTATAAGAAATACCGCGTCGACGTGGACACTTATAAGGCATCCGATCTCCCAACCGTTTTGGGTCGAGCGAAATTTCTTTGCATTGCATAAGGTAGATGATGCCATTGCACATACACAAGTGATCTAATTTTAGAATGACGTAAAACCGCAAACAGACAAACGAGAGGACGAGACACCAGAGCAGACACTGTCTTATAAATTCTAAGACTACAGAAAGTTAGAGCGAGTCATAGAAAGAAATCGATAAATGTTTGATCTTCCCATTTCCTTATAAATATCAACTCTTGCTATTTTCATTTTTACTTGATAGGCTGATCTTATTTTCAGCTGTCAGAAACGGTCACGTGATTTATATTATTGTAAACACATATAAATCCTTATTTATAAGTTAACTGTATGAAACTGTATGGGGAATTTAAATCGGATAGATGATTCTCGCATGGTAGCGTTGAGTCAAGATGGGTTCTGAACGGACGCGAAATGTAGTGTACAATTTCGTTATTTTATCATTTTTGTCCACTTCCTTTGAAGTGATGTGTTCTTTTGATAATGAAGGTGGAATTTTAAAAAGTGCAGATAGAATTGTTTCGAACGGTTGCTCAAGTGAGAAAAATACAAATCCTAACATTCCAAAATATATTTCCCGACACCCTCGGGATTTATCTTACGTTTCGTATGCAGGGAATTCATACGGAAACGCAGTTTATTTTTCTGGAAAAGAAGTGCTAAAATTGAAAAGAAAAGGAAAATTTTCCCACGTTGAGGTTCCGAACGGCAACTTCACGGTTTCTTTATGGATAAAGGCCGAGGGAGGACAATTTGACCCTATCACAATAGTAGGTAAGTGAAATTAAAATATACTTTGTTATTCCACACACAATGGAAATAATGGCGCTCCCGTAAGAAGTTAGTTTGACCGTGTAAAGTACGATTAAAACTCAGACGGTCAAGAGAACAAAAGCCAAAAAACAATGGAGTATAGAACAATAGATTGTACGGTAATACATTAGAACACAGTAAATGACCCTACTGTTAGTTGGTTGATTATTTGGGAATTTATATCCCACTTTTAATTTTGATCATTTATATTCTGTTCCAATCTATCAGCTTATTATTATAGTCAATATATATAACCTTTACATTATTGATAAGTGTTTTACGTCGCTTTCAACGACATAGATGCTGGACGTATCCAATCTCTCAAAGTGTAGCAATCCAGTAATCAAACCAGGAATCCAAACGCTTAACCGGCCGCCACACCGAGCCTGCCCCTGACAGTAACATAAATTAGTTTCATAATTAATGGTCGATACACTACATTGATAATAATATTAATTCCTACGATTATTGACACCTCATTCTGGCAGGGTTATAAAGTATTGCATTGCGCTAACACTACCCCAACCCAACTCGAGCCAAAACATTTGGTAATATGACATAGTAAGACACAAGTTTCTCTATGAATTTCAGGGATTCTAAACCCTGTTGATAGTGGTTAATTGTCGAAACAAAGTAATTCAAAGACATAATTTTCTTATTCTTAATCAACCTGTGTTATGTTCGTGGACCATTGGTGTCCGAGGGCTCATGTAGCACAGTTTATTTCATGTGACTGTTGACTGATGTGTCGATATGTACATCATGATTTACTTCACAAAACTTTATTTCTTTGTCTTTCGAATTCGGAGCACCATTAAAGAAAGAACCTTGAGCACAGTGTTATCTTTGCGCTCAGTCCCCCTATATTTGGTTTACATACAAATATATAATTAGTAGATACTGTAGATAATACATAAACCTTGAAGTTAATGTGTTAGTTAAAGATTTAACTTACATACATGTTGTGTTTCAAAGAAATTAGTACAATGAATAGGAAAAATAAAAGATTTCAAATCTCTCTGCATTTGTATTTCAATGCTTTAAACATGGCCCTAGATTATTGTATGGAAGTATAACAAAGAATCAATCAATCTTTTTGACATTTAATGGAAGTATAGTATAAACTCTTAGTGGAACAATTTAAGATTAATATTTCATATATCATTCGTCCAAGAATCATATTTCGCCATCACAACATCGAAATAATGATAAAGAATATATACCAAGAAGTGTTAACTGTCCGGTTTTCAGCATGAATGACGGAGTGACCTCCCGATAACTAACACCGGTTAATGTGCATTTAACTGTATGGATAACATGTTTAATGATTAACTACCCCACCTGAGTACAGTCTGTTACTTAAATGACCGTCCTAAGTCGGGATCGCATCTGTCATACAATCAATATTTTTGTAATGCCATTTCATGTATTTCATTACTTGTTACCAAGTTTTATTGTACATCTCCTTGGTGACTTTTGTCCTACAGCTAAGTCAGATGTCTTTTCCTTTCCTAATGATATGTTATCAACATGAATGACGCGTTTTGGTTTCAGGAACCATCGTAACAGTAAAGAGTATGCCAAGATGTCTGGTTTACAACCGAAATGATGTGGTTATTTGGTTGTGCGTTTTCTGTCCGGGAACAAACATGTGATAAACAACACGTGTTGGATGTGTAGTGTGCGGATATAAAATGATGTGTTTAATGTTCGGTTACCAGCATCAATGATGTGTTTAATATTCGGTTACCAGCATAAGTGATGTGTTTGATATTCTGTTACCAGCACAAGTAATGTGTTTAATGTTCAGTTATCAGCATGAGTGAAATTTTTAATGTTCGGTTACCAGCATGACTGATGTGTTTAATGTTCGTTTGCCAGCATGACTGATGTGTTTAATGTTCAGTTACCAGCATGACTGATGTGATTAATGTGCGGTTACCAGCATGACTGATGTGTTTAATGTTCAGTTATCAGCATGAGTGAATTTTTTAATGTTCGGTTACCAGCATGAATGACGTGTTTAATGTTCGGTTACCAGCATGACTGATGTGTTTAATGTTCGGTTACCAGCATGTCTGATGTGTTTAATGTTCAGTTACCAGCATGACTGATGTGTTTAATATTCGGCTACCAGCATGACTGATGTGTTTAATGTTCAGTTACCAGCATGACTGATGTGATTAATGTGCGGTTGTATGTTTAATGTTGTTCATCTTCATAAAAGATGCCTTTCAGTTCATGCTGAGTGATACATTTGTTGTCCGGTTACAGACATTTATGCACGATTGAAGTGCAAATGCCGTGGATATCTAAATGCGGTTAAATATGAAATTTCTTTTGTATGATTTCAATGGTCGAAATGCAGAAATTTCTACAACTGACTGGTTTCCTGATTAATGCAGTAATAATGTGAATTAAGAAACTAAAAGTACGATATATGAAAATAATTATGATAAAACTAATCCTTTCCCACATTTAAACCTCAAACAAACTAGCATTAAGCATTTAATAAACAAAATCCAAAACATATGAAGAAATATTAAGGAAACAGTATATATTATGACGTCATAAATCACGTCGGCATTTTAAAATTGTATCTTCTAAAATAGTGTACAAGGAGAGAGCTTTGGATAAACATTATTGCTTGCTGCTCAATCCTTATCATAATTCATTTGTTTGTGTATTGGTATGTAACTTTATTCAAATAAATGCTGTTTAAACCAAATATTAAGGAAAATAATAAATGTATATGTAAAATATGAGTGACGGAATGGGTGAGTGAATGCATATACAAATAAAAAAGACTGAAAGCGAAATTAATCATGGCACATGCCTTTTGAAGTATTACACTCTAACCAACACAAATCTCATATTACACGGACAGATTAATTATTCTCTTAACTTAAGTTGAATGAAAAGGATTATATTTTCATACACAGTTTACAAGTAAATTACTGCGCAATTCCAATACGGAACTAGATCTAATTTTTCCCCGATCAAGTTTAATAAATCATACTTGTCTGGGTGTGCATGACCGTTCAGTATTATTTTGGTATACATAACCGCGTAATATTACCTGGGTGCACGTCACAGTGAAATATTGTGTGGGTATGCATTAGCGTGTAATATTGTCTGGGTACACATGACCTTACAATATTGTCTGGGTATGCATTGGCGTGTAATATTGTCTGGGTATATATTACCGTGCAATATTCTCTGGGTATACATTACCGTGTAATATAATTTGGGTAAACATAACCGTGTAATATTGTATGGGAATACATGACCGTGTAATATTGTCTGGGTATGCATTACCGTGCAATATTATTTGGGTATGCATTACAATGTAATATTGTCTGGCTATACATTACCGTATAATATTGTCTGGGTATACATTACCGTGTAATATTGTTTGGGTATACATTACCGTGTAATATTGTCTGGGTATATATTACCGTGTAATATTGTCTGGGTATACATGACCGTGTAATATTGTATGGGAATACATGACCGTGTAATATTGTCTGGGTATACATTACCGTGTAATATTGTCTGGGTATACATGACAGTATAATATTGTCTGGGTATACATGACCCTGTAATATTGTCTGGGTATACATTACCGTGTAATATTGTCTGGGTATATATTACCGTGCAATATTGTCTGGGTATACATGACAGTATAATATTGTATGGGAATACATGACCGTATAATATTGTATGGGAATACATGACCGTGTAATATTGTATTGGAATACATGACCGTGTAATATTGTCTGGGTATACATACATACATATATATTGAATCCTATTCTTAGGTATAGTCCGTTCATGTTTACAGTGTTGGCTATATTGAAACCTATACTTAGGTATGGTCCGTTCATGTTTACAGTGTTGGTTATATTGAAACCTATACTTAGGTATGGTCCGTTCATGTTTACAGTGTTGGCTATATTGAATCCTATACTTAGGTATGGTCCGTTCATGTTTACAGTGTTGGCTATATTGAATCCTATACTTAGGTAAGGTCCGTTCATGTTTACAGTGTTGGCTATATTGAAACCTATACTTAGGTATGGTCCGTTCATGTTTACAGTGTTGGTTATATTGAAACCTATACTTAGGTATGGTCCGTTCATGTTTACAGTGTTGGCTATATTGAATCCTATACTTAGGTATGGTCCGTTCATGTTTACAGTGTTGGCTATATTGAATCCTATACTTAGGTAAGGTCCGTTCATGTTTACAGTGTTGGCTATATTGAATCCTATACTTGGGTATGGTCCGTTCATGTTTACAGTGTAGGCTATATTGAAACCTATACTTAGGTATGGTCCGTTCATGTTTACAGTGTTGGCTATATTGAATCCTATACTTAGGTATGGTCCGTTCATGTTTACAGTGTTGGCTATATTGAATCCTATACTTAGGTATGGTCCGTTCATGTTTACAGTGTTGGCTATATTGAATCCTATACTTAGGTATGGTCCGTTCATGTTTACAGTGTTGGCTATATTGAATCCTATACTTAGCCTATACTTAAGTATGGTCCGTTCATGTTTACAGTGTTGGCTATATTGAATCCTATACTTAGGTATGGTCCGTTCATGTTTACAGTGTTGGCTATATTGAATCCTATACTTAGGTATGGTCCGTTCATGTTTACAGTGTTGGCTATATTGGTATGGTCCACTCATGTTTACAGTGTTGGCTATATTGAATCCTATACTAAGGGATAGTCCGTTCATGTTTACAGTGATGGCTATATTGAATCCTATACTGAGGTATGGTCTGTTCATGTTTACAGTGTTGGCTATATTGAATCCCATACTTAGGTATGGTCTGTTCATGTTTACAGTGTTGGCTGTATTGAATCGTATACTTAGGTATGGTCCGTTCATGTTTACAGTGTTGGCTATATTGGTATGGTCCACTCATGTTTACAGTGTTGGCTATATTGAATCCTATACTAAGGGATAGTCCGTTCATGTTTACAGTGATGGCTATATTGAATCCTATACTGAGGTATGGTCTGTTCATGTTTACAGTGTTGGCTATATTAAATCCTATACTTAGGTATGGTCCGTTCATGTTTACAGTGTTGGCTATATTGAATAATATACTGAGGTAGGAATTGTTCTTTTTATCTTTTATGATATATATAATGCTATCTATTTGTACAGTAAATGGATAATGAAAAGACTCTGTTTTATGTATTTCTTCTCTAAATGTAAAAACGTACATACACTGTCTCCTTCTAGAATACCGATACACTTAGAAACAAAAACAGATAAGAAAAAATAAAACACCAAAACAAAACAGAAAAGCGAACTTGTACCTGAACAATCCCCTCCCCAGAAAAAGAATAAATAAATAAATAAATAAATAAATAAATAAATAAATAAATAAATAATATATAAATAAATAAAATCATAAGGAACTAAAAACTTTGAAACTTTTATTTCGGAACTGAATCAGAAACAACACTTTTTAAGACACCTTTCTATCAATATCATCAAAATCTCTTTGGCAGTTCTGGAAAAAAGGTCGAAAGTATAAAAATGCTACTTCGGACAAAAGGACGCCGGGCAAGGAATGATCACGAAAGCTCACTTGAGCCTTAATTTTTGAACAGGGAAATTTTGCGAAATGTGTCAACAGAAGTATAGTTCATGATTTAATAAGATAATTTTATCTATAGAGTTCAGGACCAAAAGCCCAAAATAATTCCACCGATGTAAAATCTAGCAATGCATCTAAAAATTATACAAAAGTAATATTCAAACAAATAAAAAAAATTCTACAGATACGGTACTCAGTCTGTCTGGTCCATAAATAAAAATTATGCTACAAAAGACCCCCCGACCCCACCCCCCCCCCCCAAAAAAAAAGGAAAAGAAAAGTAATGCAAACAATACAATACAGAATGCATAAATATATTGCTATTAATACGATCCGGAACCCCATAAAGTTAATAATAAATAAATCAATGCAAACAATAAAATACCAAATGAATAAGTGCAATGCTGCCAATACGGTACCGAACAAAAAAACCGAAATGATGTCACAAGTACTGTTCTGAACCATATTTTTAAAAAATGCTACTAACAGTGCCCAGAACCAGAAAATACAGAACTATCAATACGGTATAGACAAAAAAAAAATAATAATAAAATAAAAAAAAAATAATAAATAAATAAAATAATGATGATGATGATGATGATGATGATAATAATAATAATAATAATAATAATAATAATAATAATAATAATGATGATGAAGATGATGATGATGATGATGATGATGATGATGATGATGATACAAAAGTAATGACGAGGACCAAAATACCCAAAACTAACAACTAACAAAGATTAATGATACACAAGATTTGAAAACGTCATATCAGAATAAGTTAAGTAGTTACCATAGAGATGATGATCACGTGATAATAAGACCCTACCATCTGCTAGTGGCCAGACAAGGCAGTCATTGTATAACATTCCCAGAAAGAAGTGAGCGTCCTTCGTCGTCTAGCCACATCCGCCGTACATATGTGAGTATTTGCTTCACATCCATCTTGTTTATAGAAGCACTGTCTACTGTTCATTTTAAGTTTTCAGTTCTGACTTAGCATCTGCTATTGGACAGCTTTCCTTATCAGGTGTGACCGTGTCCGTGTGGAGAAACCGTTCACTGTTTACTTGCTACGTCCGACAAAAACATTTAATCAAATTAAAATGTAAGTTTGACAGTAAATGATATTGAAAGAAAACTAGTGCAGGAAGTTTGAATGATTGATTGATTATTGTTTTACGTCACTCCACGATTATTTCACGTATTTGATGACGGCACCTGCTTGATGCATGGCATAGAAATTTATTTCCTTTGCAATGGACCCATTCGAAGCAGCGAGGGATCTTTTACGTGCCACGCCTACCGTGACAGGGGTCTCGGCTATTACTGTCTCATCCGAAAGACAGGATACCGGTGTGGCCATGGCAGGAATCGAACCCCGGACCTCTTGCTCACGAGTCGAGCATCCACTGAGCCACACCAGCTTCTGGAAAATAATGTAACATGTTAATTGACAGCTGGAAGTGAGAAAAGAAAGGGGTAATCTTATTGAATTTGAAATCACTTAAAATATGCAAGGTACTCCCATCTTATATACTCATATAACAGAAAATCCATTGACAATTCCTGATGATGATGTAATTTTGTACATTAACTATCAACATATCCTAGAAATTACTCGAAAATTTCCGGTGAAGTTTCATTTTACGAACATGTTGAAAAAGGAGAAAATGGTGTTAAAGCCAACAGTACTACGTTAACTTCGTCGCGTAATGTGACTGATTTAGCCGGGCCGCTAACGTGATTGATACAGAGGCCGCTAACGTGATTTATTCGGAGCGTTATAGTGCTCCGCCAGCCGTATGACTCATCACCATTGTTTCTCGGAACAATTCCCTTTATTGCTGTAATAGATGTCTACGATCCTGGTGTGTAGTGTGGGTTCTAGCGACAATGCTGAATCAACTTGTCACTTGCCTCCGTCAAAACGTGACCAAAAATTGCGCAATTGAGCTATAAAGGAAAATTTGAATTTATGTTTTCACAAATTTGAGTTGCGCAAGGAGCCTCGTTTCTGTTAGAATCGTGATGCTAGGATTGGAAATGGTGTGTTTTATGATGAAAATAACCATGGCTATCCTGATTATCATGAGCGTTTTCCTTGATGTTATGATAGTGTTCATTCATATCTGGTAACAGTAATGCAGATTCTGAGGATGTAACATTTTGGGTTCGAATCTTTAATAGACGCTTGGGATTTGCTGTATTGATAATCGGACTACGAAAAAGGAGGTCTTATGCAAGCGCGGTTCAAGAAATTTTGTAACGAGTGGGTCCACCCCTGATGAATTTTCAGAGAGGGGGTTCATCCATATTTTTATAAATAAAATTACATGTTTTACATGGAAAAGCAAAATCATTTTCGCGGAATTTCTGTGTTGGTCCAGATCTCCAGTCCACCCCTCTGGATCCGTGCATGTCGTTCTTTCGTGTCACAACTCTGTTTATCGTAACATTCTTCGTCAGTGTGGGAGATGGCTTGGGAAGTTTATCGTGATGGCCTCTTCTTAGAACTATATAGATGAATAATTGCTAAGAATTGAAGAGGAATGAGGGGGAGGGTGGAAATAACGAACGCATCATTTATATCGGTACTTTTAATTGTTATCACAGTTTTCCCTACGTAAGACGGGATTGTGAAAATGTATGTCTAGCTCCGAAATACGATATAGTACTTCGCACTTACAGTGCTTCACTCTCCCACAGATTTGGTTTTATTTGCTTTTAAATTTATTAATGAATAAAATTATTAACAAAGTCCGGGCATGAGATTACTAGTTTATCTTTGGAGTAATCCCCCATTAAAGAAATGACCAAAAGACCAAAATGACCCCCGATCAATGAAACATTGATAGTTGATTCAGATTTTTCAGAGATGATTTATATCATCTTCGCTTCGTTACTTGTATGAGACAGGCCTTGCGTCAGACTGTACGTTTGGAGGGTCCGTTTCATACGATAAAATTATGAAGCCTACATCCCACGGGTGCCGCCACCATATCAGTGAAATAATTTTGGATTTGAAACAACAACAACAACAACAACAACAAAAATAAATAAAAAACTAACAGGAAAAATGGAAAAAAAAAGAAGAACCCCCCCCCCCAAATAAATAAATAAAGTTCGTCTGTTCTAGTTATTCCATCACAAAATTCATAACTCTACAACCATGCATTAAATTTAATGCACAGAAATTTAGACCTACATGTATAGTGCCGTCATTTACCTGATGCCATGCACAGAAATTTAGACATATATGTATAGTGGCATCATTTACCTGAGGCAAGGCAGAGAAATTTAGACCTACTACATGAATGGTGGCATGTGCTGTCGAATCCGGTCATTTGGCGCGTCCTTTTATTTGCGCATTGCGTACTTTCTCATTTCTGTATAACGACAACTGTATATTACTACTGAAGGATAGAATTTACAATGTGCCTTCTCTGTGTTTTATCATTATGGTAAAATAATATAAAACCAAATAATATCCAAACACGTCTAAATCGACAAATACAATGTTTACATCTACGGTAGAAATGACGTCATGAATGACCGAATGACCCGTCGATTTGTGCTAGTTTCATAAAAATCGATATATAACAGCTTTGCACGCAAATTCCAAATACCTATGTTAAGTGTGATTTATGCATATCTAGACATTTAAAAATGATACAAGCAAGATGCATATCGTTTAGAAGGAGGGTATGGTTATAATAATAATAATAATAATAATAATAATAATAATAATAATAATAATAATAATAATAATAATTTGACCTTTTGAAGTCAAAGGTCAAGGTCAAATCATATGAACTACATAGTGACAATATGGTAGAGCGTGGTTGATGTACTTACGAAAAGAGGAAAATATAATTTTTCTTTTGAAGTCAAAGGTCAAGGTCACATCATCTGAACTACTGAGTGAAAAAATGGTAGAACGTGGTTTACATTATAATAATCTAGTACCACGCATCCGATTCAAACCTAATTTGGATATATACTTAGATATGATGAGAGAAAAATACTTATTGGTTCTGAGGTCAAAAAGCAATGTTATGTCTTCCGTTTGAACTATATAAAGATGTATATATATATGATATATTTCCTCATGCCCTTGACTGATTCACATTATTCAGTTTTCTGGATTTTTTCTTTGCTAAATGAAATAATCTTATGTGTTTTCGTCACAGCAAGTTCCAGATCAAGTTATATCACGGTCGGCCTACTTTTGGTATAGTCGTCCATATTGAATTTGCTGGGACAGGTAACGGACATGTAGGGCTTCAAGCAAGATATCATAATGACATTATTGTTGTTATCATTATTATTATCTATCAATGTCATTATTAGTAATATTTCTTCTATGTATATTCCATTCTTTGAATATGATTTTGTGGTTGACCTTGTAATAATATTACCATATTTTATTGTATGTAACTGATTTATAAGCTGTAATGCTTTTGATTACTATACTATACTATACTATACTTGTCTATATTTCCCGGATTATAATTAGACAGGTTTGGTTTAGTAGCTAAGCGCTTGACTTGTGGCGCAAGCGACATGGGTTCGATTCCCGGACACAATGATTAAGAGGTTGTTTACCTCCTGTTTCCATGACACGATACTTGTTGACAGCGACATACAATTATAATTAACCTACTTATTATTTCTTTTTTATAGTTATGACTCGGTGTTAAATTAACCGTCATGAAGTATAACGCTCAACTTTTGAGTACACTTCGTATTGGAAGAAGGATGCATTTCTTCGATTTAGCAAAATTTATAACCAGTGTCATACTTTTATGTATGCAATTTTCCATCATACGAATCAACCAATGAACTATCCTTTTTTTGGTGATTTTTGCTCTACTCAGGCGAAATTTGAATTCTGCTTTAACTTTCGTGACAACGTTTTGACTGGTAAACTTTCTTGTTGCATATCGGTGATCGGTAGAAAGAGCATTAAACTTGTCTGTACACTTACAGATGATTAATGTATTGGATTTAGAAACAAGAAGTTCTTACAACTAGCTCCCTTCTGTCTAGGGAGAGACATAAAATACATGTTCAATGTCGACAAACTAATATTAGCAATGCAGACAGAAATCGCTGAGAGCAAAATAAAAATGATAGTGAATAGAGAGAGAGAGAGAGAGAGAGAGAGAGAGAGAGAGAGAGAAATGAATTTGGATGATTTTGTTGTATATTTACTCTGTCTGAAGGGGGATGACTCACCACACGCTGACCAGACAGAGTCTGGATCGATACACGACCTTGCGTGTCGTAGTTGACGGCTAAACATAGATCATATCTAGTGATTAACACTCACCGGTCTGCTATATAGGGCGATCGTACCTAAATCTGACAGAAGAAGACACCTAGAGTAATAAATGGCGAGGAGAGAGAGAGAGAGAGAGAGAGAGAGAGAGAGACCCTGGATTAATCGAGAAAATTCCCCAAAATATTAAATTGAGTCCTCAGTGAACGTGGCTTCTTATAGTTTAAAGTGAGATCTATTTATTTACAGACGTAGTGACATATACATCAACCCTCACGCTATAAGTAGGTCCGTCACCAAGGTCAATTTTAATGCAGTATACCACAGGGACGTGTTCAATAAAAAGAGCGCCCTACTGCGTACCCGCCGCTGGAATTTTAACATTCTTGAACGAAAGACAGCGCTCACGAAAATAAAATTACTTTCTAGTAATAATAATGATAAATAATAATAAATTTTAATACTAAATTGATTAATCAAAATAATTAATGATAAAATAAAATTAGGTTCGTCCAACTGCAGCCTGGTCATTCTAGCATAGTATAGTATAGTTTATTTTGCCTTTAGTCTTACGACTAATCAGCATTAAATACAGATACATCAATACATATATAAATATAAACATATAATACAATTGTAAATCGAGTAGAGTGTTATAATGGAGGTATAGACATTTACATTTAAGTATTGGATTTTAATTTCAAAGCCTTGATCAAGAATTTTGATAATTTACACAACGCTTTCTTGTTTTTATTTGAAAGCAACTGTACCAATTTAAACATCGATGGGTCTGTTGTAATAATATCGTTTGATATACATATATCGTAGATCGTTATATACAGGACATACTAAAATGATATGAAATTCATCCTCTCCTTCGTCAAGATCACATTTCTGACAAAAACGATCACGTCTAACCACGTCATGATATCTTCCTTCCTCAATATTAAGGTTATGTGCTGATAATCTGAATTTGGACAAGACAAATTTGAAGGCATCTGGTAAAGGTTTTCTTAGATAATATTGCATGAAAAATGTATCAGGTAAGTGTTTGTAAACAGGCATTTTGGAGATCTTTCGAAAAAGCTATTAATTTCCTGGATAAAAGCATCCGTTAAACGTGTTTTACATTCAATTAAAAACCATTCTTTGCACTCAACAGATTGTGCTATCCAGACATATCCAAGCCCAATACTAAATAAAAGGCCTTTTTACATCTTTTAGACAACTTTCTTGTGTATCAATATGATTATACATAAATTCATACACTGATTTTAAAACACAGTTGTCAGTCACAAGTAATTTCATCCAATATTTCAATATAGATAATTTTCTAAGAATACATAATGGCAGTCTTCCTAATTCCGAATATATCATGTAATTAGGGACATTTCTCTTTACATTTAAAATTCTTTTACAAAAATCAGTATGTACACGTTCAACTTCTTTACTGGTGGTAAATAGCATATTAGTCCCCGTCTTGAAAATCTTTGTGAAACACCTTGGATGTTGTATCGCGAGCGCGCGCTAGCGCTACAGTGAGTACCCTCGTTCAAATAATGAGCACTTGGCTGCTCATCGGGTGCTCACGTTTCTGAATGCAGCTTAGGCTGATGCTGTTAATATCCTGTAAAATATAAATCAATCGTTTCCGGACCTGTGATTGCAAAATTTCATTGAATCTTGTGCCCTTTTTTGCACCGCTATAAATATGCATACGGTTTATGCATTAATTACAAATGTTTTCTCTTGTTTTCAGGAATATTTGATGTGTGCAATGGTCAGAGCTCCAACAGTGGATGGCAAATAGGGATAACACGATACAATAAAGGGAATTTACCCAGTCCAAGGTTTTATTTCTCCATGCAGTCTGATAGAACTAGATCAAGTACCCGAGTGTTCGATGTGACATCATACACCCCGCAAAAATGGACTTACGTCACAGTGACGTATGACGGTGCAGCCATTAGGATGTACATAGGGCGCACACACGTGGCCACAAGCTACCAGCAGCATGGCCCCCTCTTTGGCAGCATTTCCAAAAAGTGTAAAGAAATCAGATTAGGGGGTGGTCTTGACAATATTTTTGGATTCCGCGGTGCTGTAGATGAACTTAGAATTTTCGATATACCTTTAAATCAAAGCGACATAGTTGCTGTACTGTCACGTGATCAGACACGTGGTTTAAATCGCGCTCATGCTTCGCTGTACGATGATTTTAGTAACACAAAGGGCTGGAGGAAAGCGTCACGGAGACTTGCTCAAGTAATAAAGTCTGACATCACATTGAACAGCAATACATATCTATTGAAAACTCCCCCATGTGGCAAAACCATCTGTGATAACCCTGTGCTAGTTAAAAGCTACTTGAATAATGCTCACCTACGATCTCAGAAACAATTAAGATATAGAGTTATTAACTTGAACAACGACAACGGGACTGAACCTCAAATTACTGACGAACAACTAAGGGACCAACACGCCGCCTTGCAGAATGCTTTTTCTGTCTACAATATATCATGGATGCTAGACCCGTCATCGGCTTGGGAGGTCTTTAACAGTGCGCTTCGCCGAAAATTAGTTTTAATGTCATGTGATCCTTGGGATGTAGGCGACGGGATTTGTAACAAGGAGTGTCTAAACTCCAGAACCGGATACGATGGTGGAGATTGTCAGCCGTTTATTCCGACATGTAATATATCCAGTCTAAGAAATGAACGCTGCGACTATGAATGCAACAAAGAATACCATTTGTGGGATGGCGGAGATTGTTGTAAAAATGATACGGACAGTAATCTACAATGCTTTGACCCCAAATCCCAATATAGGTCAGTTAAGATTTATAGAATCATTTTAATGGCAAAGCCGAGGTGTTAAGTAATGCGTGCATACGCTTTTGCGCGTATATTTTCTTCTATAATAAATGACAGACATTCTTTCCACAATTTACGCCACTTTGTCTTTATCAAATGAAATAATCGATGTTGATTTCTCAGATAAGTAAAAACCATGATAACCTTACAAATTGTAATTACAGTTTAATTAACAATGGTGTCATGATTACATACACGTGTGCATATTTCACGCAATCATTATAGAATATTGTGTTAATTCAATGTTATATTATTCTTTGATTTTATAAATGTTAACAAGATGAAAAATGTTCTCATAGATATGTAAATTTATAAAAAGAGTACTTTTCATTTTGTAAACAACGACTTACCTGTGGAAGATTTTGCTTGTTTTGCATATTTTGTTTTAGGTGTCTCATCCCTCGATTTTCTTTTTGTGAAACCCCTCTATTTTTATAATTTCTATCTAGGCTACTGCAATCCCCTCACCATCTCCTTAACGTTATATAGAAAATACGTATGTCGGGGTTCTTATTTCTATGTATACCTAATGGCTATTGCAACCGATTCCAAACATTTTAGCTGATATTGTATATTTTTAATATTCATCCTTAAATGTTCATTAAAATTTAATTAACGCAAACAACAGTCATACCGATCCCATATCTTAATTTGATTCAAAACTTTCGACAACAGCAACCACCACCAACGTCGTTGTGGTCGTCGTCAAGATGAAGATGTGATGATGACGATGATAATGATGATGATGATGACGATAATAATGATGATGATGATGATGATCATTATCATCATCATCATCATCATCATCATCATTATCATCATCATCATCAATATCATCATCATCATCATCATCATCATCAGGGGTCAGACTGTGTGTAGTGGTTAAGCGATTGGCTTGCGGCGCCGACGATTCGGGTTCGATTCCTGGGTTGCACCACTATGTTTAAGAGGTTGGTAACCTCCTGCTTCCATGTCGAGATATAACTGAAAAATTGTTGAAATCGACGTAAAACACCAATCAACCAACCAACCAACCAACCAATCATCATCATCATTATCATCATCATCATCATCATTATTATTATCATCATCATCATCATCATCATCAATATCATCATCATCATCATCATCATCATCATCATCATCATCATCATCAGTGGTCAGACTTGGTGTAATGGTTAAGCGCTTGGCTTGCGGCGCCGACGATCCGGTTCGATTCCTGGGTTGCGCCACTATGTTTAAGAGGTTGGTAACCTCCTGCTTCCATGTCGCGATATAACCGAAAAATTGTTGAAATCGACGTAAAACACCAATCAACCAACCAACCAACCAACCAACCAATCATCATCATCATCATCATCATCATCATTATCATCATCATCATCATCATCTCATCATCATCAGCTTCATCATCATCATCATCATCATCATCATCATCATCATCATCATCATCAGTAATATCATCATCATCATCATCATCATCATCATCATCAATACCATCATCATCATCATCATCATCATCATATGGATAGCATAAAGCAATGTAATACACAGGATTCACACTTAGGTTCAGCGCAAATTTTCCTTTCTAATAATATTACATCCTTATAATACATATATCAGAACTTATTTCCATTTCTATCAGGGAAACCACTTTCATACATTTTGTTTCTGAAATTCATCACATTCAGTACAGAAAAATCAACGAAAAGTATACCCGAATAAATTTTCAACTAATTGCCTCTTTAGTAATTGAACCCCCCTTTTGGGCAGATTTCTTGAGTAGTTATCTGAAAATAATACTCTTATGTTGTTTAATCACATTTAATTACAATTTTGCCAAAAGATCTCTATTTAGGTATCCAATTCGGCTATATGATAATTAATTTGAAATGTAAGATGTACTTTTTGTTAAATTCGTGCCATGAACTTTAAAGTAACAGTTACTATCTATTTATACTTCATATTGTTTCGTAAAAGGTCGAGAAAAAAAAAATTAAAAATAACACAAATGTTCATTACTAATGTTAACATATTTCGCAATAAATTAAATTAATGAAAACATGATTTTTCATATGAACACTTAAAATGAATACAATTATTGTATGTTCAGAAACGTTTAGACAGGCAAGTTTGTCAGATGTTTACTTTGAGATCGCCCCTAAACATGTCACTCTGTAATATGCGGTGAAATGTTTAGTGAAACATCTCAAAGTAACCAAGTGACAAACTTGCTTGTAGACAGGCACATGTAGACAGGCAAGTTTGTCAGATGTTTACTTTGAGATCTCCCCTAAACATGTCACACTGTAATACGCGGTGAAATGTTTAGTGAAACATCTCAAAGTAAACAAGTGACAAACTTGCTTGTCTACAGGCGCATGTGGTATTATCATGATCGACCTTGTTTTATGAGATTATCACAAGGTAAGCAGAAAAATGACCGCTTAATACAAGTGACCTTATATGACGAGTTGTACTAAAGGTTTGGCCTTTTGGGGCATTTTATCAATGCTATCCTCGTAGTACAGAGTGAAATATTACGATGTATTTATTCTCGCCGTTCACCTAGTCAACTATTTTGTTATTGTTGTCACTATTCTCGCCACTCACTTAGTAAACTATTTTGCTATTGTTGCCACTATTCTCGCCACTACCTAGTAAACTGTTTGTTATTTTTGTCACTATTCTCGCCTTTCACTTAGTAAACTGTTTTGTTATTATTGTCACAGTTCTCGCCTCTCACCTAATAAATTGTTTTGTTATTTTTGTCGCTATTCTCGCCACTCACTTAGTAAATTGTTTTGTTATTGTTGTCACTATTCTCGCCACTCACCTAGTAAACTGTTTTCTATTTCTTTCTATAAGAGGATACTTAGGGGTACGCGAATACAAGGAGAGGATAGGGCTGGACAGTTCGCGCCACTGTAACGTGTATCTAGCCTCTAAGCTTGGCGCAAACTTCGTCGGCCTCTCAACAATGCCTTGGGACCAACATGTCCATGATGTCTTAGGTAAGAGATGTATACTTCATTCATTCCTTTCTCCCTTTCTTTTTTCCTCCCGTCTCTCTTTTCTTTTCTTTCATTCCTCTTCCTTTTCCTTCTTTCCTTCGTTCGTTCGTTCCTTCCCTCTTTTTTTTCCTTCCTCCATTCATCTTCCCTCTTCCCTTCTTCCATAATTTTATTTATATTCTAAAGAATTCATCAAGTTGCGAGTTATAACTTTAAATATTTATATCACATTGCTTAAGGGCTTATCCTTAAGTTATTGTGAGGTGGAGGTATAAGGATTATAACAAGAAGATAACAGTTCGGCTGTATGTTTGCGCGGTATACTTATAAACATGTAAGTTATTGGTGTTGTCGTAGGGCATGGGCGGATCCAGAATTTTTTTTTCCGGTTTGAGGGAGGGTTTTCCAGTCCCGCCAGGGGGTGGGATGGGGTGGAGCCTATGATTTACGGTAAATCTATTTTCAGGTGGTGTCGTCGTACAGTATGAAAAATTTGGAATGAAAGGTCATTCCAAAGGCTTGGTCCACGAACTCGGTCACGTGCTCGGTTTGTGGCATGTGCATCATGGCATATCAGAGATGGACTGCAGCGATCCGTGTTTGGAGAAAGAGCCTTCCATGGAGCTAGGGGATCTGTGCTCCGACACAGCACCCACGCCTAGCAACAAGCTTTGCCAAAACCCGGATGGAATGACGTCATCATGTGGTATTACGTCGTTTCATAATACCCCGTTCAGGAACTACATGAGCTACGCCGGTCAGTGACATCTTTTATTTTTAAACTCGTTAATTTGAACATATTGAGGTGTTGTATTGTCCCATATGATACGAGTCCAAAATGTTCAAAACGCTCTCTCGAAATATGACGTTACATCTCTTGATCAGGGGCGCAGCTACGCTATAGGGCTATATATATATATATATATATATATATATATATATATATATATATATATATATATATATATATATATATATATATATATATAGGGCGTTACTCTAGACTCGGTGGGGACCTTTGTGACCCCAGATCCATCGGAAGGTCGCAAGGAGACATTTCTTGACCGAATGTTTGAAGCTCGAGCATCGGTATTCCGAGCAAAATCGCTCTGAGGATTGCAGTAAATCTCCTTTATTATATTGACGTGATTAACTGATAAAGTAGAATGGTCCAAAACCAGTGACAGATCTAGGATTTTTGAAAAGAGGTTATGTTCTATTTTGATATATGTATATTTGTTTCACGCCACTCCATATTATTTCATTTCTATGGTGGCGACACCTGCCTGGCGCAAGTTTTCATAATATTGCCTTAAGCAACTAACCCACCCGAAGCAGGGAGGGATCTTTTACGGGCTTTTGCATACGCATGACATGGGGGCCTCAGTTTAAACCGTCTCATCTGAATTATAGGGAGGCAGGGGTTGGTAATGTTAAATGACCTTAGAAAAATCGGAACCCACGGCCGGAATCGAATCCGGATACTCAGATTAAAAAGTCTTTTTAGGGGGTGGAGGAGGGAGGGGGGGCTTATAATTGACTTTCAAATGTGACCCTCCCCTTTATCGGAAATCGTAGACCCGCCACTGATTAGAATGTCATAACAAAGACAGATTAATTTTGTTTTTCGGTTGATAAAAATAAAGTTATCTGGTATCGTATACTTTTATCAAGAAATACAACTGAATTTGTAGCATAGATAAATTTCTTTCATCTACGATTTTTTCCCTCTTATTTACGAATATATACGAATTGATAACGAACATGTGCACGGTTGTTCATCAATGCATGTATATGCCTGCATGTAGCTACATATCGATAGTCTTTTTTCTTTAGGTGCAACTGTGTCCATTAAGAACATGTAGACCTAACTACAGCTGTGTAGTAACTCTTTGATCTCATAATCCGAAATGGATTGATATCTGTTTTTACTTTCTTTCAACTTCATATTAATATCAGTGCGCCCCCTGTAATGAGGAATCCACAACGAGGCTTCCGACTCGCCATGTCATTCGTACCATTCAAAAACAACCGCTCTGTGTGGTTACATAGCTCGAATCGCCTCAGTTATCAAAGTTTATGATTTCTATTTATGCAGGAAGCCCCACTATGCACAGAAAACTATTTCTATTGATCAATGAGCAAGTGACAATGGACGCGCACCTGCTCGAAATTGTTATCATTAAAATTCATCAAATCGCATTACGCTGCGCATTTGTACCTTCTTAATGTAACATTTATTTTCGATTGTTGACATTCTTGTAATAGTATATTTTGTTAACTTGAATCGTGTGATCTATGAGCCAGGATGAATGAGAAGAAATTGGCTTTTGCGGGGGGCAATCGTGCTAATTAAAGGCATTTATGGTGAGGGTGAACACTATTTCGTTGGGGTTAATGACGAACACTAGGTTATCGGATGGTAACAATCATTTATTGGAACACCCATCGTAATGTACTTAAATGTCACTTCAATGTATGGTAAAGATATTCTGGAATTGTGTAATTTGAAAATCTGATTTTGTAAATTGATTTTTAATGTTGAAAAAAGGAATTTGAAAAAAGAAGTCTTGAAGTTTTTGTAGTGTTAAATACATATAATAGAAAGTTGGGAGTCCAATTTGAATGCAAGCGATGGGAGTTAAGTTTGATAAAAACAAAATTTACGGGTTTCGTGTTACTCAAATACAGATGTGTCTACGGTCGCTGAAATGAGTGAAGATTATATAAAAAGTATGAATTAAATGCACTAGAATGTAATCATTAAAAAATTATACAACTTAATTTGATAAAAAGTTGAACATTAAATATTGAGTACATTATTTGTCATTGCGCAAGACGCACACCACAAATACAAATTAATGATGTAAATTAAGCTGTAATTAAAGATGAATGAATGGTTGCATGAAATAAACATGGAAATTCTGATGTACAGTAAAACTTGCGCTAACTTTAAACGGTCACTTTCTTTTAAAAAACTGCTTTTACAATGTTCATTTTCTGTGTCTTCTTGCAAAACAGACCGCTGAGTACGGGTCACCTTTATATAAAACAAGACTTTTAAGTCTTCCCTTATGTGACCTTTATACATATAATTGACTAAATTCAAAGTTTTTTTATACTGACTTCTTTAAAAATTCAAATTGTGATGATTATCTCAAGGCCATAACACAATCCCGTGACCCGTATACAGAGTTTAAGAGGGACTCCCTCATAAACTCTATATTCAAGTCAAAGGGTTATGTCAAAACCCTGTGATGATGATGATTATTATTATTATTATTTCCATGATGATGATGATCATCATTATCATTATCGTCATCATTGTCGTCGTCATCATCATTATTATTATCATCATCATCATCATCATTATCATCACCATTGTCGTGGTCATCATCATCATCGTCGCCATTTTTATTACAATATCTTTATTGTATTTGCAGATGATGACTGTACGGACCACTTCACCCCTCAGCAAGTTGCGCGGATGCACTGCTACATAGACCTTGTATATCGGCCGTGGACTAATTCCCCGTATCTTAGTCCAGTACCCCTAGCTCCCAGAGTAGGTGACCCTCTTATATACTGCTGTTATTAATATGTATATATGGGTTACTGAAAATACCCAGTAAACTTTAATCACGGCATCTCCTTTGCTATATGGCGTCTGGTAAGAATAAAAAACAAATCTGGGTTCGAGTCTTAATCTTGGTAGGAGATAATTATATAAAGTCCAGTGGTCATCATGTGTGTGTGTGTGTGTGTGTGTGTGTGTGTGTGTGTGTGTGTGTGTGAATGTGTGTATTAATTATTATTTAGTATTTTAAGCTTTTGAAACTTTGTAAGAATTTACAGGTGTTAGTATATATGGCCATATCGGCTCAGTCCAGGGGCGGATCCATGGATTGGCAAATTCAGTACACTCGTTTGAGAAAGTTCTTATTCAAATGGACTGGATAGAATGAAAAAAAAGGAATGCATATGCATAAGTATGAATAAAGAGGTGATGGTTTTGATTGATTTTTGAAATGAAAACGTTTAAAATAAAGGTAATTTTCATAGTTAAGAAATTCAATGTTTAAATATATATATATATATATATATATATATATATATATATATATATATATATATATATATATATATATATATACCAAACAGCCAAGTAAAAATCATTAGACAAAATTTCATCAACAAATATACATTTCTTTTAACAAAACAAATATCATCCCACGTAGTGGAACGAGGTGTTCTATCAGATAGTTCTTTTACAGTACTTACACTTTGTCTGATATTCTACTGTTATCACTATGGTCTAGGAATAAGTATGTGCATGTCTATTTGCTTGTTTCACTATCGTGATTCATTACTTGAAGAGGTTCATATGTATTTACTTTCTGAACCTGGGTTGTTGCAGGACTTTAACGACGGGTGTTTCATGCAAGCAGGGCACGCTTACTCCTCCCGGGCACCTGGTCTCACTTCAATTTGACTGTGGTTCGCATTTGTCTGAATACGACATTGTACACCATATTGTCCTTTTATTCCTTGGGTTCGAGATGTGGTTAACCGTTCTATACTTCTTCGTTGTTAACTTTGAAGATGATGTTTTCGCGTTTTGAATATTAAATTTCTTTACGTTGGCCTTAACCTTAATTTGTATATACATAATAATCATTATTTGTCTGTGATTCATCATTCCGCTTATTTTTTTTCTAGGTTATAGGATCAGATTCTTTCTCAGTAACGTTGCAATGGATACCGCCATTGAGTTCATATCACGTGACGTCGCCAGTTTGTGAGTTGTGCAATAGCCAAGGTGTTTTGTCACAGTATGCAAGCAATTCTACCTCATCCCACCCAAGTGGACTCTTCCATATGTGGACCCCCGATCAAGCTCAAGGTAAAATTGATTGACTATAACACAGTATGAAAGTCTAGAGCATGGAGGCTTAAGACAACCCGAATTACTGCATTCGAGGTAACTGAAATGGCACTATTGAGGGGATGGCTGATGACCGCAATCAAGGTAACTCAAACTACAAGACGACAGGGAAGTCAAATGACCGCAATCGAGGAAACTCAAACTACTAGGCTCAAGGACAAGGTAAGTCGAAGTACTTAGCTCAAGGCAAACCCAGTGGCTGCGCTCAACGTAACGCAAACGATAAAACTCGAGGTAACTGGAATGACTGTTGTCATGGTGGCACTAATTACTGCGTTCAATTAGGCTGAAGGTAATTTGAATGTGTAGATTCATGAAAACTCAAACGACTTGGTTCATGGTACCTCGAGCGACCAGGGTCAAGGTTACTCAAAGAACCAATCTCAAGGTCACTTGAAAGATTATGTTAATTAAGACTCGGGTTAATTCTAATGGCTGTGCTCAAAGTAACTCGAACGATTAAACTCAAGGTAACACTAAGAATTTCAAAGGGACTTTAATGACACCTACTTGTTTTAAGACTTTAAATGGCCTCGTAAAACAAAAAGTATACTTCATATAAAGAATTTCTTTCTATGGACATGACACTTCGTTTTTTTCAAAAAAAGTAGTTACATGCGCATATACAGGTAGTCGTTATCACACGTCTAACTGTATCAAACATGTAACTCATTACTATAGGTAGTCATTATCACGGGTATGGCCGTATCAAACAGGTAACTCCTTAATACAAGTGGTCGCTATCACAGGTATGACCGTATCAAACAGGTAACTCCTTAATACAAGTGGTTGCTATCACAGGTATGACCGTATCAAACAGGTAACTCCTTAATACAAGTGGTCGCTATCACAGGTATGACCGTATCAAACAGGTAACTCCTTAATACAAGTGGTCGCTGTCATAGGTATGACTGTATCAAACAGGTAACTCCTTAATACAAGTGGTCGCTGTCACAGGTTTGACTGTATCAAACAGGTAACTCATTACTGTATGTGGTCATTATCACAGGTATGACTGAATCAAACATGTTACTTCTTAATACAAGTGGTCGCTATCACAGGTTTGACTGCATCAAACAGGTTACTACGTTATACAGATGGTTGCTATCACAGGTTTGACTGTATCAAACATCTAACTCCAGAACACAGGTGGTCATTATGACGGGTTTGAATATTCGACGATTTCTTAGTAATATAGGTAATCAGTGTAAGATTGGTTGGTTGGTTGGTTGGTTGATTGGTTTTTTACGTTGCTTTCAACAATATTTCAGTTATATCGCGACATGGAAGCAGGAAGTTACCAACCTCTTAAACATAGTGGCGCAACCCGGGAATCGAACCGGATCGTCGGCGCCGCAAGCCAAGCGCTTAACCACTACACCACGCCTGCCCCAATCATTGGGTACTGCTGACGTCTAGAGCGTCTTCATGTTAACAGGTTTGAGTTTTGCTGAGTACATGGTATTTCGTTTCCTGTGTGTTACAGGCCCACCAGATGCTGAGCCCTGCGAACTTAGCGACAGAGCCTGGATACCCGAAGTTTTAGACTGTCTCAGATTAGAGTGTTTCCTGGAGGTGGAGTATGCCATACCGGTCATCCCAGTCAGGTAGAGTACACAGCTACTAGCATTCTGCACGAATCGGGACATGGCCGTGTAGAGGCTTGCGAGTTTGAATCCTGCCGAATATTTGATCTTATCCTTAAAGGTCATGGGAAACTTAAATTATACAAATTTATGTTTTTGCTTAAATAAAATATATATGCTTTAAATAACATCCTCATATTTTTTGTTTTTGAAAATAATTACTCGTTCTGGGGATATTGATATTTGAATATAAATGTAAATGTGTGTTGCTTCGGCAAGTCTCGCGGATTTTCTTGATTGTGATCGCTATGACGTTATATTAGGTCAATTACTATATGAACTGTATTCAAAACCTGTATGTTACACGGAGAAATGTCGTGCTTGACCTAATGTGACGTCACAATTTTTTTTTTATCTCTGTAGGGGCATTTAACTCTGTATTTACTCTTAATTACTGACTTATAAATACAATTATGCCTATATGATACGGTAGAAAAATTTGTTTTTAAACAAGAAGGTTAATTTTCCAAGTATCACTATTTTTTACAATAAAAATTTATGTTTCCCATGACCTTTAATTGTAAGAACACGTCAAACTGGGCTACTTCAGTAAAAGTATTACCGATAATACTTAGGTTTATAATGGATAATCAGACAATATTTAATAATATAGAAGGAACAACCCAATAGGAAAACTGTCAAACCATTTTTTCGTTTTAGTCACTATGATTCATATCTAGATCACATTTTCTCCATTATCCGTCTGCAAATTTTGAGCTATTGAAATTTTTTTTTATTTTTTTAATTTTTTTTTAATTTTTATTGTATTCAATATAATTATATAACATATAGTATTATACATTGTGAAGTAAAGCACTGAACACAAGTTATATACATAAAAAAGGACACAAACACTTAGATAGACAAGACAACATATAATGAAAATAGGTGATGCTGATAATTAATTATTTCAACATGATATCTTGAGCTAGGTGTTACAGACATCACCTACAATTATACATCAATGTACATCAAGATTAACCTTTCATACACACATACATACTACTTGTATTAAGTATTCATCACTATTATGAAGAGTACTATGAATAAGGCAATTACTGGTCTTGTTTTAAAGAAATATACTGCAAGTTATATTAAGTTGTTGTAAGTTATAATACAATATACATATATGTTACAGAATATGTTAATACACCTTGCATACTACAAAATATACAGGTACATTAATCACTTTCCACAAAAGGTTTCCATTTATTCCATATTTTATTAAAATGGATTGCATGGAAAGATTTGTATGCAATAAATTTTTCAATAGTATATTTAGATTTAATAAATTTTAAAAGACAGTCAAAGAAAAAGCTCTTATTTTGTTTAAAGTTTACTTGGATATACTGCTTAGTAGACAGAATTATGAAATTAAGTGCAGCAGTGTCCTTAGAATATTTTACACCAAATAAAACATTTTGAATATTAAAATTTACAATTAATGTAGTTCTGTTATAAATATTTTCCTCCATAAAGGTCGAACACAAGTACAGGTGAAAAACACATGTTCAAAAGTTTTTACTTCAGTTTCACAGAACTGGCATATGTCACAATCTTTAATATTATTTTTTTTTAGATACCAGCCTATTGGTAGAATTCTATGAATAGTACGAAATTGTAACCACTGAATAGTTGGATCTCATGTTGTCTTGAAACAAGTTGTGAATATCTCCTTTACATTTACATTAAATGTGTGACATTGATTCCACTGAAATTGCAGATGATATTACTAGTTTTGAATTCATAAACTGATATACATCTTTACTTACTTTTTCATGTAAAAACATAACTTTAAGATGAAATAGAATATATGGAATATTTGTTTCAAATTCTATATCACCTTCAGAAATGTTTAATGATCTTAAAAATTGCAGAATAGCACATTTAACACCTTGGTATGTAAGAAAGCATACATTAGGCAAATTATATTTTGCCTCAAAATCAACTTTAGATAAGAAAAAACCCTCTTCAAAAAATCACCAATTATTTTCACACCTTTTTCATACCATTCCGTTATGAATAAAGGTTTAGGATTTACTGTAATTGAAGAGTTATACCATATATAAATATATTACATGCATTTTGCATTCTACAAGTTGTTTCTTTATAACTTTTAACCAAGCACTAAATGTGTCTTTCCAAAATATATTTTCACTTCGTTTAATAAGATAACTTACATATTTATCACCAAAGTCAGATATATGACTAGTAACATTTTTGCTATATTCTGCTTCCAATATATGCTATTGAAATGTTTAGTTACTTACTGAAACCATTGCAGTAAAGAGCAGGAGTAGCTACTGCTCAAATCTAACCTGATTGTCGCAAGATTATTTTAAGAGAGAGAGAGAGAGAGAGAGAGAGAGAGAGGTTATTTCCTGATATCGATAAATGATCGATGAAATGTTGAGAGCAAAGTAAAACCTCCAACAGCCAGACTAAATATGAGATTTCTGACTTTAGGTTAACAATATGGGTGGTGTACACGTCAGAAGGATGGATAGAGGAGATAGAACTGATACACACTGACCAGAACTCAAGCTTCCTGTACGGGCCTTTCCTTGCTTTCTGTGATACCGAACTTACCATTCCAATCCAGGTCACGGCACCAATAAACAAAGTATATATGTTATTGTCTTCTGTACCAGATTCCCCAAAGTTAAAAATAAGAAGGTTTACATATATCAATGTTTGACCAGCCAATGGATAATCTAATGTCAAAAATGATGCTAACAACACTGTCTGTTCTTTTTTTTTAATGTTTTGTACATATTTCGTTTGTGATGGGCAATGCTTCTTAACTTTATCGATTAAAAGTTGATATTTACTATCAATACATAATTTTTATTTTCGCTGGCTTATTTGTTACCTCTCAATATGCGATACCTGTTGACCCTTGTTCTTTACATGGAGGATTATTTATAAATTTTTAAATGTACGTCCTTTGATTGTTCTGCTGTTACGGTGAGTGGGAGGGTGGGCCCGTAAACCGGTTTACCACACCGTTTGTTTGGCTTTTCTCAAATTAAATGACCATCCTAAGTCGGTATCGTAATTGCACTACAATCAAATATTTTTGGTAATGTGTTATATGTTCTAGTATATTATTTATATTCATGTATTGTATAGCTCCATGGTGACTTCTGCCACATAACTGAGCCAGTAACTCCTCTTTTTTCTTTCAGTATCTCACAATAAAAATATATTGAAATCGACTATTCATGGCCTAATTCTACTATAATAATTATTATTATTGTGTCATTTGCATGAGTATTTTAGCTATATTGTTGCAGCAATACACATAAGTGTTTGAGATTTGGATAAATAATTAAGCACCATACATTCCTATTTGCAGACAAATTTCCGGAGAACGGCAGCTTTAAATAGTCCTCTTATGGATTTAAAAGCTTAAAAAGCACTCTTTATAACACATATAAAAATACCAATAAGAATGATTGATTGAGTTTTATTCAACTTCACACCACGAATATTTCACGTATATGGTGACGGCATCTGCCTGATGCGGGGCATACAAATTTTGACCTTTGCAACGGACCCACCCGAAGCAGTGAGGGATCTTTAACGTGCCATGCATACCACGACACGGGGCCTCGGTTTTTACTGTCTCATCCGAAAGACAGGACGCCGGCATGGCCAGACGGGACTCGAACCCCGGCCTCCCGATCAGGAGTCCAGCTCGATACCACTAGGCCACGCCGGCTTCCCATAAGAATGTCCATTTCCATATACAAATGACATATCCGAGTTTGGTGCATTATATTCATATTTCAAAAACATATACAAAAAAACCGCATTAAGTTCTAATACATTTTGCCTTAAATTGTAGATAAAAATTTATATCAGCAATCCGCACGTGGCCATCGATGCTGTTGAAATCTCCACTGGTGAAAAACACAGAACTTGTAAAAGCTGCAAATCTATTCGATATAACCTATCACGTGACCCACCCTTTCCGACGGGTCGAGTTACCCAAGTGACGTCACCAAAGTATGTTGACAGGTAAATATATTGACTTTTTTCAACTCTGACAAGGTAGGCAATGCCCCCTTGATGCACAGACCATAGCTCCTGCGGTCGGTCTCTGTTATTTACATGGGTCAGTGGATAATTGCTCGGCTTGTCGTGAAGGCGCTCTGGGTTCGATTACCAGATAGAACCACTTTTGTTTAAGAGGTCAGTTACATTTACCTGCTGCTCCCATGTCGCGATATAACCCTGAAGTTGTTGAAAGCGACCTATAACACCAATCAACGATCAAACTGTAAGATATCAACAAGTTAAATCAAAAGCTGATGTTTACTTTACTCAACACTTGTAATTATTATTATCATCACAATAGGTACAATGTTTACCTTTAATGTTATACAAGTCTTCGTGGTCTATACTATGGTTATACATGCACTTATTTGTATTATGAAGGTCCGTCCAGCCGAATGTGACGTATTCCTACACAGTGACGGTCAGTGCGATGTCCTTGGAGAGTGTACCCTCCCCTGCTCTCATCTACAGCCAAGGTCAACCGTATTGTAGTGACGGCCAACTGGACGGGTTAGTATTTGATAAGTGACGAGAACGATAGTGATTCATTTAGAAAGAAACAAATTCAACAACATAAATTTGATTTAGGCATGGTGGCATCATTCACCTGTCAGATAATATATTTCGACTTATCAGAACATAAAAAATATTATAATAATAATAAAGAAATGAATTAAAATAAAAAAAAAAGAAATAGAAAAAAATCATACAATAAAAAAATTGAAATGAATAAATAAATGAATAAAAAATAAAATAAGAGACAAACTAAACTAAAATAAAAATAAAATAAAATAAAAATATATATATATATATATATATATATATATATATAATATATATATATATATATATATATATATATATATATATATAATATATATATATATATAATAATGATAATAATAATAATAAAGGAATAAAACAGCATGTCAATCTGTTAGATGCTATGTCGACCTGTCAGATAATGTCGACTTTTCAGAGTATTATATCGACTTTTCAGATAAATATCTGAAACTGGTTGTACGTGGCTTGATTATATACGGCATGCTTTGTCTACTAAGCGTGCCGTAATATATGTACATCATTGGAACAATCTTTTTGGGGTTGTCTCCGTGGCGTGACGTTATATGCGGTATGCTTTGTAGGCTAGGCGAAGCCGCCGTACGGTCTACATTTACTACATATTTCAGATAATAGTTTCGGCTTTTCAGATATTGGTGTCGACTTTTCAGATAATAGTGTCGACTTTTCATAACATTATATCCACTTTTCAAATAATAATGTCGACTTTTTAGTTTTATGTCGTATAATTAGATTTTATGTTGACCTGTCAGAAAAAAATGTGTTGACTTTTCAATAAATCTTGTCGACTTGGCAATTTAGAGAGAGAGAGAGAGATATGACAAGTCGACATGAAGATCAGTTTGTATTACACCCTGTTGCAGTTTATGGAATGTAATCTATCACTTTGTTCACTATGCCAATTTAAATTTAATTGTTGATAAGATAGATTAATCTAATGTCTCATAACATCGTTTGACAGAGGAGAGGAATGCGACGATGGCAATATGGCGGACGGAGACGGATGTGACGTCAACTGCAAAACAGAAAATTTCTTCAGATGTACAGGTAAAGCAACAACTTCAAGTTCGACAACTCTGTACTTATAAAATATCATCTTGTTGAGGAGCTTATTTCCGTAAGACTTACGCTTGAATTTAGTGTTTTGGAGTATAAATACGTTTTTTTTTTAATTCTTAGCGCCCTCAAGGTTGCATAATATAGACTTTTAAAAGTCCTATATTCATTTTTGTGTCGTCTGCGAACAATTGGTTAATTATCTTCGCAGACGACACTTGTGGTCTTTGGAGATACTAAACCCCCAAGCACTATCCAGTTGCAGTATTTACATATATAATCCTGAGACATATTTCTTATGGCATAGCCCATAAATCTCATTGGATAAGGTGCTCGGCTCGAGCCCGGGTCCCGGGTTCAACTCCCACCGTAATCAATCGGGCACTTTCGGATGAGACGATGAAGACCGAGGTCCCATGTCACGGTAGGCGAAGTACGTAAAAGATCCCTCACTGCTTCGGGTGGGTCCGTTGCAAAGGGATAAATTTCTATACGATGCATCAGGCAGATGCTGTCGTCATATAAGTGAAATAATAGTGGAATGACGTACAACAGTCAATCAGTCAATAAATGCAAATGCATTGTACTTCAAATTAAACAACAATCAGCTGATAATTTGTCATGAATTTGGTATTAGATCTTTATAGTGTTTAGATGGGTCTTAGGGATGAATTCGTCTGAGATGACAGTGTAAAAGAATCTATTTTTGAAGAGAATGGCTGTTCCATAGCACCGATTGTAAGTACAGAACATTTAAACTAAGAAGTTTGTATGATAATTTTCCAATCCAGATGGAGGAGGAAGGGGACACTAGTTCTTTTCCAATTTCTATTATTAAATACCATCAGCAAATACGAAAATGTGGCCAAGTTTTGCATTAGTTTAACTTCTAGTTATAACACTAGAGAAAAATTCGTTCCGAACTAGTAAAAGAAGTTGGGACGTTTCCAGACATCTCAGCTGAATTCATCCTTATCTCTGTCCAGGAGATGATAAAATTAATCTAGACCTTGTATAAGGTAGTCCCAGTTTGTGCTACTGGCACGACGGAGACGGGGTGTGCGAGGACTTCGAGAAGGAGTCCAGTCTAAAGGACTGCGGCTACTACACTCCAGAAGGCTTCGATGACCAGTGGGCAGAACGAGCTGAAGCCAATCAGGATTTCCAGCGGCCAGAATGTCCAACGTCTTTACTGACCGGAATACCCAGTCTAAGTAAGGTAAACTATGGTCAAAATATTACAAAATATTAATTTTTTCTTACTTTTGTTTAAATTAGATTTATGTGTAGTTTATTACATAGGGCCGACAGGCCAGGCCTTGTCATGTAAACCCCCCCCCCCCACCGCACACACACACACACACACAACCTTGTATATTAGATTTTGGTACAAGAAAGCCATGTCATGATAATATAAGAAAATAACGTGTGATTCTTGATGCCATGTTGCAAAGCGACAGAAGCAATTTCCATACTCCACTTTGATAAAACAATAGTGTAATGTATTAGGTCATAATCATTGAGAACAGCAAGGAAAATAAATTTTCAAACCATTCACCTCTACAGTTAAACCGGTTAACCAAGATTAGTTTCTTCACAAAGTGGTTACCGTCCCGCCCGTAGGAACAGGGGAGGAGCGGTTGGACCGGCCCACACTTTTTGGTCGATCATGGACGAATTTTTTTTTCTATCTCGTTTCGAAACGAAACTCAAATTTGAATCTTTCATTTTGAAATGCTTCCTAAGATCCTGAAAGTAACATAGTATAAAGAACCGATTCCGTGTGTTGGATATACTACAGTTTTGACATATCCAGAAATTAGAAATTGGTCTCGGATAACAAAAATAAAAGTAACAAGATCTACCATCTTTTTCTTAGATGTATATACGTCACTAATGTAGGTAAGCTGTTTCCAGAGATAGAATATGATTTGAACCAGCATGATAAAGAAAGAGTGTTCGATTTTCATTTTGTAGTGGATGCACGTCACAGAATGTTAATGATATTCCCGACACTCAGCAGTATATCCATGTGGTAGCAAAACGCTAATGTAGAGGATCCCCAATACCCCATTTTTTCCTTAAATGTCAGAATTCTTTCCCAAAAGATTATCCTTTTCTGGCGTAGTTAAAACACTATGTCCAGATGTTCTGGATTTCCTCCCCCGTAAATTTTGTGAAAGATTCGATAAGCTTGGAAACAGCAATTATCATTTCGTTTTAGATGATACATATCTGGCAGTTTTATTGTAGATACCATCTGTCCTACTTGTGATATAGTCAAGAATTGTGTGACATTCTTTTCAGGAGAAATGTCAGCCAGAATTTAACACAAAAGATGCTTGGCACCCGTGTGGGCACCTGTATGCCAAGGCCAACTTCTGGATCGAGGTTTGTTTTACTGAAGTCTTTGTGATAAATATGTATACTCAAGAGTTGAGTCCTTAAATTATGGACTTTAGAGTATTGAACAAATCAACATTTTAAAATAAAATGGAAAGGAAAATTAAGAGTGTCTAAGTTGCCCTTCAGTGACAGAATGCATCAAGATAACCGAAATAAAATTTTATTCTCAAACTAGTTTTATGTTATCTTTAAGGTTTACTTTGCAAAAGCGGTCGTGGCTACAGAAATCATTATTCACTTTCGATCAGATGGAACGAGCGAATTCGATCTTAAGCCGCACATCATGAGAGTGGAACTTCTAACACCGGAAAACAAAACGGTAACACTAAATCCGGAAACAATTGCCGTCTCTTGTAAGCGTAATCCTTTCCACATTCCAGTTACCAAAGACTTGACACAGCCTTTCTTTTTGAGTAAAGGTAAGATCAGCAGTCGTGTTTTCAACAAATGTTTATCATACTAGGACAGTTTGAAATGTCATAAATCGTTTTTTCTTTTCGATCTGCGTTCTTGTACACGTCTTTCATTTATCTTTGATCCGCCACTGATAAGATAGAACATCATTGTTTTATCATTGTAGAATTTACTCCTTTGTTATGTATCCTTCACAACTTCAGTTTCGTTTTACGTATATTAATCACTGAAGCGAAAATATGTGCAAAATGTCGAAAGACTGCTAAGAATAAATATTTGTTCAAAGTTTGTCAAATATTCTCATGAAAACATTATAAACTTAAAGAGGCGCTACCCCCCCCCCCCCCCCCCCCCAGCCAGAATTTACAGCTATTGAAACAAAAGGCATTGATTTGCCATTTTTGTAGGATTTCCAAAGATACAAACTTTTTGTTAATACAAGAATTTAAACTTTGCTTCTGCAAAGATCGTGCATTATTTATAAAATAAAGCAAAATAAAACAAAATATATCGATTTAATAGAACAAACTTAAAAATTATAGACTGTTTTGATTTAAGGTACATGTATGTATTTTATTTTCATAGGGGTCCGACTTCGTTTTGATGCTTTCAATATCAGTATAGGCGGTGTGCGCATGCGCTCTTCTAAGTATCTGAATCCTGTGAACATAGCGGCCTGTAAGGAATCTGAGGTATTTAATCCCAAGTCCGGGATGTGCGTGGGGAAAACATGTTCCCTTCCCGCTTGTGACAAACTCTACTTAAATAATGGACGGAGCAGTTGTAGCGGCTTCAGAGAAGGCGACATATGTAATGTTACATGCGACAACGGGTAAGACAGCATTTTATGACTTGGGTCCGTTCGGACCACCTTGCTCTTTTCCGTAGCGATTTTAACAATTAAGCTGAATCTTTAAAATTATTTAAAAATACCCCCCAAAAACAATGTAATTCGGTACAATTTTTATCAAAGAGATAATCAAAGTCCCTTAAACATAAATTATGAAGAACATAAAAAGGCATGTACATTGCTTCCAACAGTATTTTATTTTACATTCGTTGTTTTAAAAGCTTGCAAGTGTAGTTTTCTTGTATCGGAAAGAGCAGTTATCCGTCAGAAAATTGGTATAAACTATGTACAAAGGAAAGATAACTCTAACGAGTGTCTATTGCAAATAAATTTGGGTTTCTTAATTTCTTTATTTTTATATTTTGGAAACCAATCATACTGTCTAAGACTGAAATGATTATTTTTTGTTTATTTTAGGTACCGACTTTCCAATGGATTAAATGAGTACATATGCCTGAACGGGAGCTGGGAAAACCCTTCCCCCTTGCAGTGTATCCCAATCCGTTGTCAGCGTCCGGAAATCCCACTGGCCATAGTGGCATGTCCATACGGGACCGACCTCCACCAGAACTGTACCTTTAAATGCAAATCCCCGGCACGACTTCAAGGTACGATCTTATAAACTCTTATAAATAACTCACGAGACCAGTATAATTTCAATTTAAATGGTGGTAATGTACTAGATTCGCGGTAGAACATATATGAGAAGTCAAAAGCCATCTCATGACAGAGCTATGCATAAAATCGATACTCCTTAATTAAGGATGATTGACAATGGTTTAGATATGATATGTATCAGGCATTGGTCCAAAGTGAGGGACACAAGTGTCGGGAGTCGCTTTAAAATTCATTAAAAATTATCCTTCATGTTTTTCTTTTGGTAAAATAGGTAAATTTACTCTTTAGGGCTTGTTTGAACATCTCAGAAAAATTGCCATGGATGCCCCCTCCTCGGAAAATTTCTGGTTATACCTTAATACATTCTACAATTACATGTACAGTCAAACCTGTGTATTAAGGTCAGCTAAGGGAAGAGTCAAAAGTGGCCTTTATAGACAGGTGACCTTAATACAGAGGTCAATTATTTAGGAAAACATAGAAATTGGGAATGAAAAATGTGACCTTTATAGATAGGTGACCTTTTAATAGAGGTGGCCGCTAAGACAGGTTTCACTGTACATAATTTATATATCATAAACTTCAATTTGGTTATGAAGGGTTGAGCACTGCACGGAATATATTTTAACTTTCCTTTGCCATTTATGTAACTATTACACAAGAATCGAACTCTGATCACGTGTTTATAGAGCAAGATGCTTTATTTACTACATTGACTTTATTCCCGATGTCATATATGGCATAAAGATTGAGCAGTAGTGCACGATCTAGTGAAGTACCTGGCTACAATGGAGTCTAACTTGACTCCGGCAAGAATCATCCACTGGATCGCAGTCGAGTTCTGGCTTGAAGAGGGAGAAGAATTAAAGTTTAAATAGGTTTTAATAAATATAATTAGTTCAGTAATATTCCAATTAATAATCATGAAAATTGCCATTTCAAGTGCTATAATAAAATTTATGATTTTTTGTTTTGTTTTTCTTTTTGTGTTTTGTTCTGTTCTGTTCTATTTTGTTTTGTTTTGTTTTGTTTTTTTTTGATAGTTTATATATATATTTTTTTGCTTGTTTTTCAAGGGGGGGGGGTTGGTTTTTTTTTTATGAAAAATGGTTTTCTGAGCGATCGTCATTCCAGGTGTGGGCACAACGCTACAGTGCGAGGCTGATGGCTATTGGTCACTTCCAACGTCATACTGCCAAGTCCAATGTCCGTCTCCACCCAGTCGTTATGGCAACGCCAAACTGATAACAAAGAAATGCAAGCGCGGTACCCATGCAGTTGGAACTCGCTGCAGGTTCAAGTGTAACAAAGGGTACCATGTGAAGGACAAAAAACCTACCAAGTAAGTCATGGCCAAGGGCGTTGCTTTCAAGAAAATGTTTTTCGTACATTTCTGTGTATGAGAGCATGGTAAGAATACCATAATGTTGGGATTTTTTTCTGCGAATGTCAATATTTCAAAGAAATAACTCTTGAACGACAACTGTCAAATATCTCGTGTCTGTTTTCTTTTTGTTTATTATTAACAAGTAGTTAAGGACGCGAACTCACCAAAAAATTTTCATCTCGGAATTTTACGGTTTCAGTATTAACAGCTAGCGTTCCAATTTGTTTTATCTCGACCTAAAACCAAAATTGACCAGTCCAAAACGAAGTAATCTTAGACTCCACCAGGCAACTACATCTAGACATAAATGTCAAATTTGACGTCATCTAAAACTTGATAATTAGTCTGAATAGATCACATATTCAAAAGTAAATTATATATACTTTTAAATACATTGGGGACATGGAATACGGCTATTTCTTTTTCAGAAGGAATCTGAAACTGATATGTGGCGAGGGAGGCGAATGGAATGGCGACATGTGTACCAGGATTACATGTTTACCCATAGATCCTGTGTTCACGGGTCTCTATTCGTGTACGAATCTCAACTACGCCGGCAGTAAATGTACGCTCCGCTGCCCAGGTGGACAGGTAATATGCTAGTATGCCGACAGTAAATGTACGCTGCGCAGTCCAAATGGACAACTGATATATTAGTATGTCCGCAGTAGGTGACACACCGCTGCCCAGGTGGACAGGTAATATATATATTATGCCGGCGGTAGGTGACACACCGCTGCCCAGGTGGACTGATAATGTACTAGTATGCCGTCAGTAGGTGACACACTGCTGCCAAGGTGGACAGGTAATATATATATTATGCCGGCGGTAGGTGACACACCGCTGCCCAGGTGGACTGATAATGTACTAGTATGCCGTCAGTAGGTGACACACTGCTGCCAAGGTGGACTGATAATGTACTAGTATGCCGTCAGTAGGTGACACACTGCTGCCCAGGTGGACAGGTAATATATATATAATATGCCGGCGGTAGGTGACACACCGCTGCCCAGGTGGACTGATAATGTACTAGTATGCCGTCAGTAGGTGACACACTGCTGCCCAGGTGGACAGGTAATATATATATAATATGCCGGCGGTAGGTGACACACCGCTGCCCAGGTGGACTGATAATGTACTAGTATGCCGTCAGTAGGTGACACACCGCTGCCCAGGTGGACAGGTAATATATATATTATGCCGGCGGTAGGTGACACACCGCTGCCCAGGTGGACTGATAATGTACTAGTATGCCGTCAGTAGGTGACACACCGCTGCCCAGGTGGACAGGTAATATATATATTATGCCGGCGGTAGGTGACACACCGCTGCCCAGGTGGACTGATAATGTACTAGTATGCCGTCAGTAGGTGACACACCGCTGCCCAGGTGGACTGATAATGTACTAGTATGCCGTCAGTAGGTGACACACCGCTGCCCAGGTGGACTGATAATGTACTAGTATGCCGTCAGTAGGTGACACACTGCTGCCAAGGTGGACAGGTAATATATATATTATGCCGGCGGTAGGTGACACACCGCTGCCCAGGTGGACTGATAATGTACTAGTATGCCGTCAGTAGGTGACACACTGCTGCCAAGGTGGACAGGTAATTCCTCTTAACATAGGGGAGATTGTTTGATTGATTATGCATCATTCCACGATTATTTCATGTATATGGTGACGGCATCTGCCAGGAGGAGAGTTACAGTAAGTATGTTTACGGTGTATGTGATGTAATGTAGGTGCTTGTCACGTGACCGAGAGGTCCGTGCTCGAGTCCCGCTGCAGTGGACTTTCCTGAAGAAGGATCTTTTACGTGCCACGCCAACCATGACACGGGACCTCGGTTTTTAATGCCTCATCGGAAAGACAAGACACCGATGCATCCATGGCAGGAGTCGAACCCGGACTTCCCAGTCACGAGTCGAGCACCTTATCCACTGAGATACATCGGGGAAATCCTTTAAGTAATCATTCTGTAGTATATAATGACATAGATTTGAGTGCTGTCTCCCCCTATATGTTCCTATAACATGAATGACTATACGGCAACTCATTTATCTCTAGGGAATTCAAGCGATCAAGTGCACAGCAAAGGGAGACTGGACTGACGATTTCACCATGTGTCCATCCGGTATCCAGGGCGCATGCCCAGCCCTTACGTCATCAGGGGATATCATTTTCCATTGCCCAGACAACTACGTTGGTAAATCAGAAGCATTCAAGTACTCTCTTGTCATTGTAATATGTGAATCAGGCATGTAAGAGAAGTTGGGATTTGTTTTGGTGGGATGGTTGGACCACACTCAAGAGTATTAATTATAAGAAAAACACAAAAACTAGTTTCATAATGAAAAAAGAAAATAAAATAAAAAAAAAACCTTTTTGTGCATATTCGAACATTTTTCCCCGCTTTCCTTCTGAACTAGCCACATTTTCTTTGAACTTGGTGATTAACAACAGCTCTGCTTACATCGACCTATTTACGTCCAATCTGAGTCACAGATGAAATCGTAACCTCGATTTTTACGTCACTTTCAACGTCGCGGCATTGAAGCAGGAGGTAACCATTCTCTTAATCGTAATGGCATAAAACGGAGAATCGAACCTGGATCATTTGTACTTGAAGCCGAACGCTTGTCACTACACGATGTCTGCTTCTCCGTAACTACTGATGCACACCGCGCAGATCACTGTAAGAGAAAATGGTGTCGGCGCTGATAGATGAAAGATCTTATCTGTCAAACCGACTGACCATTTCAGATCCACCAAATAAAAAACAACAACAACAACAACAACAAAAAAACCCCAAACAAACAAACAAACAAACAAAACAAAACAAAGAATGGTTGAGTACGGTTTAGTTACGCTAAACATTGGCAATCCTGTCACAAAAGCTTAATGTAAAATTCAGTGATGGATCAAAGATTTCTGAAAAGGGGGGGGGGCGTGTGTGACAGTCAAGTATTAGCCAAAACACATAGCCATTTTGGATGCCAAATCTTTAATTTTACTCATTATTTGAGTGTTTTCAACCTTATTATCTATATATGCCTTGTAAATTTCTGGCGAAAAAGGGGTCCGGACCGCCATGCAGGTCTCCTCTAAATCCGCCACCGAAATTTCAGACATTAACCTCAATGCTTCCCACGTGAATCCATCAATTAATGACATTAATGACATTATTTACAGGGTACCAATGCGAAGTAAAGTGCATGTTACCAAACTCCAAACCAATCATGGCCGGTAGGACAAATAAGGTTCGGGGCAAACTAAACGGACCAATCACTACCTTCCTTACAGTTCATCAGTTAACCTGTACAGCTTTGTTGGAATGGCTACCGGATCCTTCGACTCTGATGTGTGTGCAGAGTTGCAAAGCGGTGAGTCTTACAGTGTTCTGTACAATACCATATACAATAGGCAATTGTAAGAAACCAATGTTACAAGAAAAATTAGGTAGCTCTGTTATCAGTAGTAGGAGTTTTGGTAATTTAAGTGATGTTACACTGAAGCTGTAAGTGTACGGCACTCTCTATATACGGTCTTAGTTGTATTCATCTCCTGTATGTAGTGCTGAAATATTTTGTGACATTTCTTTAGGACGTCAATGGCGGTTGTGGCTAGCCGAATGAGAGATCCTTACTCCTACCGGAAACCAGTAACTTGACTGATCACCAATGTCCTACGTCGCACCGTTGTCACTATTTTGTATGTTTTCACGTCATAGATAATGGTTTGTCAAATATAATAGAAATAGAATAGAAAAAATTCAAGAGCAACGTCTAACGTTGAATGATACGCCTGTCGTTTGAACTGAAGCTGGAAACATGAGCACTGTGACCTCGACATTTTAGATATGACCTCGGTCTAATGTCATGACACATCCTTGGGTCCTGGACAACAATTCTTTGAAATATTAATCAAATCCACACAAGAGGTAGAAAGTTACGACCTGGACAAAGATTTACTCATCATATGCACTGTGACCTTGACCTTGGAAATAAGACCTTGGTTCAATGTCATGGCACAGCGAAATATTCAAATCCTTGCAAAGATAAAAAGTTATGGCCCAGATAAGAATTTAACTGACATGAGCACTGTGACCTTGACCTTGCAGTTATGAGTTTGGTCCACACCCACAATTTCACAATTCTGTGAAACATTATTCAAATCCATGCAAGGGATAAAAAGTTATAACTCGGACAAACTATAGGGAGACTTACACCACACAAAGCGCCATAATATAATGCGCCCCGTCTGAAGATGAGCGTGTAAAGATGCATAATTGTATAATTTTCATGTGACATTTTGTTCTTCTTTATCAGAAATATATATACGATGGCTGGTGTGACGCAGAAAATAACAGAGAAGTGTGTGAATGGGATGGGGGAGACTGCTGCGACTCAACATCAAAAGATGGCGTGGCTATTCCATTTCCGGAAACTTGCAAGGAGCAGTGCGCATGTCTGGACCCAAACGCTGAAGAAAACAAAAGAAAAAAGACTAAGAAACAAAGGAGAAAGAAAAAGAAAATGCGTAAAAATAAGAAATCCAGTAGAAAGACTCTTATGAAAATAAAGAGTAAGAGAAATACAACTGTGGCACAAACCGTGCGATATTTAAAAAAATTGACAAGTCTGTTAGGTGACACCTTGTGACGAAGATGTAACTAATAACATTTATGCCAAAGACTGGAGAAAAAAAGGGAGGTAACTTATCATTTATAGGTAAATCAGTGTATGCCAGTGACGGTTCTTGATCTCATACTTTTAATAAAATATAAAACATGTCTGTTAGTTTTTCTATCATGATAATCAAAAATCACCTCAGGCTATATCGGCAGTTTCATACCGAATGTTATTTTATTTTTCCTTTCATCTTAGATTCCCTAGACGGCAGTCAGTATTTTAGTTTTGAAAGGTAGGTCAAAGATCAGTCAAGGTCAAGGTAAAAAATGGTGCCAATGGAAAGGTCTTGTCACAAGCAATACACATGCGAGATATCAAATCCCTATTGCCATTCAAAAAGTTTAAGCCAAGGTTAAAGATTTTTTTCTCAACAAAAATAGACTGATGGACAAGCCAAAAATCACTAGTACATGGTAGACATATATGCTCTCGAATCTTTGATTCCGAGTGCATAAAATTGGATTTTTAAGACCAAGTCGATTTTGATTTTAAGAAGTTTTTCAAAATAAAATATATTTTTTCAGTATCAGCAACCTTCATGAAGTGACTTGTTATATGAACGCGACTCTTACGACATGTAAGCGTACCGTGACCTTCACCTTGACAAGAGGTTGATCACGTGACGTTGATCACCTGGGTTATATAAAGCTACACCAGGCATATAACAACAGTATGTCGGCGGTTTGTGTTGTCATGGAGATGAGAGCATCCGGAGAAAGTCAGAATCCTAATCATTGCTTTGAATTTGTTTGCCAAATCTCTTTCATTATTTATGTAATCTTGTCGCTTAGTGGATGCCGAGTCAAGGTGTTGACCAGAGAAGTAACAAAATCGTAACTTTTTGGCTTGTTTTAGGATTGTCATTATTGTCTGGTTATTAGTCAAGGACAATCAGAATTATTTTATCAGTCATTCATACGGTGGCGCTGGTTACCCAGAGAACACAACCTGCCCTTGCTACCTACACTGTAGTAAAGCTCCCTATTCGCCCAGGCTTGGTGGTTACCCAGAGAAGACAATCTACCGTTGCCACTCACATTATGGTAATGCTCCGTACTTGCTTAGGCGTGGTGGTTATCTAGAGAACACAATCTATCCTTACCACTCACACTATAGTAATGCTCCCTATTCGCCCAGGCTTGGTGGTTACCCAGAGAACGCAATCTACCTTTGCCACTCACATTATGGTAATGTTCCCTATTCGCTCTGGCTTGGTGGTTACCCACAGAACACAATCTACCTTTGCCACTTACACTACCAGTATAGTAATGCTCACTATTCGCTCAGGCTTGGTGGTTACCAAGGGAACACAAACTACCTTTGCCACTTTACACTACAAGCTCACTATTCTCTCAGGCTTGGATTCAAATCCAGGCTTTACAGAATATGTACTACCAGGCTGATCACCATCCGGATTGATCTGGACTGATAGAATGGTCTACGTTTTGCTATGGTATCATAAATATCCTTACATCTTAATCTACAAGAATAGAATATTTCTAATTGTACCCAGCGATGATAGTTAACAATTCCAGGAGGTGCGGTCGTCAGACTTTTAAAGCCAGTGTGACTGAGGATCAAATAATCTTGTGCATCATAAGCAACACAACAAAGAAGAGACATTTGTAAATTTCATTGGATTTTGATTGTCTACCATTTACGTCAATTCAATATTACTCACATATATGGCGACGGCGTCTGCCAAATGAACTGCATAGAAATCTATATCCTTGCATCGGATCCTCCCGAAGCATTGAGGGATCTTCGACATGTCACGCCTACTGCGATCTCGGGTTATACGGTCTCATCCGAAAGATAGGACACGGGTGCACCCATGGCGTGAGTCGAACCCCAGCCTCCTGGCCAGGAGCCAAGCACCTCATCCACTGGGCTGCACCGGCCTCGGATCCATCCGAAGCAGTAAGGGGATCTTTTACGAGGCAAATACTGCAAGTCCCTGAATCTACCTGACTGTAGTATGATTGAATGATTGAATATTGTTTTGTAGACGTCACTCCACGATTATTTCACGTATGTGGTGACGTCATCTGCCTGATGCACTGCATACAAATTTAGTCCTTTGCAACGGACCCACCCGAGGTAGCGAGGGATCTTTTAAGTGCCATGCCTACCGAGACATAGGACCTTGGTTTTTATTTTACTGTCTCATTCGAAAGACAGAACACCGGTGCGTCCAGGCAGGAGTCGAACCCGGAACCTCTCCATCACGAGCCGAGCACCTTATCCACTAGGTCACACCGGCTTGACTGTAGTATGAAACTGAAAAGGTAAGTACAAACAACCATGATATTTAAATTATTCATGTGAATGTTTCAACATAGTATTTTATTTTTACTTTTATAAGCATGATTTCACATTCATTAAAAAGTATATAATAAATATATAAAATATTACTTATCAATGTAAATACTAATACAAGACTAGGCTTTACTAAACATCATATACCTGAACGGAATTAGTATATATGTACATTACTATAATATACGATAAAGTCACATGATCATTTCTACATTTATGATACAATTAGTGCTGTAATATATGATAAAATAATATCAGTTACCTGAAGTATCTACAGGTATATATGATGACATACACTGAGAACAGGGTGTACATCATGTCAACTAGCATCAAGTGGACGTATTTATGGAACATAATATATTATTCAACTATACTAACTTTCTTATTGCAGTGACGTTTATTTATTGCACAAAAAAGTCTTCATAAGAAGTGTAATTATATACATGTATTTAGAAGATGAAAAACATGTCTCATCAATTTTTGGCAAATTGGCTTTTATCAAATGACATGAGTATATGTATGAAACCAATAGGGCCAAAACTGTCACTTCTAGAGTGTCTACAAGGTTTTGTTACAGACACACCCACGCACCCACGAACAGTACGGTTACTATATCCACCCATGGTTACTATATTTACCCATGCGAGGGGATAATAATTGACTCTGCTTCACTTTGGGGTTTACAGCCTCACTACACTATGACTTTGAATGTCCGATGATATATACATAAATGTATTATATATATGTTATATTATCAACAGACCAAGTCATAATGTATTTCTTACTTACACATATACAAAAATAAATACTGTTACATATAGTCAACTACATGATCATCTCTCATTTATTTTCCAAATAGGTGCTTATATCTGAACATGCTTGAAGTACGTGTAAATGAGTGGGCTGGTGCTACTTTCAGGGTGGGTAGGATTGCAGGTGGTACTAAATTTCAGCCCTCTAATACAATATTGATTGGTGCTACTTTGGATTTGGGTGCATACGACTTTAGGTTTGAGCTGTCAGCAGGTGCCCCCTGGGTTAAGTTTATTTCTGGTGCTACATGAGAACAGCTGTCTACAGGTGTCACTTAATGTGAGATGGCTTCAGGTGCTACTTGAAGAGGTGTTCCCTGAAGAGACCTAGCTGTAGGCGTTCCCTGAAAAAGACCTTGATGCAGGGTGTTCATGAAGAAATCTTACAACAGGTATTCCTTATAGAGACCTGTATGCAGGTGCTATTTTGGAGCAAGCTGTCTACATAGGCTGGGCAGGTGCTATATGGACTGAACCTGTGGTAGGTGTTACACTGTAAGAACTGATCGCAGAAGCTACTAAGAATGCTATTTGCATCAATCTCATGACTGTCACCTACTGAGCCCTCTTTTATGATCCATTTGAGGCAGTGTTAAAGGATAAGGTATCTTTATTCTATATGGAACCCTCTACTGTGAATGGCTGGAAGCAGTACTGGATGGTGAATTTTCTCTATTCTGTAAGTTGACCGGTCCTTGAATGGTCAACGGAATCCTGAGGGTACTGAGGGGATCTGACACATAACCGTTCTTATCTATGGTGGGATACTGCATTCGGTAACGCAGCTCTTCAACGGGAACTCCACTACAAAATAAATACCCCAGTATTATTCAATAACAGATATTTCAGATGCGAAATAAATGTTGTCAAATAGTGTTCAATGGATTTGCCTATAAATATCAAAATAAGCTAACAAGATCATGTATATCAATTCTCCATACATTTTATGTTCCTTGTTAACAACATTACCAAAACCAAAACTAAGGCAAATTTGGAAATGTAGGTCATAGGTCACGGTAAAGGTTATCAGGTCAATGACCTTGGTGTAATTTGAAAGGGCTTTATTACTGGAGTATGCTTGCCAAATATATTAAAATCTCTGTCTCTCACACTTCAAAATTTATTCAAAAGTTAAATCTGACAACAAAAAGACAAGCACCAGACAGGTAAAAAACAATCTATTGATCGGGGGCATAAAAATATTCCAAAACCTACCTCCGCTTAGAGGCTTCCTGTTCCCAATGAGTTCGTAAAGCCATAACATTTCCTGCAAGTGGCGGAGTTTCTCTACCTCCATCTTCGATACTGGAGTTGTCTCCCTGTAGAGAACTGGCAGATGGCACATTGCTTAACATGGCGACAGCTTGAGACTGTTTACATTCCTCTAAGATTGGTATGATGTCCTTAAATTCTGGGCGTTCCTGAATAGAGTATAAAAATAAATGCACAAGAGTGTACCGTTCAAAGGAATCAAGTTAAGACAGAGAAGTGAAGAAAGTCAAATCAGATCAACAAACAGATGGGAAGACAGATGGATAGACAAACAGATGGGAAGACAGACAGGCAGACAAACAGATAAGAAGACAGACAGACAAACAAATGGGAAGACAGACAGACAAACAGATGGGAAGACAGACAGGCAGACAGATAGGAAGACAGACAGATAAACAGATGGGAAGACAGACAGGCAGACAAACAGATAGGAAGACAGACAGACAAACAGATGGGAAGACAGACAGACAAACAGATGGGAAGACAGATAGAAAAACAGATAGAAAGACAGACAGACAGACAAACAGATGAGAAGACAGACAGACAGACAAACAGATGAGAAGACAGACAGACAGACAAACAGATAGGAAGACAGACAGATAGACAAACAGATAGGAAGACAGACCGACAGACAAACAGATGGGAAGGCAGACAGACAGACAAACAGATAGGAAGACAGACAGATAGACAAACAGATAGGAAGACAGACAGACAAACAGATGGGAAGACAGACAGACAGACAGACAAGCAGATGGGAAGACAGACAGACAAACAGATAGGAAGACAGACAGATAAACAGATGGGAAGACAGATAAATAGACAAACAGATAGGAAGACAGACAAACAGATAGGAAGACAGACAGATAGACAAACAGATGGGAAGACAGACAAATAGACAAACAGATAGGAAGACAGACAGACAGACAAACAGATAGGAAGACAGACAAATAGACAAACAGACAAGAAGACAGACAGATAGACAAACAGATAGGAAGACAGACAAATAGACAAACAGATGGGAAGACAGACAGACAGACAAACAGATAGGAAGACAGACAAATAGACAAACAGATGGGAAGATAGACAGACAAACAGATAGGAAGACAGACAGACAAACAGATGGGAAGACAGACAGACAGACAAAATAATCCCAAATTATCATAATGACTTACATCACAAACTATTAGTTAAATCTTTTATAACAGACACAACACAAGTACAATGTGAGATTTTTCTATTATGGGTGAATGTTTCGTTCAGGTGGTCATTATGAAAACTCTGTTTGAGGCAGATGACTGATAAAAACAGGTGGCCATTAGGGCAGGTGATTGCTGAACATTCCGACCAGTGAAGTCTGGATTCTGAGCAACTACCTGTCTGTCTTGCCCTTATTATTATCAAACTACATTATGTGATAACTGTTTCAAATAAACAAAAACCAGATGTGTCGCTATGCTATGAGTTCCCCGCTGCTAGCAAAAATTTTCAAATGACATATTTTGAACATCACATATAGTCCAAGGGCCATAACTCCTGTAAAAAACTTTTGGGCATGATTCCCCTTACAATATGCATATCTACATATTGTGATCTTTGTACCAAGCTTATTTTTCATTGATATCCTTCTAAGGGTTGAGAAAGAGTTGTGAAGACAAGGTAAATTTACTATATGTGCAAAAAAATCTAAGCCCAAGGGCCATAACTCTTGTAAAATATTTTGGACATTTTTTGGTACCAAGTTTCATTAATATCCTCTCAATGGTTTAGGAAGAGTTGTGAAGACAAACTGGATCATGACCGAAAAGACAGAAAGACGGCAAGGTGCAATACTATATGCCCCGAACCATATATTTCAAGGGTATAACAAGAAATGAAAAAAGGTATTCAAATTTACTTTGATTAATTCTTTACTTTCTTTATTCTGAGATTTTTTTTATCAACATAATATCACACTGATGTCATAGGACTGACCTCTGGATTAGCATGCCAACTCTTCTGCAGTAAGGCGACGATGGGTTTCGGGAATGTGACGGCTATCGGTGGTCTGGTGGTATGGTAAGCCATCTCCGCTGCTGCCGCCGCTAAAATACACACAGTATCAAATTAAAAGAGGTACAAATGTACAGTATAAGCACAAACATAGCGACTTTTACCTTGAAAAACATGCTTAACCTAACCTTGACACTGCCTCCAGCATCAATAGCCATCATGCCTCAGTCAGTGGTATCGGGCAGATTTCAATTAGCTAACGTCTATTTACAAGCAAACTTTGAAAGGCAATCTGACTCAACCATGTCTGACTTCCATACTTTTTTTATTTTGAGTAGTGGAGAACCTGTATATTTTCGCTATGTTTTATTATTTTTAGTACTATTTTTATTTTTTTGCGATGACGTTGTTCCTTAGATTAGATTTAAACCTCATCGACGTGTGAGGACTCTTTGTGGTGGTGTATTTCTTTGTGAGGGCAATCCTCCTGAATACTTTGAAAATACACTGCTAGCAAAAAGGAATGGTTTACACTATCTTTGTCACATGATGGTCAGTATTATCTTCAGTGACTCCTTTATCAGGATTTAATTTGACAGAGTATACATTCCCTTAAAAACAGAGTAACTTTTAATTGTATGGGCCAAAAAAATTAAGGCTGTCCTAATGGGACAAATACTCCCCCCCCCTTCTTGCGGCAACAAAGGTTGAAGCATGCATTAATTCATCTCAATTGCAAGATACATCACTGGTATAAGTGTAATTGGTGTCCCACTTGTGCGTTTTGAGAAGCTTACTTTGAGAAACTTCTTAACTTGACAGAGAAGCGGTTAGGGTGATTCCTATATAGCACCCTCCCCCAAACTTTGTTTGAGGGGGGGTAAAAAAAATGTAATTTTAGGTATTCATAGTTGTTACAGAGATATTCTACACATTCCAAAAACATTTATGTCAATTTCATCCAAAGGTCAGTTTCCAAAATCCTCCTTGCAATACATAAATACAGCATGAAAATTGCATTACATACATGGCGTAGAAAAATTACCTGGTTTAAGATGAGCAAAGGGTAGTTCTCCTGAAAGCAGCTCCCATATACATAACGCATAACTAAATATATCTGCTTTCAAACTGTACATGGTACACTGGGTAAAAATTTCTGGTGCCATCCAACGCAAATTCTACAAAGATTGAATGTTATCAGTTTTTTCTCTTGAAGACAGTCGTCAAATCTAGAGTAAAGAGCTATACATTGATTGTATTGTTTCATCTATATTCAGTATAAAGTGACAAAGAGGCCAACATTTATATGAACTTCAACACTAGATTAGGTGCCCTTCCCAGGGTAAAGAAAGATTTATTCCTTATACTATACTGATATTGTACAAACAACGAACAAACAGACTAACAAATGAATAAAATGAATCAGAGCAGTACAGTAGATGTGAGTATATAGGTCAATACACCTGACCCAGGATAAACAGATACAGCCCATGACAGTGATAATGCTCCATGAACGACAAATCTACTTTTTACAGATTAAACCTTGTTTCAGAGTCAATAGGTAAATAAAATAAATTCAGAATGTATGAAAATCTTGACCCCTCAAGCTCCCTTCTTCGAGCTAAAATGCTCTTATTTTCTAATGATCATTGAAGCAAGCTTTTATACATCCCCTGGGCCTACTACTGACAGTGAAGAACTCTTGAGAAGTTTATACTAACCATAAAATACAGACTTTTTGTCTCATGAAAATGTCAGAGGTTCTGGACATGATTTTTTTCAAGGGGCTCTAACACTAATATAGATTCCTGCTGTTTACATGTAAGGCTATGGTAGATTGAAAAGTTCACAAAAAACCCAAAATAATATCAATAGTGTGAAATGTAGGTTACCCTGAGTTGGCACCATGCGAGTTGGTACCACCTGAGTTCGCACAACCTGAAATCAAAAGTACACAATAATGTCTTTCAACACAGCATATATGAACTCTCTATGACTTCTTAATCCTGAAAATTTGCAAAAATCTGAAACTTATCCACAATGTTGACAGACTGACAGATTTCATCAATCTATGGCTCATACTTGCTATGCAATAATAAGATATGACAAAAATACTCTATTATGTAAACGTCACATATGTAAAATCTATAACATACCCCAGGCTGCTTCGTCATGTTATCTTCTTCAGAATGTCTCAGGAATCTGGACTCTGTAAAGAAAGTAATCATCCATTATGAAGGCAAAAGATGAATATTTTTCCACTAATTTCACTTTTTTATGAATTTTTTTTATGAATATTTGTTCATTTGTATTTGTGACTTTTTTCACCTGCACTGGAGATACTTATTTAAAGATTTTAACTCTCAAAACAACACTGTTGATCACGAGAGCAATAGTTATGTACTCTGCCCTCTAATTATATGACTGCCCTGATAAACATTCCTCCAATGTCTGCTACTGTGGCTCTCCCTCCCTCGTCCAGGAGGACATTATGGCTACCTACCGTGGCTCTCCCTCCCTCGTCCAGGAGGACATTATGGCTACCTACTGTGGCTCTCCCTCCCTTGTACAGGAGGACATTATGGCTACCTAGGTCTCAGTGAATGATACTGAGTGTACCCTGATAAACCTACCTCCAAAGTCTGCTACTACAGCTCTCCCTCCCTCGTCCAGGAGGACATTATGGCTGTTGAGATCTCGGTGAATGATAGGTTGAGCTAGATTGTGTAGATAAGCCATACCCTTGGCAACGTCTAAAGCAATTGTCAACTTAGATTGGATATCAATTAAACTGAAAATAAAATGACTTCATCATAATCTTGCAGCTGAATATATAACAACAAGTATTTAAAAAAACAGAACTTGAATACCTGATATACATTCATATTTTAAAGTTCAATCAAGACTTTCAGTGTTATGCCAAGCCAGCGTGGCCCAGTGGATGAGGTACTCAGCTTGTGACCAAAAATTCCCGGGTTCGATTCCTGCTGTGGACACACCAGTGTTCTGTCTTTCAGATGAGACAATAAAAATTGTGGTCCCGTGTCATGGTAAAAGACCCTTCACTGCTTTGGTTGGGTCCGTTGCAAAGGTACAAATTTCTATGCCATGCATTAGGCAGATGCCATCACCATATACGTGAAATAATCGTGGAGTGACGTAAAATAATAATCAAACAACGGCTTTATGCTGGTGACGTCAAAATCAAATGTATGACTGGTCGGATCTAAAATAACATCACTCTGATAGGAAACCTGATTGGTGTATTTCATCATGTAATACATTTTGCTGCTTCATAGCAGTGTTCAATCTAGAAAACTGACAAAGTTATAAAAGCACCACTAGGTGACCTTGACCTTTGACTGAAATCTTGTAGGCAAGTTCCCCCAATCATTCTGCATCTGATTATGATTTTATGGTTCTTAGCTATTTCATCACAACCAAAGTGTTGTCAGACAGATATACGGATGGACAGACAATAAGATGCCAATTAGGCACCTGCAAGTATGTGGGACCCTTAAAGCTAAAAAAAAAAAACAAAAAAAACCATCTAACCTAGTGAGAAGACAAGCAAATTCAGAGAATTATGGTCCCCCTCCCTTTGGGGGTTCTATCGGTAAAGGTGAAGTGATCTGTGACATATTGTCATTGCTGTGCATGTCTACAGACACACATGCAAAATATAAAGGCCCTGTGTCTTACGGTTAAATCAGATACACTGAAGTAGGTAAAAAGTCACGGTCAAGGTCGCATGATAAAAATTTTGGTACCAACGGAAAGGTATTGCAAGTAGGGATACACATGCCAAATATGAAGGCCCTACGTCTTACAGTTAAAAAGTTATAACCAAGGTTAAAGTTTTTGTGACAGACGGATGGACAGACAGACAGCTTCCGTGTAAAGTGGGGGACAAAAAGTGATGATTATTAGTGTATGACTACATACCGCTTCTGTTCATGTAGAATGCTGAACAATGAACCACCTGAGACAAACTGAGTAACTATGGCAAATTGCTGAAATAGAAAAAATATAAAGCATATTCCTTGGTCATTTATTATTTTTGACTATTCATTGTTTTACATCGCATTAGTCTATTTTAGTGAAGTGGTGACGGCACTTTTACATATTAATAACATCTACAACAACTGACAGTAATACAGACCTAGTTATATATATATAACATGCTTTATACTTTGCAATATATATATATATGTATATATATATATGAAGGTACCTCTAATAGCTTCTCTGGAACTGAGATAAACAAGTAACAGTAAAGAGGAACAGAAAACAGATCCAAATGATTATCACTTCAGGTCCACGCTATATATACTGCTATACTGCAACAGCATTTGTCGATCTCTCTCAATATTCCATTATTGAAAATAAAACATGACAACATTTACTTCATAATAACCTATATACTTACACTTGGGTCATCCAGACAGGCTCCCACAAAGTTTATGACATATGTACTGTTGAGTTTGGACAATATGGCAACCTCTCTGCAGAACATGTCAACATCAGATTTACAGCCGAATGAGGAGGCCCTATACCTGTGGAATAATGAAACATTCCATATTAGACTTACAGCTGATTGAATATGGTTGATACCTATAAAATAATGGAATATTCCATATGAAACTAATTGCCAAACAAGGATGCCACTTAACCCTTGTTTTTTTTATACAGTATGTCCTCTTTGATGGCTACTTTTACCTTTTTATTACCTTTTAATTGCCACAGTTTTGCCATTATATTTGCCCTTATAGACTTTGCCGAATGAGCCGCTGCCAATGGGTTCCTGGAAATCTAGGTCAGAAATCTGAAGCTGGAAGTGTCGCGGTAGAGTGGATCTTAACTGAAGCACATCAATCTTTTCTACAAACAAATAAAAGATAGTTTATGAGTATTGGGTTGAGATAAGCTTTTTGAATTTTCTGAGAGCAAGCTATTGAAAACAACAGGTCTGTAATGCTATTTATTATGTTCCAGATTGACTTGATGTTGTAAAGGAGGTCAAGATACGGTGTAGATGCTCACAAACAACCACATGTAACTAACCTTTATAATGATTTGTACCTTTTTTTATTCATTTGACTGTTTTATTAATTTAAGTCACATCAAAATTATTTCACAACTCTGGTGACGGCATATGCCTTACGGCATCTGCCATCAGCCCTTATCCATGCACCAGACTGACCGAGCTACACTGGTCTGGTATATATTACAACGAGGAATGTTAAAATAAAAATATTCAGAACAAAGTCACTCAATTAGTTGATGTAAACAATGATATAAAATGTTTGAGAAACGTTACAGAGCAATTGACATCTATGAATAAGTATCAAAGTCATGGTATCTTTATTTGTTTCACTGTTAAATTCACATGAGGATCATTTCGTTCAGATAGACAGATGGCAGCTCTTGTCTGGGGCATGACCTGAACATTCTGACCTTCACAATAAAGCCACCCAAAGGTAGACATGAAATTTAATCTGGAAGTGGGAAGTTGGGTATATACAAAAGTGGTATCAAATGAACATTTTATTACATTTTCAATTATAAAACTAATGACGGGTTGCATTAAACAAATTGTACCTCGCGTCATGCTTTTGAGTTTTCCGAGAGGGGATGGAATCGACACATAAGATCCTTCTCCTCCAGGCTGCGAATAATCACCACAGGCTGATTCATCCTGGGGTCGTTTATGATGCTTCAGCAACGTCACTATTGTATCATGACCTTCAACATTTAAAAACAATTCCATTTGCAGTTACTTATCAAAAGGTGCAGGGCCATTAAGAGTTTAGAATGGCCCAAAAAATAATTTCATATTGCAGAATGGAGATATGACACAGAACTTATAGATAACACGTAATTTATATGTCTGTTCAGGTAGTCCCTAATTCAATGGTTTATAGATAAAAAGCTTGTTCATGCACCCACATGAGCTTGTATAGAATATAACTAGCTTGTTCATATGTCCATATGAACCCACAAAGAATGCAGATACCGGTATGTCCACAAGAACTTACAAAATACGTAAAAATCTTGTTCAAATAACATACCTTGTTCATATACCTATATGAGTTCTATTACATACCTTGTTCACATGCCCACATGAGTGCTATGACATACCTTGTTCATATGCCCACATGAGTGCTGTTTGCTCTTCGCGTTTCTCTGATCCACCTGTCTGGTCACTACTGACGGAAGCAGCGGTCAAGTTCATGTCAGCACCACACTCTAGCAAGAACTGCACCACTCGAATATGACCATGCAGACAAGCACTGTGTAATGCTACATAAAAAACAGTAGATAATGTACATTCTGAGGATGGGATAGTTTTGTTTGAGAGTTTTTTTCTTTCCTCAAAGAGCCATTCTAGAAAGACAGAATGAAGCAAATTATTGCTATAGATACATTAAGTTAACACATGCACTCTGCTGCAGAAAAAAGATACCGCTGAGTCTGATTTCAACATTCCGACCTGTTTCTCCCTTAATCTCACCTGTATGTCCGTCTTTCCCTTGGTAATTAATATCTACGCCAGGCTGCTCCAACAGAAACTTGATCAACTCTAAACTTTTCCCACTGGTACAAGCACTGTAAAAGATAACAGTAATACATTGTTTCTTATAAATTCTTCTCACATGCTCCATTCAGGATTTGGTTGGTTGGTTGTTTGATTGGTGTTTTATGTCGCTTTCAACAATTTTTCAGTTATATTGCGACATGGAAGCAGGAGGTGACCAACCTCTTAAACATAATTGCCATTCAGGATTTGAACCAAGACATGACAACCACTTGGGGTTACTGTGAATAATGGTAAAGAGCTTAGGTCAAAACAGACACCAAAAAACTGTAAATGGAGGAGATCCACAATGTAACTAAAAGCACCGAGTCAGATGTAAGAAAAGAGATGATGAGAGAGTTTACGTAATATCAATATGTGACACAATTACAGAAATTACACAATGCTGAATGTTCATCTGGACATCTAATCAACACATTGAAATTGACTAAAGAGGTATGTGAATTTCTTTAAATTACAATGTACATACCATGCATGTACATATATTAGTGCCACTGTATTTAAGTGCAAATCGGTAAAAAGGGGATTGGTGAATTATTAGTGCCATCATGATTTAGCGCATTCATGTCAAGTTTTGTTGCCTTGTATTAATGTTTGAGTTAATGTATCTAATTTTAGTGTTGTCATGAATAACCATACTTGGAGTAGCGCTAATTGCACTAAAATATGAATCACGCTGATATAAGTACATACAGTACTAAAGACAAATATTTACCTATGCAGAGGGGTTTCACTGAAGATATTTTCTGTATTTAGGCTTTCTTTTCCAGTCATAGATACCAACTGTTTTGCGACTTCCACCTTGGCACTGTAACATGCTCTGTAATAAACATAATTGTTGTCACATTCTTTTAATGTAAACGTGTACTTCATAATTTCATAGAATTAAACCATGATAAATTCAAAATCAATAGTTAGAAATCAACATAAGATTATCTCAATTTTTCTGTGATATACATTTAATACATATATAAAATCAGCATTGCAGTATGTAATTTGCTTATTCAAGATATTTTTAACATGAGAGTACACCTGTACTTATATTATATTAATATTCATTATAGTGCATTGAACATCTGCTAAAAGCATGGGTCACAACCTTCAGATAAAGGCTTAAACTTCCTTACAAATTCAGAAATGTTGGCTGTAACAGGCTATTTCTGAGTTTTTGATTCTACTTCTGAAATTTATGGGATAACATGCTTGTGATTTCAAATTTATGGCATGCAATCGGTGATTTACAGGTCACAAATTGAGTTTTTGAACGACACATTAGCTTGTCCCCCTTTTTTTTTATTTTTGTTCAAAGTAATCACATAGCATTTCGTTCAAACCACATGTCTATGGACACAACAAATCCGTTTAAATCTAAGATTTTTGTAATAAGAAAAACCAGATTCGGAAATGGCCTATTACAATTCACATTAAATCTCTGCCAGCATGATACAAAGAATCACAAAACAAAGGCTGCATAAAGCTTACAGATGTAATGGCGTGTCTCCATAGATGTTGACACCGTGGGGCTGTGCCTGGTGCTCCAGTAGATAATGAAGCACGACTAGATGTCCTGACTTACAGCAGAAATGGATGGGGTGATGCTGCTCATCATCCACGACATTCACTGGAAAAAAAACCCCAAAAGGTTTGTGAATTACTAACGTCCCCTAATGGCAGCAACATTAAGATATATTTTCAAAAAATCAAAAATCAAGGTCACTAGGTAAAATTATTGTTGGACTGATGGAAAATTCTTGTCACAAGGAATGAACAGTCACATGAAACATTAAAGAACTGTCCCATATCATTCATAAGTACACTGTATTGATAGAACAAAGACAGGCCAAAACCTTTTTTGTTTTGGGATCTTAAGTCTGAGAAATAGACAGAAAATGTCGAGAATTTTAACAATGTCAGATACGGGTGTTACCTTGGTAAATTAGGCAACTTTAAATTAATCAGGACATTATATGTCAAAAGTAATAAGGAATATGGTATTTTTAATAAATGGGGATTGACAGAAAGGGCAAGGAAAAATTTAGTTGCCATTGATTTGTAAATGATCGATGTTCCAAGGTTTCTGTTAAAATCTGCACTTTTTCTTTGTTTATTTCTCTGGCTAAAAACCCCAAACAAACCAAAAAGCTTTTGGCCTACTCTCCATCTAAAATAATGGCCAATATTTAAGTTTTGCATATGGGGAAGAAGTGTACACCACTAAGTTTAAATATGAATTTTTCTATAAGGTTTTCTTGATTTTACTTACATTTTGGCAGCAAAAGTATGAAAAGTTAGAATGGAGGTGTAATGACAAATGACAAAGTGATCCATCAATACTGCTATGTTTCAAAGTAAACTTAAAAAAAAATATTCAGCAATATACCATCAGCTTGCGCCTCGACCAGCAGCTTTGTAATACTAAAATGTCCCCTGGAACAGGAAAGGTGAAGAGGTCGATCGCCCACGCCACCACTGATATTGACGTCAGCTCCTCGTCTGATCAACACCTCTACAACCTATAGACATATATATACATTGTATATATGTTTGTTTGTTGTTGGATATTTTCAGTTTATTATTATCATTTTCAGTTATTTTATAGTCATATATGACATGGAAGCAAACATTACCAACTAATAAAAAATAGTTGCACCAGCAGGGATTGAACCTGGATCATCTGCAAACCAAACCAAACCCTAAATCACTACACCAAACCTACCCCCAGATACGTATAATTTTACAGGATATATGTATATACATATATAAATCAATATATATATATGTATGATTGGTAAGGATTTTATTGATAAAAATTTATTGAAGTTTCAATATACCAGAGTACAACAATTTGGATACAGTGATACTTTATAGTTCATAACTTAAGTCATCTTCTCCAGACAACTTCCATCGCTGGGATTAAGCAATATGCGGGACAGACCTTTTCTCGAGAAAATATATTTAAGTACCGATAAAACACAAAGTAACAATTCAGATTTTCAAACTTATTTCAGAAAACCACATTATTCATGCAAAACAAGTGTATTAAACTTATGAATGAAGGGAGAAAACGAGAACATTTTGCAAACTGTTTACCTTGTCATGGCCAAAGTTACAGGCCAAATGTAAAGGAGTGAATTTGACTGCATCCTGGATATCAACTGTAGCTCCATGGTCCAAAAGTAAGGTGGTGATCTAAAACAAGCAAGTCATATCACTGTAAAAGTTCCCCAGTATGTACAGTACCCTGATTGGATAATAACCATCATCTGGTTTTGTTTTACATATGAAAGATAAAGCTGAATACCAAACGTGTGAATCCTACCAAACAGATGGATAGACAGACAGAGAGATGGACAGAAAGACAGACAGGCAGATAAATGGACAGGCAAACAGATGGATAGACAGACAGATGGACAGACAGACAGACTGATGAAAGTTGCTGATGCCTGGTTTCTACACTCCTAAGCAGAAGAGATACTGATTCCCCTTGAACCAGACAATCAGTCTATTGCGTAATATGCTGTTATGTGTGCGAGCATTAATCTCCTCTTACCTCACTATGACCACACATTGCTGTTATGTGAAGGGCAGAAAGACCACTGTTACCAGCCAAGTTGACATCAACATTCGGGCAACTCATCATACTCTGCACAGATTCAAGGTCACCCTGAAAAAAAGACAACCACCACATCAATGACAGGCAAATCATCCAGAGCTTTCCAAATATGCCACTACCCTAATACTTTTTACTTCTTTTAAATAACTTAAGGTATAGCTGGAAGTCTTTGAATAACAAAGGAAGAGAATCTATCGCATAGTAACTAGCATACTAATGCTATGAGATATGTCATTATGTGGGACTATTACCCTCTTATTTTAATGCTTTTGAAAGTCTTGATCTTGTGACATTGCATTCAGCAAATAACATGAGCAGACATAATGCCAAATAGAAATATATGTTTGTTTAAAGGAGACATTACAAAATAACACCAGGTCAGTGGCTGAACATTGGTTTATCTTAAGAAATATCTGTAACAATGATAACATACTAGACAGAAAAACAAAATACACTTAATAAATGGTCATTTGGTTGTGAGCTCATACAACAGGATTGGTCAAGAAAATGGACTTTAGGAAAAAAAAAATATATCATGATAGTTCTGAAGATAGCTTATTGATTAATTTATTTTATAATTATAAACACACTGTTCTTGATACACTTTCATCTGTAATAGTTGACAGATATCAGGATGCAAAGTCTGTTTGTTATTTTTGCTGGGAGAAAATGTTTACATTATCTTAAAATAATGGTAAGAAATACACAGAAAGCTCTACATACACAGTAGTGTGATGGCAAACTGAGACAAATCATACATCTGTCATGTTATTGTGATGCAGAGTTTTACATCACTTCATAATTATATCACTTATATGTTGAAACCATCGTCCTGAAACACTGCATAGAATTCATACCTTTGCAACATGTTACAGACCCATCTAAAGCAGTGACGGATCTTTAACGTGCCATACAGTCCTTCTGAAGCAGATTAAACTTATGTGTTCATTGCTTCTGACATCTAAGGTCATTATGTCTCTACTACAATGTCTGCTTCTTTGACAAAAAATTATGTTCTTCTTCCAGATTTCTCAAAACCTCAAAATATTTGAATATATACAAATTTTGTAGTAAGTAGAGTAAAAGGTTCCCTTACCCTGTACGTTGCTAAATGCAGCCCTGTAAACTGGTTTTTACTTAGAGCATTTGGTTTCAGGTCCTTGTCCAGAAGGTATTTCAACAAGGATCTACATCCTGTAATAAAGCAAATGAAAATTTAATTATTACATTGCAGTGTAAAGTATCACACAGACCATGATAGAATCATAGACCTTGCAGAGTGAGTTATCACCTCACATGGACAGTGATAGACCTTGCAGAGTAAGGTGTCACCTCACATGGACAGTGATAGACCTAGCAGAGTAAGGTATCACCTCACATGGACAGTGATAGACCTTGCAGAGTGAGGTATCACCTCACATGGACAGTGATAGACCTAGCAGAGTAAGGTGTCACCTCACACAGACAGTGATAGACCTTGCAGAGTGAGGTGTCACCTCACATGGACAGTGATAGACCTTGCAGAGTAAGGTGTCACCTCACATGGACAATGATAGACCTTGCAGAGTAAGGTGTCACCTCACATGGACAATGATAGACCTAGCAGAGTAAGGTATCACCTCACATGGACAGTGATAGACCTGGCAGAGTAAGGTATCACCTCACATGGACAGTGATAGACCTTGCAGAGTAAGGTATCACCTCACATGGACAGTGAGAGACCTTGCAGAGTAAGGTATCACCTCACATGGACAGTGATAGACCTAGCAGAGTAAGTTATCACCTCACATGGACAGTGATAGACCTAGCAGAGTAAGGTGTCACCTCACATGGACAGTGATAGACCTAGCAGAGTAAGTTATCACCTCACATGGACAGTGATAGACCTGGCAGAGTAAGGTGTCACCTCACATGGACAGTGATAGACATAGCAGAGTGAGTTATCACCTCACATGGACAGTGATAGACCTAGCAGATTAAGGTATCACCTCACATGGACAGTGATAGACCTAGCAGAGTAAGGTATCACCTCACATGGACAGTGATAGACCTAGCAGAGTGAGGTATCACCTCACATGGACAGTGATAGACCTAGCAGAGTAAGGTGTCACCTCACATAGACAGTGATAGACCTAGCAGAGTGAGTTATCACCTCACATGGACAGTGATAGACCTAGCAGAGTGAGTTATGACCTCACATAGACAGTGACAGACCTAGCAGAGTGAGTTATGACCTCACATAGACAGTGACAGACCTAGCAGAGTGAGTTATGACCTCACATAGACAGTGATAGACCTAGCAGAGTGAGTTATGACCTCACATAGACAGTGATAGACCTAGCAGAGTGAGTTATGACCTCACATAGACAGTGATAGACCTAGCAGAGTGAGTTATGACCTCACATAGACAGTGATAGACCTAGCAGAGTGAGTTATCACCTCACATGGACAGTGATAGACCTAGCAGAGTGAGTTATCACCTCACATGGACAGTGATAGACCTAGCAGAGTGAGTTATGACCTCACATGGACAGTGATAGACCTAGCAGAGTGAGTTATGACCTCACATAGACAGTGATAGACCTAGCAGAGTGAGTTATGACCTCACATAGACAGTGATAGACCTAGCAGAGTGAGTTATGACCTCACATAGACAGTGATAGACCTAGCAGAGTGAGTTATGACCTCACATAGACAGTGATAGACCTAGCAGAGTGAGTTATGACCTCACATAGACAGTGATAGACCTAGCAGAGTATATTATCACCTCACATGGACAGTGATAGACCTTGCAGAGTGTATTATCACCTAACATGGACAGTGACAGACCTAGCAGAGTAAGGTATCACCTCACATGGACAGTTATAGACCTTGCAGAGTGAGTTATCACCTCACATAGACAGTGATAGACCTAGCAGAGTGAGTTATGACCTCACATAGACAGTGATAGACCTAGCAGAGTGAGTTATGACCTCACATAGACAGTGATAGACCTAGCAGAGTGAGTTATGACCTCACATAGACAGTGATAGACGTTCCCACTTAGAATGATAAAATAACTGAGATCATATCACACTTTGAGCAGACTTGTTTGTCTGCTGTTAAAAACACCTGAATTACTTCACCTAGATGATTGTGGCCAGTATACAGTGGAAGATACAAGCGTATCAAAACAAAAGCACTGACCTTTGCCACGGAACATCTCCTGACCTTCTCACTTTCCGATTTACCCCTACTAAGATATGCACAAGTCTTGATGAAAAAGACCAAAAAGAAAGTAGTCAAGAATCCAAATACAGGGCCCGCCACTTAGTTGAATATCGCATTATTGAATATTTCGTTTTATTGAATAAGATCCTAAAATCCAAAACCATTTTCTATCAAATTTATTGAAAATCCGCCACTTATTACACTAGAATAAAGAAACGACTTCAATTGATTGATTCTTGTTTTACATCACACCACGAATATTTCATGTATATGGTGACGGCGTCTGCCTGATGCGGGACATACAAATTTTGACCTTTGCAATGGACCCACCCGAAGCAGTGAGGGATCTTTAACGTGCCATGCATACCACCACACAGGGCCTCGGTTTTTACTGTCTCATCCGAAAGACATAAAACTGGCATGACCAGAGCCGTACTCGAACCCCGGCCTCCCGATCAGGAATCTGACGCGATACCACTAGGCACGCCGGCTTCGGTCATTTGAATAGAGCGATTATTCTACCAATTGTTGACCAAATCACACGTTAATTGTCTAATAGGCCGCTGCGGTAGGAATGAAAGGATTAATTAATTACCAACTGCTGAAGTCATGTCATACACAAAATCATCGGAAACATCGACAAAATGACACTGTCAGCTAACGGCATTGCGTGAAGACTGACCCTACTAGATGCCGTCCACTTACTCAGTAAGGCCTGGCCCACCGTCAAGCCCACAACCATCGCCAACTGCTTCCAAAAGGTTGGCTTTGCCTCATCAGACAACGACGCAAGCGAAAATGACGATGTCCGGCCATAAGAGGATGTTGATAACTAGATGTTTGATGCCTTCATCAACGATGGCAACCTGAAGAGCTAAGCTGTCCGGATAGACGAGAAAACATTCGCGAGTTTCCACGAAGACGAGCCCCAACCATACGACGCCAGTGAGGACGAGGAGGCTGAAGAAACCGTTTGGCACCAGTAATGCATGTTGAACGTAGAGACGAAATGGCCACAATTCCACATTTCCTTGAGGAAAAGCAAAGCGATGACTTAAGCCTCTTCTATCAGATGGAAAATTAAATTTCTCACTCGCTTAAATATGCCTTTTAATTTGCCTTTGTTAAAACAAATTGTTGAACCTGTCTTGTGTCTTTTATCACCCAGGTTACACGACTGAGATACAATTACGTGTATATCAATAGACGGCAGTTTTATCTTTACGGTCAGTTGAGCACGTGTAATGTAGCTATTTAATAACATTTGGTCAATGTAGTTAAAAAGACAGTTGCAAAATTATCGAAAATGTGGTCTGTTGACTTTAATGTAGCTCAAGCAAACAATAAAGGGATCTAAGAGAGGTAATAGATACATGTACACTGATTTCATTACAGATATGGTGAAAGTTATACACGTATGCAATTCTTGCAAAACCTGTCGATCATCGTCTTTGAAACTGCATTCTTTCGTCATGCCGTGTAATTGATTATTCGTTTATTTGAATAATAAAGTCCTGACAAATAGCCTATTCAATTAAGTGGCTTGCAATGTAATTCATACTTTGTCAAACAAGTGATGTGGAAATGAATTAACTTACTTCCATATATACATGCAATGTGGATCAGGGTCAAACCAGACTCCGTTTTATCCTGGACATTCTCCTCATTGAGCAGGTCCACAATGCTCTGAAAGTCATCTTTCCTGTGGACAAAAATTTACATCCCTAACATACATGCACGCTTAACCAAGTAATAACATCTTTAAAGTACATGTACACAGCAGTTTAAGTCAAACTATGTTCATATCAGGAGTAAGAGTGATTTTCAAAAAATTTGTTTTTAAATTTCTTTAAATGCAACCGTCAGATGGAGATAGCAATGCATTTTGAATCAGAAAACTTACGAGCATGCTAGCTGAAGATCTGTCCAATCAGAATCTTTGGGGCGTAGATCTTCAATAGCCTTGGATCTGAAGATGGCATAGCTTTCACTTATTTTCTTCTTAAGTTCATCTGAAAAAGTATATTTCATAAATGCTGATTTACCATCATGGACAAAGTAGGATCCCAGAATACAGTAACTGGGTTGTTAACTATTGGGTGTTTTTGTATTACACAGTTATCTTCCCTATGGCTATGTACATGTATTTAACATAGAATTACTGTGGTGTAAAGAAAATCTATGGAAACCAGTGTAAAATTACAGGAAATAAAGTCAGGAAAAAATGATGTTTCAATAAGCATTCATTGACAGCATAATGGTTGTGACATCATATACCTTCCAAAATGGGAAATAACTCTGTATTAGGAAAAATAATCATGAATTTCATGATCAAAATAATAAAACTTCAAATCTAGAATAGTAGAATAAGGGGAGGGATTAAAAAATTAAAGTACAGTGTATAATGAAATAATTAATAGCCAGGAATATATTTGATGCATAAGTTTTGCCGAGCAATTCATTTGACGTAAAATTCCCACCAATAGACTTCTTTCCTTCAATACAGAGTTAATATCGCAACTACTAAAATCCATTATGGTTTGCATTTATTCACCTACCAAATCCATTGTTTTCGATGTGGGCACTTTAATGTGGGCAACTTACGTCATAATTATATGACGTCATAACAATCACAAAGTGCGGGTGTATGTTGACTTTATTGTAGTTGCAATACTCCGTATTGTGGAGCTGTGACATTGGATGGCAAATCAATTAACATTGTCTACAAATTTATTACGTCAAAATGTAATATGACGTCATTCTCATCGAATTGGAGGGAATGTTAATGATTTTGCCGTCAATATTACAGCTCTGCAATTAAAGGAGAGAGGTCTATGTTGCCTTTGTTAGTTTTCAAGAGGTTTAGGCTCTCAAGAAAACATACCCTCGTTATTGTATTTGATATTCAAAGGTAAATCACCAACTTGTACTGCGACAGATTGAAATTGGTTACATACTGACTTCCAGAAAATAGACTATATGCTTGCACCTCTGTTAATACACTCACCTGCACATGATATAGCCGGCCTGCATTTATAGTTCCCCATACTACACTAATGAGGGTGATCATTATTTACTCTCTACAACAATTACTATATGTCCGTCTTTATACTGAAATCAAATTGAAATTTTGTCTACATATCATCATCAAAACAAGTAAAAAGGATCGATGCAATATCAAAGCAAGTATTCTCAAACCACCATGAACTACATGTAACAAAGTTATTAACTAAATCATAATGACAGTAAATGTATAAATGGAAAGATGATAAATAAAAGGAATTATTGATGAAAAATTTCAAGTTTTGGCCGGGAACTTGTCAAATAAAAGTAGTTAATCAAACTTTGGCAGCTATTTTTCAATATGCATTTGATATACTTCAACTAACCACCGATCTGCTTAATTTTACCCCATCTCAGAAAATGATATGCCAAACTTCTAAGGTAAACCCGTTATAGGTTTATTATCGTAGAAAACGATAAAAGCCAAGTCGAAATGAACTAATTCGTCGTTTATATTTCGCTTTTCGATGCCAATATTCGAGACGAGATTCAGCTAACGAAATACACATACAAAAAAATATGTAAATTAGATTTCAAATAAATGATGAAACAAAATCTACCTACACACTGGTCTCTGCATGAATGTAAGTCTAAATAAATTTATACAAAGATAATTTATCTGCATCTTATTTAAAACAAGGTTAATATTCAGTTCAATTACCAGATAAGCACACACACAATTAATGATTTAACTACTTCCTAAAAGGGAAGGGAAAAAGCAAAGCAATAGCATGAAAATGTTTAAAATAAAGTCCGGAAGGACGTCACGAAAAGCATCAAAACAGAAGACATCTGACCAAGCTGTATGATACAAATCACCAAGGACATGCAAATAAACATGAAAATAGTAAAACAACATAACAACAACATAAAGATATTCGATTGTACTGCAGTTACGATATAGACGTATGATGGTCAATTACAGTAACAAAAGTCACTAAATACGGAATATCGCAACTACAATAACGTCAACATACACGCGCACCTCAGTTGTGATTGTTATGCGGACGTCATATAATTATGAAGTAAACTGCCCACATAAAAGTGGCCACACCGAGAACAATGGATTTGTTAGGCGTTTAAATGCAAACTGTGACGGATTTTAGTAGTTGCGATACTTCATGTATTGTATAGCTCCATGGTGACTTCTGCCACATAATTGAGCCAGCAACTCCTCTTTTTTCTTTCGCATTGGTTAACCGGTTTACGGATGCCCACCTTTCCACTCATCCCAAAGGCAACACAATCAAAGAATACACATTTAAAAATTTATAAATAATCTCCATATAGAGAACAATGATCAACAGGTTTCTCAAGACGAGAGGTCATAAAAATTTTAACACACGAAGCACACTATAGAAATATATGCTAGTATCAAAAATATATTAGGCGACAAACATAAGTAAACCGTATTCTTCTCGTCTGTAAGCGAGCTAAAATCCTTGATCTGTAGGAGTCCCGAAAAACAGTCAGAGGGGACGAGGCTCAGGACCTTGTCTCCTCTGAAAAGGTTTGAACAAGGCCTGTCATAGAGTCCCCACCGCCCTGTTAGTCAGCGTGCAACGTTCAAGTAAAAGTCTGTAGAGGAACCAATACGTCAAGACCTATGGTCTTTGCGATGATCTTGGGGTCATACTGTTGATGTCGAAGGCGTTTTATTATTTTAGAACTACTGGATATGAAATTATCGGAGCCTTGAACCCTCCTTAGTTTGTACACTAAATCACCGTAAAAACGAAGCCAAAACTTTTTTCTCAAAATACCCTTCTGAATCGCTGTCATGCATTTGGTTTGTCGATTTATGTGCAGTTGATCTGATGAAGAAGTCTGTAAAAGGGGCATTTATCCTCTGGGACCCATGTCTCCCTGTGCTTGGTACACTCCATGACGTAGATTTGGTCTGGCGAAAACAACAGTACTTATTTGGTCTTTTAGTTATACAGATTTATTATCCATATGAGCTAGCATCTGACGTCAAACCAAATATTGTGACGCCATACCATTTCCCGTAACTTTACACCGGTTTCCATAGAACTGGTCGACGTCACTGCTTTTACATAAAATACTTGCTCAAATGTGAAATAACTCCGTATAACGAAAAGACCAAATACTTTATCCTTATAAATTTTCATCAAAATCCCTTCAGCAGTTCTGAGAGGAGAATTTAAAATGCTAAAAGCCTGAGCATCAGGTGAGCTAAAATTAAACTAAAGAATAACACTGTTAGTTATAAAATATCAAAATTTCCTTACCTTATCTTAGAGATCCCGTCAGAACTGAGAGCTCTTATGTACGTTTTGAATATAGAAACTGAAACTGCATCAGATTTATTATTATCTTAACACACGAGATTTCTTTAGTATTGTCATTATTGAAACTTTCAGCGGTAGATTTTACTAGAGAAAGGGGTGTCGTCCCTTTTCACTCAATTTTTATCACAATGGGATCTGAAATTTTTCTTATTTTACTAAAATAATTCTGATTTATGACTTCCCCTTAAATTTCCGATACAGAATATCATCATTCCTTATATGATGTAAAATGAACCATGATAAACTCTACATAACACCATCTTCAAATCTGACCTTGACCTTTGACATGGGTGAGTTAATCGACCATTGCGAGATCTTTTGAATGTCACCTTCATATTGACCTAGATAATGAAAAAGGCTGAGCTCAGTATATTCAGCAATGTTATGGCAGAACTTCTTATGTAAAAACTGCATGTGAATCATGATGACGTACATCTTCTGAATGCCACATGGAAGTCATATGTAAACTGTTCATGCGGATCGTGACGAGATCTGCTAAATGTCACATGTAAACTTTACAAATGATCACAAGATCTACTGAATGCCACATGAATGTCATATGTAAACTTAACATATGGATCATGTTGAAAACTATGGAATGCCATATGGGTGATACATGTGGATCATGATGAAATCTACTGAATGTCACATGGGTAACATATGTAAACTTTATATGTAGATCATAATGATTTACTGAATGTCACATGTGTGACATATGTAAACTTTATATGTGGATTAAAACGAGATTTACTGATTGCCACATAGGTGACATATGTAAAATTTACATGCTGATCACAAAGAGATCTACTGAATGTCAAACAGGCAGCATGAGTGCAAATATCGATAACATTCATTTTTGTTTTTATTCTTGCTTTGTCTGAGAGGGACACTTTTCATGTAGTGAAGTCTAATCAATTACCTGTTCACTTCACCAATATTAATGTTCTGCAATCAGGCCATACTACAGTATGTTCCTCCTCTCATTCAAAAGGAATGATTATGGTAAATAAATAGAAATGTCTTACTTTGACCAAACTGCCCCATCAAGCAGTGAAGTTTTACATCACTTCTTTGCACATTCTGAGAAAAATTAAAATATTATTATTCAAAACTTGGATCATTCATGTTGACAAGGATGGTGAAGTTTAGCATCTGAAATATGCCATACACTTCTAATCTATAGATAAACTATTGATGCAAGTTTGATATATGCAGCAGATGCATTAACAAGAGAGCAGTCTTTTAACCTTCTTCACCTCACAGACAGACAGTTAGACAGATGAGGTACATGTATTTCATATTTACACTCTATAAAACTAGTGAGGGACATGATACTAATAATGCCCACACTCCTTTCCTTTCCTCTCATGTGTCTTGATTCAATTATACATATGAATAAGTTTCCCCAAATACTTTTTTATATAGTAAGAGTTCTCTTGATCCGCCATACCTAAATATACAGCACTAACGTACCCATACCCGACTCGTCGTCATTTTAATTTGACAAATGCAAGAGTCGAAATAGCAACGATTCAGTAAGTGGTACATTACTGTGGTTGACCTGGAATAAATTCGTTTGTTGTTTTACGTTGTATCTAGATCATTTTACTAACATAGTGATAGCATCTGCCTGAAGCATTTTACTAACATAGTGACACCATCTGCCTGAAGCATTTTACTAACATAGTGACAGCATCTGCCTGAAGCATTTCACAGACATTTTTCTCCATAACACAAACTCATAATATGCAGTGAGGTATCATTTCATGTGTCAAAATCTACTGTGACATTTGACCTTGGTTTTCACTACTCTCATCAAAGTACAGGATACTGCCAAGGCAGCCATCTGTGATAAAACCAAGGACCAACTCTGTCCTAGGCAAAGCACTCTATAAATAGAACTTTTTTTAAGTGATGTAAGGGGCAATACTGGACAAATGAAGTTTGCGGCTAAGATTTGCGTCATATCACTGTGACATCACCAGCATTTACATCATAACGAAAATTCTAAAACAATAAGCATTTTGTCTGCTATAAGGCCCCTTATATCATTTCAGATCGGAAAAAGGTATGCTGAACTGCATAAGCTCTGAGATATAGCCATAACTTAGTCTATATCTTATTTGGAGGAGAGAGCTTTAGATAAGATACCTTTCTTGTTGCTCAACTTAGTAGTATACTTTGTTGAATTGTATTATAATCTGCTACTTAACAATAAACAATGTTTAAGCAAACTTAGTTTACACTGAGCATTCACTTTATTAACATATGGAAGTCTTTATAACATTTTATTCAAGAACAGTGTACAATTCTGAATAGCACCTCTGACATGTGTAGCACACACAAACTGGTCATATGTTACAGTATACACTTCAAAGTGTTCTTGTACCACAATGTACGACAATATGTAGCATCTCTTAAATCCTGCTACGTGTATGCAGCACGATTTCAAAATGATGGCATCCAACAATGGATCTGGGTAGAATTTTCCTTTAAGCTCTGTGTTTAATTCATCAAGTGGTAAAATTTTCCTTCAGCATTTTCAACAAAAAGCTACCGATGTCTTCATCCTGAAAATATTTTATAATACATATCATATTCTGATATCATATTATATTATATTCTGACAATGTATTTTATGTAATATTCTGTTTTAATTTGAAAGAAAAAAGAGGAGTTACTGGCTCAGTTATGTGGCAGAAGTCACCATGGAGCTATACAATACATGAATATAAATAATATACTAGCACATATAACACATTACAAAAATATTTGATTGTAGTGCAATTACGATACTGACTTAGGATGGTCATTTAATTTGACAAAAGCCAAACAGTAAATGGTAGCAAAGTTGTAAGAGACAATTATTGAAAACAAGACAACATCGGACAATCAAAGACCCCATGAAGATCAAGATATGGGGGTGGGGATCAGATTCTATGAAAGAGTAAGTATCTCCTCATGACTGGCAACATCTGCTGGGTCCTTTGAAAAAAAACAAGAGGCCCAAATGGGCCTATATCGCTCACCTGAACAGCTAGATGATCAAGTTGAAAATATGAAAAATTGCCCCCCCCCTTTTCTTGGAAGTCTTAAAAAATTCATAAAAAATTCAAAAATCGAGATATTGAAAAAATTCCTTCGCACCAGCATTCCTTACCATAGAAATGATTAAATGAAACCAAATGAATGCATCAATAATCACTAAATGAAAATAATAACTCTTTAATGCATTAAAATAACAAAGTCCAAAATAAAAATGAAAAAACGTCAAAAATTTGATTTCGGAATGGAACCAAAAATATCAACACTTCTTCCCATATGTCTCTAAATCATTCCTATGCAGTCGGTTTGTCGCTGTATGCACCCGATCTGAATAAGAAGTTTGTCAAAGGAGGGTACCCTCTGTGACCTACTTTTGTCTGTGGTGGTGCCACCTGTTCATGGATCCTGACAAAGATGACCACATTTGTCAGGGACCTTGAGTATTTGATGCATGCCAAGTTTCATTGAATTCCAGCAAGTGGTTCCGAAGAAAAAGTTCAAACTGTGAAATGTTTACACCAATTATCCCACCCCCCTTTTTCTTGAAAGTCTTAAAAAATTCATAAAAAATCCAAAACATAAAATATTGAAAAATTTTCTTCGCAGTAGTATTTCTTACCATCAAAATGATCAAATTAAACCAAATTAATGCATCAATGTTTACTAAAAGAAAAAAATACCTCTTTTCTGCATTAAAACTACCAAGTACAAAAAAACGTCAAAAATTTGATTTCGGAACGGAACCAAAAATAACAACACTTCTTCACACATCCCTCTAGATCATTCCTATGCATTCCGTTTGTCTCTGTATGCCCCGGTCTGAAGAAGAAGTTTGTCAAAGGAGGGTACCCTCTTTGAGCTACTTTTGCCTGTGGTGGCGCCACCTGTTGATGAATCCGGACGAAAAACAACAACACTTGTAGGGGACCATGAGTACTACATGCTTATCAAGTTTCATCAAATTCTGTTCAATGGTTCTGGAGAAGAAGTCGAAAATGTGAAAAGTTAACGACGGACGACAGACGACGGACGACAGACGGTGATTGATCACAATAGCTCACTTGAGCCTTCGGCTCAGGTGAGCTAAAAACATGAATCAGATCAATATGTGAAATGTGGAGGCATAGTGTATGACTAAAATTAAAGACGTACCTGATGTGACCATGATACCAAAGCTGATTTAGCTTCATCATCCTCACCCGATACTTGGATGAGAACAGAATCTGAGATGGATATAGAACCATCCGAAGAATAATGTGCTGGAAATGCCTTTAGTTCTCTATAAAATAAAAACAATCGGAGGAAATCAAGGGCACATTCAGCAAATGTAGAAATAAGAGGAACAAACTTTTTAATCTTTGGCAAAAATTGATAATTAACGTGATAAAACATGTACGCCCCCTTTCCACGAATCAACAGTAATTTGTATATCTAAGTGGGCAAAAGAGTTGCAATCTTGATGGACAAACAGAGAAACAAGCCATGTTGCTACAATATTATATGTACCTTTGTATAAGTTGAAATATTTTGTCAGCGGTCTGGTTTGACGGCCCGTCGGCTTCTATGTTTACTGTAGAAGTGAAACGTAAATGATGTTCTACCACACCCATATCCTGTAATGCTTTAGTAGGGTCTATCATCTGCATCTTCTAAAAATCAAGTACAGTACACACTTGATGAGTCAAATTAAAGGGGATAGAGAGAAATGGTTAAAGCATCACTGAAGAGGCGTGAGTTGTCAAAATATGCATATGGTGCAAGAAATGAATACAAGGGTATATACCGCTATATTAAGATTTTAACCTTAAACCTTTGATGAAACTTTAGTAGACACATATATGTATCAGAGCTTGTTTGATAAAAATCAATATAACATAAATGTAATTTTGAGAAAATAAGTTTTATGTGAAATGAAACACTGATATTCCCAGGAGGCAGCCAACATTAAAGTCTCTAAAAACTAAAGACAAAGGTCATAATCAAAGTCAAAGTATAAAAAAATAAAGCAAATTTTGAAATATAGGTCAAAGGTCACAGTCAAGGTCAATGACCTTGGTGTAATTTGAGAGGGCTTTATAAGTGGAGTATGCATACAAAATATGAAGCTCTACCTATTACCCTTGAATTCAAATACAGGAGGCATTAAAGTAATCAACTACACCCACATGTACAATCACAAAAACACTCTACTTCTACAAATTATCAGGTAAGCGTGGTTTACGGAAAAATATTTTAATATCATTTTATAATAATCTACTATGTTAAAAACAGTTATATACTGGTATACAATTTTCATATAATTTAATACATTAGAAATAGATTATATGTTTTAAATAGTGTGTTTTTGTGATTATATATGTAACAGGCCGGGTGAAAAATTGTGGTCGGACCTGGGAATAGAACCCAGAATCTTCCACTATCAAGACGGATGCTCTAACCATTGAGTTATCTGGGCTGATACCAGTTACCAGTATCTGTCACATATGTTTATTAAATTCTCTTATGGAGCACAAGGCTTTTTCAAATATACCAATATAATAATTGAGGGGGAGGGGGTGGGGAGGCAACGAGCCGAAAGCCCTGTGTATGGAGCATTATCAAAAAGAATTGTCATACAAGTATGTACAGTTTCCTATCAAAGGAGGGGCTGTTGATTTCAAACAGAGGAGGTGATAAGATTTCTGACCTCAAATGTCATTTCTCTCTTAGAAAATATGGGGTATTAGCAGTTATTCCTTATTGCCTGTGAAATTTCAGATAAAAACTATATCAGTGCAAAAGTTGATAACTTAGATGCTTCTTTAAATTCTTGATCAAACTACCCCAGTACAAGAGGATGTGACGATAAAAACAGGACAATTTAATAGGGGAGTTATCTGTTCAGCTGGACAAAATAATGTTATAAAGGTAGCAAAGCCAGTGTTAATTCCAGTTTCCTTCCTTGTATGGTAATTGGACCCTGTGTAGATATTGATTATTAACCCAGCAATTGAGAGACAAATGAACTTACTGTGATAAGCAGAAAGTAAGAGAGTTCTCATTAAGGGCAGATAATTCAACTAATAGAATCTTACTTAAAGTACAGGCATTGATACTTACATTACCACGCATTACCAGTGCGCCATGCAACATTCTCGGTCTTTTTACATCGGTTGGACCAACTAAAGAAAGTAAATTTCCAGTACGTTAAATACTATAGATTATGAGCGAGTGAACAATATGCTCTGTATTATCCTATTTTTGTTCCAAGTCATCCTCAGCAACCTGTGGTATTTGCTGTAAATACTAAGAGCGAATGCCATTGGTTGCAGAAGATGGTTCTAAGTGCATAATAAGATAATTAAATCAAGGACAAACTTGTTTTTGATTAGAAGGGAATGGGTAAATGCTAGTAAGAAAATGAGAGAAAAAGATGAAATTATTTAAGGAAAGAGGAAGAGGGAAATGAAAGATGATATAACATAAAATGGTTCAGTGCTGTAGAAAACCTATTACGCAGTTCAGTACAGCTTCATGTACATTGCATTAAGCAGTGCCCTTGGCTTCTTTTTATCTTTCTTTGTCCTAATTACAATACCTTTTAATGAACAATATTCAATATTAAAAGAAGATTCTGGAAAAAAAAAACCTACCTGCTTTTGTAGCTTCCCGTTTTAGCAGAGAGAGTGCAATGTCCACCTGTATGTTCTGCTTGGTTTTTATGTTTACGGTTTCTCCATTGGCTGGTTTAAAACAGTCAATTCCTAGAAAATAATAAAACGTATAGTATAGATTATTGACAAGAGATTAAATAAAGTTTTTTGTATGTATAGAACACAGAAAAAAATTACAATTTTAAACATAAATTTAAACCATAATCTTGCAGTGTGAATGCACAGAGTAGGGAAAATTAGATAGACCTTGCAAAAATTTGTCGCTCCTTTTACAAATTATCACAAAATGTTGCAATAAACAGTATATAGAATAGTTTCTGTTGCATAGCAAAATTCTAGTTGCATACAGAGCATTTTTTTATATTACCTGACAGCATCCTACCAAAATTCAGATAAATTTGTGTTTTATACGACGAGAACGACCTGCCCTATTAAGAATTTACTCACCAAATTCTTGATTGATCTTTGCTTTCAGGAAGTCCATTTTTGCCGCCTCTCCGTGTACGAGCATCACGTTCTTGGGTTCACACCACGAGATCAGCTGCATAATTCCTTTAGCATCAGCGTGTGCACTGAATGACATGTACTGTACTGATAACTTCACATCAAGCTGTAAAGAATTATATGGATGAGTCGCAATAACGCTTTGATGACGCCTCGGGAAGTGTTTAGATAAAACGTCAAGTGTTTGCCAGCTCTCGATGATCAAGAAAGAGAGCTGCTCTGAAAATTACTACCTTCACATTGTCATATTTGGGTAGATATAGGATGAGACCAGAGAAAGCCTGTTGACATATAAGTTACTGTTGCAATGTCACCAACATAAATGTATCACAATAGACATTGACGTACTCTTAGAAACCAGAAAAAAGACCAGATACCTGAAAGGAGTACAGTGTACCTCTTGTCTAATTAAACACATCTGCCATGAAAGCCTCAAAACGAAAGAAAAACCACTTTTTGGAATGCAAGTGTTGTATCTTAATAAAATAAATTTTCTTTACATAGCTATGAACCAAGATGATCTGATGTTCTTGATGTGAATGATTTTGATGATGAAGTCTAACCACAGGACTTTCGGCTCGTTGTCTCTCCCCCTCCCTCAATTATACCAATCTTATATTGGTATGATTGAGGGAGGAGGGGAACTAACAAGCCAAAAGCCCTTTGGTGTAACTTTTACCAGGGTCTAGCGTCATAAACTGAGAAAATACTTAAGTCAAAATTTTAAATTCTTCTGTTCAACAATGAATTAATAACTGGGATATGGATTTTATTGAGTTTTATTTTATTGATAAATAGAATTGAACCATTTTGCATGAGAATCTATTTGAACATTTGATAATGAAATGAATTAAAATGAAATAATTGACTTAAATATTTTCTCAGTTTATGGTGCCAGACCCACAACAAATATAGTTGAGAAACTATTTATGATTGAGGCAGAGTTTCTTGAAAAACAATGATCATATTGCCACTTTTATTTCACTTCCTAGATTCTTCATGCAGATTTCTTACCATTTGTTTATTTTCCAGCTCTAACTTTTTCACGCCGTTCAGAATTTTGTGTCCAACAGTGCCAGCTACACAATAACCAGGCATAATTACCTGTAATAAAATAACCAGGCATAATAACCTGTAATGAAATAACCAGGCATAATTACCTGTAATGAAATAACCAGGCATAATTTACTGTAATGAAATAACCAGACATAATAACCTGTAATAAAATAACCAGGCATAATTACCTGTAATGAAATAACCAGACATAATTACCTGTAATGAAATAACCAGGCATAATTACCTGTAATGAAATAACCAGACATAATTACCTGTAATAAAATAACCAGACATAATTACCTGTAATAAAATAACCAGGCATAATTACCTGTAATAAAATAACCAGGCATAATTACCTGCATTAAAATAACCAGGCATAATTACCTGTAATGAAATAACCAGGCATAATTACCTGTAATGAAATAACCAGGCATAATTACCTGAAAGAAAATAACCAGCCATAATTACATGTCATTGTAGTAAAATATCCGGACAAAATTACCTGCAATAAAATGACCCGGCATAACGGCCTGAAATAAATTAGCCAGACATAATTACCTGTAATAGAATAACCAGCTATAATTACCTGTAGTAAAATAGCCAGTCATAATTACCTGTGATAAGATATACACTCATAATTAAACCAGTCATAATTAAGAACTATACTAAAATGATTGCTACAACTAATAAGGCATATTAATACATGTATATCCAAGAACAGAGTGACCTTCTTAAATCTTGTTTCTATAGAGTTGTTTATTTTTCTTACAATACATATTTTTGCACATGATTTATCATATTTGGTTAAAATGTGTCAATAAAAATATTTCTGTAAGAACATGACACATTTACTACAAAAATTGACACCAAGATCAGGAAAGAGTAAAAATCTACTTACATAGACTCTTTTCTTGTGTATTTAGTAGATTTGAAGTAAATATTGAATGTAGGTAAGGTTAAAAGTAATGCAAGAAAAGTTTCACGTGTCTGGTGAATTTATATCAATTTTTTACCATATTTTGTTCTGAAGGTGCCCATTTCTTAAAAATTTGTAATGACAACCCAGCATGTAGCATTCCAGGTGTAGCGAAGACGACCATTGGACCAGGATTCTCTATGTAAGCTCGGTCAAAGGGCTGAAAAACAAAAATAGTCCATCACTACAAACAAAATCTTACAGTGCATCAGACTTGTGGTGGAAATATTGTGCCCAATACTCAAGATTCCTGAATCTTTCTTTTATAATTCTATCTTTTGATTTTTGAATGTAATGGCACATTGGATTGGCTAAGTCATTTTTCCTTTAATATTTGAATGTAACATTACATTGGATTGGCCAAGTCATTTTTGGTATTCCTCAGTATACAAATTTCTCCTCCGACATGTCACTACATGCGTATATAGTCTGAACCTTTATTCTCGGGCTTGAAACAAATTTGCCAAAAAAATTTACATTTGTGATTTGACAGTTATGTTTGAAGATTTTAAAGAAATGAATAAAATGTTGAGGAACAAATCTGAAAATTTTTCAGCAAATGAGTCTTACCTCGAAAAATAAAGTATAAATTACCTCTGAAAACTTTGCAATACATGTGTGTGCTATGTGTAATGGTGCAGGTTTTTGTCTTTTTTTAAGTATAACTCTTAAAAATAATTACATTAATTTCTTGATCAAGCATTCAATAAACATCATGACATGTTTACGACCTACCTTGATGTACATGTATTTACGACCTACCTTGATGTGTTTACGACCTACCTTGATGTGTTTGAACTCAAACATATTCCTCTGAACAAATGTTTTCTTTATCTTTTGGCTAGTCCATGTGATAAATAACTTGTAGTAATGGTTGGCCTAAAAACAGAAATGGTAAATATACCGAAAACTGAGAACTCTAGAATAAAATCCACAATGATATTACTGTACAATTAATTCTGTCTTTACAAGTTATTCTTTTTTCTTATGATAAGATAATTTCATTTTTACAGTGATATTATCTGCCTATTGCATTGCACTTAAATTATGCAATGAAAACACTGTTATCAGTAAAAGATATAGTACACTAAAACATCTACCATCGTTTATTGTCTCATCCAAAAAGACAAATCACCAATCTGGCGGTGCTTAAACCAGAACCTATCACCCTCGAACCAAACTACATTCACTCAAACAGAGAGAGTGATTACTAAAGGGCACCGTATCTTAATGAGGAACCCTGATAAAACAATAAAACATATACATTGGTATTATTACGAATAGTGTTTTATAGTTTCAGGCATACTTTTGTATCAAACTGTACATTCCTTGGTCCCTCTAAACAATGGCTAACCACAGTCTATTCAATTAATAATTCTGGGTCCATCGCCATAAACTGAGAATATACTTCAGTCAAAAATTCATATTCTTCTGTTCATCAGTGAATTAATAGATGGGATTTGGATTTTATTTAGTTCTATTCCACCAATAAATAGAATTAAACCATTCTGCATTAAAATTCATTTGAACGTTTGATAATGGAATAAATCAAAATGAAATTTTTGACTTAAGTATATTCTCAGTTTATGGCGCCGGACCCTGGTCTATTGTGATAACTATGGAGACTTTTACCTTCTCCGTGAGACCCAGGGAGAAATAGATCGGCACTTTGAGATTCATTCTGTCCCAATATGACTCCAGTAATATACATAGTTCTTGAGCACGTCCCAAAGCAAATACCGGGATCAGAACCTACAAAATAAAATATACATATCAAAATTATGGCGCTTAATTAAACAAATGACCAGTAGTTAACTTAACTGGATGTATTGAACCTGATATATTGAAAACCTTTTTTTTTTTAAATAATATTTTAAATGTCCTGAGGGATATCTACAATGGACTTACATTGACCTTGAAGTGCTTTATTTGGCCACAATCATACCTGTAGGTGTACATGTATGATACAATGAAACCGTAAAAGGAGATAACTCTTATAACGCTAGTAATTCAAGGTATTGGAATCCCAAACTATTTGTATGTATCATCCAGGTATCGAATTGTCGTCTTTTGATACAATATCAGTACCTCCTTTTTCTGACTCATTTAATGAAAACACCACAGTCATAGCTACCGGTAAACATAAATCTCTTCTTACCTTGCCACCTTTCTCGACACAGTCATGCACTTTCTTCAGGAAATCTCGCTCTCTACAACGTTTTGAATCTCGTATGGTTGTAGCGTAGGTGGACTCAGTTATGAGGAGATCTGGACAGCATTTGTCTATCCATGCCGCCCCTAAGTGTCGGTCAGGAGTCATGTTATAATCCCCCTGTAATCAACCAATCAAAATTCATATTATTGTGACATTTAAAAGAAACAGATTATTAACAGTTAAGCAGTGTTATATTCATAACGAAATTGTCCCATCACAAATCATATTATAGGGACAATTCAGCTAACCACCTACTAAACAATACATGTAGTTTAAAAAGTAAAGACAAATGTTACAGCGACAAAATGACTTGTGGAATGATGGTTACTTTTGGGGGATTTGAATGTAGACCAGTCAACATACTCACTGTGTAGACTACAGACTGCTGTCCCACTCTGATATGGAACATGGCGGCCCCCAGAACATGGCCGGCATAATATGCCTTAATCTCTAGCTCCTCATCTACCTGTCAAAAAGTTAAAGAGAGTAAACATATAGTCTTACATCTATACCTTGTTATCAATATTTTGTTCACTTATTTAAGGCAACTTTCTGAAATATTTTATCTTCATGTAGTGACAATGTTCATGAAATGTAAAACAGCAAGCTTGCTGCCGAGCATTCTAGTTGATGACCTTTAACCATGCCAGGCCTGCAGTCACACGGCTTTGCTTTTATCAGCTAGGGAACTTTATAGTGCCTCGCTGTATGCCAAGTACCCCTACTTCTGACAGCTTTGACTCACTTGTTTAGTCTCGTGCAGATTGACAGCGATCACTTTCTTCATACATGTCCTTATCATAGCAGATGTAAAGAAGTTCTCCTCCCCTTTCCGCTCTACTGTGATCTTCCTATAGTCCTCCTACAAATATCAACATTGAAGCTTAATACTCTTAAGATTTTGTTTGTTTTGTTGATGACTTTAATGATACTTCAAAAGTACACATATATTATGAATGAACAATAATTCATCTCATAGTATTAATCTTTTTTTGATTAAACAAATGCAAACTAAATTTGCATTGCCTTCACACAGATATTTTTATTTTTGCTAATGAAATTCGATACAAAACATAGAAACAAATTATTTACTGGGGCTTATGTAGACTCCTTTGTATAAAGCTATGAAATGACAACATTTAGAGAAAAATGACATCATCATGATGTTAACAGACCCTTTCACTGTTACTGTGGAACTAACATTTTGGTTCGCAAAATGATAACTGTTCCCTCAATATGACATCAAAGACAATAAATTTTTATTATGACGTCAAAAATTCTAAGGGAAATGTGATCATTTGCCGACCATAATGTTAGTCCCGCAGTAACAAAGAAAGGGATTATGGGAAAAAATGACACTGCACCACATTTACTGTTGTTTTAGTAATATATTTACCATATACATGATAAAAGAACATATATATTTTAGCAATGTATCCTTAAAGATACATAATGTCTAATTTTATAAAATCAGAGTTTCAATAAAATATATTCCTAACTTATTTTACTTACAAAAAGATAATAAACTGCAGCGACCCCCAAACCTAATAAGCCTTGGTTATACAGTTATTGCTGCAGCAAGTTAGAAATACGACCCTCAAATTTAACCTACTTATGTTCGTATGAGACCGGAGAATACGCACGTGACCTTAAAATTATTCATTTGCATACGGAGTAAAACAACAATGGTGAAGATAAGAAAGAAAGAGAAAAAGAAAAGAAATCGGCCTTCTGCACTAAGTGACTTGGAAAAGAAAAGAGAGAAATAATGAGTATGATGTAAAGCATGCGAGAAGTAGAATTTGTATCATGTGAAATGCATACATTATGCAAATGAATATTTCCGAGGTCAACAGAGATGAATAAAACTGATAAAGAAAACGTGGGTTATGTAGCGTATTTGTACGCGATAGCTGCATTTAATACTGATGGGCAGTCAAAAGATCCTGTACTAAACAAATTTACGATGTTACTTTAATCACAATAGTAGACGCTACAGGAGACCATATGTATCTTTAAGTGCAAGTTTCAAGATTTAATTTTGAATTGTACTTCCTTCCATTCACAGGAATTTATGAATGAATCTAATTTACATTGAACTTTCATTCATGTAAACACAATGCAAATCTCATTCAATTAAATTTAGGTTTTATTCACATTAATAAAGATTCTAACTTGCACTAATTGTTTATTTCTTTGTGAACATGATACATATCTGTTGATCTGGTTTCAGTTCTTACACACATTTTACACACATTTTATAAACTCTCAGTTCTTACACACATTTTATAAACTCTCAGTGTGAATGAGGCATTAGTTCTTAGCATGCATACTATGCATGCAAGGACAGACGTCTAATTTACCAGAAGTATGGGACAGATGGCTTTTGTAGGATGAGTCATGTAGATGGGTCCGTCGTATCCAACCATCTCAGACATGTAGGGAAGGGCGCCACAATGATCTAGATGGAAATGACTACAAACAGAGAAGAAGAAGAGTCTACTTATGTAAGGATCAGTTGTAACTTACATAATGATTATGAACATAGGTATGAAGGGTTTTAATTTTGACGATTGTTTGATGTCTTTTTTTTCATTTTGTCATGATTATTGCATCTATGTGGAAGCAGTATTTGCTTCATGCAATGTATAGATATTTAGACTTAAGGACCAGGCTTATTCGAAGCTGTGAGAGATCTATTACGAGGCAAGTCTTCTAAGACAAGGGATATTGGTTCTTACTATCTCATCCCAAAGACAAAACATCAACAAGCTATCAGTGGGACTGGAAGGTATATTATCTATAGATTACAGGTTACAATTTGATTGAAAAATTGTTGAAATGTTAAAAAAAAAAATAATAAAAAATCCTGTTATGACAAAAGTTATTGCTAGAGTGAACTAGGAACGTGTGTTGTCTTTGAAAAACAGAAGTGTACTAAATGAACTGACTGATGATGTAGGCAACACAAAATTATCAAAATATTCAAAACAAAGGAAAAGTTCATCTTTATGGATGCCTGTTTATCATCCAAAGGATCTTCTTACCTTATTATGACACAATCCAGATGATCTGTTAGAGCACCCTCTTTAGTGATGAAAGTAAAATCTGGAAAGCGTCGCTGTTTATGAAAGAAAAAAAGACTCAGCATTGTTACATGTGTATTAAAAGTCTATATGCTTTATACATTTCCACTAACTTCCAGTGCCATCCGATCTCTTCTATCAGTCAACTTTATGTACCTTTTTCATTTTTATTCCTTACCAAAGTGATAGTGCAGCACATGACAACAAAAAGCATTTATTTATAGAGGCGATCCCGCCATAATTCGATACTGTCTGTCAGGGGGACGTAACTCATTCACAATTGATAACCCGTATTTCCGCAAGTCGAGAATACCAGCAATTATAATTTAAAAAAATATATTGGTACATTTTTATTGGTTATTGACTGAATATTAGAAAATATGCCTACCTAGGACTTCGTGCAAATACCAATATTCACTCTATTTTTGTTACACATTATAATATTCTATTTTTTTTTTAATTTAACAAACTTTCTACCTGCAGATTTGAGTATTACATGAGATCTAAAGCAGACCAATTTCTGTTTCGACTACCTTATTCATTTACAAACTATTACCCTCCTTCTCTTAGAGTTTAAAGCCGGTGTGGCCCAGTGGATGAGTGGGTTCAACTCCTGCAGTGGGCACATCAGTGTTCTGTCTTTTGGATGAGACAGTAAAAACTGAGGTCCCGTGTCACAGTAGGAGTGTCATGGTAGGCGTGGCACGTAAAAGATTCCTCATTGCTACAGGTGGGTCCATTGCTAAAGTAAAATTTTCAGATGCCGTCAACATATACGTGAAATAATCGTGGAGTGACATAAAACAATAATCAATCAATCAATCAATCTTAGAGTTCAGAATCTTCTACCACTAATACTGGATGTACTTCAGGGTTCTGACTCTCTATTACCTCGTCATTGTATCCCATGTGCATGCCACAATCCAGCATAATGTTCTTGCCTCCGATGGTCAATAAAATGCAGCTCCTCCCAACATCTGAAACAAAATCACAAAATCAACATAAAAAAAAAATGTTTGAAACTGTCAAAGCTTTTCACTCCTTTTCTCGCTTCTCGCTTACATGTACCATGGTTTTAACATGATGCATCAATAACATCAAAATGAATTTTTATACAGTCCACTTTCGATTGGTTAGAGTAATATAAAAAAAGAAACCTAAAAAATTTGTTAATTGGACAGGTACATGTACTTTATATCTTAGTGCAATAAAATCTTACACAAAATATTGAAACTAAAAGCTCGACCATCCTCTGAATGGCATAAGATACATTCCTAATAACTTAGTCATGAATAAGTGCACCAAAACCAGTGTTATCTCCATGTGTGCAATGAATCCACTGGAAGCAGTGAGTAATCTCATGTTACATGTATGCCTATTAGCTTCGTAGGTCTGATATGTTAATGAGCTCTAGCTCCATAGGGTGATAGTTTAGTAGGTCAGGGTTTGAACCACAGAGGAGATATGTTTAAATATTTCTTGTTTTACTTTATATCAAAGTTACTTCTGTTATCTGGTGGTGGCATCTGCCATACGTGCCGCATAGAAATTTTGATCTAAGAAAAGAATCCATTAGTAGCACTAAAGGACCAGTGATGTGCTTACATCATCGGTGACATGGGATCATGATTTTTACTGCTCATTTGGCAACACCATACAACTCGCCCAAGATATTACAAGTTACTCATTTAGGAAGATTTAAGTTTTTATCAAGCAAAGGAACCACTCCATAGATAACTTTATACTGTACTGATAGAATTAACAACCATGACCTGCACATACCGTGAAACCCATTTTTTGTGGGTTATTTTTTTTCCTGTTTTCGAAATGCTTAAGAAAATTTTGAATTCAACTTATCTAAAGATTGAAAATACATGTATATTCATTTTTTTTATACAAAAATTTATTTTGACCTTCACCCTCTTAGTAGTCTTAGTCTATGTAGCAACAAATCAACTCACCTTGACCTGCACCTGAAAGAAAAAAAAAAAAAAGACAGAAAATGAGTAATAATACACAATAACATGTATATCATCATGTAGTACATTACAGTGCAAATATGTTTATGAATATAAATCAAGAAATATTAAAATCAAAATATTTCTCAGCAGACACACATAATTCTCCAATTTCATTTAATGATTAGTTGTACTGAAATTAAATTAACAAACACTTTATCAGAATGGAGTGCGTCTATGTGGACATTGTCATGTCATTTTTCATATTTGTTGAAACATTAGACATTTAAAACATGTTTGAGGTGAAAAAGAAATATGTTATGATCATACGCTGTTGGCTGGGGACTATCTCAGTTGTAGGCAGTAGGCAAAAGTTTCAGGGTTTGTTCATGCTGATCATAGCTTTTTTCTCGTCTTTTATATTGAAGGCTTTTGCGCTGCACCAAGTCCTTAGGATCGAGTTACTTGCCTGTGTAACCTGGTCTTACATGATCTTAAATGGTTTGTTGAGTTTGTATCAGTTTCCACAGATGGAAACCTCTTCCTAGCAAGTAGAAAATCCACATGGTGGATGGAAGGTCCTGGGTTCTTGTCCAATTTTAAGTCCAGAAACAGCCTATTATTTTTTTGTATGTGTTTTTCAATCGAATCAAATGTACTTATTCGAGTATACATGAAGTTTTTACAAGAAAATGGATTGATATGAATAGCTAGGGATTTAATTAGCCGAAAAGGTAAGTGATCTGTGTCTGTCACTCCATTTTTAGGATGCAATGACCCAGTTTCTATCGGCAAAGTTTTCCCACACAAAATATGAACTGTGAAATAGAAACGGTGGTGAAGGTATGAGCCAACCATTTCAACAGAAATTAGTCTGTAAGTAGAAGGCTTGTATGTATCATCAATCCACCCACACAACTAAATGATCGTACACTCCCTCCGTCTGTTGATAACATGCCAGAATTGGTGTTGTAACTTACAGTTACAGATACTGGTGCTATAGCAGTTTCCGGACGTTTTGCAGGGTTTTTGATCGATAACTATTTCTTTACGCTGCGAAAATGTTTGATATTTGGCAGAAATAATGACTGACTATAAAGATAATTAAAAATGTAAAAAAAAATCCACATTTAGGTGTCTTTTTGTCCAAATGAGCCCCTTTTCCACACGAGATTTCGATATCATTTTTCTTTGTTTACTGTAGCAGTTTCCGGTCTTGACGGTTAATGCAGTATTGGGGCTCAGTATGGGATGTTAACATCATCGTTAAATAGACATACATTAATAATGAGTAAATAGTAAATCAACAGTCACAGGAATTTTGATAAATGTTACACAAACTTAACTTGCCAAATAATTAGATTTGCTTTCCGGTAGGCTGACATCACTTCCCCAACGCGAGAAATACAACAACACAATACAGACACAGAAAGTATAAGGTGGAAATTATATTTATTTCTTCAAAACCGAGCTAAACTTTTGCATATGAATATGAACAGTTTTGGTGATATGGTGAACAATAGGCAAAAATAGTTGTTGGAAGTATCTCAAATAACGAGACGACCGGAAACTGCTTTAGTCCGGAAACTGTTACAGTACCAGAACAGAAATTTATACTACTGTAAAATTCAGTTTATGTTTGCCACTTTTAGTTTTTCCCTCAGGGTTTATTATAACTGTTATCTTACCGAGAGGTGTCACCTGTATCTCTGCTGTCATCTTCCTTCTACATGTAATATGTAAAGCAAATATTCTTAACTTATTTACACATCATGAAAAGGAGTGTCACTATTTAAGCCAAAGTGTTTGAAACAAATTTTAACATTAGATGGGCGCCGCCATTTTAGAATTTTATATTATTCGAACTATAACGAGGAAGTTTTTTTCCGGGTTGTCTGACCATAACCGTTTGCGCGTGTGGAAGAGAAGAAACATGCATTTTTTCTATTGGTATTGGACTTTTCAGTGATGTATTCACTTATTTCTGCTTATCATCGCGACTAGTTCCTTTTGAAAGATATATTTATGTTGGACTAAGAGAAAGATAGATTTTATCTACCCGGTTTTACTGAAAACTTTGTCATTATCTAAATAATCTTTTCTCTTTGATTTGCCTCCAGATTCGTGACCACCCTCCTCTTTTGTAAAACCTTGCATCATTCCTGGATAATTATCTGGTATTTGTTTATTTATTAATCTTCTGTTCTTTATTTTATTTTATTTTATTTATTTATTTATTTATTTATTTATTTATTTATTTATTTATTTATTATTTATTTATTTATTTATTTATTTATTCATTTATTTATTTTTAGGCTTAGTGTTCGATTCATACCGGATACTCTGCAGTTTAATTAGGCTAAATATCTCTATTTTGATACATGACAAAATTTTATGAAAGTACAAGATAAAATGAATAAATAGATAAATAATAAATTCCATAATAAATTAATGAAATGAATGAATGAATGAATGAATAATTAGATCAATAAATTAAATAAATAGATAAGAAATAAGTGAATAAATGATGAAATTAGAAACAAGGAGAAGATACTGTAGTACAATGTACTGTGCTGACTAAAAGTACTGTTCTTCCCATTGATATTAAGAGGCAGGTGTGGTGTAGTGGTTAAGCGCTTGGCTTGCGGCGCCGACGATCCGGGTTCGATTCCCGGGTTGCGCCACTATGTTTAAGAGGTTGGTAACCTCCTGCTTCCATGTCGCGATATAACTGAAATATTGTTGAAAGCGACGTAAAACACCAATCAACCAACCAACCCATTGATATTCATCTTCTTTAATTTTCTGTTTCCTTTTGATCGAGGCCAAGTGACCGAAATTTTTGTGGACATGGAGTGTTTCTTGTTATTTATTAATTAAACACTCCTCTTCGGATGACCTCTTTTCATCTGTTTATCTGTGTTTGAAAGTTGATCATCAAAGGATCCTGAAGGTTTAATACATAAAAGAAACATATGTCAGTCTGAAAACCTTTCCTCAAGTAATACCCTGACAGCGATGAGATGTGTACCTGAAATATTACTGGAATCACATGTATAAAGTAGTATATAAAATACTACTTTGTACTAAACGTCACGTGACCCTTTCTCTTCCTCTCTTTCGTTCCCTGTCTCATGTTCAGGGACCTATAAGAATTCTTCTTCAACAATTAATACTCACTCGTCTCGGCCTCCATTCGCCTTGAGATTTACACATTTTAAAAAGAATCCATGGAAAAAAATTCATTAAACATGCTTCAGACCGTTAGTAAAGGGAGGGGATGATTTTTTTTACCCGCCCATTTTCTCTACTCCAGGGGCCACAGGGGCCAGACCCAAGTTATAATCCATAACTTCAGGTCAGACCTTTCATATGAAATCCTCCGTATCTGTCGTTGCTAAGAAGAAGTACGGATTTTGTTTTTACCTTGCCCATTTTCCCCTACTCTAGTGATCAGACCCCAGTTTAAAATCCCATGTGCAAGAATTTTCTAGTCACATCCTTTCATATATCACCACAAAAGCATTTGTACCTGACATGGTTAGGGAGGATTAGTGCGGGCAATATGGTGGGTACGTACGGACGGACAGACGACAAACAGATAGACAAGGACAGGCAATCGGACGGACGGGCGGACGGCCAGACAGGCGAACAGATAGACGGACGGACGGGCAGACAGAGGGACGGACAGACAGGCAGACAGATGAACAGGCACAAAGCTGGTGGAAGTGGCATCAACAGTCCCATAGATGACACTATGACGGGAAGCTGGCGAGAGGAAATATATCAATAAGAAAATTTATTTGCAGAATACAAACAACATGATTGACAAACATGGAACCTTCCATTGGAAGTCGGAGTTAGAGGTTTTCCTGCATCGTATAATGAATTGAAGCCCGAACGTTTGGAATTCTTGGAAAAGAAAAGAAAGGGGCAGTTAACACGTTAGGTCCAAACAGCGGTATACCAAAATCAACCACAATAAAGAAGGAACACACCCATACACACTGTGTAGCATCACGTTGCTAAAATTGGTGAATCCACGAATTCAAAATGGAGGCAAAAAGCTCGCTTCGAAGAGTACAAACAGGTATTTTGATAATTGTACTAACGTATTTATATATATTCATAGCCCATGTTCTTCTACAAACCGATACTGATATAATTGTCAACTTTTCAGTCAATAAATCATTGTAGTTTTTACAAACATTGTGACAAAAGTCACGAACAAGCGAAATCTGTTTATGGTAGTTTCTACGAATTTATGAAAATTTACCTATTTCTCAGCTTTGTTGGAATATTCATAGTTATTTGTAAATCCGCATATTCTACTTACCTAATAACTATTCGTCTAAATGTGTATTTAGAGCTATATTTTTCTCTTTTCTGATATCGATGAGTTCCACGAGTGAGTATGCCTACAAGCAAAAATGATGAGTCTCCACGCGTAAAAATCTGGCTTTTGGAAATCAAAAATTAATGTTATATCATGTTTTTATAATTTTTTTCTATAACATAAACAAACTCATGTGTCCCACTTGTGGGAAAACATTTAAAAGCAAGTCTGGCGTTTATGCCCGTAGGTTAAAACATAAAGGAAATGGACCCTATGCATGTTGTGGGCGGAGATTCTTCAGTCAGGTAAATTTACAGAGGCATAGGTAAGGCAATTTTAATTCTAATACCGAGAAATTACCCACTTGCACAACTAATCATCCGCGAATATTAATTTTTTCTGTCGTCCTGATTGATCAGTAGTTGATTTCACCTAATTAAAAAGTAGATCAGAGATGCTACCACCCAATTATTAAGAGCCGAGTTGGTCCAGTGGTATGGGACTCGCTTAGTGATTCGGAGGTTCGGGTTCGAAGCCTGTCCTAGTCATGCCGGTGTTATGTCTTTCGGATGAGGCAGAAAACTTCGAGGTCCTGTGTTGCTGTTGGTGTGACACGTAAAAGATCTCTCACTGCATCTGGTGGGTCTGTTACAAAGGTCTAAATTTGTATGCAATACACCAGGCGGATGGCGTCACCAAATGCGTGCAATAATCGTGTAGTGACATGTAACAAGAATCAATCCAATCCTTAATTTCTTGGTACTGGCTGCTTAAATCAATTTACCGAATGTTTGATAAATTTAGAACCGTTGCGTTGCTTTCTCATCGGAAGTCAATTTTAATGTTTTGTTTTTAACAAAATTCCACAGATTTCATAAAACAACTCATATGGACATTTCTGGATTTGTTTAGAAGTCAGTGTATCAACTTTAACGTCATGATAACTTTCATCATCATCATCATTATATGAAATTTTAACAAAATCCAGTTCTTCATCATTGGCCTTTGAATCATTCAGAAATAAAGATCTCGCAGATTGCAACGCTTTTAACGTCCTCTTTCTTGAATGTTTTATTTTGCTAGACGGCGTTTTTCCTTTTCTCTTTTCATATCCTTTTGGTTTCAATTTTAGCGATACAATATTTTCTTAAGCGTTCACCGATACAAAATTGATCTCTCTAGTGGCAACCAATTGAAAGTGTATATTTTTGGACAGCTTTGTTTTAGGTCTCATTTTGGATTATTAAAAAAATAGAAAAGATATGAAAAACAAAAGAAAAATAAAAAGTAACATTAACAAAGCTGTAAGTTACATAATGGCACGGTATTTTCCAATTTCTCAATTATTTACGTGGAAACTCATCACTTTTGCTTGTTGACAATATCAATCGTGGAACCCATCAATGTCAAAAAAGAGTAAGAAATAACTTTAAATACAGATTTAGACGAATAGTTTTTAGGCAAGCAGAACATGCGGATTAGCAAATAACATGCAATATCACTTTTAACTATGAATATTCCAGCAAAGCTAAGGATTAGGTAAATTTTCATAAATTCATGGAAACTACCATAACGTTACATAAACATATTTGGCTTGTTCGTGACTTTTGTCTCAATGTTCGTAAAAACTACAATGATTTATTGACTGAAAAGTTGACAATTACATCACTATCGGTTTGTAGAAGGACATGGACTATCAATATATATAATTGTGTCAATACAATTATCAAAACACCTGTTTGTACTCTTCGAAGTGAGCTTTTTGTCTCCATTTTCAATTCGTGGATTCACCAACTTTAGTCACGTGATGCTACGCAGTGATACACAGCATAAGAAAATTGTTGAATGTTTCATCTATATCGTTGTATTGGAAAATAAAAGCATAATAAATAGGAAGATGCGACCATTCTTCGTGCCTCCTGTTATGAACATTTTCGCCCAGTAAGATTTTAAGTCATTTATGACAAGTCAAAATGTGGGGTTTTTTTTTTTTAATGTACCGTCTACCTCGTGAAATGGTCATGAAGAGTTTGAGAGATTCAACGACAGTGAAACGAAATTATGAAAACGGTAACATGTATGTTCCGATATTTGTTGAGTGCAATGAGATCAGTTTTGGTTGGCTAGATATCTTATTTCTGTAGTTATATATAAGCTTATATATACCTCCGTCTGCTTTTCGCCGCCTCAGCGCAGACACCCGAGTCGCAACACAACAAGCACCCCGAATACTGGGCTGTACCCGGTGAAAACGATCTCAAGTTTGATAATCGCAAATGATTGGCAAATATCTCAAAACGAGGAATTTTCATAGTCAATGGAATTACATTATCGTTTTACTGTACATGTATGAATTTACAAGTTCACATGTCAAGAGCCGCATAATCAAGGGAATCGAAGGAACACACAATCTTAATCAGATTTGGGATGTCAATGCATTTGACTAAATCTACATACCCCGGTAATGAAATATATTTGATTAAATCTACATGATGAAATATACTCAAATAAAACAATGCAAGTACCTGTATACACAACAAATACTATTTTGATTTAATAAAGATTGTTACATAATTCTATAATTTCCTCTGACTTCTACATTTATATCATATACAGCGCCGTTGAGTGGTTCGAGCACACTCTCATTGTTTTTTTGCGGACGTTTGGCAAATTGACTTTTTATTGGCAAATTCCGTCTTTGAAGAGAAGCTGCCTGCCATTTATCTTTTCACAAATTCCTATAAAAATAAATAAATATATATAAAATAAATGAATGAATGAATAAATAAATAAAGGAAATAAAACAGAATTAGTATATAATGTATACATTGTAAATATATGTAAATGGTAAAACCATGCATGCATTTGACAATTATATGTAGATTTTGATTGTTTCTGTACTGGTCGATAGTTAAATTTTAAACTTGTCACATGAACTTTCGTCACATGGCCATGTATGTATTCAAAGTTGCTGAATTTGGCGCAGCTGTTAGAATCGGTTTAAAAATAAATTGTTTGCTTTTTATTTTTACTACATATGGTATCTTCTTTTCAATGAAATGAAATGAGAAGGAATGGTTCAGTTGTTATATGTAAATGTAATATTTACAATGCTAGTCTAATTCCTTTGATGAACCATGCTAAACAGACTCGGTTCATCAGCCCATGAACTTGGGTCATGGAAGTAGTACCCGGCGTATGGCAAATCACATGCGTAGTAATATAAAAAGAGGCGGAGCTTACTTAATTAAATATAAGAATTGTAAAAACGAAATTAATGCATCTGTTAATTTTGAGCAATTAAAGAAATTACCTGGACAGATAGAGTATTTTTAGTATTCTAGATACGCACTGTATTGCGTGGCGGAAGTACTTTTCCACTTCAGGAAAAATTCGGTCCTTGCCAGTTTGATAACGGGGAATTCGATATTTTGTTTTCAAAAAAGAACCTTTTAAAATGCATTGTAAATATAAGGAATGGCTGTCTTTTTTCTAGGTTCATGGGGAATGAACTTGGGTGAGAAACAAACAAATCATTCGAGAACCGCTTCGCGGTTCACGCGATTTGTTTGTTTCCCACCAAGTTCATTCCCCATGAACCTAGAAAAAAAGACAGTCATTCCTTAAATATATTGTAAATCTGTTTAATAGCATAAAACATTAATAAAAAGAAGAAACAACAACAACAATGACAATGACAACAACAACAAGGACGACTATAACGACGACAACAACAGCAACACTGATTGCGGCAACAACAAGGATCACAAAGACAACAAAAACAACGACGACAACGACGACGACAACAACTAGGATGACGACAATAACAACAACGATGACGACATCAACAACAACGACGACGACAACAACAAGGATCACAACGACAACAAAAATGACGACAACAACGACGACGATGACAACAACAACTAGGATGACAAAAGTAACAACAAGGATGACGACATCAACAACAACGACGACGACAACAACAAGGATCACAAAGACAACAAGGACGAGAACGACAATAACAACAACGATGGCGACATCAACAACAACGACGATGACAATAACAACAACAAGAAGGACGACAACGACAATAACAACAACAACAAGGATGACAACGACAATAACAACAATCATAACAACAACCCTTCTTCGTTGACTTGCCTGTGGAGATAAGGCGCTCTCTCCAACACACCATGTAGTTGGGGCCTCCTGTCTTCACGCCATGTTCGTGTACGCCGTCCACCATGTTCTTACAAGACGGGTTATCAATGTAGCACCGTCCCATACAGCTTGATACCGGACAACTAAACAACCAATAGTCGCCTGTAAAAATAAAATGTTATGGATTTAATATCTATTTGTTTATCTATTTGTAATTAATCTTATTTAATCAAATTTCTATATCTATTCATTTTAAGTTAGTTATATTGCATCTTTTCTTTTCTTTTTTTTTTTCTTTTTTTTTTTTTGTTTTTTTTTTTTTTTGTTTTTTTGTTTTTTTTTTTGTTTTTTGGGGGGTTTTTTGTTTTTGTTTTTGGGGTTTTCTTTGGTTTTGTTTTTGGTTTTTTTGTATGGTTATTTTGAAGTTAAAGGATATTCGTCTATAAATAAACAATTTTAACTGATGTCCAGTGACAGACCCAGAAGTAAAAAGAAGTGGCAATATAGAGTAATTTGCCCACGTAATCCTTTTCGACGAGACCTTGCATTTTAAGAATTCGTACTTCATGGAAAGAAAACTGTATGAATGATGAAATACAAACATTTGTCTTTGTGGATTGTTCTTGTTTTGCAATCCAAATGTGGATCCGTGAATGGTACACACTTCTTCCGCCCATTATCAAACTGGTCGGGATACGAACACTCTTTCATAAACCTTTCGAACACTCTCTCGTTTTCTGAAAATTCTGCCCCGGTGCTGCAGTCATAGTACAGTTGACATTCGGTTGGATGAGCAATAATCAGTGTTGAGTTCTTAAAACACAGCTCTTCTACAGAACCATCTAAACAAAAAAGATTGATTATCATTGTCATGGAACAAATAAAAATGTTGAATGTCATTAACGCCAAATTCTTCGTTAATAGACTACCTTTCTAATATATCTCAGCCTTATTACCGACTGTTTACGTTAGGATTCATAAGTGGTCGTAAAATTCCTCGGTTTTATGAAATAATTATCCGAGGTATCCTTAGTGTTCGTATGGTTGGTGCTACTTTTGCTATTTACCAAAATATTGGTCGATTTTATTATTGACTCTTACTATAGGAATCCTCGGTTTATGCTCATTGTCGGCTTTTACATTCGTTGGCCGTTTACCTGAGGACTCATCGGGTTTACTACGGATTCTTTACCCGAGGACGCCTCGGTATTAGGAACTCCCCCCCCCCCCCCCCCAAATTCCTCCGTATTCTTTTGTTGCGTTTATCATTTATCCCACTACTCTTTGGTTTAATTACGAACTTCTTACCTGGGGAAGCCTCGGTTTTATGAACTTCCAAGTGGAGGATTCTTAGGTGCTCTTATTATACATAGGCCATTTACCCTGAAAATTCCTCGTTTTTTTACGGATTTTCCCCAGGATGATTCCTTAGTTCATATTAAGACTTCTTTATCTGAAAATTGCCTCAGTTTTATTCAGAACTTTTTCCACAAGGATTTCTCGGGTCTGGCTTAAAGCAAACGTCTTCATCGTGTTCCTAGGAGAATCCTCCTGTTAATTTACAAAATAACCCTTACCCTTGATACTTCCGTACTGAACAACAGACCTGAGAATTCATCCATTAGAACAAAGTTGTCATGGTAACTCCACACCAAAATGCTTAAAATAAACCATCCACTGTATGACACTATCATGGTGATCCGGGGGCTTCTTCTAATTTGAATATACGGCAGCTTGTATTATAATCTATATGCGCCATTATCATTATCCATTTTTATTTTTTTTAAGTTTTATTAATCGGTTCCATCAATAACCAGCAGATTGCAGTAACTTCGGGCAAACGTTATCACATCCATTAAAATGCCCCCTACGGATAAAGTAGAGGCCTATAGGGGTCTGTATAGCTCACCTGGGTTGCTATACCAGATTGCTCTGGGAATCAGGTGTGAGAACTGCTTTCGATTTCTGCGGTTAGTTCGGAGTTTTCTGATGTGATTTATCTTTTTTTTTTTGGCCTCACGTTCTATCTGTCCTTGGGATATGACAGTATAAATAATATACGTTTGGCACGTAAAATCACTCACTGTTTCTAAATTATTGTTTTTGTTGATCTATTCGTCATTACCTTTCATTTCATGTGTCACATAAATGTATTACTTCAACTTTCATGCTTTGTATATATTGGAACAGATTCTGCTGTGCGATTATTTCTTTAATACACATAAAAATGTCTCGGATATTATTTAAAAAAATATGTAGAATTGATAAATTACATCTCTTATGAAAGCAACCAGTAACAAACCTCTTGAATAAATCTTGATACTACATCTCTGTTAATGATTTCGTCAAGTTTGATCAAATTTGGATGAGCCATTTTTGAGGGACCGAAAATAGAACTTAACGTTTGGGCAGAAATCCGGTTGTTTATTTGAGCTCAATTGACTCTAAGATCAGTTTGACCAAAGACATTACATCACCATGTCAGGGTAATTTCATCTGTCGTTGAAGATTTCTGGTTTGTTTGTCGTATTTGTTTTTAGAAGAATAGACCCCAGGTGAGCTAAACCTCTGTTATAGATCAGTGACAGTATAAGTACTTATATTGAAATAATATTATTTTCCGTCTCGGTCCTTTTACGCCAAACCAAGAGTAGTTCACTTTTATGACGACAGCGTCTGTTTGATGCAATGCACAGTATGGAGGTTCGAACACGGAACCTATTGATATAGGGCCAAGCATACAACAATCTGAGCGTGGAACTAATGTGAGGGATAGAGACTCAATGGGGCTTCTTGTTGTACTATGTATATACCGTATATATGAATATATGTAAGTGGCCTAGTGGATAAGATGCTCGGCTCCTGATCGAGAGGTCCCGGTTTCGACTCCCGCCCTGGGCACACCGGTGTTCTGTCTTTCGGATCAAACAGTGAAAACCGAGGTCCCGTGTCACGGTAGGCGTGGCACGTAAAAAATCCCTCACTGCTTTGGGTGGGTCCGTTGAAAGGTAGAAATTTGTATGCAATGCATCAGGCAGATGCCGTCATCATATACGGAGTGACGTAAACCAATAATCGATCATTCTGATATTAACAGTAAAATATAGCACCATTACATTCTCCTTAATTCATAAGCCAAGTGTAGCCCAGTGGATGAGGTGATCAGCTCGTGGCCGGGAGGCCTGGGTTCAACTCACGGTAGGTGTGGCACGTGGCATCTCTCTATGCTTCGGGAGGGTCCGTTACAAAGGTATAAATTTCTAAGCAATGTATCGGTCAGAAGTCAGATGCCATCACAATATACGTGAAATAATCGTGGAGTGACGTAAGACAGTAATCAATCAAATATTAATTAATACAGATTCTCTAACATTAAACACCGGTTTGATCAATTATCCCAAGCTATACAGACTATACAGGCCTATCAATCGCTCGTATGCAGTATAACCATATAAAATGATTTTTATATGGTTATTCTACACATTGGCGGATTAAGAGGGGGTTGCAACCCCCTCCTTTTGTCGGAACATTTTACCCACGAAAATGTCATTTTCGACCAATCTTAGGGCTGCAACCCCCTTTCCTGACCGAATAGTGCAAAACATTATTCGTTGGAGGCTTTAATCCAACCCTTCCCCCCCTCTTCCGTTTCAAAAATTTTAGGTCAGCCTATACAACATCCAAGCGATTTTTAAGCCTTTAAGGTCGTATCTATTTATTCAGTTTTAAGATAGATTTGCTTCAAAGCTGAACCACTTTCTTCTGCTGGTCTATCATAAAGACTCATAGTGATGTCTGATGTGGTTACCATATGAAAATTTGGAAGTTTTCAACTTCCTTGATTGACTGATTCAAACATTTTTCATTGCCATGTATAAGCAAAAACAAGCTTTACTCAATATTTTCTTTTCATGGCGTACATTTTCTCTTCATATTTTAAATAAAATACATGTATATTGGATAAATAATCCCTTGAATGAAGCAAAGAAATTGAAACCTTTCTGGTGAAAAGACCGAAAATCTGTATTTGCAATATTCCTGGCAACCCTGGAACTTTTTTCATGACTAAATTAGAGTTATCTTTCTTGTTATCAACTGCAATTGATAAGGGGAACTCTAGTACAGAGATATAAAAGTTTTTCGAGCCGGGTATATCCTTAATCTGCTGATTAAGTTCTCTATTTCGTTTTCGTGTTGATATTTCCTCAAACTTCTGCGAACCCAGCACTGCAAAAATACGGAATTTCGTTACTCATCCGTTCCCGATGCAATTAACAAAAAAAAAAAAAAAAAAAAAAAAGGAAAAATCTAATTGGATTTATCTCCCGTGGTCGGTTGTGATAGCTGTTTCATATCCATGTTGATTTTATTTGATTAGTTTGAAAAAAAGGTAATATATATACACTTCGTTGGATTTTGTTTTTACTTTGTTTAATGTCTCAGAATTTACACCAGCATAGCAAAAATCAAGGGTATCCAACTTGTTTGTCCCTGGAATACAACTCCGGAGGACCAGACCGCTGTTCAAAGCACTCCGTCTTAATATACTTTTAGGTGTGTAAAATAACTTATTTTACATCTAAAAAATTAATAAGAAAAGTAATTTTCGCCAAATATCAGGGTGGGTCCGGACCCCAGTCCACCCCACTGGATCCGTGCATGAACATTAGTGTCAGTATGTGTGATTCAAATTTTCTGGAGAGGGTCCAAAGATGTGAGTTAAAATATTTCTGCAAAAGAGGTAAAAGAAGTGTTTTTAGGAAAATCAACGCCCCTCCCCCCCCCCCCCTCTTCCCACCCGGATGCGCGCACTGTCGCGTGTTGAACTGGTTTTATTTAACACATAATGGTCATGTCTAGAATGACCGTCCCTTAGTTATTACTTTAGACCTTACTGTTTTATTGAAATTAAAATACTGATTAAATCTGATCATAGTAATTTCTTTGTCTGTGTGAATATATTTCATAAATTAGATTTGAAAAGAGTTCTTATATCACTAAGAGAAAATTCGATGCCAGACAACCGAATTCAGTAATTAAGAATTAATTCAATATGCTAAATATATACAATGAAGTGTGTTTTGTGATCATACCCTGAACCCATCTCCCCCTCTGGTTCTGCCTACTGGTTGGTTTTTGATACCTTGAACCAATTCCCCGCTCTGGTTCTGCCTACTGGTTGGGTTTTATTTGTGTTCAATTTTTATCTTTGCACGGGTTGACCTTTTCTTCTTCCAATACCCAACCTACATGATTATGTAATACCGAGAACTTTGCCCTCACTACTTACAACATGTTTACAGTTTTTCTTCCTTTTTCTTTTTGTAAATATTTTTGTTCATCATTAGTTTGTCTGTATGCAATATATTATAGATGATGCAAGCCTATTTTCATATTACTATTTTTTTTTAATATTCAATATTATTTTTATCGAATAAATAAACAATATTAAACCAACTAAGCATTATGGTGAGCGAAACCTTCGAACGGAAATTCGACCCTCTTTCCGTCGTTTTCAGATAGGCTTTATCATAACGATTTTAATAAATCAACCATATTCTTTTCGTTTTATATTCAAATTCCAAACATGACTGATAAATAGCGTGCCCCCTCCTTGGGTACATGTGCCCCCCCCCTTCTCTTTCTAATTTCCCGGATGCACCACCGATATGAACATCTTAAGCCAGTACAATCCTGATTATCTAGGATACGAAGGTTTCTCATACCTTGTTGATCAACTGCTCGCACCTTCAAACTCCGGAACACTTTGAATCGGTTGTCACATCGTGCGTAAGAAGAATGAGGATCCTGGGCGCTCTATTTCTCCTCCTGGGAGTTCTCCAGGGAGTTAAGCCATACTACGAGGGTGGAATCACCCAGCTGAAATTTCAGACCAATAAATACAATTTTATGGTCGTGTCTATAAATGACGATGTTCCGGAAACTCCAACATTTGTTGACAACCTTAAGGTAGCGTATCCCTTTGTATTTTTTCTGTTATTTTACTACTTTATACTTGCTTATTAATCTTCTTTGTTATATTATGACAGGACTATTTTATATATCATATGGCAAGAGTGTACACCATCAGTGGCGGATCCAAGATTTCCAAAAACGAAAGGGGGGGGGCACATGTGAAATACCCAGCCATTTTAGATGCCAAATCTAGAGTTATACTCATATTATTTGACTGTTTTCAACCTTATCATTTAAACATGCCTTTTAAATATGTGTTGAAAAAAAAGAGGGCGGCGTTCCCCTCTACATCCGCCACTGGTCATACTGAATCTGTATAATGGACCCATAGGACACATTGGGGGTATTAGACGTGCCAACGTATGCCATTACACGGGACCTCAATGGAGTGTAGGACTGGTTGTACAGGAGATGTTGCCACTTTTCAACTTGCATTTGTTTCTTCTCTGTTATATAAGGAAGCCGGTATGGCTCAGTGGATATGGTGCTCGGCTCGTAACCAAAAGGTCCCGGGTTCGACTCCCGCCTTGAGCATACCGATCTTCTGTCTTTCGGATGAGACAGTACAAACCAAGGTTCCGTGTCACGATAGACCTGGCACGTAAAAGATCCCTCATTGCTTGGGGTGGGTCCGTTGCAAAGGTAGAAATTTCTATGTGATGCATCAGGCAGATGCCGTTACTATGTACACGTAATAATGGTTGAGTGATGTAAACAAATAAATCAATATGATATTTAGGATTTTATAAATATACAGCATGATACTTTGCTTTATTACTGTCATGTACCACTGGTTACTTTGTTGTTTATATATTACGTTTGCATTCGTGTGCTTATTTCAAAATCAACATGTATTATGTCACTTCACCGGGTTGAATTTTGACCTACAGCCCTGCATAACAGTATAATCATAAGGAAAGAAGTGCAAGAGACTAGAATTAAATATAGTCTATTTCAAAGCAATGTCATGTTCTAATTTTTTAATTTACTTGGGGTGGGGGGGGGGGGGGTGGTAAATACACAAATTAACATGAAGTTGTCATGTTCTAATTTTTATTTTTACCACCCCAAGTAAATTAAAAAATTAGAACATGACAGTAAGTTATAACTTCTACTTAAAATCTGCAAATACCATTTTTATACATATTTCTAAAGTCTATAGAAAATAATTAAGTCTTGCAAAAAGAAATTTGTGAATTTCGATTCGCGTTATCTTTTCTCTCTGACTTATTTCCGTCCCGAAAAAAAATCAAGCATTCAGAATCGCGGCATGAAAACACCTTTTGCGTGGTAAATCCATTTTAAAAATTCTTGTGAAAAACAAATTTCTAAAAAGTTACAGCTTATATTGTTTTGATTTGATGGAAAGGGTTAGCATTATTAGAGTCGTTATTGACAGGCAACCATTACTGCGGCCTCTAAGTACCTGTACAGTGCGACCAAAAAGCGGGCCTCCATTGGCAGAGTGTTCATTCGCATCCCTAACTCATGGACCAAGAAGGCAGGGATTGCTGACGCACCTGCACAAATCACCTTACAGAAATCAGATATTCTCATCTCGCCTCCCCATGCCAGCAGGAGAAACTTCCCATTTACACGGAGTTACGCCGGATGTGGACATCCGGGCATTCACATTCAGCTCAATACAGACTTCATACTCAAACCGGGGCGTGTCGGGGCGTCATGTACCGCTCCACCCATTTGTGGAAAACCAGGTAGTGGGAAGAGTTATGAAAATAAATCTAATATATTTATTTTATATTCGTTGAGCAACTGTATGAATTCTAATCCTTTTCCCGGAAAACTAGGCGGTGAGGAGTGTTATAAAATAAATTTATATATCTATGCGGTGAAGAACTCGATGAGTTTGAATCTCTTATGGAAGGTCGGTTTTATTCTGGAAATAAAACTAGATATTCGGGAGTGTTTTAAAATAAATTAATATATTTTTCAATGTAAACGCAGGCGGATCCTCTGAAAGAATACAATCACTGAAACAGAAACAAACATATAAAGCACAAATAGAAACAGTGAAACACCCAGGAGTACAATGGACCTTGGATCTCCGAAGAAATACCTGTAGAAATAAAGACAAATTAGACAAACATATAAAGCACAAAGACACTACAGCTAACAAGGCACCCTATATTTCACTTATATTCGTTCCCCGACGGGGATTCGAACCCACGACCTATGGTACCAAATCACCTAGCTGTTATGCATCCGACCGTCTAACCGACTGAGCTACCCGAGCTCCACGAAAAATAGAGCTTTAATAGCCAATCATTAGCTAATCGTATGCATGACAACACGGCCGCGGAAAGTGAAATGCATTTATTAGTTTAGCAACTCAATAAATTTTAAAATATATCTTGTGGAAGAACTGTTTTATCGTAACAGGTCACAGTACAAACGGCCAATGTCATAATTCATGATTCATGAATCTCTCCTATTACAGACAGATTTCTTGTGCATGAATTCGCCACGTACAGATTTGGGGTGTTCAATGAGTTCCCAAGCCCCGGAGAGAGCCAATACTACTTCTCTCCCCTGACTGGCAAGTTGGAGCGAGTTCGCTGTTCTCTTGGACTCTTGGGGCGTAGCTACCAGCGTGTTAATGGGGCACTCGGGGCTTGCGAGATTGATCCCAACACCGGTAGTTACACGGACACTTGTCAGTACTCCGCATATGGATTCCACAACCAAGGAACGTCGTCGATAATGGAGTATCCGTGGAGAAACGAGGTGATTATAAAATGCAAACCATTCTAGGCTTGGTTCCGGATTGAACCACTATTGTTTAAGACGTTGGTTACTACCTGCTTCCATGTCGTATTATTAACGAATAACGGTGAAAAGAATGTTTACATAATTAATATTAATAAAAATGTGAACCCATAAACCAGTTAAGCGATAAAGTGACAATTCTTACTTCAGCTGACCTTCCTTATTCGGTTTTGCATCTATTGTGAAAAAATATACATATACGTCTTTATGATGCATGACTAATGATCTGTGTTTGCTATGTATATGGAGGGTTTTTGATATAGGTTATTCGGATTTTCTTTCTTTCTTAATTTTGCAGAGACACAACTTAATAGTTCTTACTGTCTTTCTTTAGATTGTGGACTTCTGTGACGACACAGAGACAGACGTCAACGCACGCAAATATGGACACAACCGAGAACCGCACACGAAGCAAAACAACCTTTGTGGTCATCGCAGCACGTGGGATGTCATTTCTCACACACAAGACTTTGTCAATACGAACCCTGTTAACAGCTACGCGGACCCTACGTTCAACGTGTTTAGGGCAACATCGCGCCGGAAAAGAATGGCTGTTGTGTTAGATACACCTCAGGTATATCAGAGTAATGTCTTTGACCTTATCTTGAGTCATTGCCATGACATACCTTTTGGTCAAGGGCATAAAAAGCCATCCAGCAATAACTGCCCAGGAATTTCCTCAAAACATTATTTCACCATGCGGTATTCTACCGACCTTGACCTTGATGATACATATATAATCTAGATTAAGGTAATGAAACACCGATGGTCTAGGATCAAAAACACTTTGGAGTATATTGGGTATCTCAGCATGGGTTTTTGAGATTAATATATAGATCTCACCATTTATACTCAATTATTTCAGTATACATACAGAATCCTGTCCCCTTGGGGCCCTGCCCCATAGCTCGTGGTGCATAATAAGTATTGTTCTCTCTAACCGAGTATCATCTTACCAAACCAAATATAAATAACCGAAGAAAAGGGTAAAACATTGTACTGATGCCATCTTCACACCAAGAGTCCTGTACCTGGAGTCCTTGTCTCACAGTGCAGTAATGTCAAAACACTTGTCCTTAAATTCTTTCCAATCGCCGGCGGCCATGCCTTTGCATTAACAATAGTAGGTGTGCATTGAAATGCAAGTAAGCTAAACTATATTATAATAAACGTGAAGGGTAAAAGAGGTACGCTTTTGATACTTGCTTAAACTTAATAAGGTTTCATCTATTGCATATGTATCTCCCGTAGTATGCAACAGGGACGTACGGAAATGCACGGTATATGAAATAATAGAGTAAAGCGGAGAGCTTGTGTTTGAATTATGACCATGGATAGAAAGGACGGGAACTGTGAAAAAAAAATACACTTTTCTCTGATAATTAGTTTTGTGACTGACGAAGTATGCAAGAGTTAAAAAAAATCTTGGTCGATTTCCCTAATGACAAGAATGCAAAAGGGCTTGTGTAAAGTCCACGTGAGTATTACATTTTTTTCTTATTTTCTAGGATGATTATGAGCGATTTTTTCGTGTTCTCCATGATTTCTTAACAGACGGATTACAAGAGGAAACCGATGTGTCTATCCACCATGTAGTTCCGTCAGCGCATGCGCGAAGAGCTAGATCCGTTAACAGAGTACTTCATGCAATGTCTAATGGAAATAATTACTACGCGACCACGTTCAGAGAAGGGTTCCATGAAGCGGCAAAGGTAGAGTACATTATTTATACAAAACGTAGTTCAGAATATTATTCATCAAGAAAGAAAGAAAAACTACCCAATTCTCCTTAGATTTAGACAATTGTCCAGTGAGTGGAGGAAACAACATGCATTTTCTAACATTCACAGTTTTGGAAGATTCTTGCAAAGGTCAGTACGGGCTTGTGTTAGAGAAAGGGGTGTCTCTATATAAAGAGAGAAAAACGTTCACCTGGAAAAAAAGATGTAAAGGAATATTTCTACAATAAAGCAACCGTAGAATAGTCGTAGATAGCCGTAACCGTAAGAAAGCGTAAATTCTCCTATATGGATGGTTTTCTTTGCTTTGGAAAGATTTAGTTAATCAGAGTGTTCGGGGTTTAGTTAATCAGAGTGTTCGGGTTCACATGAAACTCAGTCGCTTAACTACTGCAACAATATCCGCTCCATGAGCAGACTGACAGCTAAATTCACGTAACACGTGGCAGTGATCACACAAAACATTTTTACCGACTGGTTTCATCGTGTTATGATATTAGTAAGTCCCTTTCATTTACTACAGATATAAACTTTTTATGTTGCTAGATGTTGGAGGCTGCCACGAATACCTCGCGGCACATGGTGTTAGTTACATGCGGGGAAACACGGATCAATGTGGAGACGTTACCGGCTTCAGATGTTATATATCATGTCATCAACTGCAGAGAAGATACACACAATTCTTGGAGACCTGTTGTTCGAGCACATGGTCAGTTATTTCGTTGTTGTTTCTCATGTGTACATTGTTGACATCACATATGTCTCCTGTATGGTAAGCATGTTTGCTGGCGGGCGCAGCTAGCTGGACGGGAGACGCCTACTCCTACCAGACACATCGTTTTAGTCTTATTTTTCTAAAGGTCAGTAAATGTCTATGTCTCCTCGTGGTTATTGCAAGCTCCACATTGACATAACACAAATCACGTCTGTATTATATACGATATATTTCGCCAATCCAGTACTCATTGTTTAGTTAAGTAAATTTATCGCGTACTGTTTCAGGAGGGTTATGGCACGACGTTGTCGACCACACGAAGACGGAGCGGATACATCATGCGACTCACAGCCTAACACAGATACTGTACGAAGACGACAACAGACCTATCATGGTAATGCTTATATCATGTCGATTAACACCTATATCTAGGTATCCAATGTTGTTTTCAGTCCTTGACCAATCTCGTCGCAATATGGAAGTAAAAACGTGACAATTAAAAGACCAAGAATAAACGAATGAATGAATGAATGAATAAATGAATGAATGAATGAATGTATGCATGCATGCATGACTCCATCAATGAATCACATGAATTTACATTAAATATAACACACATTATATTAAAGAAAACGCACTCTTTACGTTAATCAATAGTAGGTAAATTTAGTTTGTTATTTTCAGCTGCTACAGGAAGCATTTAATAAGTACTTCTCGAACACTTCATTTACTTGGGATGAGTACCTTGACGGCGATTTGCTATTAACACTCCACTATTCCGATCACGTGCCCGATCACGTGATGATGCTATCTCCGTCCGCACACGTTTATTCCTCCAAGTATCGTGGCTACAGTGTCGACCTCGTACTTAAAGTAATTCGAATAAAGATTCCTCGACATAAAGTACAGGTAGGAAAGAATTCGACATAAAGTACAGGTAGGGAAGAATTAGTCATAAAGTACAGGTAGGAAGGAATTTGTCATGAAGTGCAGGGAGGAAAGAATTTGTCATAAAATGCAGGTAGGAAAATTTTCTTATAAAATACAGGTAGGGAATAATTTGTTATAGAATAAGGTAGGAAAGAATTTGGCATAAAGTACAGGTAGTGAAGAATTAGTCATAAAGTACAGGTAGGAAAGAATTTTTCATAAAACACAGGTAGTGAAGAATTAGTCATAAAGTACAGGTAGGAAAGAATTTTTCATAAAACACAGGTAGGGAAGAATTAGTCATAAAGTACAGGCAGGAAAGAAATTTTCATAAAACACAGGTAGGGAAGAATTAGTCATAAAGTACAGGCAGGAAAGAATTTGTCATAAAGTATAGGTAGGAAAGACTTTATCATATAGTTCAAGTAAGAAGGAATTTGTTCCTAATACAACTACTAGTATCCTAGGCTGACATCCAGGCCTATTCACACAGTACATATTGATAAACTTGAAGTTTGGTATATTGTGTTTTGCAGAAAAAGATCCTTGTATGGCCTATAAGGTGTACTGGTATTTTAGGAACATTTTGTCGTTGTCTATTTCTGCACTTGTCATACCTCTGATCGGAAGGCGAAACATTGGTATTCTTGTTTTTGTTTTATTTTTTCTGGGGTTTTTTTTTTGGTTTTGTTTGTTTTGTTTTGTTTTTTGTTTAGTTTGTTTGTTTGTTTCTTGTCTGATGCGTCACACAGAAATTTAGTGATACGTTTCCTGAGCAGTGAGAAAATTTTTACGTGCTGGAACACAAACACGGGACCTGCCGGTGTCTTATCCAGAACAAAAAAAAAGTACACCGTTGGGCTGCCGCTTGAATTCGAACCTGGGACCTGCATTCCTTGGAACATTATAATCAATTTCAACTAAAATTATCATTATCATAATGTTTTTGCTGGTGTATTTAGTATTATAAAGGCTGTTTTATCATTACTCTACTTAAAAGTGATTTTTAGGTTGGACATAAAAATGTGTATGTTTAGTTAGAAATATTCTAGGAGATTTATTGGTTACAGATTCACTCGAACAAACACCCACCAGGATCTTATATATATACATGTATATGAATGATGTTATCGCGCTGGACTCCTGATCGGGAGGCCGAGGTTCGATTCCCGCTCTGGTCATGCCGGTGTCCTGTCTTTCGGATGAGACAGTAAAAACCGAGGCCCCGTGTCGTGGTATACATGGCACGTTAAAGATCCCTCACTGCTTCGGGTGGGTCCGTTGCAAAGGTCAAAATTTGTATGCCCCGCATCGGGCAGATACCGTCACCATATACGTGAAATATTCGTGGTGTGACGTTAAACAGAAATCAATCAATCGATGATGTATCCATGCTCCATTTTCCCATGGTTTTAAGTGTTGCAGGCATAGATTGAGTACTATCAGTTATATGATAACGGAAATGATTTCATTTAGAATACTGTGACAATATTTCAAAATAAATGATGTAGACAAATTTAAAAATCATCAAGTTGACTTTTTGAAACCGTCTTGAAAAATCATCAACTTTGGTTGAATTATGCATGAAAATACAGAGTATGACACACAACTTGGTCGCCGACGGGAGGTAACTCCCATCAGTTCTGGCTTATTGCAAACTATCTATAGCGTAAATGATAATTTTAGGTAGGGTCTTGGCAGTTGTCAGCCAATACTTCCGGAAGTGACGTCGTTCTGGTCACAATAAGATGTATTAACAGAGTCCCACAGGAGCACTTTCCCATCACTACTCGGTCGTGGACGAAGTTATTCTCAGATCCACCCAGGGTAGCAGTTTATAGTGAACTCATACAAGGCCATCATCCAGTGCAGGGCATGCGCATCGAGGCTCACATCACAGGAAATAACGACAAGGAACACGTGATAGAATTACTGGATAATGGCGCAGGTGCGAAAGTGGGTTGTTGTCGGATGGAGACTTTATCATTCTTTAATCTTTTTCTTCTTTTCTAAACTTTCATATATATGAATATATATACAATTAAATATAGAAGTACATATACTATACACGTATTATATTACCATCAGAAAAAAAAAATACAAAAACACTATTATAAAAAAAATTTACTCTATGGAAATATTTTTCCAGTTTTAGTTGTAGGCCAAGACTTAACATATAATTGTTACCCCAGTTTCACGAAAAAAAATTTTTCATTACGCACAACAAGAACTTGAATTTTGATCTTCCATGATCTACCATCAAAGATAATCAGTCTTAAGTAACAAACCAATGAAAATCGATCTTACATATTATACTTTGTAAATAAAGAATGTGGACGTAAAAACGACAAGAGAGTATAGTGTCCGCTGAATCTAATTGAGAACACAGAGATGTTATAGTATTTACTGCGATTATTTACCCTTTTGATGTATCCCGTTTGTTACCTTTATTGCTATTGCACTTTATTGGCATTAGAAGATTGCAATTATCGGATATTGGTTTTCCTTTTACTTTATACCAGGTAATCAAATGTAAGAGATACATGATATTATATATTTCTTTTAATTATTTCCTTCAAACAGGAGCGGATATAGACAAGGAGGATGGGATCTACTCCCGATATTTTCCGCACTTTATGGAGAATTCCCATTCGCTTTACATATACATCCGTGTCCATGGCAACAGTGGCTTTATAGTATCAAAACAACAGTTACCAAGTTCTCAGTCCTATATGACTTACGGTGAGTGATAAATTCACTCTGTCAAAAGGTAATTAACCCTCATAGTATAGTGCCGATGTTCCCTTTACTTCTAATTCATCTTCCTTAAGCGGTTTGTGAATTTTCATTGCGATAATTAAGCCGGCGTGGCCTAGTGGTATCGCGACGGACTCCTGATCGGGAGGCCGGGGTTCGAGTCCTGCTCTGGTCATGCCGGTGTCCTGTCTTTTGGATGAGACAGTAAAAACCGAGGCCCCGTGTCGTGGTATGCATGGCACGTTAAAAATCCCTCACTGCTTTGGGTGGGTCCGTTGCAAAGGTCAAAATTTGTAAGTCCCGCATCAGGCAGATGCCGTCACCATATACGTGAAATATTCGTGGTGTGACGTAAAACAAAAATCAATCAATCAATCAATCAATCATTGCGATAATTGGATTTCCAGCTCTACAGAAGTAGTAGTGACATTTTTGTGATTTGTTTGTTTTCTTTCTTTTTTGTATAGGTTTTGTTTTTTGATTGGTTTTTGTTTATGTTTTTGGGGTTTTTTTGTCTTTGATTTGTTTTGTTTTTTTTTTTTTTGGTGGGGGGGGGGGGGCCTGTTTGGTTTTTGTTTGTTTGTTTCTTTCTCTTTGAGGGTTTTGGGGATTTTTGTTTTCTTTGTTGTTCGATTTTGCTTGTGGTTTTTTTTTTTTTTTTGGGGGGGGGGGGGGGGGGGTATATTGTTTGTTTCTATAGGCTTATTGTTTTTAGCTCACCTGAGCCAAAGGCTCAAATGAGCTATTCTGATCAATCGCCGTCCGTTGTCTGTCGTCTGTCGTCCGTCGTTAGCTTTACTACATTTTCGACTTCTTCTCCAGAACTGCTGCACAGAATTTCACCAAACTTCCTAGGAAGCAAGTACTTAAGGTCCTCTACCAAGTTTGTGTTTTTCGTGCCCATCCGTAATCCAAGATGGCTGCCATTGGCTCTGATTGGTTGACACATTTTCGACTTCTCCAGAACGGCTGCACAGAATTCCACCAAACCTCATAGGAAGTAAGTACTCAAGGTCTTCTACCAAGTTTGTGTTTTTCATGCCCCTCCGTTATCCAAGATGGCCGTCATTGGCTCTGATTGGTTGACACATTTTCGACTTCTTCTCCAGAACCGCTGCACAGAATTTCACCAAACCTCATAGGAAGTAACTACTTGAGGTCCTCTACAAAGTTTGTGTTTTTCGTGCCGATCCGTAATCCAAGATGGCCGCCATTGGTTCTGATTGGTTGACGCATTTTCGACTTCTTCTCCAGAACCGCTGCACAGAATTTCACCAAACTTCATAGGAAGTAAGTGCTCAAGGTCCTCTACCAAGTTTGTGTTCTTCGTGCCGATCTGTAATCCAAGATGGCCGCCATTGGCTCTGAGTGGTTGACACATTTTCGACCTCTTCTCCAGAACCGATACACAGAATTTCACCAAACCTCATAGGAAAAAAGTACTCAAGGTCCTGTACCAAGTTTGTGTTTTTCATGCCGATCTGTAATCCAAGATGGCCGCCATTGGCTCTGATTGGTTGACACATTTTAGACTTCTTCTCCAGAACCGCTGCACAGAATTTCACCAAACCTCATAGGAAGTAACTTCTCGAGGTCTTCTAATAAGTTTGTGTTTTTCGTGCCGATCCGTAATCCAAGATGGCCGCCATTGGCTCTGATTGGTTGACACATTTTGGACTTCTTCAAAACGACTGCACAAAATATCACCAAATCTTATAGAAAGTCTTGTAGAAAAAAAGCAAAATTTTCTACCGAAATTAGTTGTCATTTTATTGTAAATAAGCAATTTGTGCTCAGGTGAGCGATATAGGCTCATTTGGGACTCTTTTTTTGGGGGGCGGGGGGGGGTGGTTTTAGTTTTGCTTGCTGTATAATTAGCATCATCATTTTACAGACATACCCAATATCCAATATAACTTGACTCGTATACCATTGAAGTTCGGTATACACAGATCGTCGTCTGCGGGGACAATTCATTTCTCAGAAGAGAACGGCCGACTCATACACACAGTGGCGACATCTGACGAATACATGCCATCTCATATTCATGACTTGAGATTATTGAAAGTATCCTTGAGAGACCGGACTTTCACCGTATCTTGGACCGCACCTGGTCGACGCTTGGACCATGGGAAAGGTGGGTAGAAATTGAACCTGGTCAATACTTCGACCATCTGAAAGGTGAGTAGAATAGTACATAATCAGTTCCTCGATCTTAGAATTTCCTATGTGAGTAGATTTAGTGTCTGGTCAGTATTTTGGCCGTGGCCGAAAGTTGGACCTACTTGTACCTGGGACCACCTCAACTTAAGGAAAGGTGAGTACAAGTCACTGCTCTCTCAATGGCCCACAAGGCTGATACCTTTCCAGAAGAACGAGTCACCATCTTTCTCGATTAACCAGTAATTTGGCCAAACATCATTCTCGATTAACACGTCAATTCGCCGACATCGTTCTTTATGAACCAATTACTTGACCAACATCGTTCTTTATGAACCTGTCACTTGAGCGACATCGTTCTTTAAGAACCAGTCACGTGACCGACATGGTTCTTTATGAACTAATCACTTGGCCAACATCGTTCATTATGAACCTGTCACGTGACCGACATCGTTCTATATGAACCAGTCACTTGGTCGACATCGTTGTTGATGAACCAGTCACTTGGCCAACATCGTTGTTGATGAACCAGTCACTTGGCCGACATCGTTGTTGATGAACCAGTCACTAGGTGGACATCGTTTTTTTTAACCAATCACATGGCCGGCATCTTTTTTATGAACCAGTCACTTGGTGGACATCCTTCTTTACGAACCAATCCCTTGACCGACATCGTTCTTAATGAACCAGTCACGTGACCGACAACGTTCTTAATGAACCAGTCACGTGGCAGACATCGTTCTTTATGAACCAATCACGTGGCCGACACCTTTTTACAGATGTTTCTCACTCATTACTGACAATCTATCAAGAACATTAAAGTACTAATTTTTTTAAACATTTATGACGGTAAAACGTTTTAATATAGCACCAAGTTATTTTATTCAACACTGTTTTACACTGGGTGTACTAGAGTAATTCACCATACACACTGCCTCGTTTTTTCAACATCATACTATTAAAACGTGATCCGTGTCAGTATTTCATATGGACAATGAATCACTTTTTTCATTTTATTTCGTTTACATGTATTTCTTTTTTTTTCTTTTTTGTATTACCTCCCCTCTTCCTCCCCCCCCCCCCTCCCCCAGAAAATTCAATACGTTTCACAACAAATGTATATGTGACGATATCATCAGTATTGTAAAAATATTTACCTCAGCTTAATATCAATTTCAGCGCATGCGTACAAAATGATCTACCACAACGATACGAACCTCCTGCTTGATTTTCCATCCGAGGCCTACGTCATTTCCGATCATCTGATCTTGTCCGGCAGAGCAAATCAGCCATCCGAATCTGGTACGACAGAAATGTTCACCTTCCGCTTACCACATGACATGGAAGGTTTAGGCATGCGCATCGTAGCGCATAACGAAGACATTCGCATAGGCGAGTTTTCCAACATGATAACGGTGGGTATACCACGTGATACAGATATTGAAGGAGATGGCCAATCAGAACTTAGTATGCTCCACAAGAAGGATAGATTGGAAATATACACACCTTATGTGATTTTATTAATTTGTGCGGTGTGCATAACCGGACTGGCCCTGTTTGTAATGAGATGTGCGAATATGGAATACACGAGGAAGAAACGGACTTCAATTCATACAGAGATACCATAAAGTTAAACATTTTATACTTGTATATAACACGTACATTGTATATAATACAGTAAATCTAGTCCGAGATTATCTGCCCTTCTCCCTCTTTTGATATCGGCGGTTTGTGGGAGAGGGTCAGAGAGTGTTCATCAAAAGTTGGAATTTCAGCGATGTACAAGTTAAATGTTCATTTATTGGATTATAGGTTGCAAGTTCGCTGTGCAAACGCTTATTTTTCGCCAGAGGCTTGTACATCCCGATACCGGCTAGTATCGCTTAAGTTCAACCTTTTGTGACCAAATCAAAGTCTCTCTGACCCTCTCCCACAAACAGCCGATATCAAAAGTGGGAGAAAGGCAAAGAATCTCGGACTACAGTAAATCCAGCCTTAGCAGTCACATCTTTAAGAAGTTACTTGTTCAGAAAGGTCGCCATTATATCCATTTTTTTTTATGATTTCTGTCAAAATAAACGTTTGTGTCAACACCACTTCTAAGTTTTTCTTTACCGCTATACATGTATAAGGTTTAACCGTAAGAAGTTTTATCATATCTACATTATGTAGCTACATTACAGCTACTATAGTCATTCTTTTTACGGGCAGGTGAAACTTACAGATCTATGTATATTTATAAGGCAATGGCTGAAATCAGGACGCACGGACGGACCGTTTTACTGAGTCGAACGTGATTCTTTCGCACCATTTTTACGTAATACATGTTTTATACTTATATCTTTGATTAAACAATATTAACTTACAGACTGAAGTCCACTGTTTGATCTCCCGCCGATAACATCCCATAGATATAATATTAGAAATTCAAATTAATTCAAATCGTTTTCAAAAGAGGCAGTTTCTGAAATCAATCATCATAAAATCAAAACTTCTCTCCTTCTCCTCGTTATGTTAATCCACGAGTGAGGTCCCTCTAACATACTCTGATTTTAAGCAGATTGTTTTCGGAATATCTCTAAGGGTGACATTGTTACCTGATGTTGGGCATTATTTCATAGAAAATGTTATTTAAAACATACTAGTATATATATCAGCTTTCTTTACACCCCTAACAAAGGCGTGGCATTACAATGAAGAATATTTACATATATATATTACATATTGAAATTATTAAGATTTGCAATGTTTGGGCACCGTGAAATATCTTTATTTTGTGAAATGTGAAGCTGAATGCCTTATATTGCCAAATTATTGATTTGCCGATTTTTTTTTTAAACTTTTGAGAGTCAAAATATAAAAAAGAATGATAAAAATGATAGAAAATTAGAATGAAATAAATATATATAAATATATAAAATAAATCAACAAAAAAAAAAAAAATAAAAATTAAAAAAAATAAATAAAAAATAAAAGAAAAGAAAAAATGATAAAATAGAATAAATAATGATAATAATAAATAAATAGAAAATAAAATAAAATAAATAAATAAAATGCGTGCCAGTTTCGAAGTCAATGACAAACATCATACAGATGATATTCAATCATATTTAAATAGATTGTAAACTCCTTTAATATTATATTTAACTCAGACCGTAGTTCATTCTTCAGGTCGTCAGTTGATACATTTATTAGGGTCCTTTTGGGAATGCTCGGCATAGTTCAGACATTTTCCGGCAATTTTTTATGGTCCTAAACTCACGATGTCAAATAAATTGGAGACAGATAACGTGCAGATTAGAAAATTAATAACTACTATTAAATTTGATAAGACTTAATTTCACTTTCATCTTCATGTGGTATTTGCTCAGCATGCCTAGATCACAGGAGTCATTACCTGAGGGGGATAACTGGGTATAAAGAGGAGAGCGACCGACGACTTAGTCAAATTCCCCTTCTCTCATCATCATCGACCATGGCTGCATTCGAAGCGATTTTGATTTCTGCGTCCATCTTTGCCTTTACAAGTAAGTTTTCGATATAAATTATATATTTTATATTCTTTCTTTTTTTTCTTTCCCCTTTTCCTTTTGTCGTTTTTTGGGGGTTTTTTTGTATTTTGTTTTGTTTTGTTTTTAATTATTAAAACAATTTGAAAGCTTTAAACTAATTTTATTCCTGGAGGTTTAGCAATCTTAAAACGCGACTTGTACTCCCTTCCTCTACGATTCTCTCCGTGTTGAGATAAAACTATCGCTCTTTATTTTTATTAATAAGATCAGAAACTCTCATTATTACCAATTTTACCAAAGTGTTTATTCCCCTTTTCCTCAGACAAAAAAAAAAAAAAAAAACCAAAACAAAACAAAACAAAAAAAAAAAAAAAAAAACAAAAAAGCAAAAAAACAACCCCCCCCCCCCAAAAAAAAACCAAATAAATAAAAAGTCAACGGTCTATGTATTACAAGCTTTCTGTATCAATTTACAATGATTTGGGCTCAGTGGATGAGGTGCTCGGCTCATGACCCAGAGACCTCGGGTTCGACTCCCGCCGTGGGCCCACTACCGGTGTCCTGTCTTTCGGATGAGACAATAAAAACCGAGGTTCCGTGTCATGGTAAGCGTGGCATGTAAAACTCGCTGCTTCGAGTGGGCCCGTTGTAAAGATATACATGGCTATGCAACATCAAGTAGATGCCGTCAACATATACGTGAAATAATCGTGGAGTGACATAAGGGAGCAACCATTTGATTTTTATGTGTGTGTGGGGGGGGGGGGGGGGGGGAGGAAGACTTTCACAGGCTTTTTTTGCCCAATTTCAGAGCCGGATTAATTTTTTTTTTCATTTATTTATTGGGGTTTTTTTGCCGGCCCTTCGGGCCGGATTATTTTTTTCCCCAAAATTTGATCCGGACTTTTTTTTTGCAAAGTTTTCCTGCTCCCCCCATATAAATCAAATTGTTGCTCCCTAAAACAATCAATCAATCGATCTGTCTGAATGTTTGGTACTTCAATAACGCAGTAATTGTTTGAAGTTGTATCACATCAATATAATCGAGTATGCTACCTTACAGATGGATATTACTTGAACTTGGCTAGCTCCAGCCGCATAGTGGGCGGACAATACGCTGACCCTCACGAATGGCCGTGGCAGGTCTCTCTGCAGAGCAAGAGTTTCTTTGGAATGTATAGTCATATCTGTGGTGCAAGTCTTATAGCGCCCAATTACGTGCTGACCGCCGCCCACTGTGTGGACGGATCAAGGTAATTCAAATAAATAAATTCTCTCCCTCTTTCTCTGAAAAACTCTGCAAAATTCTTTAAAAAAATCGACGCCTAACGCGAAGCAAAACTCTAAAGTCTACATTGAAAACTGACAAATATTTTATGTAAAATTCTGAAAAAAAGAACATTAAGCTTACCGCGACTGTTCTTGAGCTCTATTGTATATAAAATGTGATGAGTTAATTAGTGGCGAAATAAAAAATACATTCTCGTATTTTGTTTTACGAGTTTGTAAGTATTATTATTTTAACGATTTTAAGTTAGTAAGCATTGTTTTCCAGCCGTAGCAATCTTCGTATCGTGGCCGGTCTTCACCAACAAAGTTCTACCGGAGGCTCTACCAGTCATTCCATCGCCAAGATTCTTATGGTAAAGTAAAACTGGAACAGAGTATCTCCCTCCCTTACTCCTCCGCTCTACTTACATATATGGTAACCAAAAGCTATTTCAATGTGTCCCACCTCCTTTTCCATTTACATATCTCCAAAATCGTAGCTTCAATAATTTGTTCTTTCCTCATTTTTTGCTATTCTGACAGCTGTTGTGTCAAGCATCAAGTGTCACATCTTTCTCAATTGATCTTGAAGAGCAAGGCGAACGCGAACCATGCTCTCATAATATCAATGCAGTCATTTCAGTAACTTGACGATAGAAACTAACCGTTTGAAATTATAATTATATAAACTCACGTAAAAACTGTTACATTGTGTTTAAAACAAAGTAAATTCTTGATTTGATTTTTTTTTTCAAATTTTGACAGTGGTCGACCTAAATATTTTGTCATTTAATCTATAAATAGAAATGTGTCCATATTTTGAAAATCTGTAGTAAGCGCAGTAAATCCCTTATTGTGGGCCGGCACGGCCCATCCTTTGATATAAGTTTGGGAAAGTCGCATGCGTTTCTGCGGTACAGTAAGACCACACCCCCAGGATTTTACACCAATGAATAAATTAGGATTTTATTCACTGCGGAGAGAGCATGTGTCACCTCTCTGACCCAGTTTGATAGATACATGTAAATGTAGTACGTTACAGCAGAGAAGTATTAAATTTGTTGGAATATTTTCTGGGGATGGGTGTTACCTAGCAATTTTTTAATATTTGACGCGCTTTCTTCATAACCAAATTATTATTCGGTTGCTTAAGGGACTTTTGGTTAATATCCAATCGGAACATCATCGCCATTTTTTACAAAAAAATATATCTTTTTTTTTTTTGCGTACGGAAATGGTCGACTTGTAATATTACGACTGAATAATAGTGTGATGTAAGTCCTACTAAAACTTTCAGAATACAGAATGCTACGCTAAGAAGGACCAATTACAATTGTTTCTTCTGGCAAGACGATAAACCGTAATTAGTGTTTATAAATTGAAACTTGAGAATAAAAAGATTACCAACCAGCACGGTCACACCACTACCAAAAGTTTACCAGTGAAGTGTTGGTTACCTCAGAAAACCTCAAGTTGCTTATAGATTGGTTATGTTTTGTTGTTAAAAATAAATAGTGGGTTAATTGATTAATTATAGTTTCACGTCACTCCACGACTATTTCACGTACATGGTGACGGTATCTACCTGATGCATTGCATAGAAATTTATACCTCTGTAACGGACCCTCCCGAAGAAGTGGGGAATCTTTTACGTGTCACGCCTACCGTGACACAGGACCTCTGTTTCTACTGTCCAATTTGAAAGACAGATCACCGATGTGCCCACGGCGGAAGTCGAACCCGCGTCCTTTCGGTCACCTCGTCCACTGAACCCACCGACTTAAAACATATAGTATATGATATGACTAGTAATTTTAAAAGTACATTTCCATACTAAATGCAGGCTAATCCGTACGTCTGATAAATTCGCTATTGCCACGCCTTAAGTACTGAATGGGCTAAATGAGCCCAAATATAAACTATTAGCTGAAAAGGAAGTGATACTGGAGATTTATATGTCTGTGGTCGATCATCATGCATGGTCTTTATATGTCTGCTAATTAACAGTCACACGGCTGTACAATACATATTTTAAAACGTTATTCTGTTTTTAAAATTTTTTGCAGTTTTATCAAACATCCCATTCCGGCCCACACTTTGGTGCTTGCACCAAATTGTTTCTTGTCTATCTAGATATATGAACTTGAACATAACGCCACATAGTTTTGATTAGACGGCAAATAAGTTGAAGTTTTGTTTTACTTAATATTGATATTTTAACAGCATCCCGGTTACAACAGTAACGCCGGGGGATTCCCCAATGATATCGCCCTTCTCAAACTCTCCTCTGACGTCACCAACAGCAGAGCGGAAGTCATTGGTCTGCCCAGAGGTACCGAAAGCTTCTATGGTAACCCCGATTGCTGGATAACAGGCTGGGGCAAAACTTCAGGTATCGTCATTTTTTTTTCAAATGTAGCGAATATAACAAAAAACTAATATACGGTTTACGGATTCAATTCTATTATTTTACAATGGTCGATGGGGGTATTAGATTGCAGAAGGCACTATGTTGAACCTCGCAAAGTCCCTGACGCGTGAAAGTGTTTTTAGTCAGTCCTAATCCATATAAATATCTTGGCAGATAAAAAGGTGAGTTATTGTGGTTAGCAACTCCCCCCTCCAATGTATGAACAATGAATAAATCATTTTAACTATTTTAGAAACTGTAATCTTTGTCCTTGTAAACATTGATACCATCCCTTGTTTTCAAAAACATTGCTTTTTTCGACCCTGATACAAGGTTGGATAGTTAACCTGTTGAAGTGCGGTTGTCAACTCCGGGTTATGAAGACGCTTGTAGGTCTGTCGCTTTAACCGCTACATAAAACTCCTGTACTAAGTGTGGATTCCGGGTGTTTTGTTATTTCTGTTAATGTTTTCTGCGGTTTTCTCGACCTCTTAATAATAACAACTCTCCTACATGTATTTGTGATATTCACGTCAGTATGATGCAAAGCAAGCATTTATTCCCTCCCCGATGACGTAAAATCTGACGATAAATAACACAAAATTAGTAGCAGGTAATTCAGTATATGTGAATATATCTATATATGTATTGAATGGATATTGTTTCATGCCCTTGTGGCATGTGTTTCGATTTTCTGAAATATCGATTGATAAGTAATACAATAACAGTGGACTCGATATTGATGTTTTGATATTGCCTGACCACGGGCTATACTGCTGATGTGGTAAATAATGATGTAACTCCTCATTACACCCAGCGATGGATCCAGTGTAAGAGTATGGGAACATGGTCCTCTACTCCTCCCTCCTCCTCCTCCCTCTGAGTGAGGTTTTGGTTATACAATGCCCCGCGCATGCTTGGACCTTATCGTGACGAAGACGGTCTCGGTCAGTCGGAACTCCGTCGCCATATTATACAGAAAATAGGAATATGCGTACGGAAATGGCCGAGTTGTTAGGATTGGGTCACGGCACGAACAATGTACGTAAGATGCCGATGAGTAGAGTGACCGCGGCTTTGTAGTTCCTATCGCAGTTTTGTAGTTCCTACCGCAGTTTTGTAGTTCCTGCCGCGGTTTTGTAGTTCCAGTAGAACGTTCTTTGTCAATAGTTAGGCTTATTTTAACGTGTTCCATACATTGTGAGAAATTGTGTGTCTTGATTGGAAGAACTGTGTACTGTTTTACACACACAGGCTGCTACAGCATAGTGTTGCATTTTCAGATTGTGACCTGCCAACGAGATCTCTTGCTAGAGGTAGCTTCGGATCAGGAACTAGTTCTGTTACTTTTTTAAAGGCTTTAGCTTTACCTCTTACCTTTTATCTTTACCTCTTACCTTTGCATTTGGTTAATACTTTCCCAGAGGAGAGTTTAATTCGTATGTTGTTATACCCCCTCTGTGTGGCTGTCAAACATTCTACACATTGTTTTTTTCCACATCCATCTCGTTTTTACACTGTATAATGGTTTGATGTTGTCGGTTTTTGGGATCCAAGCACATGTTCTCACCTCCGACAAGAAATGTTTACTCCTGCCAGACACCTGGTCTCACCTCTGACAAAAGATGCTAACTCCTCCCAGGCACCTGGTCACACCTCTGACAGGAGACTTTTACTCCTCCCGGGCACCTGGTCTCCCCTCTGACAGGAGATGCTTACTCATCCCGGGCACATGGGCTCACCTCAGACAGGAGATGCTTACTCATCCCGGGCACCTGGTCTCATCTCAGACAGGAAATGCTTACTCTTCCCGGGCACTTGGTCTCATCTCAGACAGGGGATGCTTACTTTTCCCAGGCACGGTCTCATCTCAGACAGAGGATGCTTACTCATCCCGGGCACTTGGGCTGACCTCAGACAGGAGATGCTTACTCATCCCGGGCACCTGGTCTCATCTCAGACAGGACATGCTTACTCATTCCGGGCACTTGGTCTCATCTCAGACAGGACATGCTTACTCATCTCGGGCACTTGGTCTCACATCTGACAGGGACGCTTACTCCTGCTGGACACCCGATCTCACCTCTGATAGAAGACGCTTACTCCTCCCAGGCACCTAGTCTCATCTCAGACAGGAGATGCTTACTCATCCCGGGCACTTGGTCTTGTCTCAGACAGGACATGCTTACTCATCCCGGGTACCTGGTCTCACATCTGACAAGGACGCTTACTCCTCCACTTGCAATTGGTCTCACCTCTGCTTCCTTTGGGCCATGACTGTCCACCATGAGACACTCATTTGAGTGTCGCTATGATATAGCACCAGTCACTGTGGCATGATAATTTTCAAAACATCATGTAAATATCAAACAACTGTCATACATTCGACTTGACTAATATTTCGCGTAATATTTGAAACAAGAAATTCATGGTACCTAACTAGACGACTTATTACATCTCCGTCACACAGATCGAATGAGACTCAGGACGCACACAATTTGAATGCAAGTAAATTCGATATTTCTGTGAACTAAGGCAGATCTTGTTGATGCAGAGATACAACGGTTTGACGCATCACATATACACAGAATTTTATACATCCGCGACTAATACGCAGTTTAATAAACAGTGCACATGTAGGATACTCGAATTATCAGTCTATATTGCAGCATTAAATCATTACAATAAATTGGACTTCCTTCACACTGTTAAATAGCCCAAAAATTGTAGACAACAACACATTCACCTGGGACTTTTTATCAGCCATCTTCCGTTGCCTTTTTTAATGTAGATTTTGAATAGACCTTTTCACGATAACTGCGATCTTGTAACTCGTTTCAAACACGAGAGAAAAGCGATCTGTAATAATTGCTGAGCATTGTACATTACATTCAGGTTTTGTAGCTAGTCACCCGGAAAAGCTATTGCACATATACGAATTGTCAGACCCCAGTTACTGTGAAAATGTCTATACCCCGTTCTTAATCAGGAATGTAGAAAGCATTTCAAAAGGGGGGGGGGACAAAATTTGAACTTCGCTCCGTTTCTGCACCTTATAAAAATTGGTCTAAGATGGGCCAAAAAAGGGGGGGGGGATGGGGCGTCCCCGGGTCCCCCCATTCCTACTTGCCTATTAATCATGGCAAGAGGGAAAAATTTGGTTCTGGCTATAAATAGAATCGGGAGAAGATTTAATTTGATGACGTTCAGATTTTCTTTTCTATTTTTATTTTTAGCTAACAGCGGGACGGCAGAAGTTTTGATGGAGGCCCAGATGGACGTCATAGATAATGGGGATTGTTCCGATAAATGGCGCAGGGTCCAAGGCGCTGATATTCTCGACACTCATATCTGTATCGAGGCTGATGGCAAATCAGCATGCAATGTAAGTTGATCACGTTGATATATTTCACTGAAAGAGACTGACCACGGTGACCTATATTGCTGACCGCGACAGAGGGCAAATAAACCTGCAGTGTTATTAGACCACGATGACCTATGATACTGACCGCAACAGAGGGCAAATGATGCCAAATCAGCCTGCAGTGTAATTAGACTACGATGACATGATGCCGACCGCAACAGAGGGCAAATATACCAACCTGATCTGTATTGCTGACCATGACCAATCGCGTATATCACTGATATAATGTAATATATAGTAAAAGGGTAAAATAGATAAATATATAGTGAGAGAGAGAGATAGAGAGAGAGAGAGATAGAGATTCGAGGATAATGCCTTTATCATTTATATACATACAAGTGAATAGGTGTGGTGGTGGTGGTGGATTTGGTGTTTTACGTCGCTTTCAACAATTTTTCAGTTATATCGCGACATGGAAGCAGGAGGTTACCAACCTCTTAAACATAGTGGCGCAACCCGGGAATCGAACCCGGATCGTCGGCGCCGCAAGCCAAGTGCTTAACCACTACACCATGCCTGCCCCCAAGTGAATAGGTAAATTCATGCCAATATTCTAATTGTTATGATTCTTCATTTAAGGGAACGCAAAGCTAAGATTAGATTAAAATCCATACCTATAAATCTTACATTTTAACTGTATGCACATATACCTATAAACCTTACATTTAAAAGCAGTGTTAGTGGTAATTGCACTTGAATATCTCGTTTTATTGGATTTCAGGGCGACTCCGGTGGTCCACTAGTTTGCCGTGTGAATGGTCAATATGTGTTGGCCGGAGCCACCTCTTGGGGAATCACCTCCTGTGAAGGTTATCCCAGTGTTTATGTAAGAGTCAGCAAATTCTTGGACTGGATCGCCGATACGATGACTGCCAACTAACACGCAAGCGCGTTCGAGCCCAATGAGCGTTGACTAACACGCATGCGCAATTGAATATTTGATAAATTTAAAAATAAAAATGTTTTAACAAAGATAAAGTTTTTATTGTGTTTTTTTTTAATGTTTTGTGGTTTGAAATTTACACTCTCTTCAGACGGTTCGGATTTCACAAATGTTTTGGATGTAAACTAATCCAGTCGTGACTTTCTGATTATTCTGACAAACATATCGTCTCAGTATGTAGCGCAACATATAATTATGACGATATCTAGAGCTCACCAGGAATTTCACTATATAAATTAATTGATGTCCTGGCATCCGACTTAGCTGAAGTCTAGAGTGGTCCTTTTAAGTCTAGGTAGGTAGTCGTATGTCTAGGTAGATCATTTTAAGTCTAAATGGGTCCTTTTAAGTATGGGCTAGTCTTTTTCAGTATATGTAGGTCATATTAAGCTTAGGTGGGTCCTTTTACGTCTTGGTGGATGCTTTTAAGGATAGGTATGTCATTTTAAGTTAGGTGTGTCCTTTTAAGTGTACGCAGGTTCTTTTAAATCTAGGAAGGTCCTTTTAAAGAAACTCGACCTGACTTTAATCACACAAATTTAGCCAGCAGGGGACGCTTACTCCTTTCGAGCACCTGGTCTCACCTCACTTTAAGTGGGGATCACAATACAGATTCGTTCATTTACTCCTACAATCAGTTCTAAAGAGTAGAAAAAGCATGTTTATTATGTATGTTTATACCACTTCCAGAGCGGACGTAGCTCAGTCGGCAATGCTTTGGACCATGCAGGGCAGAGTGATCCCGGATGCAGAGCCGATAGGTCTCGGGTGCAGTCCTTACCGATGGTGTGTGTTTCATCAGTGTCCTATCTTTCGAACCGAGGTCCTTGGTCACAGGAGGTCGTGAATTCATAGATCCTCTTAGCTTTGAAAATAGGGGGTTTGCCATTCCAAAGTGCTTTAAAATAATTGTGCAATGCATCAGACTGAGTTGTTTTGAATCCTGGGTACTGTAGGCGAGAGGTTCGTCATTAAAACTGCTTCAGGTCGGTGAATATCTAAGGATAATTCCATCAATAATCCCATAATCTGCCGCCATATAGGTTTATCAAGCTTCAAGTGTCATTGATATCAGATATGCTTTTATAAAAAGTAATCTTTAGTACCTTTTTAAAAGTCTATGGTGATGTGAAACAACAACTTTTTTTATTAGAAGAAAAAAATATTAATCCGACAATTTTCCCATGAAGAGATTTACATTATGCGGACACCCAGATTTACGTTCACGATGACGAGACTTGTGCAATATGTTTTCTCGCCTCTACGAGACTTCAACGTGATGACTCAGAATGATCTCCATCATGACGGAACATGTGCTTAACAAAGGGTGTTAACGTAACATTATTGATATTTCGACGTGACAAACAATAAAACATGATTTGTCTGCCCTTGACAAGAACTCTTCCTCCTTTCGGAAGTTCATAAATTCGACGCAATCTCCAAAGCAGAGTTATCGTTCCTTTACAATCCACACAAGTTTTTTTTTTCCTGTTGTTTCCTTTGTAAACTAAAAAATCATTGCAAAAATCCCACCGCTTATTTTTTTCTGAAATTTATGTATGTTGTTCTATTACATAAGAGCTGTCATTTCATGATCTGCAGAAAAAATTGCATACGCCAAACTCAAAATATATATCAATACACATCTTGACCCCTATGACCTCACTCTCAAGTCTTGAAGTAGTGTATTCATGCGACAACATTTCAGCCTCATGACATACCAAGGAATGCACCAAAAAGCTTTAATATCATTTTTATAATTTTTTTCAAACTCTTTTCTACCAGAGAGCATGTTTAACTCACTATAAATACCATGACAACACTGGTAAATAAATCGGAGAAGATGCAAACATTAATTTGTTTTTGGGACTATATGCGTGGTACATGAAACAAGGGAGGAAACTGTAGTCTATGGTCACATACCTGTGCCAACGTCTCAGGTTTTACAAGATTCTTGTAAAATCAGATTTTGCTTCTACATGGTATGACTTTGTCTTCAGTGGCTTTATTAGTTAAATTTAAAGCATTTACCATGTTACATTGAGTTTTAATCGGGCTTCTACATGAAATCTACCCTGAATTTACACCGCACTATATTTTCTCAGCGTACAAATCAGCGTACTAATATAATACATTTTGTCAATAACACTATCATTTGCACCTAAAACGTCTTGTAATTTCTGAATGAATCTCTTATTGTCTAATTTTCGCCCAGATAACTTGAATACGATGACATTTTCCCCAAAACACGCAAAACAGTTTAGGACTACTTTCAGTAGTTGGCAGAGATTAAAGGGAGTGCCAAGGACCGTAACTCTGTTTTGGAGATTGAATTCGACGATGGGCTATTGACCAAACGACTAAGAAAATTGAATTTACAGTCATTTTAAGGGCAGATAACTCACCTGTTATTAAAATCTTCCTTACCAGATCGTATTCATGAAATTAGAGTTTTTATATTGCATTATATTTTACCATGCCTGAATCAATAGAATTAGATGAAAAACGTGACAGGCAGCAGCTTTATAGATCAACATTATTTTGCCATTCTGACACAGTTTGTTTCATCGACAAGTTGTATAATTAGATTGTTAAGTAAGACGGTGTTCCGTAATAGACATACATACGCCTACTCATATCTGATTAAATTCATTTTCTACCACATACATGTACTTCAATAACAAGATCTTACAACGTCAAGAAAAGCTTCCAGTCAGCATGCCTTTTCGATGATGTCATGAGTTGCTTCAATACAAATCACGTTGCAGTGTTTTACTACTAAGATACTGACTGGTGACCGTGAGATCTCAGGTTCGAATCCTACAAGCAGCTCCTGCGTGGCATGCCAGTCAGATATGACGGTAAGCGTCGTGCGTAGTATCTCCCCCATTATTCCAGATAGGTTCGTTGTCGTGACGTAAAAACACCCCCTCCCCCCCCCCCCCCAAAGGAGGGGGAAGGAGTATGCAATTATTGTTGTTTCCAAAAGGTGCACCCTTTAAATGCGCCACTGATGAATAAATCAGAGGGGAACCGTAAACAAATTATTCTACCCCAGTCAACGAACACATTGACAATACATAAAACAGCAGAAGTGCAACAATAATGGCATTGATAATGAATTACTAACTTATTCCATCATTTGCATATAGAGTTCGCTTCATGAATTGATGCATTATGTAAATCATTTGAAACTGATGAGTGATGTACGATGTTACTTTCATGTCACCTGTGAAGCAATGTAATATACAGGGATCACTTTTTTTACCTTGATCCTCACCTTCGACCTATATATTAAACATTTACTTGGTTATTGTATTATGTCACTCCACGATTATTTCACGTATATGGTGACGGCAACAGCCTGACGCATTGCATACACATTTATACCATTGCAACAGATCCACCCGAAGCAGTGAGGGATCTTTACTTACCACGACTACCGTGACACGGGGCCTCGGTTATTACTGTCTCACCCGAATGACGAGACATCGGTGTGTCCACGGCGGGAGTCGAACCCGGGACCCTTCGGTAAAGAGCCGGGCACCTCATCCACTGAGCACTGAGCATATAACAATCACAACAGACTGTTGGTATTTCATATAACAGTCACAACAGACTGTTGGTATTTCATAAAGGTATTACATGGAATGATAAATATACACTGCCAAAAACATTCTTTGATCAACATACCGAAAATTGACAATTTCACATTTTTTTTGTGATAGGCTTTTACTATCTTCCTTTTATTTATTTTATAAAAGACTTTTTGTTGAATTAACATTTTGACCTTGTGCTTTTGACCTTGACATTTGGCATACATTGTTGCTTTCATAGGTCACACTTATTTTATTCTACAGGTATTTCAAGCCGGCGTGGCCTAGTGGTATCCTGATCGGGAGGCCGGGGTTCGAGTCCTGCTCTGGTCATGCCGGTGTTCTGTCTTTTGGATGACACAGTAAAAATCGAGGCCCCGTGTCGTGGTATGCATGGCACGTTAAAGATCTCTCACGGCTTATGGTGGGTTCGTTGCAAAGGTCAAAATTTGAATGCCCCCCATCAGGCAGATGTCGTCACTATATACGTGAAATATTCGTGGTGTGGCGTAAAACAAACATCAATCAATCTACAGGTATTTCTCCTTATGATGAAGGAACTCGTTGGTCGAAACCTGTATTTACTCTTGATAAATATCTCCGTCGTCGACATATACAAACAATAATCTTGTAAAACGTAAAACAGAAATCAAATAACTGTATTCCTCCCTGTTTTGAATGGGTCCGTTGTAAAGGTCTAAATTTCTGTGCAATGCATCAGGCAGGTGCCGCCACCGTATAAGAACATTTGTAAAAATCCTGGTGTGATGTTAAGCATGAATGAAAAATATTGTGAAATAAAAACACAGCATGTGACATCTATTCCGTAATCATTCTAGTCTTAGTATCGGGTTATATTGAATTTCATGCCATGAAATGAAGGCTATATAAGAGTTCAAATTTTGGCAAAGACTTCATCTTTTCAAGTCAAATATTACGTAAATACAATACATATATAATGGAAAGTACTATTTAGTTTTAAGATGTAAATTTCCAAAGCCTATTTATTTATAAAGCATTTCGTTGTCTACCAATATCAGCATTTAAATTAAGCAAAACACATCGCTGTCTAGTCGAATTTTGCTTTATATAGGTCGAAGTTGATACTAGATAGGGTAAATGGAAAATGACAGAAACGGCAAGGAAGGGTAAAAGAGAACACAGAGGGCATCTGACCAAACTGTGACACAAATCACCGAGGGCATACGCATTAAAATAGTAGCCATTATGCATATTTAAATATCAGAATATTTCAAATATGTCATAGGACACAGGATAATAGTCTAATAAAAAAAAATAATAAAACTAGAAATTAGAACTATATCACCATGTCTGCCTCCCCATACACATACGTCGGAATTCAGAATCACTCTTGTTGTACGACAGGAAATTATAGATAGATAGATAGATAAATAAATAAATAAATAAATAAATAAATAATAGAATAACTTTAAATTCTTATTCTCACTTCGTATACCTAGAAAGTCTCTGCAGTATGCATTTAAATTTCCGGGCTTTTTTTTTTTTTTAATTCAGAAACGCTTTGTATGGCATATCATTTTCTCAGTACATTAAGTTCTCTGAGTAAAGCGGCATTGAGGAATTCTAGCACAAAACGACAGAAAGATATTATCCGGAGGTTTGATATATGAACGCCGCCATACATCTAATCCATATGCAGACTGTGAAATATTAGCTAGTAAAACACGTATTGGATGAATAAAATCCATCCATTCAAAAACGTGATTTGTAGAAACCGATACTTTTTATTTTGGTTACAAACCGATTTCACAGCAGTTTTTTTACTATTAATTTTAGATAATCTTTCACATAAAGTACATTCTCAACAGTATTAATATGAAAATTGGAATTTAATGATTTTTTAAAGAAGAAAACCCTTTGTTTAATTTATATTTACAATAATACCCAAGGTTTTACATTAAACAGATCATTTTCATAACAGTAATGGAAGTAGATTAGGAAATACAATCCATCTGGAAGACACGGGGATTATCACCCCTCCTAGAAGTAGATACGATGTTTATCGCCCTGTTCAGAGGTAGACATGATGATTCCTTTCCAGTGGCCAGATATGTCTTTTTATAACTTTTGATATTAATGTTAAGTGATCACATGACAAAGAGATATGATATATTATCACCCTGCACAGAGGTAGACATGATGATTATCATACTGTCTTTAGGTAGATATTATTATTATAAGCAGGTGTGGCCCAGTGGAAAAGGTGCTCGGTTCGTGACGGGGAGACACGCGTTCCAATCCCACCATGGGCTCACCGGTGTTCTGTCTTTGGGATGAGACAATAAAAACCACGACCCCTTGTCATGGTAGGCATGGCACGTAAAAGATTCCTCATTGCTTCGGGTGGGTCCGTTGCAAATATACATGTACATGTATATATTTCTATGCCATGCATCAGGCAAATGTCATCATCATGTAAGTAAAATAATCATGGGGTGACGTAAAACAATAATCAGTCAATCAATCAATTATTATATTCCTCTCTGGGGTAGACATGAGGATTTAAGTCAATATAACACCCTGCCAAATTAACATCCTGTCTATCCGGAAGATACTAGGAGCCAGTTGTTCAAGACTTTAACCGCTGGTTAAGCTAGCCAGTGGTTAAGTTTGAGATACAATTAATTTAATTCATAAGATTTACGTAAAAATATTAAATTAGCTTTCAATGCTCGTTTCATATGCAACAAATCAGTACACAGACTATGACTTAAAGTCTTCTCATTTCAGTGATACGGTTAGATGAAATTTAATCATTGGTTAGCTTAACCAGTGGTTAAAGTTTCGAACAACTGACCCTAGGATTAGATATGATGATTATCATCCTTCTAGGAATTAAATCTGAATGTTTATCTTCCTGGCTAATAATGCTAGTCATGCTAGAACGGGAGAAAAAAGCACTAGCGGCATTTACTGAGATATTAACTGAGATATAATGTACTCAGAATGGTTCTGTTGAAATCACAGTAGTGATCAGAATCGAATAGTGTAATCTTGACTCTAAAAATGTATCATTCGTCAAATGTATTTCTCAGTAAAAAAAAAACCCAAAACACCCCCCCCCCCAATCTAAAATTATATCAATTCATTTTTAAAAATCATAAGCATACCTAGAAATAATGAGCGTAATTTATCAAGCTAGACTGTTGCGAAACTAAAGTGAGATTATAGAGCTTTTAAAATTGTCTGGTGGTGGTGGTTATGCCATACTGTTTTTCCAAGAAAGGTCATAGTGCTACATTTAAAGCATATTTACATTTAAAGAATATTAAAATAAATGACAACATTCATACCGTCACATTTAAATGATATTTTATTAAATGACAAGTCATATTGCTACATTTAAATCACATTTAAATAAATGGCAAAAGTCAAACTGCTACATGTAAATAACATCGAAATAGATGACAAACTTTTTATATACATAAAATGCCGTTAATCGATATGTACTCCCTTTTTGGATGGAAAATTTTACCAAACCAAAAGTTCTTTTTTAAACAATTTTTTTTTTGTTCAGCAACACCTTCGTTTGGCTTTCTTCGTCAAGAGGTGGAACTCCTTCTCGACTACCGCTGGATTCGCCCCTTCCTCATCTACAAACTGCTTATTGGTACCCAGCGGTGTCACCTTAAGAGAGATTCAAGTGGAGAGCATCCGATCCAATAATAATTGTCGACTACCTGATATCGTAAATTGAAGTTTACTTAATTTCAATCAATTACAAAAACAAATTATCAAAAGATTCCATTAGCTAGGTATTGATCAGGTACCATATCGCTTCCACCCTCTCAGAGCCACGGTGTCTGTAGCGATTTCAGATACTCGCAGGAGTACCCCGCCTCATTACTGCTGCAGATACTGATATAGCCGTCATTACACGCTTAACATGAAAATGCTTTAAGACTTGTTAACAACACAAACAGACTTAATTGATGGCAAATATCTTAAAAGCTTTAAACAATATTTATTTATCATCTAACGGAAGTGGTGCAGTAATACAATACGTAATGTATTGATCGGTGAAGCGGTCGCGGACGGGTAACAGTATATAATCCCTTGAACTATTAAGCGATATGGAGCTTTTATTCGAGAGACTGTGAACGCTCAAGGTATGACTGAACTTTTTTCTTTTAAGTGTTTTTACATTGTGTTTGTCCTTGTCGTTAATTTAGTTTATTTAGATATAAATACATATTTTGTCATTAGTGACTTGATAAGTAACTTAAAGTGTGAGACGTGTGTGCTCAGTTTTCTTTAAGTTTTGTGCTTCGTTTAATACAACAAGCTTATGTCACGAAAATGATTGCAACCAGTGCTTATCTGTGAAGGAAATCTGGGTATCGCGTGAAAATTACTGATCTTTGGCACGTACATATATTCATTTGTACGACCTCCGAACTTGGTTTAACTAGGTTTCGAACCTATAAGTGACAGAGGCTATATGTATGCGAGTTTCTGAGCAGAAATTTAGCTCATTTGTCGACCCAGGTCAGTCTCGATGTCGCTGTCATACCGTTTTAAAGGAAATCCCACTCATGATTAATCCCACACAGTATCACTCATAAATTTTAAAGTGAGGATTGCATTAAAATAATAATAATAATAATAATAATAATAATAATAATAATAATAATAATAATAATAATAATAATAAAAATAATAATTATTATTGTTATAATAATAATAATAATAATAATAATAATAATAATAATAATAATAATAATAATGAAATAAAATACAAATAAAAAAAGAGAAAGTAAATAAATAAATAAATAAATAAAAAAATAATAATGGTCAATGACACAACATTTATTTATAACATTTTGTTGTCATAAATAACGACATGCGATTTGTGGACTTGACTCAATAATGATCTTAAATGGAGTCTCGTTAATAGTCATTTGGGCTGTCATTAATTCAGACTCAAAGATAAGGGATATACTCAGTACTAAGTTGTTTCCTGGCTTACGGATCAACACAGTCCATGTACTTAGTATGACCTGGCTTACGGATCAACACGATCTATGTACTTATTATTTCCTGGCCTACAGATCAACACGATGCATGTACTTAGTATGCCCCGGTCTACAGATCAACACAATCTATGTATTTAGTATGTCCCGGTCTACAGATCAACACGATGTATGTACTTAGTATGTCCTAGCTTACGAATCAGCACGACCTATGTACATAGTATGTCCCGGTCTACAGATCAACACGATGTATGTACTTAGTATGTCCTAGCTTACGAATCAGCACGACCTATGTACTTAGTATGTCCTGGCCTACAGATCAACACGATGTATGTACTTAGTATGTCCCGGTCTACAGATCAACACGATGTATGTACTTAGTATGTCCCGGTCTACAGATCAACACGATGTATGTACTTAGTATGTCCCGGTCTACAGATCAACACGATGTATGTACTTAGTATGTCCCGGTCTACAGATCAACACGATGTATGTACTTAGTATGTCCCAGTCTACAGATCAACACGATGTATGTACTTAGTATGTCCCGGTCTACAGATCAACATGATCTATGTACTTGGTATGTCCTAGCTTACGGATCAACGCTATCTATGTACTTAGTATGCCCCGGTCTACAGATCAACACAATCTATGTATTTAGTATGTCCCGGTCTACAGATCAACACGATGTATGTACTTAGTATGTCCTAGCTTTCGAATCAGCACGACCTATGTATATAGTATGTCCCGGTCTACAGATCAACACGATGTATGTACTTAGTATGTCCTAGCTTACGAATCAGCACGACCTATGTACTTAGTATGTCCTGGCCTACAGATCAACACGATATATGTACTTAGTATGTCCCGGTCTACAGATCAACACGATGTATGTACTTAGTATGTCCCGGTCTATAGATCAACACGATGTATGTACTTAGTATGTCATGGCTTACGTATCAACGCTATCTATGTACTTAATATGTCCCGGCCTACAGATCAACACGATCTATGTACTTAGTATGTCCTGGCCTACAGATCAACACGATCTATGTACTATAAGTATGTCATGGTCCACAGATCAACACAATCTATGTATTTAGTATATTCTGGCCTACGGAACAACACAATCCATGTACTAATTATGTCGGGGCCTACAGATCAACGTGATCTATGTACTTAGTATGACCTGGCTTAGGATCACCACGATCTATGTACTAATTATGTCGTGGCCTACAGATCAACACGATATATGTACTTAGTATGTCGTAGCCTACAGATCAACACGATGTATGTACTTAGTATGTCCTAGCCTACAGATCAACGCGGTCTATGTATTTAGTATGTACCGGTCTACAGATCAACGCTTAGTATGTCCTGACCTACATGTCAGCAAGCTCTATGTAATTAGTATGTCCCGGCCTGACCCACACTCTAACACGATCTTTGTACTTCGTATTTTCGGACTTACATAGTATGCCATGTCCTTTTGATCAATACGATCTATGTACCAAGTCTTTGTCCAGTACTATGTCTCAACATTATCTGTATATCAAGTATATTCAGCTGGCCAGAGCCTAGTCTGATCAGCGCAATCTGTGTACTTAGTATTACCTGGCCTATGTCGTGACATATATGTATGTTTGCGACATATGAAGTCTTTAAGAAGTCCTGACTCACGTATAAATGTCAGGGTCCGGCGCCATAAATTGAGAATATACTTAAGTCAAAAATTCATATTCTACTGTTCATCAATAAATTAATAACTGGGTTTTAGATTTTATTTAGTTTTATTCTACTGATAAATAGAATTAAACCATTCTGCATTAAAATTTATTTAAACGTTTGATTATTGAATATAATAAAATTAAATTTTTGACTTAAGAATATTATCAGTTTATGGCACTGGACCCAGTTCTTATAATTGTCTATACATACACCCTTTTCTTTCATTCTTTTATATCGCTTAATAGCATATATTGTACCCACCCACAAACATAAAAAACAAGAAACTCCGTACAAACACATATATCACAAACTGCATTCCTTCTCATTACATATTTATATCAAACATTAAATCCATCAAAGTCTTCTTCACCAAGAACTTTTTTATAAATTGAAACACAACAGACTCAACTAGGATCGCTCTCAAGGCGGGACAATTTGATAAGACGTTTCTCACTCCTCGTAAAGCGACAATTCCTGTGCTGCCGGCGTCCCCAAGGATATCATTGGAAGGTGTTTTATATGAGTTAATGGTGATGGTAAAATGAAGGAATCTGGCAATCATGACATTAACTGCTGCTTTCCTTCATCACTCCTACATTACAATGGCTTCTTCATCTCTCACTGTCATCTATAACGTCCCTTAATATGCAATTGTTAAGTCTATACGTTGATCGCTGCTCACTGAAATTCCTCCGAGTACTGTGCTCTGTACAGGATTATTTTTACATTTGTATTTGCCGATATATACACAGGTTTAAATCGTTATCTTATATTTAAAGTAATAGACACATTTGGTGGGATCCAGAAGGATGGAGGGGCAGGCGTGGTGTAGTGATTAAGCGCTTGGCTTCCGGCGCCGACGATCCGGGTTCGATACCCGGGTTGCGCCACTATGTTTAAGAGGTTGGTAACCTCCTGCTTCCATGTCGCGATATAATTGAAATATTGTTGAAAGCGACGTAAAACACCAATCAACCTTCAACCTTCAACCAGAAGGATGGGTTACTGGGATTGAGAAATGCCTCTTTAACATCAAAAACAAAACCGAAAAAATGCCATTTAGACTAATTGCAATTCTTTTCTATACTTCCAATTTTACAAAACAAAGAGAAGAACTGGCGCGGATCCAGAAATTTTGTCGAGAGGGGGTCCACCCCAATGAATTTTCCGAGATTGGGTCCAACGATGTTTTTGTGTGTAAAATTACTTATTTCATATCGAAAAAAAAATCATTTCTGCCTGATCTCATGGTGGGTCCAAACCTCTAGTCCACTCCTCTGGATCCGCGCATGGAAAAAAAGTTGACTATCTAGAGGTGTGATACCCTCCAACCCCGTAGTTTAATTTCTAGATCCGCCACTGAAGCTCACATGAAAGCCATGAAGTTGACGATACAACTATTAATGATACTTGCATAATTTTGTTGTAATTTACCTTTACAACATATAAAACTGAACATTCATTTTGTGGTCACTCTTATGTTTGTCACGTGGTCATGGGCCTTTTGTTATTCTACTTCACTTGACTCTAATATTTTCTCTTAATGTTACACATTTTTAAGTATTTATAATGATTATCGGTCATTGGTATTTTAGTTGCCTGTGCTTCTATAACTTAAAAAAAAAACAAGACAATTACTTTTTAACCTTTACCAGTTTGCAAATAATTGAATCTAAGTCCCTTTTGTCCGATTATTATTCCCTTTCGATAACCTTTTTCCTTGCCATATGGATATCTTTTGAACTTGAACTTAAAGTAGTATTTATTTCTCTTATCAAAAGTTTATATCTTCTCAAGGGTGCTTATACAAACGCGTATTGAAAATTGTATGCATTATTCTTTATTTTTAATTTTCCCATGATGCATTAAGATTCCTTGATAATAGCATGATGAAATGAATGCGCGTGAATGATGAGATTTTGCCGTTTGTGTAGTGAGTCCTGCTTCAAATTCTACATTATAGATAAATAAACAAAACAAATAAATTAATATACAAATAAATAAATAAATAAATATATGAATGAATGAATAAATAAGTAAATAGATAAATGAATGAATGAATGAATAAATAAATAAAATCTTGTGTTTACAGGGTGTTCTGTAAACTACATGTATAATAGTCTTGTTGGCTACGGCGTGTCCTGTAAGCTATATAGTGTCTTGTTGGCTACAGGGTGTCCTGAAAGCTATACATGTATAGTGTCTTGTTGGCTACAAGATGTCCTGTAAGCTATATAGTGTCTTGTTGACCACAGGGTGTCCTGAAAGCTATATAGTGTCTTGTTGGCTACAGGGTGTCCTGAAAGCTATGCATGTATAGTGTCTTGTTGGCTACAGGGTATCCTGTAAGCTATATAGTGTCTTGTTGGCTACAAGGTGTCCTGTAAGCTATGTAGTGTCTTGTCGGTTACGGAGTGTCCTATAAGCTATATAGTTTCTTGTTGGCTACAGGATGTCCTGAAAGCTATATACATGTATATTGTCTTCTTGGCTACAGGGTGTTCTGTAAGCTATATAGTGTTTTGTCGATTACAGTGTCCTGTAAATTGTACAGTGTCTTGTCGATAACAGGGTGTCCTGTAAGCTATATAATCGCTTGTTGGCTACAGGGTGTCCTGCAAGCTATACATGTATAGTGTCTTATTGGTTACAGGGTGTCCTGTAAGTTGTACATGTGTAGTATTTTGTTGGCTACTGTGTATCCTATAAGGTCTATAGTGTCTTGTCATAACATGTAACTACAAAGAGTCTTGTAAACCTCAGAGTGTTTTGTAAGTCATAGAGTGTCTTTTGAATTATAGTGTCTTGTAGACGTACAGGGTGTCATGTAAATTATGGTATGTGCTGTAAACGATGGAGTGTATTGTACTTTATAGTGTGTCTGGTTAGTACACTGCGCCCCGTAAACTCCAATAAGACTTGAAAATATGAAATACTCCGTAATTTCTATTTGAAAATGAAAAAACAAGGATCAGTGTGTGACGAAATTGTTATGTTGCAAATTTCTTGACAGGAGTTATCTCCCTTGAAAATCTAATCACACCATGTGCCATCCCAGTGATAACCTCATTTCCGGTATTTCCCCTTGGTTCTAAAAATCGTTCTACAAAACGGAAATTCATATCTCAACTCGTCGTACATCATTCTTGTAGGACTGCAGCAGTCAGAAATGAATATCGTGTACATGATCTAGAGACTTATTACACTTATTGAATGATGAGGCCTATGTAACCATGGTGGTATTATACATACTAAAAATGTCTTACAGAGTTATGTCCCTTGTGTAAGATTGCTTAGCCTTGTCATACTTTTTATTTTTGTTTCGATAATTTTGTTGTCTTGAAATGAGATAATCTACGGATCGATGCAGGAATCAGTGTCAGATAAAAGCTTCATATCATTTATCATATATATAAACATCTAGGCAGGAGTGTCAAAAGACTGTCTCCGAGATTTCGATATGATTTTGGAATTTTTAAATGTTACCATAAAAAGCACCTATGTCCTATGAAATATTGCACTTAGTGAAATATAAATGAAATATTCATAATGACTTGACGGAAAACAATGACCTTTCATTTTCTAGAATTTTAATCGTAACAAATTGAAGTGCAAATCTGCCTTTTAATTTTTAATTTTCAAGCAGATACCACTTGTAAGAAATTTTTCAACAATTTTGTCCAGATCCCTTGCCTAAGGACAAACAATTCCAGTTTAGATTTAAGATTTATTAGGAAAGAGACAAAACTAGGAAATAACCTATTCTAAAATGTTTAACCCTGCTACAAAAAAGAGAACTTTCTGACCTTACCTAACAGTGGCGCCATCTACATTACAACGATAAGATAATTTTCAAGCAGTAAATCGGAGACCGGGAATTTAGATTTGACATTTCAAATAATTAAATATTTACTATTAATTAATATATTGAAAGGTAAATTACATTGCGTAGCTGAATAAAAGAAAGTGGGAGACAACATTTAAGAATATTGAAAAACAACAACCCTCAACCCCCCCCCCCCCCCCGTTCCCAGAAATCAAACTTATCATAACTTATGTTAAAGAACACTTACTGCATATAGGTATTTCGCATTTGTTTTGCAAAAGCTGGGGACACGTGTCACCCCCTGCCCCCTTCTCGATTCTCCCTTGGTACCTGTGTTCCTGATTCCCAACGAGGCAATCGAACAACCTCCTCCTTTTCCGCTGCACACTTTAAAACAAGACTCGGAGACAAGCAGAAGACATAGTTCCGGAATGTTTGGTCACATGACCGCAAATGTGATGTTTAAATATTCTTCATTATTCCTTAATTCTTTTTTTCCCGCAGGACAGAGGGCACTGATGAATTGTCATAGACTAAGTAAAGGTCTTTGGCCCAGGAAATTGACATAACGGACACATAATACAACTGTAATATAAAATAGAGAACTGACAAGGTCAGAAGGGCCCCGCTGGATGCCTGTCATCACGACCTTGACCTTAGTATGTTACCGGCAGAAAGGTCTTGTCATAAGGAATGCGGATGCCAAATATTAAAAACATACTTCTAACGATTCAATAGTTATAGTCAATGTTAAAGGTTTTCAAATGCAGGTCAAAGGTCACCGTCAAGGCCACATGATTAAAACTTTTGGTACCAACGGAAAGGTCTTGTCATAAGAAATACACATGCCAAATATGAATGCCGTGTATCTTACAGTTCAATAGTTATGGTCAATGTTAAAGTTTTTCAAATGCAGGTCAAAAATTACTGTCAAGGTCACATGATAAAAATTTTGGTACCAACGGAAAGTCTTGTCATATAATCACACGTGCCAAATATGAAAGCTCTACCTATAAAAGTGTATTAGATATGGTCAACGTTAAAATTTTTGCTGACGGACAGATGGACGGACAGACAGAGTGATTACTATAGGGCACCGCTTATGAAACGGGACCCTAAAACGTAAACTGTTTTTTATGAGTTTTTTTTATGATTTCCCGTAGATTTGATTTTACCAATGGCCGATATCGGTCAAACTTCTTTAAATTGTTATACAAGTCAGATTTCTTATTTACCCCATTACATGCAAACATTCACGAGCAGAGCTAAATGGTGCATTCACTGACAAAAGATAGATAAATAGGTGTCATCGGCAGTAATTTAGCAGGAGTTACCTCCCGTTTTTAGCCATGATCTTTTTTTTTTTTGGTCTCATATTCATACCAAGTTTATGTTTTCTTTTTCTTCCTTTTTAGAGAGAGAGAGAGAGAGAGAGAGAGAGAGAGAGAGAGAGAGAGAGAGAGAGAGAGAGAGAGAGAGAGAGAGAGAGAGTTGTTAATATTTACACTTCAATCGTAATTCAGATCGGCAGTGTTATGGTCGTAAGCTCACATAAATCGGTATATCCTGTTCCTCTGACAAAACAGTAAAAATTGAGGTACACAATGTGCTTGGTTAAGTGCTGGACCTACAGCACAGAGAATTTAGGTTCTTATGACATATTTTGATTTTAATAACATCAGTAATTTTAATCACGTTGTCTAATCGTGAATATACCGATAATAAGACGCGTCAGGAAAATAACACTTGCCATATTTCAAGGCGGTGGGGTGGGGCCCTAGGATGCAGTCCCTTCTCTTCTGACATGTGAACAAGTCATTCTTAAGATCAATCCTCTTTTCTTTTATTTCCTATATAAATGGGGTTCCTTCAAACGCTGAGATGAACCAGACAAGTGACTTTACATGGGTTATACCCCTCGGGATTTATCTTCAGACTCTAAGTAAAATCTTGTTTTTCGACTTTCTGATCTTTTGTTATAATATGATTATTGGCTAAAATGAAAAATGAAATTAAGATTATTTCAGCTATGTATGCTTTTCCGGTGAATTCAAATGATGATATTCATATCTTTACAATAATAGTGGTAATATATAACAGGAAATTGGCTTATAATAAAACCAAAGTCATACCACATAATACATTCGGAATATTTCGGATCTCTTCACATCAGAGAATCGGGCAATATGTAATACTCGAATAGGACGCGTAAAGCTGGTGAACCCAACGAATGAATGCAACACTATCTCGTGTTCTCAAATTAAACTCACAGAAGCGAGGTTGAGGGTGGGAGTTAGATTTTATATTTACCGGGGGAAAACCGATGAATAACATAAATGTTTTCGTGCTATCACCTTTTCACATTCGTATAATGATTTCAGAAAAAAAAATAAGCCACAACTAGAACTGCACGGAGAGGGACCGACAATGCAGGAGATATGCGATCGTTATCAATTGACACTTGCAAGAATCCATCCCCCGCGTCAAGGAAACAAATGCAACAAATGATATTCAAACGATACGATCTGCTGTCGATGAGAATATCCATAGGAAATCTGTAATTAATAGAGGGCTGAGACCATTACGCTCCCTGCGAACATCAAAGCCTCGTTTTAATCAATCTCACTAGATGTCGCTCCTATAATATGTCCATTAGAATACGTCTAGTTCTTGAAGTCAAGGTTTGCTGAAGCCATTATCGGACAAATCGCTTGCATGCATGTAGCGTTTTAATCCGAGACACATTAATCTATTCCGGCTTTTTGTTTACAAATAGCAGCATATTTTTGCCACCATCTTTTCAGAGGAATATTCGATTTATCACATTGTTGTATCAGACATTTATGTCGACATGTCAGCTAGTCATGTCGACTTGTCATATATTGATGTTGACAAATCGACATGGTTTTTCGACATGAAGACATATAATTTGGACTTGCTTGTCCAAAACTTTAACCGATGTTTAAACTAACCTGTGGTAAAAGTTTGATGGAGAATAATTATAAGTCAGTAAATTCACTCTAAATGCTGCAAATCAGAATCGTAAAATACGAAAGGAGCTAGTGTCATGTGATTGTGGCACTCAGATCAAGGTACCACTCTGCATATTCAAAGGTTGAACCAGGTGCTCTGGAGGAGTAAGCAAGTGTCCTGGAGGAGTAGACAGGTGCCCTGGACGAGAAAAACTGGTGCCCTGGTGGAGTAGACATGTGCCCTGGAAAAGTAAACATGTGCCCTGATGGAATAAACATGTGCCCTGATGGAGTAAACAGATGCCATGAAGAAGTAAACATATGTCCTGGTGGAGTAAATAGGTGCTCTGTAGGAGTAAGCAGGTGCCCTGGAGGAGTAAACATGTGTCCTGGTGGAGTAAACATGTGTCCTGGTGGAGTAAACAGGTGTCCTACAGGAGTAAACAAGTGTCCTGGTGGATAAAACAGGTACTCTGCAGAAGTTAACATGTGTCCTGCAGGAGTATGCAGGTGCCCTGGAGAAGTAAGCAGGTGCCCTGGTAGAGAAAGCAGGTGCTTTGAAGGAGTAAATACGTGCTCTGGAGGAGAAAGCAGGTGCTCTGGATGAGTAAGCAGGTGCCCTGGAGGAGTAAACATGTGCCCTGGTTGAAAAAACAGGTGCTCTGGATGAGTAAGCAGGTGCCTTGGTGGAGTAAACATTTGCCCTGGTGGAGTAAACATGTGCCTTGTAGGAATAAACATGTGTAGTGGTTGAGTAAACAGGTGCTCTAGAGGAGTAAGCAGGTGTCCTGCAGGACTACGCAGATGCCCTGGTGGACGAAGCATGTGCCCTGGAGGGGTAAGCAGATGCCATTGAGGATTAAACTGGTGGTTTGGAGGAGTAAAAAGGTGCTCTGGGGGAGTACACTGGTGCCATGAAGGAGTAAAGATGTAGACTAGTGGAGTAAACATGTGGCTTGGTGGAGTAAACAGGTGCCTGTGAGGAGTAAGGAGGTTCCTAGTATAATTATAGGCAGGTGCCCGGTAGGAGTAAAGATGTGCCCATTAAGAGTAAGAAAGTACCCGGGAGGAATAACCAGATGTCCTCGAGGAGGAAGCAGGTGCCCGGTAGGAGTAAGGAGGTGCTCATGAGGAGTAAGCAGGTACCCTGGATGAGTAAGCTACTCCTATTTGGCTAACCATACCCTCCATGAATATCCCCACAATACAGACAGAATATACCAATAATTACCTTTTTTATTTAAATGGAATTATGAGATGAAGTTTTACTACTGGTTAGCTTAACGACCGGATACAAATTTGAACAACCGACCTCTGACATGTAGATAGGGATACTGTGCTTTATTATATTTCATGAATTCTTCAGAAAACCTTTTACTTCACATTACTATAAGCATTCTTTAAGACAATATTACAAATACTTCATGAATATCTCATAAAAATCGTAAAACAGAACTAATCCAAAATAGTCTTACACTGTAAAGGTTATTTAAGAATTTTTTTCTCTTTCTCATGGATATATTGAATAAAAAAACCCTCCTCTTTCCCCATCTTCTCCAAGTCCCAACTGGCATTATTTATTGACAAACGCTTGGTCTTAGTAGAGTGAATTGTTTGTGGCTGGCGAAATCGTCTTCACGTAGATATTGCTAACAAACTAAAGCAATTTTTTCTATTAAGTTTATGCGTAGGACAAGCCGAGACAACTGAAGTAATAATGGGAACGCGCCCAAGATAAATAAACACTTTGAACGATTTTATGCAACATAAATGAGACAAATAAACCACACACAAGAGATAAATAAGGCGTCTGTGAAAAATAAATACGAAGAGCGAACATTTTTATACGATATAACGAAAGCAAATTTTCTTTACCGGATAATCTCTTAATTAACAGGGAGAACAAAATTTGTCATACAATATAACTAAGGCGGGCTTTCTTTTCCAAGGAAAGGTGTATAAGATGAATAAGTGAGTCGACATAACTATATGGCATAATTATGATGAGCTTTGTTTCTGAGGAAACTGTCTTCAATATTTAAGATACGGAAAACTCTTCACATACGATATAAGTACAACATATATATATATATATATATATATATATATATATATATATATATATATATATATATATATATATATATATATATATATATATAATCTTAATATAACTAGGTAAACTCACAATGCGGTAAAGTTGGAAATCCCCCCCCCCCAAAAAAAAAAAAAAAACAAACAAACAAACAAACAAACAAAAAAAAAACAGAAAAAAAAAAACAAAACAAAAAAAAAACCCCTTCGAAGCCATATAACCCGGATGTGAGACTTCTGGCTATGGGCTATAAAATAATTTCTTTCTCAAGGAGTCGTATAAAACAAGACTTGAGAAAGAGGAGGATTTTTCATACCATACGTCGAAGGCCAATGGTCCTATGACGAGTCAGACTAAATATGAGATCATAAATGAATAAATAAATAAATAAGTAAATAAATAAATAAATAAATAAATGAATAAATAATTAAATAGATAGATAAATAAATAAAATAGATAGATAAATAAAAGATAAGTAAAAATAGATGAAAAAAAAACACTAGATAAGTACGAACACTGTAAACAATTTAAGAGTTATGCATATATTTAAAAATAATTTTTATTAATACATTTCTCAATTTCCTTAAAATTCGATCTTTCAAGATGCTACCATTGGTTAAGTTGCACTTACAATGGGGCATGACTGATCGATTCATTTCTGGTATTGAAGGCATGACAGGTCGTTTTGTTTTTAAACAACTCTCTTCTTCTGAAAACAAAAAATTCTCTGAATATTAAATATATTTTACATTTTCAGATGACGTCATTCCCTTGGAAATACTTCATTCTATTGGTCGCTTTACACTGCTCATGTGCCGATAAAGAAAGTGCTATTCCGGTGAGCGAGGGCGAAGGGACACAATGCGATGCGGACCTGGACACAGCGGAGACCTGTCTGGCGTGTTCCAGACTCCCGCAAGAGATCGCTGTCAAGTTGACGGACTGCTGTACAGAAGACAAGGCGCGCACATTCTGTGAAATCTGCACAAAGAACTCGTTGGAGTGTTTGAAAGAAGCTTTTAGCGTACAGGAAGCCAACGCCGACGATGAATCTCAAAGTGTCGAGACCGATGGATTCCGAAAGAGATTTGGAACATTATTCATGGGTCCTGGAAGAATTGGAAAGCGTTATGGAAGATTATTTTTAGGCCGTTCTCGGGGTGGTTCCTATATCTACGGCAAAAGAGGAGCGCAGTACGGAAGACCAGGATTCAAGCGGTCATTTGACGCCGATTTTAGGAGAGACCGCTACGGTGATTTAAATACTGCCGGAAATTTGTTCAAGTCAATTGGAAGTGCCGATAAGAGGGATTTCTATGAGAATTCATGGGATGGTGACTACAATAAAGACTGGGTAGACCAGAGGGCGAAAGACAAGAGGTATGGGAGACTGTTTCTGTCCGGAAAACGATATGGTACATTGTTCATGGGGCGGTAGGACCACATCATTGAGAGGTTCACAAGACGGAAAATAAGGACACAAAATGGAAAGAGGACAATAAAATACGGACACAAAATGACAATTCTCATGTTAACAGACGGTGTTTAGAATCCTTTCTACCCTTCGCATGTGATCTTCGGTTTCATACATTCTGCCCTTCTTTGGAACATCCCTACGTTCTATTTTTCGTAATTGAATTCATTTATATTTTTACAATATTCTTATTTATTCTGTCCAACATGTGTATATTTCGCTAAATGTTGTCAATTAATTTCAAGAAAGTACATTGGAAAGTTTATTTCATAAACCTCAAATCAATACACCATTGTAGTAACCATCAGTTTTAATCATGAAGAAAATGTATTGTAAACGTTTCTGAATAAGATGTTATACGAACAGGTGTTTGTTATTTCATACTGCAGCCGCGTGGAAAACCTCACGAGTGCATATCAGTAATGTTACTAGAATCTGATTTTTTAAAAGTAGCATATGGCATGTTATTGTATATACAAAACAATTATATGATGTATCATTTTATACATATTATTGTATACATATAACTTGCATATGACATACTTATACATTATATGAGTATATGGCATAGTGCTATACATAAAGCCAGCATATGACATATAACCTTTTAGTTAGGTTGATATCCTCAATGAAACAGCTAATTGAATCCATGAAAAACTCTGTAAATTAGGAAGACTGATTGATTGATTGATTGATTATTGTTTTTCATCACTCCACGATTATTTCACGTATATGGTGATGGCATCTGCCCACCCGAAGCAGTGAGGGATCTTTTACGTGCCATGCCTACGGTGACACGGGACCTCGGTTTTTACTGTCTCATTCGAAAGACAGAACAGCGGTGTGCCCAGGGCGGGAGTCGAACTCGGAACCTCTCGATCACGAGCCGAGCACCTTATCCACTAGACCACACCGGCTTGAAATTAGGAAGAGTTGAAGAAAAAAACCGTTTGCCATTGAAAACAAAAACCCCAATGCTTTATCCATTATGGTAAAAGGGGATATGAAAATATATCGTGCACTAACAGAAGATGTCTTGTTTCAAACACTTTAACATTGGTGCCCTTTTCATTTCAGTTCATGTCTAGTTTGATGTTGATAAATCTATCTGATTGTTGGGTTGATAAATCTATTTGATTGGTGGGTTGATTAATCTTTTGGATTGGTGGGTTGATTAATCTATTTGATTGGTGGGTTGATAAATCTATTTGATTGGTGGGTTGATAAATCTATTGGATTGGTGGGTTGATAAATCTATTTGATTGGTGGGTTGATAGGGGGGATTTTACGTCGTTTCCAATAATTTTTCAATAGTATCTTAACATGGAACCAGGTTGTATTCAGCCTCCTAAAAAAAGACGCAATCCGGGAATCGATCAGTTGCATGGACGACCAAGGGTGCTTGACCTCTACACGCAGTCTACTTCAACCTCTTCAGTAAAACCAGTATAAATCGAGATATACAGCGTACTCTTGTACCTTGAGATCCGCTACACGTATAAACCACAATGGGTTTTGTAGTAGACACACGGGTACTAGGAGATTGATTCGATGGTATATAAAACAGCAGTTGTGATAAGGCTTGGATTCGATCCCGGTACCTTCTGCCTGCAGCTGACCTACCAGAACAGTCGATCAAGTCTAACACACTCCTCCCCTATCAGAGGTTTATGGAAACCGAAACAATCACGACAATCAAAGTACTGAGTGTACATATAGACGAAGCCATTTTCCAATATTGGTTGTTCGCTTAATGCATAAAATTGCTGCAGTTTTTGAGACTGAATTTTATTGCATACATCATCATATCTATGATACATCATCAGGCTTCCCCAATAAAGTTTTGGCCGCATTTTCAGGCAAAAATATGCCAACAATGCATTCTTGCGCAATTAAATAATATATTGATTCCAATTTAAGGCCAGCCTTGATTCATTGATTGATTATTGTTTTACATCACTTCACGATTATTTCACGTATATGGTGATGGCATCTGCCTGATGCATCACAAAGAAATTTTTACCTTCGCAACGGACCCACCCGAAGCAGTGAGGGATCTTTTACGTGCCACGCCTACCGTGACACAGGACCTCGGGTTTTACGGTCTCATCCGAAAGCCGACGGCGGGAATTGAACCCGGGACCTTTCGGTCACAAGCCGAGAACCTCATCCACTGGGCCATACCGGCTTAGGCCCGTTTCGAAGACAGGCAATATTGCACCGTCTTATAATTCATATACTTCTGCTAAAGTGCACCAATAACCAGTATACGAGAGCTGGGCACGAATCTTCAACAGGGAAAACTCGAACCAAGATTCCTATGTATACTCTATGGATGCTTCATATGTTCTGCTTACGGCTAAAATGCCGAGGTTATGAAATCTTGATAAAGATGACAACGCCCATAACTCAGAATACTTTGCGTTTTACATCGTTCAACTCCTGCGTGTACGCAAGTTATGCCTTAAATTCTGATGGTACATATTTTGAAATGGATGGAAAACAAAGGTCATTATACAGAACGTAATCTCCTTTCAGATTACTCCTGGCAGTTTATCGCGACAATTCAATACACAGAGGCGACTTAAGATCTCGTTTTAATCAAACACGAACACTCTCACATCAAGACATTTAACAGGAGAATTACAAAGTATTATTTTCCAATATAATCATCACACCTCACTTTTCAGAAATTCCCTTCTCCAGTTAACTACATATGAATGTTTCTATTCCCCTCTATATGTGCTGAAGTATTAACATACTCGCTGTAGCATCTCATGAAAAGTAGCGCCACCATGACGGTGCACACCACGATTCCTATAGACCCCACAACAGGAGATTTCCACCTGTCGCATTGCGTGTTGGATGTACAAGATGTCCACGAGGTTTGGGACCAGAGCTTTTGTCCACTTCCTTCACCAGGAGTATCGTATTGCAACCCATCTATGTCTGGTGTTATTTCCGCTTTCGACAAGTTCGTAGATTCGGATTCAATGTGGTGGGTGATATGACCTTGTAAATGATGGTGAGGGTTACCATGGTGACTTTGATGGTGCGCCCTCTGTTGTAATGGTTTTTCTTTCAGTATGTATGATTGAGATTTAGCGAAGGCATACTGTTGTGAAACGCCTTGGTCTGCAATTTGAAAATAAAGTATCAACATCACTGTGTTGCTTTGAAAATTTGTAAAATTGTATGGAAATATTCTAATCTAAGGGCGGGACAGTCTTTTGTACAAGTTGACGCTTTGAATGTTAATGTTTTACAGTCGATCCTGGGGATATACAACTTGAAAAGGGGTGACAGAGGGGGAAAGAAAGAAAGAAAGAAAAAAAGAAAGAAATGTGTAATGTAAATGTGTACTGTTGTAGATAGTTACCCTCCCCCATGATGTCGTCTTCATCCTCTTCACTGACAGATCTCCGCCTTCTGTTTTTGTCCAGGTAGCACGAACTCTGATTAAGAAAACAATAAATCTCCCTTAAAATTCACATTCTTCTTATCTAATAATGCAACTTGACTCAACTATGAGCGCTTGCGGTCATGCAAACCAAACATGCTCTATTGATTATACATTTACTGCTGGGATAGTATGAGATAAACATGATTTCTTACCCCGTCACAGGTAGATCTACACACCGTAAAGTTACACTCATATCTCACTTCAGCACTCCCGTGAAGATGGAAGGACGAAAAGAAGGGGCTTTTGATGACTTTACCGTCAGTTGTGAAGCCAACGTTAAGGGCGAACACCACGCCGTCTCCACACCTGAAACAGATCATATTATCTACATCTATATTGATAATCTACCTCGGAATCTATTGAGCAGGTAAAGATACTGTGTATAAAGTATTCCTAGCAAGGCAGGAGACGCCTACTCCTCTCAAAAACTTAATATCTCATGTGATGTCTAGAGGCCATGAAAATCCACCGTGGTACATGTACATCTCATGTGATCTCTAGAGGCCATGAGAATCCACCGTGGTACATCTCATGTGATGTCTAGAGGCCATGAGAATCCACCGTGGTACATCTCATGTTATCTCTATAGAGGCCATGAGAATGCACCGTGGAAATCTCATGTGATCTCTAGAGGCCATGAGAATCCACCGTGGAAATCTCATGTGATTTCTAGAGGCCATGAGAATCCACCGTGGTACATCTCATGTGATGTCTAGAGGCCATGAGAATCCACCGTGGAAATCTCATGTGATCTCTAGAGGCCATGAGAATCCACCGTGTTACATCTCATGTATGTAATGTATAGATGTTTTCATGCGGTCGATCTGTGTGTGTAGGACATTCACGGCGGTTGTGTCTAACCAAACAGGAGATACTTTCTCCTCCTGTAGTGCGTCATTGCCAGAGCTATAGTGTATTTTATATTAATATTATTGCCACTGCAGAACTGGTGAACTAATGACTATAACTTCTTGACACGTGGCTATGGTGTTTGTAGTTGTGTATACCACGTGATAATTATACCTCACGATAATACGTCAAAGTTATCTCGCATGTAGCGTTGTGTAAATTATTCTAAAACTAAGGAGTATCTCCCTCATGCACAGTTCCGTCCCTAGCTATATAGATAGGTTATTCGGCTTCCAAGTTTAAGTCGATTTGTTAATGAGTTTGCTCTTGAAATATCTGGGGTTTTTTTTTCGATTTCCGCAGTTCATGCCGTGAGCATCACTGAAGAGACACAAGTTCCCGAAATGCGCAATATGGTGCACCAAATTAATTCATGTATATATGTTCTAATATTTATTATAACCAGTGGGTCGATACCGCTGTTGCATTGGTGGACCGTTAGTTCCCGAGGATGTCCTCAGCCAAGTTTCAGTACCTCTGTACTTACTCGAAATATATACTTCAAATTTACTGTGCAAAACATTCGTAAAATATTCTAAAACTAAGGAGTATCTCCCTTATACACATCTCTGTCCTTAGATGAGTTCTTTGGCTTTCACGTTTAGGTCGATTTGGTAATGAGTTTGCTCTTCAAATACTTTTCCCCCTCAGTTTAGGCCTTGGGTTTGGCTAAAGAGACAGATTGATTGATTGATTTTTGTTTAACGTCACACCACGAATATTTCACGTATATGGTGACGGCATCTGCCTGATGCGGGGCATACAAATTTTGACCTTTGCAACGGACCCACCCGAAGCAGTGAGGGATCCTTAACGTGCCATGCATACCACGACACGGGGCCTCGGTTTTTACTGTCTCATCCGAAAGACAGGACATCGGCATGGCCAGAGCGGGACTCGAACCCCGGCCGCTAAAGAGACAGAAGGTGTCGAAATGTGCATATGTTGCTCCAAAGTATCTCATGTATACATGTTCTGACATTTATTCAAAAAATTGAAAGCACGGAGACAATGACTTCATCACTCATTAAGATAAATGTGACGAGAAAGAATGTCTCATTTTAATTATAGACAGTTTTCTTATGATTTAAATTTGATTGGCGTTACCGCCTTGATTTGCAATCTTGAAGGTGACGCTGTAGCTTTTGCTTCATATTCATACTAATTTCATTCAGTTATTTTGAGAAAGTTATCAATATTTAGACTTAATTGAAAATATTTTTACATTGTGCAATGGATAAAATATTGCATAAGAGTTGCAAGTTTAAGGAAACATTCTTTCTTTGGTAAAATCTCTTACAAGATTGCTTCATATATAAACAAGCATTCTGAAAGTATTGCTTAGGCAATAATACTAAGTCCCCTACCGGCAAATGGAAAACTAAGACAACCAAAACACACACGCACAAACACACAACATATACTGTCTTTCAGGCTGCCAGCAAGTTTAGTATTTGATCACAACCTTTAATGACGATGAAAACTAGAACTGTCTCGAACTTGATCTGTAACTCATGGTGGTATACTCACACACCAAAAATTGAATGAATATCTACAAGCGTTTAGACAAAAGTCCGGAAAACTGCCATTTTAAAGAAATTTTCTAATTCCAAGGGCCGTAATTCCGTAAAAAATCAGTGGACCGAAACGAAACTCGAACTTGATCTGTAACTCATGGTAGTAGACTCACACACCAAAAATTGGATGAATATCTACAAGCGTTTAGAAAAAAGTCCGGAAAACGTGAGTGTGACTGACGGACTGACGGACGGACAGACGGACGGAGTGCAAACCTATAGTCCTCTTCGGCGATGCCGGTAGGGGACTAATAAATACTCAGGCATATACTTATAAGATTGTGTAAAGGGAAGTAACTCCTATTAAATTGTATGGATTCGAAAGCTATCTATCAAAGGAATAATCCGAGGTAACAATGGATATAAACAATGTTTCCATGTAAGTCTAGTTTATTACATCTACCGGTATGTCTGTTGCGGTGACCTAAATACGAAGGGCATAGATAATTGATAAGTACACGTATATAAACATATATCAATACCACCACTTCTTTGCTGCAGATAAAAGTTTCTATTAAATCTCTTCCTTAATACTCAAGCCCGAAGCTTTTGTATCAAAAAGCAAACTTATTACAGAAACCTTACAGTATTTATGTTTTCTTCTGTATATGTGTAAATGCATGTATTGATTTATTTTGCTCCTGATCATATATTAGATCCGGTATCAATTTTGGCATAAGACTCAACTAACGTATTAAGGAAATGAAAAGTAGTAATGCCTGCATGGTGTACGCGTGAGAGTGTTTAAAGTGTAGATGTACATGTTAATGTCTTTTTTGTAACTTTATCAATCTTATGCGTATTGTATAATAATAAATAAATAATTAAAAAAAAATAGTCAAAATCATCAAATAATTTTAGTTCGACATATTTTGGCCGCCCACAAAGCGTCTGTTCGTCCACCTGTCAGTTTGGTAGGAGTTACGCTTTTGAAAAATTGATAGCAGACAACACATTGTTCCTCCAAACACTCTAGACTTAGATCTATTTAGGATCTGTTATTCTCTAATTCTCATCGCTCAATGACTCAAACGAATTTAAATCATAAATAACAAAATCAAACACAGCATTGGAGAAGCAAAGTCCTTAGGGTAATGTGCACGGGAAACAATGAATATCCACTGTATAATGTAACATATTTCTTTGTAGGTTTGTGTGAAATTTTGCCTCACCCTCCCCTTAAGATAGCGTAATCCACACCGTGGCCGACCGCCTTACAGCCTACTGCAGTAGCACCTACCTCCGGGGCTCCGGTGAAATTCCCTGTAAAAAAAAATCTAAGAATTATTCGCGAGGAAGAACAAAAGATGTGTGACCGCATAAAACAGGTTGATTCTCATACGTTGTAGAGATGGTATAAGCATAATGGTATGGGAACTGGTCTGAGAATGGAGGTGGTCTCATAATATGACTTGATTCGTGTACATCATGAAGTATCCAAAGAATTATACCATGGGAAAAAGAAATGGCCCAAAAGATTTTTAAATGTTGTTAGAGACAGCCAATAGTTTAACAAAGATGGCCGCTTGGGAAATTAATTCTGTGTAAAGTATATATTCTGAAATTTTGCATTGGGCACCACACCAAAATGAGTACCGCATCAAAAAGGGGACCGCACCGAAAAGGGTACCGCATCGAAATGGGCACAGCATAACAAATGGGTACCGCATCGAAATAGGCACAGCATAACAAATGGGTAACGCATCGAAATGGGTACCGCATAGAAATGGGTACCGCATCGGATTAACCTCTAATCACAGTAAGCGAAAAGCTTTTATGAATACGCCATTCTGCCGGGAAATTGCTGCAGTGCATAAGTGGTTTTCTTTTTGCCTTTATACGTTGCCTTCTTCCAGACATATGATGATAAAATTAACCCCCCCCCCGATGTAGCGTATAAAACAATAGGAATAAACAAACAAAATGCAAATATAAGGTTACCTTCTGGAGCTGTCATTATCGCTTTGAGTTGCAGTTTTTTCCCCAGGGGTATCGAACCGCTTACAGCATTTCCCATGACGTCGGTGACCTCCAAAGTGAAAGTAGACTCTGGGTCGCCGCCGGTGTATCGCTCAACAGCTTTTGGTGCCAGTATTCTGGAAGCGAAACAAGTGACATTGCAACTTACTCCATAAAACGATTACTATGATACACGTGTAACTGGCGCCGAATCAGAAATTATGCTAGGGGTCGGTTCTACCTGATACACATTTTTCGAGAGGGGCCCAAGTAAGAAGTGGATGAAAATTTACCTTTACAATAAAAATCACACAGAAATAATATTTTGGAACATTTTATCAAATCGATGAGGGGTCAGAGTCCCCCTTTTTCCCCAGTCCCCCCCCCCCCTGACTCTGCGCTTGTCTAAGATCATACAGAGCTGGTCTTACTCAATGGTTAGAGTGTGCTGAGGGTCATGCCACAAACACTCGCCGTTCCATGTGGAAGTCAAAGCATGGTAAATACAACGGGATTCGACTCCTTTTCTCTGGGTCTATGGTGCTGGTATTGGTGGACTGCTTATGATTACCCTTTCTTTAGGTCTATGGTGCTGGTATTTATGGACTGCTTATGCTTGCCCTTTCTCTAGGTCTATGGTGCTGGTATTGGTGGACTGCTTATGATTATCCTTTCTTTATGTCTATGGTGCTGGTATTGGTGGACTGCTTATGCTTGCCCTTTCTCTAGGTCTATGGCGCTAGTATTGATGGACTGCTTATTCTTACCCTTTCTCTAGGTCTATGGTGCTGGTACTGGTGGATTACTTACACTTACCCTTTCTCTAGGTTTATGGCGCTAGTATTGGTGGACTACTTATACTTACCCTTTCTCTAGGTTTATGGTGTTGGTATTGGTGCACTGCTTATACTTGCCCTTTCTCTAGGTCTATGGCGCTGGTATTGGTGCACTGCTTATGCTTACCCTATCTCTAGATCTTTGGCGTTGGTATTGGTGGACTGCTTATACTTACCCTTTCTCTAGGTTTATGGCGCTAGTATTGGTGGAGTGCTTATGCTTACCCTTTCCCTAGGTCTATGGTGCTGGTATTGGTGGACTACTTATACTTACCCTTTCTCTAGGTCTATGGTGCTGGTATTAGTGGACTGCTGATACTTACCCTTTCTCTAGGTCTATGGCGCTAGTATTAGTGGACTGCTTATACTTATCCTATCTCTAGGTCTATGGCGCTGGTATTGGTTGACTACTTACACTTACCCTTTCTCTAGGTCTATGGCGCTAGTATTGGTGGACTGCTTATACTTACCCTTTCTCTAGGTCTATGGCGCTAGTATTGGTGGACTGCTTATACTTACCCTTTCTCTAGGTCTATGGCGCTGGTATTGGTGGACTGTTTGTCGTCGTAGGTACACGTTATGCGATATTCGTCTGTATACATGTGTAGTGGGGAACCTGGGTCTCCATAACCGATTTCCAACTCCACTTTGTAGATTTCTGTGTTCGGAAATTTCTGTTGAAAAGCATCCATAAGATTATAAAAGTATCCTATATACATATTTTTATTACATTGACGAGGATTGAAGAACGACTGCTTCAGGCAGGTGACTGCTTTTTACAAGTAAAATTTGTATTGACTGCAAATAATAAGGAACAGAGAAAGGTGGTTGCTTAATATGTATGACCTGTGAAGCAGGATTGTATATAGTTTTAAAAGACTTTCAGAATATGTAATGATATCTTATGTCTTTCTATGGAAAATGTTTTAAAACGTTTTTAAAACGTTAATGCAGAGATTTACTTAGTTTATATTGTATATACTAAGTACTACAGAATTCATTCACCGACAGTTGTGCTGAAGAAGGTCACATATTTTAAACTAAAACCGTCTAATTCGGAGAAATTCATGTGTTTGTCTTAACTTGCGTATATACATTTTGTTTTGATTGGTCAATGACACTCCAAGATTATTTTATTCTTCATTATTATTATTATTATCATCATCATCATCATCATCATCATCATCATCATCATCATCATCATCATCATCATCATCATCATCATCATCATCATCATCATCATCATTATTATTATTATTATCATCATCATCATCATCATCATCATCATCATCATCATCATCATCATCATCATCATCATCATCATCATCATCATCATTATTATTATTATTATTATTATTATTATTATCAAGCAGCGGAAAATGAGCTTGGAATATTCGAAGGAAACTATTTACTATCGGTTGTTATACCGTGCATGTACCGTGGACATTGGATTTGGGCGTGTAAAGCCGCGGACACGCGTGGACACTGTCCCTGTATATCGGCCATATTGACCGCGTATATAGGTGGTCATTTACCTGTGTCCGCGCCGTCAGACGGTCAAACGTGGACACGAAATATGTCCCGGTAAATGGATATGATAGTGCTAAAAAGGCAGCGATCTTATGATGATGCGTATTGTGTTTGTTCAGTGAAGCATGAAAAATAACGAAATTAGACTTAAAGATATCTTGATTAATAATCATTTAACATCTTTTTAAATCTCCTCTGCTTGATTACACAATGAACGTTTGAAATGTATCTTAAGGTATTCTGCTGTTCTAAATATTTTTAAAACTAGAACGCATTTTTTTTATAAAAATTGAAAATATAGTGCGCACCTGGAGCACGGACGTATATGTTTTAGATATATACGTCCCTGTTTGGACGTATAACTACGTTCTTTATACCCGTATATCTACTTGTCGTAAAAGTGCATCAATGGTATTTGAATGAAATCGGTAAAGACAAGCTGATTGGTTATTGTACAGATACGTGTATAAGTGTGATTTAAAAGAGAAAACTGAAGACATCTGACAAAGCTGTATGACAAAAGTCACCAAGGACATGCACACAAAAAATGATTTATTATTCCGAGAGTGTGCCGAGTTTCTTTGTAATACCTATTTCGGACTCTTAATTAAAGAAGGCAACGATCCGAATTGAAGAGCGCAATTACTACTTGTGGGGTCAGTTCAGTAAAGCCGACTTTAAAATCAAATAAATTCATATTATATGTGATATGATATTCATTATTGATTGCTCTGATAAACATATTCAGATTTTGAAATATTACATGCGATTACGATGAAATACACGATTGATTAATTCTGGTAAATATTAATACATATGGACATTGATCTTCATTCTATTTTATTCATTATTATTTTCTTTGGTCGGGTTTCTTCTTTTTTATGTATTCTTTTATCTTCCTGGTGAAGTGCAGGCAAACTTTTGAAAAATATTTATAATCTCAGAACAAAAGACAAAGCATGCGCACTGGAGTCGCAAGGGAAACTAGAGTGTCGGTCGTTTTCTTACCTAAACAGGAAAGAAAAGTATCTTTCAGAAACACCCCCCCCCCCCCTCCCTTTAAATTTCTTAGCTTCTTACATATTCCTGCCAGATATAGGGCCGTATGTATCTTATGATTTCATCGGATACGATCGTCTAATTCCGTGTATTAATCAGTGTCATAAGTCAAACCCTTATTCGCTACCAGGATGAAGTAGAACAATAGACTTCACACAACACGCGTGCTCCAGTCGTAAGGTTACCTGGACTAAGTGCCGTTTGACCTAAACAGAGAGGACCCCCCCCCCCTTTTTTTTTTATTGTTTTGTCTCGTTACATATTCTTGCCCAATACGATCGTATCTATTTTTTTATTAATTTCACGGATACGATCATGCAATTATATATAAAAGATGATGACCCGACTGAACACTGAACCTTGCATGTTTTACATTAATACATACACAAATATATATTTTGGTTGTATTGAAAAAGTTTAAAATACGTTTGCAAACGATATCTCGTGCACAGCACAGAGAGAGAGATAAGGGGGGGGGGGGGGGGGGGGGGCGGGGGGGGGCTTGACGTGTCGTTACTTTAACTCGGTCGTTAGGTGGCGTCGATCTTTCACTTAAATTTTTTGCTCTGTAGGCTTACAGCACAATGCTTAGACTTGCAATAGGAAAATCGCCCATTGTATTGGCGAATAAGATATTTGACTGAAACATCGTACAATTCTTCATACTCAACAAGTACAAATAAAAGAAGGGGGGGGGTTATTCATTTTTGGGTTTTCTCCCTTTGCCGGAGATATGGTTCTTAGATTTTGCTGTTGAGGGGGAGTAATAAATCACAAGAAATCTGATAATAATTAATTTTCAAATATAAAATAGTAATGCTAGTACACAATTTATTAATACACACCCATATCTCGCTCTTTAAGAGTTACCGGTACTTGAAAGAAGTCTTTAGCGACACTTAATTGTAAAAACATACTTTAACAGGTATTTTATAATGATTTTAATTAACCTTTCATGCAATGATTAAGATCATTACTTTTGCTTAAAATAGTTAATTACTTAATCAGAACACAAAAGAATTTCTTTGAAATTTTTTACGCGGAAATAAATAATCACGTAGTCAACAAATATTAAATAGTATTTCAATTTATTATGAATATTATGAACCTTTATTCAAATGATAACATTATTTAATAAAGATCGGTAGATTGGTTTTATTTGATAAGGCATTTATATTTTTAAAACCACATTTATTTGTCCTTAATATTGCCATCATGCATTATTATAAATGAATTACTTTGAATATAATAAGAGTGTAAATCGTGTGAGCAATTTGCATTTCTTTAACTTCAGATAGATTCTTCTAAATTCGTCTGTTAAATGAAGAATTACATGCATGTGGAAAAAACTTAACAGGCAAACATGTTACTTTTTCGGTTGACTGAACAAATACAATAAAACAACTCAAACAACGTAAAGGCTTTTATCAGTGCCGTATGTAGTTCAACTCTGAAACCGGTCTTGTCTCAATCTGAAGCTATCTACTGGCGTGGTCATTAAAAAACGGTCATTTTTTCTTTCCTTTTGTATTATTTAACGAAATATTTCATGATACATTTGCAAAATACCGGCCCATCTATGTAATATCCCTTACGTCCAGTGGGGGACAGGTTAATTAAAAGGTGTGAAAACCTTGTCCGTTTTGACCACCAGAGGACAAATACAGGTAAAAGGTGTGAAAAACTTGTCCGTTTTTGACCTCGCGAGGACAAGTACAGGTAGATGGCAAATTGTATTAGAAAGCATTAACGTGGACAGAAAAGTGGCCTCGCGAGGTGTCCACGGAGGACAGACGTGGACAGCCCACCGTGGCAACGAGGATTTTCCAACTTCCACGCTACATGTACGGTACCTTCGGACTGCTGACATAGTGGCGGACTGTTGACATACTGGTGGACATTCTATTGGAAACAATCAGGATTCGAACCCGGTGCCGAACAATCCGGAAGTGCGCGGGTATAGGGTGTGTAATGTGTCCGCTGTATGTCCAGTTGAATTTGTTGTATCTATGTGAATGTGTGTATGGGTGCGTGCTTGTGTGTGTGCTTGTGTGTATGTTATTTGTTTTCATTTAATGTGTTGTTGGACTATATCGTATGGTGGCATACCTTATCAGGTCGCCCTAAATTTACAGCTTCAAGAACGTAAGCACGCAAACTGACAAGTTTATATTTAACAATGGATCCATAAAAAATTGAAATTTTTAAACACTTCTATATATGACACTAGGTCAAGGTAATGTCATGCCTGGGTCAAGGTTATGTTATGCTTTTGTGTCATAGGTAACAATCGTTAGAAGTATGAAGCAAATTCGTGTACAGTTGAATTTAATGACTATGAACTTACTGTGATCTCAATCTGGAATGTATGACACTAAGCCATGGTCACAATTAAGATGCTTTTGTGTCCTCGGTAAAATTAGTCCGAAATAAGATTTCACAATATAAAGCAGTTGCATTCATACGACAGAATAGATTTTTAATATCTTCAATCGGACAGGGTGATTGATTTCTATATACCTTCCACAAATTCGTTTGTAGGCGATGTGAAAAAGTAAATCAAACTTCGCGCCAATTAAAACAATAACTAAAGTAAACATTACATTGAACACACACTCTGATGACGTATTTCCGGTATACTGGACAGTTGCAGTGTGATGCACTAGGTCGGGAGCTGTTAATTCCAAGTGAAAGTCGTCTTTGCAGTACAGGGAAACGTAAATTTCCAGGTCGGAGACGACGGACACAGAGGTCGAATATGTCGTATTTTCCGCACAATCAACTGTTACTGAAAAAAGAAGAATTATTCTCTGAACTGATAGGGTCATTATACCAATAATAATAATAATATAATAATAATAATAATAATAATAATAATAATAATAATAATAATAATAATAATAATAATTATGATAATAAAAACAATAAAAATAATAAAACGATAAATAAATTCAATGAATAAATAAATAAATCATAAATAAAGAAATAATATAATAAATAATGTAATGAATAAATAATAAATAAAATAAATAAATAAATAAATATATATATATATATATATATATATATATATATATATATATATATATATATATTTATATATATATATATATATATATTATATATATAGATTATTATTATTATTATCATCATATATATAGATAGATAGATGGATGGATGGATGGACGGATAACCCGAACGTCGAAAACCCCCGGAAACTCGAATTCACCCTACGGTCCCGAGAACATTTTGAATATTTTGATGTTATTTGCCTTCTCAATCTCAAACTTCTGAAACTCGAATACCCCCGACAACTCGAAGTAATTTTCAAATCCCAATGACAAATTTGTACTTAATTTCACCTTCAAAAATTCGAAGCATTTTACCATCCAAAACTCGAAGCAAATAACAGGATAGAAAGCAATTAGCTTTGTTTACACAGCGATTAAAATTACACGATTGTGTGCATCCAAGCTTGACGCACTTGTGTATGGAATCGTATATTACGAGTTTCATCTACATTAGTAATTAAACATTCATGGTATCATCGTTATTATCTATAGATGATTTATTTTAATTCTAACTGCTGTAATTATGAAAGAAGGTTATTAAAAACTGCTAATGGTGAAAACTGTCTTGAATTATACAGGCTGTAAATTTTAAACAGTAAATTCATCGAAGATAATGAGCCAAGCCCCCGACATTGTTGATGTGTCAAAGCCGATAGGATGGCCATATAAGGGCAGATCTCAATGTTATACATTTTTTAATTAGTTTTATTAAATGTGTACATATAAACAAAATAATAATCCCACGGTATAATTTTTTCCGTAATGAGTTGTGTCCATAAACTCTTTTTTTCACTATATCTTTAATCTAGATCACCATCATCATAATCATGCCGATTTTCTACTACGATCTTTATGATATTCTAACAACTGTTTTATGTATCTATGTAAACAAGTCATTATGTTTTCTCGATCTTTTATTCATCAACGCAAATCTTCTCTTTCCTGGATTAATTTTTTTCTGTCAAAACACAAACTCTGCATCCCTCTATTCACAAAGGCCTGGATCCGCCTTTTCATACTCTAGACCAGATGTCGAGCACCCTCGCTATGGTCAGGTGAGTGATAATCAACTTTTAAGCAGGAACCTGACATATCTCAATCGATAAGGTGCTTGGCACGTGACCGAGGGGTCCTAAGTTCGAGTGAGTCTCGCCAGTGGCTCGAGAGTGTCCGGTCTTTCAGATGAGGCAATAAGATCCGAGGTCCCTTATTATGGCTGAGGTGACACGTGACCATACCCTTACTGGTCCGGTAGGGTCCGTTGCATAGGTTTAAATTTCTGTGCAATTGCATCAGGCAGATGCCGAAACCATGAAAATTTGCATTAATTTTAGCTTGACATAAAACAAGACTCGAACCAAATATTTATGTAACATGTCTTGTTTCATTTTTGTTTTCTATCATTAGGTTTTATTTACTATTCTATTTACTTTTCTCAAATTATCGATTGATTGATTATTGTTTGACGCCACATCAACCTCATGTCACCTTTACGATGGCGGCACCTGTGTGGTTCATTACTAAATGGCTCAGTGATTTTATAATTACGCAACGGAAACAGTGAATTTTCTTCAACGTGTCAACGTTTGCTGCAGCTTTTGACATAGGATTAAATTTTTTCTGCTCGAAGGAACCTGGTAACTTCCCGACGCTGACCTGTTCAAAGCACCGAGTCGCACTTGTTCTTGCGCACTCAAAGAGTCAATCCTTCATTGTCCTACCTTGCAGAATGTATCCCTCGGGAAAAGCCTGGATTGATGTCATTAACATCTGCAAATATATCAGATGCATTTCATAAAATATTGTTGTAACAGTACATGAATTTGTAACTTGACAAGCACAGTTCTGGGGGAAAAGGGAAGGAAGGGGGGGGGGGGGTCCCCGTCTGGTGAATCTGACACCAATGTCTGTTATTCTGCAAAAGGTGTTATTGTAGGGAAAATATGGATAAGGGTAAAGTTTACCAGGCAATCATTTCCCAGGTCAAGAATTTCCTTTCTATCAATTTAATCTTTCTATAATTTTCACAATTTGCCATAAGGGAGCAACCATTTGATTTTAGAGGAGGGGGGGGGGGGGGCAGGAAGACTTTGCAAAAAGAAGAAGTCCGGCTCAAGTTTTTGGGAAGCAAAAAAATAACAATAGATAAATAAAAAAAAAAAAATAATCCGGCTCTGAAATTGGGCAAAACAAATATTCAGGCCGATGAAAGTCTTCCGGCCCCCCCCCCCCCCCCCCCCCTTGAAAATCAAATGGTTGCTCCCTAAGGGAGCGACTGACCTTTCATTGCCTTAATGGCATCCTCTTTGAAAGTATATATACATACCTATCAGGCATGTCGTCATCAAAACCAACTATTATATTATGTTATATTATATTATATTATATTATATTATATTATATTATATTATATTATATTATATTATATTATATTATATTATATTATATTATATTATATTATATTATATTATATTATATTATATTATATTATATTATATTATATCTTCATAATCATAATATTTTTTAATTCTCATTATAGAAAAAACTCATTATAGATAATGCTTACCCAAAGAATAATTGGCTGTAGAATATCCTGAAACGAACAAGAAAATATTATGGAAGCATATTTGATTTTGAAATGGGATGGGATTAACTAGTTATTTTTCTCAAACAATATTCTGACCTTGCGACACGAGGAAAATAAATGAAATGAAAAATTATAACACAAGAGCAGACATGTATAACGTGTGTGCAAAGACGAAAAATAAAGAGAAGAAAAAAGAAAAAAAATCCAAAATACTGATTTCCATAGCTGGTACTTTTATTTATTTATTTATTTATTTATTTATTTATTTATTTATTTATCTATTTATTTATTTATTTATTTGTTTGTTTGTTTGTTTGTTTGTTTCTTCCTTACTATGCTATTCTGTCCAATTTCAAAAACCTTGAAAATAATAAAGTTTTGAGTTTGAATCCTTGTCGGGGAAAAGATATCATCCATGGCATGGGTGAATTCAGGAGGTGATTACTCACATTGCAACAACAACCCCCTTCGACTGCTTGAACTTGTCAAAATAACTCGTATTTTAAGACAACGGGAAGACGATACTATGGAAGTTGTACTCCTTTTTTCTTAATTAAAGGAATAAAATGTCTGACTTTGACCTTGTCTCTTTCCAGCAAGTTTACTCCCATCATAGACAAATCTCCATTGTGGATCATTGTTCGTCCGATTGCTGATCAAACTCAACAGACTGCATAAGTCATCGACACACGGAGCCCTTGTTCTGTAGAGGGTCCCGGGATCGAGTCAATGTCTACCCATCACGTTTCTTGGTAATCACAGACTACTTAGGAATATAATTGTCGACAGAAGGCGACCAACAGTGAAGGTTTATAATGAAAATCTCATACACTGAACAAGCGTGCCCCCCTCCCCCTTTCCGTGTTTTTTTTTATCTTGTTTTACGTTTTGAGTTCATATCATAAGATTATACATTTCTGGAATATTAAGCTTTAAATGTTTTTCAAGGAAGTTCCGAGGTTAAGACTGCCACCATTTTGCACGACTTGATACAAATATCACACCTTCATATACAAAACTTTACCACCACATAGTATAGCCCCTTTCAAATATTCACAACTACTTATGTGATGAAGCCTGCATAGCTCAATCGTCTGGGTACATAGCTCATGACTGAGGCCCCGGGTATGACCCCCCACCAGAGGCTTGTTTATCGCTAATGTACATAGTATTTTATCTGAAATTGGTATGAGTGATGTTTTTACATATTGTGATGATCTAGATATAATATAATATGTAATGTTAAACAACGGCTTACTGATATCTATAAACAGTCTGTAATTGGTGATATAAACGATTCATCTAAATATCGACATATTGTTGATAGTGTAAATTTGCAAAGTTATTTGTCTAAACCTATATACAATCAATATAAAAATACAACTGTAAGTTAAGACTTTCTTCTCACTGCTTATCAATTGAGACTGGCAGATATAAGAATGTTTCTGTGTCTAGAAGACTCTGTCCATTATGTAAAATTGATGTTGAAGACGAATTTCATTTCATGCTTAAATGTCCCGCCTATTCGACTTTGAGAGTAAAATTTTTAAAAAGATATTACTATCATCGCCCCTCTGTCTTCAAATTAACTCAACTGCTGAGTTCCCAAAATGTAAAACAACTGAGAAACATCGGTAAATTTATTAAACAAGCCTTTTCAATAATAAAAAAGGTATGAAAATTTGAAATTTTGTATTATTATGTCTGTTATATTATTCATTATTATACCGGCATATATATATTTATATTGATTGATTATTGTTTTACGTCACTCCACGATTATTTCACGTATATGGTGACGGCATCTGCCTGATGCATTGCATACAAATTTAGACCTTTGCAACGGACCCACCCGAAGCAGTGAGGGATCTTTTACGTGCCACGCCTACCGTGACACGGGACCTCGGTTTTTGCTGTCTCATCCGAAAGACAGAACACCGGTGTGCCCCGGACGGGAGTCGAACCCGCGACCTCTCGATCATGAGCCGAGCACCTTATCCACTAGGCCACACCAGCTTTATATATTTATATATTACATGTATATGATATACTTGTATTTGACCTTGATGTGTATTTGTATATGTATAAAATGTCTTTGTATGTATATATCTATATGCTGTATGGCATTTGGTTAATAAACTATACTATATATACTATGCCCTGTCTTCCGATGAAAACTGAAATCCCGTGTCACGGTAGGTGTGGCAAATAAAGGATCCCTCACTGCTTCGGTTGCGTCTAAATTTCTGTGCATGGCATCAGAAAGATGCCGTCACCATATAAGTAAAATAAGAAGAAAAAAAAGCAATATATCCTATTATTTGCCCTGTAGCTTTCAACTGTTGTATATATACTGTATAGATACGTATGTTGTATGTAATAATTGATGTTTGTTTGACTAAAACAGTAAAACAGCATGTTTGCAAACTGTTTATTAATTTCAGTTCGCTTTATTTCGTATCAGTACGGAATAAAACGAGACATTGTAAAAATACTCAGAGAGAGCGGGGCAAATAATAGGATATAGCCGTCACGAGGCTGCGTAATTAGAAGTACAAGAATCACAAGAGTCTTAATTTCAATGAAACTTACCATGGCTTATGGAAGCTCTTCGTCTTATAATAGACGTGTTGCCGCGAGTGTTCGATTGCACACAAATAATGTTGACAGGAAGTGTTCAGTCGATACTCGTAACGTAAATCACTCCACGTTGCAGCGTGTTTGAATCATCACTTGATATGTGAGAGGAAAGGAGTGTTCGATTTAATATCATAATTAGACTATATAATGTACCTAGACTTCGAAGTATAAAGTAGTATTAAAATTGTAATATTACCAAACTTGTATCTTTCGAAAAATAAACTCTCGTCAGTAGTAATAAATAAGATCTGGATTAAACTGTGCTACAGAAATTACTGCTGCTTTTAAAGGAAATATTTTAAGCGCTTAAAATGTTTATTTCAAGCAAAAGCACAGTGTGCATTTTCGGAGCTCGATTAAACTAAATTTTAATTAAGTTTTTTCTGACACCAGGTTAAGTTATAGGTATAACTGGTTCACTGTGACCTTAATCTTGTAGGCATTAATTTGCTTTGGATCAAGGTCATATCATGGATAGTAATATGGTCATTATGGAGCCTTTTCATCCTTTACACAGAAGGTACCCAGTAAACATGTTATATTTCCTACATGTAAAGCAAATTCTTTATTTTTGTTATATATTTTGAGACATACAGGCGAATTTACGTGAAAATGAAGTCCTCGTGGATAAACAAATATTGCTGTGTTGTTGACGTTTTTTTGTCTTCTTTTCTTGGATAGGATTTTGTCACTTGCAATTGATAGAGTCAGGTCTTTCACTTCCCACTAGTTGTGATTAATTATAAGAAATCAAAGAATTTTTGTCCAATCTATAAAAATCTTATAATAACATAATCAAATTGAATACTAACACATTAAGCCTACACCAGAGTCCCTACGACAAAACGCTACATTTAAGATAGTAAGCTTAAGATTAACTAGCTAGCCGACAGGAGATACTTACTCTATCAGGAAGCCTTATTTCATCCATGCTTTGACCATTGCGGATAAAGATCTGGCGAAACTCCGTAAGGGGTCATGTTCTGGTGAACTCTGATGACGTTTCAGGCACCGAAACCGTTATTTCCCATAGCCAATCAATGACTCGGCTAGGCACGTGATAGTGACGCAATATGTAACAAACACTGTTCAAAATCTACTTTGTGGGTCACGTTGTGGATGTTAATTTCATTCCTAGGAATTTGTAGCCGATCCACTGATGGCTGAAAATCAGAGTTCACCAGAACATGACCAATTACGGAGTTTCGCCAGATCTTTATCCGCAATGGGACAAATAGAGAAGCGGAATAAAGATATGGTTGTTATCAGATTGGCTTTGACCCATGCTGCCACGTAACACATATGTATATGACTACCACTGTTTTTAGTTTTTTTTTTTGTTTTTTGTTTTTGTTGTTTTTGTTTGTTTGTTTGTTTGGGGTTTTTTTTCGTTTTTTTTTTTTTTGCAAAGTCAATGAATGCCATGAGGTTCTGGTCTGTTGAATTTGTTTCTGTAGTATTAGTATCATCGAATTGATATTTGATTTTAAATAAATTGGACAAACTTTTTTTTTTTAATGTTTAATCATTCGAAATGTGGAACATAAGTTTATGAGAGAAACTGACAATCTGAACGTTGAAAATCCCCACTATTTTTTACATTAAATCTCCCGATTTTCTTTCCCAGTTGATCTTTTCGAAAAAAAAGGATATTTCTTGTGGCACTCTACCGTTATACTATTAAACGGTAATTGCGAAAATGAAGGTACATTAGAGAATTCGATGATTGCATGGAAATAATCAGTCAGCAGGATCTTAATCATCCAAATTTTTTTTAGAGGTACGTACACTTTTCCCCTGACTGTAACAATTTAAAGTGCTCCTAGTTTCTCAAAACCTTTAGAGGTTGGATCAACCTTACAAGAATGAATGAAACCAGTACTATGCAGACCTTCATGAGCAGCTTTACAACACCATAGCTGCCAACAAACACCATAATTAGACAGCCGTGACGTGATAACTAATTTGTGATTTTGTTATTGTTTATAATATATATGTAATATAAACTCTTCAATAATGAGGACAGCACTGAGAAGAAGAAGAATTGAATTATGGACGTAACGACATCTTATCATTATGCACCAGTGCAAGGACGAACATAACCTATGAGCGAAATTCGCCAAGAGCGAAACTACTGTAAGATCGAACTTTATCATGGACGAAATGACTCATCTTTCTTCTTCCTGGCCATCTTCTTTCAGTTTCGTTTTCTTCTTTTGGTTTCCGTTTTGAACAGTTCGGGACAGTTTTTTGTTTTCCTCAACGTCTTCAGAACCATTAGCATCGACTAATTTTAACCACTGTATAAACAAGGATCTTGTTTATAAGTCCTTGGTATAAATTTCTCAGAGTCTCATTGGAATGGGGAAATCTGCAAATACTGTTTATCTCTGTATGTAAATGGTACTATGCTGTCGGCCTATTCTGCGCCCTTAAACACACTTGCCTGTGTTAACCCAGTTTGAAAAAAAGAACCAGCAAAATAACATTCAACACTCTTTACTCTAAAGTGTGATACAATTTTTATTTGTTATCCAGTTGTATAAATAAGAAAAAACATAGCTAATGCCAACGTAGTTACAACTGCAACCGAAGAGCTATTTTGTCCCGTCTCTTCCTGGAAGAGACGGGACAAAATAGCTCTCCCGTCGCTTCCCAGAAGAGACGGGACAAAATAGCTCTTCCGTTGCAGTTGTAACTAATGTCAACGTACCCATGCGTCGCCTCAATGTTAAATATGTCGGCTAATTCGACGCTATCGAGGTTACAGTGTATATAAAAATGAAACAGACTATAATTTTGGGCAAAATTGACGCGAAGTGGATATCTGAAAAGTTGAAATTTGCTATAGTTTGCTCAGGGCCAATTGAACTAACGATATTGTTTCTGTGTATTGTAATTTAAATGATCTTTCTTGATCTACTGTTTTTCTTCTCCATTAGGCCTTCTTACCTCAGGCTGAGTGTATTTTCTTTACCTGTACACAATCGGAAATAAAGCAGAACTGGCCTCAAAAATGTGCACAAGTGTTAACATGGAAGTGATTACAATGTCATAAAACACGCAGCACAGAATTAGCCGGAGAGCAGAATAGGCCGACACAGCAGTATATATTTTGTGTTATTTTATCACATAGTATATGACTTTGCTGTCAGAATGGAACTTATCAAAAGTTGTATGTTAATCCCCTTTGTAATTATGTTAATGTGAATGTTGATCATATGAAAACATCAGGTACTTCAAATCATACTTTATTATGGTTCATGCTTTTGAGCAATGCTTATCATCTTGATACTTCTTTAACATGCATGGGTGGAAGAAAATTACTTAATTAGAAGTAAAAGGAATGTTACAGTTTAATGACATCACATTTTATTACACATGGTCATTGCCTCTATGTATACATGCACAGTTTCTGACTGACACTAAGGTTTAGTAGTTAACCAATAAAAAGCATTACTATACATATATAGGTATATAAGTCACATGCAATATGTCCTGATGGGAAACTAAAAATCCAGGAAAATTGATCCCTGTAAATGTGTCCCGGTGGGTCACCACTTTTCCCATAAAATTTGGTTCCGTCATTAAATCCTTTAATGTCGTCATTTTGTCTCTATGAAGTCTCATTATGAGTGAGATTTGGGTAATTTGCAATCGTCACATGATCATAATGTCATGTGACAATCAGCTGATCAGCTGGTTGTATTTACTAGAGCATGTATTTAGAGGACTTGTGTCCTGTAGATTTAATATTTATCAAAGCATGTATTTAGGGGACTTGCGTCATGTAGATTTAATATTTCGGGCACATGTTTTAAATATAAAGCTAAAAAAGTGTCCTTGTAACAAAAAAAGAAACTTGTGATATGCAGTGTTTTTTTATTATTTCAAATCAGGTCCATTATAAGTACCCTTCCCAATGGAAATTTCATTGATTTTTCATAAAATTTCTCTAAATTTTCCCCAAACATTGAGCTTTTAGCATTATGCAAAGGGAACAAAAATTTCCCAAAGGAAAAGGTACGGGTGCCTTTGAAAAAAAAAATTGATATGTAAAATAAGATATGAACTGTATTTTGTATTTATTTAATTGCTTGAATATTGTTTTATGTCACTTTATGATTATTTTACATATATGGTGACGGCATCTGCCTGGTGCATTGCACACAAATTTAGACCATTGCCATGGACCCACCTGAAGCAGTAAGGGATCTTTTACATGCCATGCCTACTGTGACATGGGACCTCAGCTTTTACTGTCTCATCCGAAAGACAGAACACCAGTGCACCCAGGGCGGGAGTCAAACCCGGGACCTCTCAATCACGAGACAAGTCACTAGGCCACACCTGCTTTGTATTTATTTAACACATGGGAAATGTACCTAAAACTGTCCCAGAAAGGGTTCAGGAATTCTGTGAAATATAAGTACTGTACATAAATCTAAAGTACCCAGTATGATATATTGATTAAATTTGTTAATTTTTCAGGTATCTGTTGATAAACCCTCTAAATGAGGAATCATGGGAAAAGACAAAGTCAAGAAGTTGAAGCAACTCATTAAACAAAATAGACCAAGCAAATTAAAAATCTACGTAAAGAAACACAGGATAGACTTAGATAGTGTCATGTTGGATAAGGGGAGATCATTCCTACATTACACCTGTAAGCACGGATATAACGAGGTTCTCAGGTAAATATATCGACAGATTTCTGAATCCCCCAGATTGTGATTGACTTCTGGACAAACTTGAATGCTTTCCTGAAAATTTGTGATCTCCGCCCATTTAGTGTCAGTAATATATGATCTCCACCCGTTTAGTGTCAGTAATTTGTGATCTCTGCCTATTTAGTGTCAGTAATTTGTGATCTCGGCCCATTTAGTGTCAGTAATTTGTGATCTCCGCCCATTTAGTGTTAGTAATTTGTGTTTACACATAACTTGTTTTCTGAAATACTACCAGAGATGCATACGATGAATTTTTTCTAAAGAGAGATTTTGATGATACATAATGTAGTTTCATGTAGATACAAATCAAAATATGAATATGATTTCAATTACACTTAGTGATATTTGTAAGTTTTAAGTGCCCTTTAGTTACCCCTAGTGATGTTAATTAATATGAAGTACACTTCCATTACACTTAGTGATATTTGTAAGTTTTAAGTGCAGTTTAGTTACCCTTAGTGATATTAATTAATATGAAGTACACTTCCATTACACTTAGTGATATTTGTAAGTTTTAAGTGCAGTTTAGTTACCCTTAGTGATATTAATTAATATGAAGTACACTTCCATTACACTTAGTGATATTTGTAAGTTTTAAGTGCAGTTTAGTTACCCTTAGTGATATTAATTAATATGAAGTACACTTCCATTACACTTAGTGACACTCATTAGTGCCAATATATCCACTAGATATTCATTAGCAAAAAGTGCAGTTTAATTACACTAAGTGACATTCATTAATACGAAGTGTAGTTTCATTACACAAAGTGTTATTCATTAGTACAAATTGCAGATTACTAACACAAAATGATATTCATTAGTACTAAGTGCAGTTAGACTACACTGAGTGATACTCATTACTTACAAAGTGCAGTTTTCTTACACTTAAGTGATACTCAGTACCTATGTTTGTTGTACTTGTAGATACATGATGAAGTCAGTTAGCAGCACTTGTGATATAGATGGGAATACACCTCTTCATTTAGCTCTCACTAGATCTGCCAAATATCCAGAACAAATGTCACAACGTAAGTATCAACACTGCTAGTGGGCTTATGTAGACTTTACTTGTATTTTCTAAGTAAAATTTTAAATTTTATTCATCATTTACTATCTAGATTCTCACATTCTGAAACAGATAAATGATTCGAACTTCTGTTTAAAACTATTTTTAAGTCCACATCCAAGTACAGTGAGTTTTCATTAAATATTTAGTGGAATTCCTGGCTGCCACAGCTTTTTTTTTTCTTTATCCCTTAAAGCTCAACATACTGAGACTTTACAATATCATTTTTGCTTTCATTCTGCCTGATTAATTTAGAAATCTCTAATATAAGTATGACTGTAAAAGAAAAAGAAAATCAAGATACAGAATAGAACTGGTGAAACTGCAGACTCAGATGTGATTGTTTTACTCATAATGCTTACACCCCCCCCCCCCATCTTTGCAAGCCATGGTATTTCAGTCCTTATGGAGGGAGGGGGTATGGACTCAGATACTGTGGCTTGCAATGATGACACTCCCTCCCCTCTTAATTATTTCTCAAACTAGACTGTATTAAACTTCTAAACTATTGAATGAATATAGGAAATATAAAAGTTTTTTTTAAAGGAAACATAAATGGACAGCTCAAGAGTAGTAAAATATAAGGTAGTGTAAGGGAGGAGGGATGGTGGCCACTCCCAAGTGCACAAAATTTTGTCTATCTTATGATAAATATTTGTCTATTTACAATAAAATTGTGTCTATCTATGATAAAATTTGCTCAGTAAGATACAAACAAAATTATGTTCATAAGGAACAAGATTCCACCATCCCTTTCTTACAGTGGTGTTTTTGGATTTTTTTCTCACTTACCAAGAAATGAAGATATTCTAAATTATATATGATATTAATCTGAAAAATTTGGTCTATAGATGTCATTGATCTAATTCCAGGATTGTGAAGTCATGTGTTTCTAATCCTTGGGTAGTTTTAGAGTTCTCATTTCCAAGTCAGAGTGCTGCAGTTCTCGGCATTAATCCAAGTATAGTTAAAGTTCTTTGCATTAGTGTTTTCTTCCCTTTATTCTTCTGTTTTTTCTAGTATATACAGAAATTGTCTTACCATTACTGCAACAAGATGGCAGCTTACTTGATAAGGCTAATAACGCTGGGAAAACATGCAGACGTCTCCTAGACAGTCTAGTAGACTTGCAAGAAATACGATCTGGCAAGGGAAAAGAGGAAAAGTCACATAGTGAGGTATGATGTAGTGTGAGGGAAAATAGGAAAATTGTGTGTTAGTTATCTAAGAAAACTTGTATGATAGGAATGACATTGTGTAATGCTTAGAGAATATGAAGAAAGTTATGAGACAGGTATGTCATGGTGTAAAGCAGCTTGGGAAAACATGAAAACTATAGATTATGTTTATGTTTGAAGGAAAATGGGAAAATTCATATGATGAAGTATGACATAATGGAAGAAGATAAGGGAAACATGAAAACTCATTTTATTGATGAGATAGTGTAAGCTAGGGAAAGTGGGAAAAACTTACATGATGAGGTATAGCATATGTTTCTAGGGAAAGCAGCAAAAATCATATGATGAGGTATGACATAGTGTAGAATTGCTAGGGATAACAGTAAAACTCATATTATTAGGTATGGCCATGTAAGTTATCTACAGATTGTAAAATAGATAAATTGATGTTAGATTTTACACTAATTTACATTTCACCCATATGGCAACAGTTTAAGCAGCTTAGGAAGATGGCACAACTTATGTGAATAAGCAGATACAGCTAAATTCTGACAGAATATTTTTTAGGAAGATGAAGAGGACTTATGGGAACAGAAACTGAAAGAAGAAATGCAAGAAGATGATTATCAGAGCTTTGGACACACTACTGGTCAGTGGTCATTATAACATTGAAGAATGTGAACAAAAAAGGGAACAAAACACAATGTTAGGCCTAGGTTTAGAAAGTCTATCCTAGACTTACTCAATAAAATGACCCCTATATTACAGATTTTACCATTTACTATGTACAATTCACATTAAATTGAACATCAAAGGACAAGAGAAATCGTTCAAGTTACCAGTATCACGATCATGGTCATCAAATGATTACTGGTACACTTGTGTTTAGACCTCAGAAATTAAGTATTTGTGTTTATCTATATGCCTTTTCTGTTCAATCCATGCATAAATATTGGGTAGAATATGACATACATGTAATGATGCATAGTGGTGTATGTTAGCACCAAAGCACTGTTTGAGATCTATAATCAGTTCTTGGCACCTTCTACCATCTAAGTCAGAATTAAACACTGGAAATAAAAATGTATTCATGGATAGTATCACCCATTCCACTTTTATATAATGATGAAATGCTTTTAATTCTTTTTTAATTCCTAGATTTATTTGAAGATGAAATTGTTTTTCAAATACTTAACATACTATTGCTTATTTCCTTGGTCTTTCCCCTTACCGAGTACTGCACTTGTTGTAAGGGTTAAGCGCTTTGCTTGCAGTGCAGGTGATTTGGGTACGATATCCAGATGGCGCCGCTATGTTTAAAATAGAGGTTGCTTCCAGTAGCGATATAACTGAAAAATTGTCAACAGCTACATAAAACTCAAACAAATCAAAGCCCACTACCCTGGGTTAGCAGATCAATCATTTCAAAAGTAGCCATAGAATATATATTTTTTACAAATACCGGAATTTTTCTGTTAGCATATTCAAAATGTGTTAAGTTACCAAAAGCCTTGTCTAATTAAAATCAGGATGAATGATAGATTTACCTACATAGGTAGAGGGTGGATGGGAGACTCATAGTTATTTAGTATTTGGCATATACAAGTAATACAGGTGACTGGGATGTGATTCTAGATTTGCCCCACTTTGTTTAAGAGGTTGGTCACCTCTTGCTTTCATGTTAAGAAATGACAAGAAATTGTTGAAAGAGGTGTAAAATTCTCATCAACCTACAAGTCTATATGAATTGATATATATATATATGAAGTAAATGTAGATATGATTGAATTGGTATGGTACAAAAGTCAGTTCCATTCCTCAAATATTTTTCCTTTTTCAAGAGATACGTAATCTAATCCAATAACACATGTTGTGATTTTTTCATTTTTTAAAGGTGCCTATGAAGAGGATATCCCTGGGGAAACTTATGCAGAGTGGACCAGTAGAATTAATGAAGAATATTACAGGAAGAAACATGCAGAATTTAGACGAAGTTTTCCACGTGTTTCGAATCACTCTCCGGAAGAACAGAAAAAGCACAAGGAAACCGACCCAGATTTAGAAAAAGCAAGAGAAAACATGAAACGGAGATATGAGGAAAATCAGAAGAAAGACAGGGAAAATTACAACGTGTATAAAAAGAGACGATATGAAGAAAATTGTAGCAAGTTATTTAGGGAAGGAAATGATGCATTAATGATACGATACAAGGATGTACCATGGCCTTTTACAAAGAATGTAACTGAAATATCCACTGTTCTCTTCTGTGATATAAATACTGGCAGTCTAGATTACAAGAAGTACCTACGTGAACAACAGAGACGTTGGCATCCAGACAAATTTATCCAGAAACTTGGCAGTAAGCTTCATCACGATGATCGAGATAAGATTCTGGAAACAGTGAAAGAGGTTTCACAAACATTGAACAAACTGAGTGAGGGCCATTGATATGTTTTATGTTTTATATAATAAATGACTTACTTTTGAGCAATAGATTCTTATAGATTCCTTAACTATTCTTCTGAACATTGGTGGCAGGCTCAGCCAGAGAAGCTCTCTTCTGTTCCCCCCTCCCTCCAAAAGTTTTAGAGAAATAGGTAACTGTCAAAATTCAAATATGGCATCTGTGTCAAAAAATTATTACTGTAAAGGCAGACATGGTTGGTGTTTAAAATGTTGCTTGTGTGTCAAAATGCATGTATATGGAAGACCTACACAGATACATGTAATGGGCAGAGTGCTCAGCAACAGGCACAGTCATTCATAATCAGAATGCCTGGCAGCAAGTCCCTAGCTACCCAAATCAATAGTGGCTAGTAGCAGTTCCATAGCTGTTCATAACCAGAGTAGCCAACAGCAGTTCCCTAGCTGTCCATAGCCAGAGTAGCCAGCAGCATGTCCCAAATTGTCCATAGCCAGAGTGTCCGGCAGCATGCCTCAAGCTGTCCATAGCCAGAGTGTCCAGCTGTAGGTCCCTAGCTGTCTATAGCCAGAGTGGCCAGCAACACGTCCTTAGTTGTCCATAGCCAGAGTATCCAGCAGCAGGTCCCTAGTTGTGCATAGCCAGAGTGTCCATCAGCAGGTCCCTAGCTGTCCATAGCCAGAGTGTCCAGCAGCAGGTCCCTAGCTGTCCACAGCCTGAGTATCCAACAGCAGGTTCCTAGTTGTCCATAGCAGAGTGGCCAGCAGCAGGTCCCTAGCTGTTCATAGCCAGAGTGGCCAGCAGCAGGTCCCTAACTGTTCATAGCCAGAGTATCCAGCAGCAGGTCCCTAGCTGTTCATAGCCAGAGTGTCCAGCAGCAGGTCCCTAGCTGTTGATAGCCAGAGTGGCCAGCAGCAGGTCCCTAACTGTCCATAGCCAGAGTGTCCAGCAGCAGGTCCCTAACTGTCCATTGCCAGAGTGTCCAGCAGCAGGTCCCTAACTGTCCATAGCCAGAATGTCCAGCAGCAGGTCCCTAGTTGTTCATAGCTAGAGCATCAAGAAGCAGGTCCCTAGCTGTCGATAGCCAGTGTGTCCAGCAGCAGGTCCCTAGCTGTCCATAGCCAGAGTGTCCAGCAGCAGGTCTTTAGCTGTCCATAGCAGAGTGTCCAACAGCAGGTCCTTAGCTGTCCATAGCAGAGTGGCCAGCAGCAGTTCCATAGCTGTCCATAGCCAGAGTGGCCAGCAGCAGCTCCTTAGCTGTCCATAACAGAGTGGCCAGCAGCATGTCCCTAGCTGTTGATACCCAGAGTGTCCAGCAGTCGGTCCTTAGCTGTCCATAGCAGAGTGTCCAGCAGCAGGCCCCTAGCTGTCCGTAGCCAAAGTATTCAGCAGCAGGTCCCTAGCTGTTGATAGTTAGAGTGGCCAGCAGCAAGTCCTTAGCTGTTTATAACCAGAGTGGCCAGCAGCAGGTCCCTAGCTGTTGATAGCCAGAGTGGCCAGCAGTCGGTCCTTAGCTGTCCATAGCAGAGTGGCCAGCAGCAGGTACCTAACTGTCCATAGCAGAGTGGCCAGCAGCAGGTACCTAACTGTCCATAGCAGAGTGGCCAGCAGCAGGTCCCTAGCTGTTGATATCCAGAGTGTCCAGCAGCAGGTCCTTAGTTGTTCATAGCAAGAGTCTCCAGGAGCAGGTCCTTAGCTGTCCATAGCAGAGTGGCCAGCAGCAGTTCCATAGCTGTCCATAGCCAGAGTGGCCAGCAGCAGCTCCTTAGCTGTCCATAACAGAGTTGCCAGCAGCATGTCCCTAGCTGTTGATACCCAGAGTGTCCAGCAGCAGGTCCCTAGCTGTCCATAGCCAGAATGTCCAACAGCAGGTCCCTAGCTGTTAATAGCCAGAGTGTCCAGCAGCAGGTCCCTAGCTGTTGATAGCCAGAGTGGCCAGCAGCAGGTCCCTAGCTGTTGATAGCTAGAGTGGCCAGCAGCAAGTTCTTAGCTGCTGATAACCAGAGTGGCCAGCAGTCGGTCCTTAGCTGTCCATAGCAGAGTGTCAAGCAGCAGGTCCCTAGCTGTCCGTAGCCAAAGTGTTCAGCAGCAGGTCCTTAGCTGTTAATAGCCAGAGAGGCCAGCTGCAGGTCCCTAACTGTCCATAGCTAGAGTGGCCAGCAGCAGGTCCCTAGCTGTCCATAGCCAGAGTGTCCAGCAGGACCCTAGTTGTCCATAGCCAGAGTGTCAAGAAGCAGGTCCCTAGCTGCCAATAGCCAGAGTGTCCAGCAGCAGGTCTCAGCTGTCGATAGCCAGAGTGGCCAGCAGTAGGTCTTTAGCTTCCATAGCAGAGTGGCCAGCAGCAGGTCCCTAACTGTTGATACCCAGAATGTCTAGCAGCAGGTCCCTAGCTGTTCATAGCAAAGTGTGCAGCAGCAGGTCCCTAGCTGTTGATAGCCAGAGTGGTCAGCAGCAGGTCCCTAGCTGTTGATAGCCAGAGTGGCCAGCAGTAGGTCCTTAGCTGTCAATAGCAGAGTGTCCAGCAGGTCCCTAGCTGTACGTAGCCAGAGTTTTCAGCAGCAGGTCCTTATCTGTCCATAGCCAGAGTGTCCAGCAGCAGGTCCATAGCTGTCCATAGCATGAGTGTCCAGCAGCAGGACCCTAGCTGTCCAAAGCCAGAGTGTCCAGCAGCAGGTCACTAGCTGTCCATAGCCAGAGTGTCTAGCAGCAGGTCCCTAGCTGTCCATAGCCAGAGTGGCCAGTAGCAGGCCCTTAAATGTCCTTAGTCAGAGTGGCCAACAGCATGTCTTTAGTTGTCCATAGCCAGAGTGGCCAGTAGGTCCCTTGCTGTCAATAGCCCACAGGCACTGCGTTACAAGAAGAGCGCCTTTTCAAAACAATCCCCCTATATCGTTTAGTTGCCGAGATATAAAGGAGGGAGGGGGTAGTTTTTTTTTTAAAAAGGCACTCTTCATGTAACGCAGAGCACGTGAACAGCCAGAATGCTTTGCAGCAGGTCCCTAGCTGTGGATAGCCAGAGTGTCCAGCAGCAGGTCCATAGCTGTCCTTAGCCAGAATGGCCAGTAGAAGGTCCTTAGCTGTCCCTAGCCAGAGTGGCCAGTAGAAGGTCCTTAGCTGCCCCTAGCCAGAGTGGCCAGCAGCAGGTCCCTAGCTGTCCATAGTCAGAGTGCCCAGCGGCAGGTCCCTGGCTGTCTATAACACGAATGCTCGGCAGTGGGTCCCTGGCTGTCCATAACAAGAATGGCCGACAGCAGGTCCCTGGCTGTCAATAGCAAGAATGCCCGGCAGCCGGTCCCTTGCTGTCAATAGCAAGAATGCCCGGCAGCAGGTCCCTTGCTGTCGATAGCAAGAATGCCCGGCAGCAGGTCCCTTGCTGTCTATAACAAGTATGCTCGTCACCACGTCCTTACCTGTACGTACCCACAGTGCTCGTCACCACGTCCTTACCTGTACGTACCCACAGTGCTCGTCACCACGTCCTTAGCTGTACGTACCCACAGTGCTCGTCACCACGTCCTTACCTGTACGTACCCACAGTGCTCGTCATCACGTCCTTACCTGTACGTAGCCACAGTGCTCGTCATCACGTCCTTACCTGTACGTAGCCACAGTGCTCGTCACCACGTCCTTAGCTGTACTTAGCCACAGTGCTCGTCACCACGTCCTTAGCTGTACGTAGCCACAGTGCTCGTCACCACGTCCTTAGCTGTACGTACCCACAGTGCTCGTCACCACGTCCTTAGCTGTACGTTGCCACAGTGCTTGTCACCACGTCCTTAGCTGTACGTAGCCACAGTGCTCGTCACCACGTCTTTAGCTGTACGTACCCACAGTGCTCTTTAGCAGGTTCCTATCCGTACATAAACATAGTGCTTGGCACTAGACCTCTCTCGCCAAGTTCGGCAGCAGATCAGTTTGTTCTATGAAAATTCTAATAGGGCGGGATTCGACTCTCTTGTTAACCATTGCGAGATCTTGCATTTATTTTAACCAATCTTGCATTTACATTGTTAAATCAAAGAAAATGTCACTTTAATCTGAAATTAGTGCCAAACAAAGATTTTCATTTCATTAAAAAAAAATAAACAAACAAACAACCAAACTTTTTATTCATTTATATATTTATTTTCAATTTATATATAAACATAAATGAGGACATTACAAGATACAACTTACAATACAGAAAAAAGATATAAAATAAACACATACAGAATTCTACATTGTCTCCATTCACACACATATAATAAGTTATTATTTCAATATATGACCCTTTCCAGCCTACCCCACTTTTTGAAGAAATATACAATTTGTGCATTTTTCTTACATATATATTTGTCTATTTTAATGTAATCAATGATATAATTAACAAAAATACAAAAAAAAAAAAAAAAAAAATTCAAAAGCATGACAAAAAAAAAAAAATTAATAAAATATAAAATAAATAAATAAAATATATAGAAAAGATGAAAATAAAAAGTAAATAAATTATAAATGAAAAATAGATATTAAATAAAAGCAGATCCAAATAAAAAACAACCGAAAAAAGAAAGGAAAGAGCAGGGCGTTCCAAATTCACATTTTGTATCTATACCCTGGACACCCCTGCATCTGCCTTTGTCAGCGTCTGGGGTACTGCGTAGAGTTTTATTCTTGGCGTCTGCACTCTCATAACCTCATCAGCCCACTGTATACTCCAGCTATAAATAGTAACAACAATATTGAAAGCACGTTTCCACTCCCAATAACTAGGTCATGATGTTACTCCTGGAGTCTGCAGATTCAGCAACATGGCGGTAAGTCACCTTACTATATGTTTTATAATATCACAATAAAGTGATAAGTTATCGGGAAACGGAATTGAGGCGGGGGGGGGGGGGGGGGGGGGGTGGGGGGGTGGGGGGGGGGGGGGTGGGGTGGGGGGGTGGGGGGGGGTTGGGGGGGGGGTGGGGGTGGGGGGGGGGGGGGGGGGGGCGGGGGGCCGGGGGGGGGGCGGGGGGGGGGGGGCGGGGGGCGGGGGGGCGGGGGGGGGGGGGGGGAGGGGGGGGGGAGAGGGGGGAGTTTAGATGGCGGGGGGGAAGTTGGAGTTTGGGGGGCGGTAGGTTGAGGCGGGGGGGGGGGGGGGAGTTGTCAATTGCATTTTGTTACCATGGGATTCAATAGCTGTTACGTGCTGGTTTCAACAATGTATCAATTATATCGGAACATGAAAGCAGGAAGCTAAAATAACTTTTTGAACATACTGGCGCGATTCAGCATTCGAACTCTGGTCACTTATATCACTAGCCCGATGTGCTTTACAGCTACATCACACCTGTACCCCCTTAGACTAGAATTACCTGTTCTTGCTTGCTAGACAGGCACTGCCAGTCTACTGCTGTAGTACTACATGTACCCCAACTCTCCTTAGGGTATGTTTTGAAAATAATTTTTTGTAACGCATATACGTGTTCTTTGCTGTTGGTAAGATGATGTCGTAAAACATTTAATTTGTACTACAAGGATTTGGGCTCATTGCGCCCCACCCCTAAAGTTATACTATCGAGCCGAAAGCCCTGTGATTTGTATTGGCTGGAGTACAGTAGCTTTACATACCGGTACGAGCACCAGAGTGCTGCCACCTGCATGGTCATGTGATATGTGCACTAAATTTATTTATTTTACATTTAATGGGACAACCTTCGAAAAATCGTTAAGCGCTCGGCTTGTGACATAAGCGACCTTATTGCGATAGTCGCCATCATAGGTTGGTGATCTTATTGTGCAGGAGACCCGGGTTCGATTCCCGATTTTTGTCACCACAGATAATTACGTATTAAATGTTTGTTAAAGCCCAGCTCCCATGACGCAATGTGCCGGAAAATTTGCTGTAAGTGAAGGATTTCGTAGATTGGAGTATGAAGTCGCTTTCATTTCCTTTAATATTGGGGTGTATGTATGTATGTTTGTTTGTTTGTTTGGGGGTGTTTTTGTTTGTTTGTTTGTTTGGGTTTTCCTTTTGTTCTTTTTAATCATTGCTCACAACTCTCCGTTTCCATAAATTCGTGTATATTTTCCGTTCTGTCTATGTAGAGTGAAGAGCACTTGGAGGATCTCACAGAAACGGCGAAAACCACGTGGTCACCTGGAGCCTTACAGCGCCTTCTAGCGGACGCCATTACGTATAAATCTCCTCTGACAGATATAGAGCTAATCCTGGAGTGCGGGGCAGACGTAAATCGTGCAGTTAAGAAAGGGTTACGTCCCTTACACTATGCCGCTTACGTCAATTATCTGGAATGTGTTCAGTTCTTAATAAAACACGGAGCGCAAGTCAATCTCCACGACGATATCGGTTATACGGCTTTACATCTCTGCGCACGCAGAGGATCGTACGAAACTATGGCTGTGTTAATTTCAAATGGAGCTACGCTCAGTTTTTGCGACTCGGAAAATTCCGAAGTGTCCGAAAACGCGAAGACGTTGGGTTATCTAACTTTGGAGCCGCTGAATATGGCTATAGAAAATAATCATATAGAATGTGTACGATTATTGTTAGAAAATGGCGCCACTCCAAATCACAAATATTTTATGGGATATGAGGTAAATCTAGTCCCATTAGATAACTTGATATGTATGGAGCTACTTTTGCAATATGGCGCCAACCCTAATGTCTTCAATAGATGCGGATTAACGCCGTTGATGAAAGCATGCCGGGAAAATAAATTAGATGCTGTAAAGATATTGCTAAACTATGGCGCAAATGTCAATTCCCAATGTCCTCCGAGATTTGAGCAAAAAACTGCCCTCCATTTTGCAATCAAAGGAGGAAATAAGGAAGTAGTGGAGTTACTTTTACAAAATGGCGCAAAACTTAATCGACCGCAAAATTACAAGTACAGTCCGCTGCATGAAGCTATTCTGGGTGATAACGCGGATATTTGCGAACTTCTTATCAAATTTAAGTGCGACATAGAAGAGGAAACCGATAACAGTACGACGCCGCTTATGTTGGTTTGTGGAACCCCGGGTCTCAAGTCCTGTCAAAAAATCGTGCTCATCCTCCTTCAGAACGAGGCCAAAGTAAACGCTCATTCTAAGTATGTAAGCTACACTGAGCCTTATCTCTCACCGTTATGTGAATATCTCAGAACTTATGAAAAGGATTTAAATTATGATATCGTCCACCAGCTCATTAAGTATGGTGCCAAAGTCTCCTTTCGAGGATACCTCAGTGTTGTTCGTTTGAAAGATCCCTTCGGAGCTCTTCAGTACTGGAGGAGCTTCGCTGATGAGTCTCGAATCAAGCGCTTATTGATAGAAGCGGCATCTTCTTTTGACCTTCCTAGCATTGTGAGTGCTGCTGCAGACACGTTTTCTCCAGAGGATTCCGAAACTTTAATGTTTTACGGAAGTCGACCCCGAGAATTGAAACATCTCACGAGACTTTATCTACGAGAGTTATTGAGTCCTCGCTTTCCTATGAAGATAATGAAACTGCCTCTGCCAAACTACCTGAAGTCTTATTTATTATTTGAATAATAAATAAATAATGGCGGTATGGCACCAGTCTCGTCTGTGAGAGATTTTAGCATCCTAATTATACGATGTTATCCAAACCACAACGATAAGGGAGCAACCATTTGATTTTTTAGGGGGGGGGGGCCCAGGAAGACTTTGCAAAAATGTCCGGCTAAATAAGAAAAATAATCCGGCTCTGAAATTAGGCAAAAAAATATTCAGGCCGGTGAAAGTCTTCCGACCCCCCCCCCCCCCCCCCCCCCCCCCCCATAAAAATCAAATGGTTGCTCCCTAAAAAATAAAGCCCAAACAGAAACGTTTCAATTCATCCGAAAAGTGATCAAGGTTGAAATCTTTTAAACTTTCACGAAACATTTTATCCTACTATGGATTCGGTTTCAACTTAGTCTAATATGATATCTTCGGCATTGATTGTTTTCACAAAAATGCATTAAAGTTATTTCAACATCATTTTGGTTTGTTATAATGACTTGCTAGTAGATCGGCTAGTGTCAATTATGCTGCTCCAGGAATGTTTCATCGATATGGTGACGGCACCCTCCTAGTACACTGCTGAATGAATTATGACCTACATGTATGGAATAGACATAACCAACCAATGACCAGGCACGTTCATATTACGGTTAAATGTCATGGAGATCACGGGCGGGTCTCGAACCCGGACCTCCCAATCCTATGTCATTACCTCAGCCACTCACTCATTATACATCGGTTCATTCATTCTGTAAACGTTTTGTTAAGGTATATAACATGTGGTGCGTGGCTGAGAGGTCAAGGGTTCGGGTCATATCGGTGACTTATCGCCACGTCTTTCGGACGAGGCTGTAAGAACATGGGTTCATTGTCACGGTATATGTTTGTAGATACAAGACCCCTCGCTGCTTCTGATGGATACGTTACATAGGTTTAAGAATCAGAAAGGTGTTGCCACTTACGTGGAAGCGAAATGGATTTGGTGCAAACAAGAAACCTAGAAATCCATCGTTGTTTCCCCTCAATTGCTTCTCTGATGTATTCTAATAGATATAAAGGATTTTAAATGGATGCAGTTTTTCAAAGATAGATGTACCAATACATGTACATCGATGCATTTTCCACTCATAACACGGCATTTAGCGCAAAACTGTTATTTTTATGACGTTATAATAGGTCGAACAAATCGAGCATTTGATCATGACGTCACAGGCATAACAACTGAGTGTCCGCATAATGACACTTTCTTCGTGGAAAAATTTGGATAGGGATATTTCAACATTCGTCGACGATTAAGGAATATTCCCGGGGCTTATCAAGTTGATCAGTTATTATCATGGCGGCCATGTTTGTCCGGCATAATGCGTGAGCATACAAAATAAAGATGTTATATTTAGTATTAGAACTACGTGCATATTTACATTAGTTATTAGAATCTGCTCTAGGTGGACAATTGTGTGATCGTCAAATTGCCCGACATTACACATTTGGCACACCTGTTTATTATGACGTCATAAATAAATGGCCCGTAAAACATGAATTTGATTATGACGTCACAATGGAACTACGTAATGGGCGTGGTTAAAGTTGGATCTGGCGATTCCTCAATTGACTAAACATCAAATGCCCGATAGAGCACTTGTTGTCACACTTTTCCATTATGACGTCAAAAACTTTAAAAAACATTAATTCAATTGTGATTTCACAACAAGACAACGTAATTGGCATGGATAAGATTTGACATGACAATCCATCCTGGTCAACCAAGCGTTTTGTTTTGCTCCACAGACGCTTCTTTTCATATAGAACAATCTAATTCTATCAATTTGGAGGGTACCTATGACGTTGCGGTGTAAGATGATGACTATCCCTGAAAGTAGCAATGCACATTTCACTCAAGAAAGCGACGTTTAACGGGCTTTCCAGTGTTATGTTTGTGACGTCATAATTAAATGATTTAATTGTTTCAACATTGACCGTATAACATATGTATGTATGAATGTATGTATGTATGTATGTATGTATGTATGTATGGAGTAAAAGTCTATTCTATATAGACAATGTCCCTTCGAGTAATGCATAATTGGGGCCGCACGTAAACACAACTCTGGTTCGATCTAGATATATAACTATATATCAAGTGATCTCTAACTGAATAAGAAGTCGGTTATAAATTGAATAAAAATACAAATAAAAATATATATAATCATTACTGTTTTTTCTTTCATTTCATGGTATTCTTTCTATCTCGTACAAAGCCGGTGTGGCCTAGTGGATAAGGTGCTCGACTCGTGATCGAGAGTCTCGGGTTCGACTCCCGCCCTGGGCGCATCGGTGTCCTGTCTTTCGGATGAGACAATAAAAACCGAGGTCCCGTGTCACGGTAGGCGTGGCTTGGAAAAGATCCCTCACTGCTTCGGATGGGTCCGTTGAAAAGGTCTAAATTTGTATGCAATGCATCAGGCAGATGCCTTCACCATATACGTGAAATAATTATGGAGTGACGTAAAACAATAATCAGTCTATCTATCTACCTATCTCGTACATATACTATTTCTATTATTGATGGGGCCGTCATAAGATCGCGATTCTGATTGGCTAACGTATACTATTAAGATTGATGCCCGAAATTTGATTTATCACTTTCAAATACAAGATGAAATCGTTATTGAAAAAACGTTTTATCTTGAAATACTTGTAATTAAATTATAAGTAATGATTGTAAAAAATCAATCTGTTTTCGTCTATACATCGATACACAGAATTTTTTTTTTTACAGTTATTTCTTGAATGTTCAACTTTTCCGACTCTAAATGACGTCAGCACATTCACACTTTGCGCTAAATATTTATACATCAGAGAAAAAGCGCGCTCTGTTTTTTAGTCACTGGTCATATTAAGTACACCTTCTTTGATGTTGACCGCTTCGTTGGCAGATTTTCTGTACTGATTAATTACTTGGTAGTCAGACTAAACGAACGAGTTCGATTCTTGGATAACGCTACATGTTTGAGAAGTTGGTAACCTCCTGCCTCCATGATATTCGCGATTGAAATAAAAAAGATAAAAGCGACGTATAACCCTAACAAATCAAACTAAGACCATGCACATGCCAAAAACTCACGTGACATGGACATGGTCTTTAGCATCTTGCAGGAAGAGTAATCGGCAAATTGATGTTTGTTTACAAAGCATCTGCCACCGATAGTGAATAATCTGCCGTCATGTTTTGATAACAAAGATTACACGGGGTTAGTTTGAAAACATTTTGATTTACAAAAACTAAATAGAATTTTAGAAGTGTTTATTCAGACAGTTTGGGTAACGCATAGCCAAATAAACTTTTATCTTTTCATTTATTTTTAGAAATATCGAATCAAAATAATAAAGGAAAAAGAAAAAAAAGTACATTTTTGAAGTAAATAATTAATTAATCGCTTGATTTATAAATAACAAAAGAACAATAGAAGTTATCCAAAATATATATTAAAAGTTTACATGAAATTTTCCCATGCCCCCATTCCCGCTCCCCCGGCTCCTGGAAATTCAAAGCCAGGCAAACCGAACCCTGGAATTCCTGCAGCAACGTGCGGCGACGACTGCATACTCATGAAATTATTACTGCTATGCATGCCGGGAAGATTAGCCATGGCTGGCAGTAGTTGTTGGAAGGCCGTATTAACACTACTACCCTGAACTGTCGCCCCTGTTTTCCTTGATGCTGTTAATTGTTTTAGTAGCTCCAGCAGTTTGGCATTGTTCGAATTGCCGGTGTTAGGAGTGTTCGATTTCGACTGAACACTTTTCGTTGCTGTATCTGTTGTTGGCAAATTTTGTTTAACAGATGTTTCTACTGGCTTTGGAGTGGTGTTTGCATTATTTACACTTATTTGATCCCAATTTTTCGGAGTTGTAGCCATGCTTTGGGAACCTCCAAAGTTAAAAGACTGCTGGTTATTCCAGGGGGTGTTGAGTGGCATCCACGACTCAATGTTGGTGGGGCTAGGCTGATTTTGCCCAGACCCTCTATTACCCAAAGTACTACCCAAAGGTCCGAGTTTCGATAGATCGACTGATTTTCTGTTCGAACTCTCCTGATTCCAGTGCATAGACGGCGTGGTTATCTGCGGGGAATTTGTATTCTGCTTGTTCCACAGCCCTATCTGCGATTGCCAACCAGCTGATACTGGTGTGGTGTATTCCCAACCTGTCATTCCCTCTATCGTCACGAAGTTGCGTTCGCTGGGATGCGTTGGCTCTGGTTGCCAAATATCCCTGTCAAGTAGAGACATAGTGGTTGGTAATCCAGTACTACCCCCACCCATTGTTTGTGGTTCTAGTGCTTTTGTAGCATCAGCTTTTACTCCTGTCTTAGAACCTGCTGTGTCTTTCGTTTTTGATTGTGTAGCGATGACTTCCGGTCTGGTCTGAACATCAGTTGACATCGTTTCTTGTGATCGTACTTTCGTTCTATCAAGCGATGACCTATTTTGCGATTTGCCATCCGTTGAATGAACTTGTTGTTTTAACTGCGATATCATTGATTCCATTTGAGTTTTACTTTTTGCGTTCATTAAATTTTTCAGCAAGCTTGCCACTCCTGTATCGCCATTCTTCAATTTTAAAGTATTAACGAGACCGGTCAATGCCCTTATGGAATTGGAAGATGTCGAATTTGCTTTGGACTTCGGTATTATATTTTCAGGAGGCCTGGGGGCAGGTGTTGGCGCCTTTGTGATTTTCTTTGCGGATATTGTTGGCAATGTCACACTCTCCGAATCAGAGAGGCGTGGAATCGTTACAAAAAGCTTCAGCGTCCCTGGGTCACCAGGGTTTTGCAGATTATCTGGTGAATTGTTCTCATTGGCGGGAATATTTTGGAAACCTCTTACGTCTGAGTGGCGATTTTCTTGTATATTGGAGAGACCCCATCTGCTAACAACACGTTTAGTTGTTGTCGTAGGTTTTGGGGTTGTGCCTCCCCATGCATTCCCCGATGAATGACCGTGGTTAGAAGGTGGTTTGCCGAAAACATTGCTTTTAAATGAAAATGTTGGACCGGAGTTAGCGCTGACTGGAACCACTTGATGAGAGCTCCAAGACTGGTGCTTTGCATTAGACCAACCCTGGTTGCTAGGTGGGAATTTATTGGGATGGTTAGAAGGAAGAGGAGGGTGGCGACTAGAAACCCGATTTGATTGAGTACGGCTCTGAACTGAGTTTGGTCTTGAGGGGTTACGTTGAAAAGTAGAAGCAGGATTCTGCCATGAATTCCACTGATTTGGGTTCGTTGGTTTAGGCTGATAATTCCAGTTTCCGTTATTTGTGTTTGTGTTTGATCTGGAGGATTGTGATCGCCATGATGGATTCGTTTCCCAAGTGTTGGCAGAAGGTGGTTGAACTGGACGTTGAGATTTTGCATTGGTCGCACCAAAATTCGTTCGTGATGGCCTACTGTTAATGAAGTTGTTAGACCTTGAACTGGTGGCACCAAATTTCGTCTGTGAAGACCTCGTATTAGTGAAATCATTGTTAGCCCTTGAATTGGTGGCACCAAAGTTTGTTCGTGAAGACCTCGTATTAGCGAAGTCGTTGTTAGATCTTGAATTGGTCGCACCAAGGTTTGTTCGTGAAGACTGCGTATTTGTGAAGACATCGTTAGAAGTTTGCCATTTGGACCACTTTTGGTTCACGCTACCTTGAACATTTTGGACTTTGTTGGGATTTGAGGGCCGTCTACTGGATGGTCTGTGACGCACTATGCTGATAGATTTTTGTCTTGTAGTTGCAGGAGTTGGAGTTGTCGTTCGTTGTGTTGTTGTCGTTTTAGTTGTCTTCATATATGAAGCAGTGGTTTTTAATGTTGAAGTTGTTGTTGGATTTGTTGTTGTTGTTTCCGGTGCCGTAGTTGCTTGTGGTGTTGTGTCTGGCACTGTTATGACCGTAGAGAATGGAACACTTCTTGTTGTTATTTTTCTTGTTGAGAGTGTAGACTCCATTGTTGTTGATCCTCGTAAAGTATTCTTCGGATCGCTCGCTGTTGTCTCCTCGACAACATTTGGCGATTGACTCGTGTCTACAGATTGTGTTGTGTTAGCAAATTGAGAAACGTTATCGAAAAGTGGTATAAGCATACTTTTATGTTTATCATGAATATTCCGAAGACGAGACGAGAAGGATTTATCTCCCTTTAATGATTTTGTCTTGATTTTCTCGATAGACTGTACCGCTGTCTTAGATTGATAACTCTCTGACAACTTAGGCACGCTATTTGCCAGTGCATTAGGGTCGATCATCGTATGCCCTCGGACTATTGGTTGATATTTGATCTGGTCTGCGATAGTCGTTTGTATATCATTGGCGCCCGACTTCAAATTTAAATCTCCATTGCCGTTATAGCGAACGAAAGGGTCGTTGATATCCTGGCACGTGCATTGACACGTGACAGACCCTATCTTTTGGATTCGTATGGCGGCTCCAGTCTGGAAGATGACAAGCAACCAAAGAAGCCAAGGTATGCTGATATCTCGCGCCATACCTACAATATAGGTAAGTTATGTATTTTACTATGATATACCATCACTATTGGAACATATACATAAAACATGATGTGTTTGTGAACACGAATGCCCCCAACACAGGCAAATAAGGCCAATTTGTAATGTCATATGTCTTGATTACACCCACCCAATGGCAATACGCATGTGAAATATAGAAGCCCTACCTCTTACGATATTTTACATGTAGGTCAAAGGTCACATTCAAAATCACAAGGTTATAAATTATTGTTCTGACGGAAAGGTCTTGTCACAAGGAATATGCATGTGAAGTATGAAAGCCTTACCTATGACGATTAAAAATTTATAACCATGTTAAAACTTATGAAATGTAGGTCAAAGGTCACAGTCAAGGACACGAGGTCAAAAATTGTATTTGTGACGGAAAGGTCTTGTCATAAGGTACATGCATGTAAAATATGAAAACCCTACCTCTTAGGCTTCGAATCAAAAGTTATAACCAATGTTAAAGTTTTTTTTAAATTCAAGGCAAACGTCATGGTTAAATTCTCAAGGTCAAAAATTACTGTACTGACGAAAAGGTCATGTCACAAGGAATACACATGTAAAATATAAAAGCTTTATCTCATAATATTCAAAAGTTCTAACCAATGTTAAAGTTTTATATGTAGGTCAAATGTCACAGTAAAGGTCAAAAGTTAAAAGATTACGTCACTGAGGGAAATATCTTGTCACAAGGAATACGCATGTGAAATATTATAGTCATATCACGTACCATCCAAAATTATAGCATGAACTATTTTCCTTAAATTTAGGTCAAACTCTCAGGGCAGGGTGACAAGACGAAAACTTTCTTGTACTAGTAAAAAGGTATGCACCTGTGAAATATTAAAGCTCTATCACATAGCATTCAAAAGTTATAGCTTAAAGGGTTTTTTTTCTTAGATATAGGTCAAATTTCAAGGTCAAGGTAAGAAAGTAAAATATCATTGTAGAAAAAGAATGGTGTTCCCACAAAAAATACACATGTGTTTTATGAAAGCCCTATCACCTACATTTACAAGGGTATGCTTTTTTTTATTGAAAGCTGGATGGAACGGTCTGAAAGACAGACAAACAGATAGGCAGACGAATAAACGGACAACCGACACGCTATATGCCCCCTTGGTCTACAAGACCGGGGCATAAAATAAGTAAGTGCACCGTATGCGCATTTCGACAAAAATGTCTTTTTGATGATGTCCAGGGCCAAAATTTTAAAGTCCGTGCAATTTGACTAAACATTTAGATAAGAAGAGCAAAAAAAATCGTTAAAAACCAGAATATAACCGAAGGGGATGCCCATTATTATCATTATCATTATTATCATTCAATCATTCATAATTCTTTACAAAAATGGGGGTTTAGCACTTGGCATATGACACTGACAATCCGGAGTTTGATTCCCGGATTGCATCACTGTGTTAAAGTGGGTGGAGACCTTCTGCTTACATGTTTTATCTCTCAAAACATTGAAAGCGACATAATACACCAAACACAGTCATTATTATATAATACACTTTACAAAAAGGGTCTTTCTCTCTTTGGGCGATCAGAAATGTTTTGTCTACTTTGTTTACTTATCTAATGAGCATACTCTGTCAATTTTAACCGTACATGTGTACACCGCTTTATTGAGTTGATTGGAATTCTTTGTACATGTACAAAATCACCGTGCGTCGCTGTATTTATTTTAGGAATCGATGTAGCGTGCTTGGTTCGACACCAAGAGGGGCAATGTTCGCAAAAAAAAAAAATTCTGATATGTCTCCAACCCCCCCCCCCCCCCCCCCAAAAAAAAACCAAAAGCGGATGGGCCGGATTTATAGGTTGTCATTGGTGTGTAATGTGTGTATTAAATTGGACATATGATGTACAGATATATTCCTCCCCGCTTCGGGTGGGTCTGATACGTAGGTCGACATTGGTGTGTAATGTGTGTAATAAACTGGACATATGATGTACAGACATATTCCTTCCCGCCTCGGATAAGCCGGATACATAGGTCGTCATTGGTGTGTAATGTGTGTATTAAATTGGACATATGATGTACAGACATATTCCTTCCCGCCTCGGATAAGCCGGATACATAGGTCGACATTGGTGTGTAATGTGTGTATTAAATTGGACATATGATGTGCAGATATATTCCTCCCCGCCTCGGATAAGCCGGATACATAGGTCGACATTGGTGTGTAATGTGTGTATTAAATTGAACATATGATGTACAGATATATTCCTCACTGCTTCGGATGGACCTGATACATAGGTCGACATTGGTGTGTAATGTGTGTATTAAATTGAACATATGATGTACATATATATTCCTCCCCGCTTCGGATGGGTCTGATACATAGGTCGACATTGGTGTGTAATGTGTGTATTAAATTGAACATATGATGTACATATATATTCCTCATTGCTTCGGATGGACCTGATACATAGGTCGACATTGGTGTGTATTGTGTGTATACAAATTGGACATATCATGTACAGATATATTCCTCACTGCTTCGGGTGGACCTGATACATAGGTCGACATTGGTGTGTAATGTGTGTATTAAATTGAACATATGATGTACATATATATTCCACCCCGCTTCGGATGGGTCTGATACATAGGTCGACATTGGTGTGTAATGTGTGTATTAAATTGAACATATGATGTACATATATATTCCTCACTGCTTCGGATGGACCTGATACATAGGTCGACATTGGTGTGTAATGTGTGTATTAAATTGAACATATGATGTACAGATATATTCCTCACTGCTTCGGATGGACCTGATACATAGGTCGACATTGGTGTGTAATGTGTGTATTAAATTGAACATATGATGTACATATATATTCCTCACTGCTTCGGATGGACCTGATACATAGGTCGACATTGGTGTGTAATGTGTGTATTAAATTGAACATATGATGTACATATATATTCCTCACTGCTTCGGATGGACCTGATACATATGTCGACATTGGTGTGTAATGTGTGTATTAAATTGGACATATGATGTACAGATATATTCCTCACTGCTTCGGATGGACCTGATACATAGGTCGACATTGGTGTGTAATGTGTGTATTAAATTGAACATATGATGTACATATATATTCCTCACTGCTTCGGATGGACCTGATACATAGGTCGACATTGGTGTGTAATGTGTGTATTAAATTGAACATATGATGTACATATATATTCCTCACTGCTTCGGATGGGTCTGATACATAGGTCGACATTGGTGTGTAATGTGTGTATTAAATTGGACATATGATGTACAGATATATTCCTCACTGCTTCGGATGGACCAGATACATAGGTCGACATTGGTGTGTATTGTGTGTATTAATTTGGACATATGATGAGCAGATATATTCCTCACTGCTTCGGATGGGCCTGATACATAGGTCGACATTGGTGTGTAATGTGTGTATTGAATTGGACATATGATGTAACGCTACAGCATAGATAATCTTGACATCATTTCAAACAAGGCTCCCTTATTGATGCATGGAGCTTTTAAGATCTAGACAGGCATTGCCAGTCTATCAAAATAAGACCTAGATTTATTTATACTGTTCCTCAGTGGCACATGAGGTTTTCCTTTATCCTTTTCGGGTTTTTTTTCCTTCTCTCCCCTCCCCTCCCCTTCTTTCTTTTCTTTTCTTTTGTTTTGTTTTTTTTTATAATAGCTTTGGTATGGAAAGAAAGAGACATTTTATAATTGAATTAGAATTCAGTAGAAAAGTTACAGTTGGTTTCAACAAAAAGACTCATTTTGTAGATAACTAAAACTTCATAACAGGTAAAACACTTTAATTAGATTTTTATTAAGTATGTAATTAGTTTTTCTTTGAAGCCAGTTTTAAAATCTTGACACAGAATATTTATGTAGAATAGCGCATGCAGTGACTTTAATTTATATTCACAAATCGTGTGCCTTGGAGCTTAGCGACTATCTACATAATTATCATTTGTACACACTTCACATTAACGACATCTTCACTTCATTTTTAAGTTAGAATTATTCTCTCGTGCTTCGTGCGAATATTTAGATCATGGACTTCCAAAAAAGAACGGATTGACCCCTCCCATTTCTCCCATGGGAAACATGCCCATATTGTAAGGATTTGCCATCTCCATGCCGCCACCGAACTGTTCCATCATTCCTATCGTCATACTCGGCGGCATAGCTCCTGTCACGCTCTGCATATTGTTCCTGCGGCGATTTTGACGCGGGTTTTGTTTGTTAGCATTCCAGTTCCTGCCTTTGTTCGGTTTGGGAGGTGGTCCATTCCACTGATTTGGTGGAGGACTTACAGTAGATTGACCGGTGCCTTGGTCCCACGCTTGTCCTCTTGTGGTGGACGGTTGCGTACCAACATTCCATCCACCACGTGGCTCTTGTGTGGTCGGTTGCCATGAAGATTGTGTCGTTGGTCTTTGTTGATTCTGGTTTGGTTTCCAGTTGTTTCTACGCCCGTTGTTGGGCTGACCGGCAGTTTGGCGCCCGGCTGTTGCTACTGGTATGTTGGAAGCTGTAGGTACAGCCTGTGTGGGCGCTTCCGGAATTTGGGGTCGGATCATTTGTGAGTTGGGGTTCGCCATTATTTGTTGACCTTGACGTGACATGATCTGCCAGTTCGCAGGCATCTCCGCAGGTTCCATCGGTTCTTGCTGAAGCTGCATCATCATGTTCATTTGTTGCATAGCATTTTGTTCGGGAAGGTTTTGATACTGCATCTGATTTATAGCTACATTCGGTTGAGTAATATGTTGCATTGACGCTTGTGCTAAACCGGAACTAAGCTGTCCGGATCCTTGTCCGGTATTACTAGTATAATGGACGTCGTTAGCCTTCGCCGCTTTCCCCTTACTGTCCAGCGACTCTATGATAACTCCACCTTTATGTCGGAAACCGTCCTTGAACTCTGACCGTACAACACCAGAGAGTACCCCGCTTGACACCACTCCCCCACCTCCTCCCAGGGACGCTGACTGAAAATCAGACACTGGTTTCATAGACAATTTTACTTGTGCATGGGATGCTTCAGGCGCCTTGGCTATAACGGAATAGGTACTCTCTTTTATACCACCGCTGATGATACTTCCGGTTTTGTTCGACTCGCGCACTCTTGTTGTCGATGTAAAGTTGACTGGCGCCACCGGGGACGGTGGTGGTTTTATATTTTTACCATTGAAAGAGAAAACCGACTTCATGCCGTTATTGGCATCGCCCACTTTGAATTGTACTGGTTCTGGGGCAGGTTGTTGGATTAAAGGACCGGTGCTTGCTGTTGCTGTCACGAAGGTCTCAGTGCTGCGTATCGTTGTAGGTTTTGTCGGCGATAGCGTTGTCAGTACCGTTGTTGAATCATTGACCAGATTATTACTCGAATCTACAGGTTCGTTTTTCTTGCTGTTCATCAACCCTTTCAGCATATCGAACCCACCGATAAATTCTACATTAGGTTTCTTTAACTCGGTTGTTGCTTGCTGCAAGACAGTCGAGCCGACAGAGTTGTCTTTCGTGACGCTTTCAGCTGTTGTGTTTTCCGGAACAGGCGGCGCAGTAGAAGTCGGATTCGTTATAGGGTTTACAGATCCGGCAAAGTTTCCTACAGCCTTGAATTTATTCTGAGGATTTCCAACATATGTACATGTGCATTCACATTTCATTTGATCAGAAGAAGGAGGGACTTGCGCGATACATGACGTCATCGTAATAAATAGAATAAGAATTTTGAAGATCTGTATATTGACGGTGATCAGCATTTTCACCTGAAACAAGACGTAAGTTTTTCTTAATCTTCGGAATATGTGTAAAGTTATTGACGACTTTAGAATTCACGCAAAACCCTCCATCTTCTACATGTGTATGAGTTTAAATAAATGATTCTTCTACCGTGGAGAGAAATTGAGAATGATTATTATGTGTTTATGATGTGTTTTTCAACATGAAGAAAATGGAGAATTATGTATGATTCTGTTATATGTAAAACATTTAATTAACAGTATCAAATGTTAAATCTGCTATCTGAAAAAAAAAACCATCTAGTTAACAATATCAAATGTTAATCTGTTATCATGTTTTTAACATGGAAATTAGTTTGTTATCTGTAAAGCATGTTATTAGACGCGTCTAGTTATTTAGTTATCTGTTAAATATATCGTTAACATAAAACTATAAAGTTATAATGTAGTCAGTACAATGTCATATAACTATGAAGTTATAATGTAGTCAGTATAATGTCATATAACTATAAAGTTATAATGTAGTCAGTACAATGTCATATAACTATAAAGTTATAATGTAGTCAGTACAATGTCATATAACTATAAAGTTATAATGTAGTCAGTACAATGTCATATAACTATAAAGTTATAATGTAGTCAGTATAATGTCATATAACTATAAAGTTATAATGTAGTTGGTTGGTTGGTTGATTGGTGTTTTACGTCGCTTTCAACAATATTTCAGTTATATCGCGACATGGAAGCAGGAGGTTACCAACCTCTTAAACATAGTGGCGCAACCCGGGAATCGAACCCGGATCGTCGGCGCCGCAAGTCAAGCGCTTAACCACTACACCACGCCTGCCCCTAGTTATAATGTAGTCAGTACAATGTCATATAAATCCATGTTCTCCAGGCAATCAATGCTATATCAAACGTAAAAAAGACTTGATATCACGACACATACATAAAGAGGTGAAATTCCTGAGTAATGTCTATTCCACCTTCCGTATAAAAACCTCATCAGTCATCAACAGTGTTCAAAACTTGACGAAACAACATCCCCCACGCCCCCCCCCCTCAAAAAAAACAAAAACAAAAAGCAAACAAACAAACAAACAAACAAACAAAAAACAAAAACAAAACAAAAAAGAAGTAAGAAACCGAAAAATACATATGCAGAATTTTAGTGACACATTCAAATGAAAATAGTAGTAATCATAATCATCTCTTCAGGTTTGATGTAAGATGTGACTTTTCTTTCCTCATTTATCACTTTTGGATTTTGCAGTCTCTGTGTTATTCCAGGATTATCCTCCTCCTCCTCCTCATCATCATCACTATTTTATATGATCAACAAACTTATAAATCTTTATAAAATGTAAGTTTAGGAAATATGAGAAAATCCTTTTGCGAGAATAGGGTTTGGTTTAAATGTGTTGAAATTTGAAGTAGCGAATTGAATATAACACTATGGATGAATCTGTGCTTATGGTATAATGGTCAGTGTGGTACTCATTGTACCTGTGATTATTTTGTAATGGTCAGTGAGGTATTCATTGTACCTGTGCTTATTGTATAATGGTCAGTGTGGTATTCATTGCACCTGTGCTTATTGTATAATGGTCAGTGTGGTATTCATTGTACCTGTGATTATTTTGTAATGGTCAGTGAGGTATTCATTGTACCTGTACTTATTGTATAATGGTCAGTGTGGTATTCATTGTACCTGTGATTATTTTGTAATTGTCAGTGAGGTATTCATTGTACCTGTCTTTATTGTATAATGGTCAGTGTGGTATTCATTGCACCTGTGCTTATTGTATAATGGTCAGTGTGGTATTCATTGCACCTGTGCTTATTGTATAATGGTCAGTGTGGTATTCATTGTACCTGTGATTATTTTGTAATGGTCAGTGAGGTATTCATTGTACCTGTACTTATTGTATAATGGTCAGTGTGGTATTCATTGTACCTGTGATTATTTTGTAATTGTCAGTGAGGTATTCATTGTACCTGTCTTTATTGTATAATGGTCAGTGTGGTATTCATTGCACCTGTGCTTATTGTATAATGGTCAGTGTGGTACTCATTGTACCTGTGCTTATTGCATGATGGTCAGTGAGGTATTCATTGTACCTGTGCTTATTGTATGATGGTCAGTGAGGTATTCATTGTACCTGTGATTATTGTATGATGGTCAGTGAGGTATTCATTGTACCTGTGCTTATTGTATAATGGTCAGTGTAGTATTCATTGTACCTCTGCTTATTGTATAATGGTCAGTGTGGTAATCATTGTACCTGTGCTTATTGTTAAATGGTCAGTGTAGTATCCACTGTAACTGTATTTATTGTATAATGGTCAGTGTGGTATTCATTGTACCTGTGATTATTTTGTAATTGTCAGTGAGGTATTCATTGTACCTGTCTTTATTGTATAATGGTCAGTGTGGTATTCATTGCACCTGTGCTTATTGTATAATGGTCAGTGTGGTATTCATTGCACCTGTGCTTATTGTATAATGGTCAGTGTGGTATTCATTGTACCTGTGATTATTTTGTAATGGTCAGTGAGGTATTCATTGTACCTGTACTTATTGTATAATGGTCAGTGTGGTATTCATTGTACCTGTGATTATTTTGTAATTGTTAGTGAGGTATTCATTGTACCTGTCTTTATTGTATAATGGTCAGTGTGGTATTCATTGCACCTGTGCTTATTGTATAATGGTCAGTGTGGTACTCATTGTACCTGTGCTTATTGCATGATGGTCAGTGAGGTATTCATTGTACCTGTGCTTATTGTATGATGGTCAGTGAGGTATTCATTGTACCTGTGATTATTGTATGATGGTCAGTGAGGTATTCATTGTACCTGTGCTTATTGTATAATGGTCAGTGTAGTATTCATTGTACCTCTGCTTATTGTATAATGGTCAGTGTGGTAATCATTGTACCTGTGCTTATTGTTAAATGGTCAGTGTAGTATCCACTGTAACTGTATTTATTGTATAATGGTCAGTGTGGTATTCATTGCACCTGTGCTTATTGTATAATGGTCAGTGTGGTACTCATTGTACCTGTGCTTACTGTATAATGGTCAGTGTGGTATTCATTGTACCTGTGCTTATTGTATAAGCGTCAGTGTGGTATTCATTGTACCTGTGCTTATTTTGTAATGGTCAGTGAGGTGTTTATTGTACCTGTACTTATTATATAATGGTCAGTGTGGTATTCATTGCACCTGTGCTTATTGTATAATGGTCAGTGTGGTATTCATTGTACCTGTGCTAATGGTATAATGGTCAATGAGGTACTCATTGTACCTGTGGTTATTGTATAATGGTCAGTGAGGTATTCATTGTACCTGTATTTATTGTATAATAGCCAATGAGGTATTAATTGTACCTGTGCTTATGGTATAATGGTCAGTGAGGTATTCATTGTACCTGTGCTTATGGTATAATGGTCAGTGAGGTATTCATTGTACCCGTGCTTATTGTATGATGGTCAGTGAGGTATTCATTGTACCTGTGCTTATTGTATAATGGTCAGTGTAGTATCCATTGTACCTGTGCTTATTGTATAATGGTCAGTGTAGTATCCATTGTACCTGCACTTATTGTATAATAGTCATTGTGATATTCATTGTACCTGTGCTTATTGTATAATGGTCATTGTGATATTCATTGTACCTGTGCTTATTGTATAATGGTCAGTGAGGTATTCATTGTACCCGTGCTTATTGTATAATGGTCAGTGAGGTATTCATTGTACCCGTGCTTATTGTATAATGGTCAGTGAGGTATCTATTGTACCTGTGCTTATTGTATAATGGTCAGTGAGGTATTCATCATACCTGTGCTTATGGTATAATGGTCAATTAGGTATTTATTGTACGTGTTTATAGTATAATGGTCAGTGAGGTATTCATTGTACCTGTGCTTATGGTATAATGGTCAGCGTGGTATTCATTGTACCTGTGCTTAAGGTATAATGGTCAGTGAGGTATTCATTGTATCTGTGCTTATTGTACAAAGGTCAGTGAGGTATTCATTGTACCTGTGCTTATGGTATAATGGTCAGTGAGGTATTCATTGTATCTGTGCTTATTGTATGATGGTCAGTGAGGTATTCATTGTACCTGTGCTTATTGTATAATGGTCAGTGTAGTATCCATTGTACCTGTGCTTATTGTATAATGGTCAGTGTAGTATCCATTGTACCTGCACTTATTGTATAATAGTCATTGTGATATTCATTGTACCTGTGCTTATTGTATAATGGTCATTGTGATATTCATTGTACCTGTGCTTATTGTATAATGGTCAGTGAGGTATTCATTGTACCCGTGCTTATTGTATAATGGTCAGTGAGGTATTCATTGTACCCGTGCTTATTGTATAATGGTCAGTGAGGTATCTATTGTACCTGTGCTTATTGTATAATGGTCAGTGAGGTATTCATTCATACTACTGTGCGTGTGGAGAGGCATATTATGTAAGTGTGTAGGGGACATATTATGTTTGTGTGTGGAGAGGCATACTTTGTATGTGTGTGGGGGAGGGGGCATATTATGTGTGTGTATGTGTGTGTGTGGAGAGAGGCATATTATGTATGTGTGTGGGGGAGGGGGGCATATTATGTGTGTGTGTGTGTGTGTGTGTGTGTGTGTGGAGAGGCATATTATGTATGTGTGTGGGGGAGGGGGCATATTATGTGTGTGTGTGTGTGTGTGTGTGTGTGGAGAGGCATATTATGTCTTTGTGTGGTGGCATACTATCTGTTATGAGTGGCCATAGCGAAAGGTAGTTTTGTGTTGTATACTTATGCGATCAAACAAAATATTAGAATGGCGTCCTTCCATTCCATCCCCTTCGCCTCTAACACTTGTGATCTCAAATATTTTACGACAAAATGTACTGCGAAAATAATGCATAAAACGTTCTGTATCCACAATACATATATACAAAGTATTGTTGTTGTACTGACTTCTCTAATGGCGGATTTTAAGAAATATTCCTGTATTCAGAAAAAAGTCTTTGATGAATCTTAGACTGGAGCCCTCATTGTCTTCCCTATCCCACCCCTGGATCCGCGCACGAGTGTAATTAGCCAGACATTCCAAATTAATCAGAGACAATGTAGGACCTTATTTACATGCCACATGCTGTCAGCCGACAACGGGAGAAATAAGTGTTTCAAATGACTAAAACTGATGGTTTAAATGGAATATGATTAATATTATTATTAGCATTCAAGTCGTATAAGTATGGTAAAAATAGTCATGGCGAGTTGTTAATGAAAGGTTTTATATTTTCCCGTTGTATTTGAGGTCAAATTCGGTCTTTAGGAAGGGAGAGTACTTAAAACATTATTTTTAAAATAGTGTGGGATTAGTCAAGGATCATCATTCATTTGTTTACAAAATTCATGATTACGTATTGGTTATTCATTCATTAATCACACAACGATACTTGAAATGTACAACGTTGTGATTTACTTTTCACCAAAATGCAACGCCATCCAGAAAAACCAATACAACACTGTCATAAGAAATATGAATATAAGAACATGTATACGTTATTATTTTGTGCCCCAGATGCGCATTTCAACAACTTACATGTATGTCTTTTCAGTGATGCTGATGGCCGAATGATTGGAATTCTAATAGTATATAAATATTTGAAGAGCAGAGTTAAAACGAAAGTGGCCGAAAAAGTGAGCCAAAGAATCAATCAAGGACAGAGCTATGCATGAGGGAGATACTCCTAAGTTTTAGAGTAATTTACAAAATTTTATGATTGCAAATTTTAAGTACATATGTTACGTCAATACAAAAGCACTGAAAACTTGACTTATGATCAGGCAAACAACAGTAGTTAACACTTTCTTTGTCACATGTCAATAGGTCAAGGACAATTAAGTTTCAAATGAGTTATCGGCCCTTGTTTAAAGAGACAGTTCCTGGGAGGGGATGACAGGGATGAGTATTGTGGGGTCAAAATGTGTATTGTGATATATTGTCCTACTCAATTAAATATTCCAATACATTGCGATATTTATATGATGACAAAATTTTTCTTTAAGGTCATTTCACTATCAGTGAATCTTAAATTCAGCTTCAACCAAAAAAAAAAACCAAAACAAAAAACAAACAAACAAAAAACCCCCCCCCCCCCCCCCAAAAAAAAAAAAAAAAAACCCAGGAATGCTAAGACAATAACAGGCAACATTTTCAAGTCAGTTGATCCCCATTTTTATACCCTTAAAACAACACATTTATTCCATACTTGGTCTTTTCTTAACGTACAAACTCTCGTTTACTCGCCATCTAGCAAGAATACAAGACGAAAGTATGAATATATGAAATATCGATCTCGAACCGGTTTTTGAAAAAAAAAAAAAAATACCGGGGTACGTATCGGGAAGCGGAAAATTTTTTTCAATATACCGGTTTGGTGATTAAAACCGCTCACCCCTAGAAGTTACGGTACGGTATGTAGAATATGAGCAATGATTTCGAATTCAATGTTATTTTTCTCGTTTTCTGAAGTGATTTCACCTTGGTGAGATACATTTGCGAATTTAGAGGGAAGGGGGAAAGGGGGGGGGGGGGGGTTGCAGGGGTTGTTTATCTGTTTATGAGATATGATCCGTTATTCAAGTAATATTCACATTCATATACCTCAATACACAGAAAGCGGAAGAGTGAAACTTATCAACTGAAGCCAGACAGATCCGCTAATTGAACCATCCTTAATCATTATTGAATGAATACATGAACCGAGGTAGATCAGAGGATGAGGTGTTCGGCTCGTGACCGAGAGGTCCCGGGTTCGATTCTCGCCTTGGACACACCGGTGTTCTGTCTTTTAAATGAGACAGTGAAAACCGAGGTTCCGTGTCACGGTAGACTTGGCACGTAAAAGATCCCTCACTGCTTTAGGTGGGTCCGTTGCAAAGGTATAAATTTCTGTGCAGTGCACTAGGCAGATTCCTTCACTATATACGTGAAATAATCGCGGAGTGACGTAAAACGATAATCAATCAATCAATCAATCAATATTATATCAATGAATTTTTTGATTGATTGAAAGCTGTGAAATATTTTCCTGATTTTTGAACAGGGTTGGGTCTCGGTTTGGATGCGATATGACCAATCTAGACTTATATTGAACTTAAAGCCGATGGTCGTATTAAAACGAAAGTGTGTAACTAATCGGCCTTAAATGAAATCAATTAAAAAGACTGCACAATGTGCTGTTTAGTATTAAGGAGGACCCCCCTCTCAAGTTTATTCTTAATACATAAGTGGCAATATATAATATAACGTATATGGTTGATTAATTGATTGATTATTTGTTTTACGTCACTCCACGATTATTTCAGGTATATGGTGACGGCATCTGTCTGATGCATTGCGTAGGAATTTATACCTTAACAGACCCACCCGAAGCTGTGGGGGGTCTTTTACGTGCCATGCCAAATGTAAAACAGGGCCTCGGTTTTTACTATCTCTTCTTCAAGACCGGACACTAGGGTGGCTACGAGGGGAGTCGAACCCTGGACCTCTCGATCATGAGCCGAGCACGTCATCCACTGAGCCACGCCTGCTTTATAACATATATGAACTTGGAGTGGAGTCAATATGTAATTTATTGCCCGTAATAGAGATGACGACGATGACCGAAACCAAGTATATTACGGTCTCAACAAACTGACCATGATGAGTTCGTCATATCGTTAACTAAACCACTGTACTCTGACAACTGAATTATCAGGGAACGTGGTTGCCAAGTTTTTGCCAAGACGAAACTGTCCATTTCATGATAATATGGTCCAAGGCAATAGTTACAGTCACAACGGAAAGCAAATACAACACAACAGCCATTTCAGCTCTGCATTTTGAATAGATCGAAATCCAAAGATAGAAAAAAGTTCCACTATATGAGTAAAATTAAAAGTGTTTGACTTGAAATAAATCGAAAAAATATGTTTCATTTTTGTCATATGCTAGGAGCGGTCAGTATGATCAGGTGAATAAATTGACACTGACCTTTGCGTTTTTCCCCGTAAAGTTTACTCTCCAGTCACAGAACGACTTTGGTTCCCGGTCGTATGTAGCACAAATGGAGCAATGTAGTATTGTTCACACCGGAGGGGCATCAAAGGTGAAATAAAGTGGCATGCCAGCAGAAAACCTTAACCATTCAAGTGAATCGCCATCACTTTGACGCTTTGCATGGTAAGTATTTAGGTATATACAATATCCAATAGCTGAATGCTCTTTCCCCTTGCGCGCTTCATGTCCGTCTGTCTAAACGTTTTGCTGTCCTCCTTTAAAGCGTCTTGTGGCCCCTCCTTTATAAGCACTTCGTGGCTGTTTGTTAATTTCGGCACGATTTTAATGACTTGAAACGTGATATAACGACTTTGGTTTCCATGGTGTTTTGATGAAAGAGACCGCATAATGTCATTTGTTTTTGTTTTTCGAGTGGAAACTAAAGGTAGACGTGTAGGAAGTAATTGTAAGTATGATCTCTTTACTCCAAAGTGGAATAAATTTAATAAATTGAAAGAGCAGATCTTGCTTGCATGTTATGCTAGAAGGGGTAGGGAAGGCCGATGACGGTATGGAGAATTCGTTGGTTTAGTATCTATACCACCGTTATGGTGGTGGTGGAGGGGGGGAGTGTTCAGTTCTAGAAGAATCTGTAATAAATAACGGATATTCACTATAGTAAACAGATTCGCCTTCTTACATGGACTAGGCAACAGCCCGGACTTGACAAAAATGAGAGGCATATGTCACTCGGTCCTAGAACCAAGACTTTGCAGAGGTGAGAAGTATGTGTCACTCGGTCCCAGAACTTAGACTTAACAAAAGTGAAAGGCATGTGTCACTCAATCTCAACACCTAGGCTTAACAGAAATGAGAGGCATGTGTCACTCGGTCCCAGAACCTAGACTTAACACACAGGTGATAGGCATGTGTCACTCGGTCCCAGAACCTAGACCTGACAGAGGTGAGGGCATGTGTCACTCGGTCCCAGAGCCTAGACTTGACACAGGTGGTAGGCATGTGTCACTCGGTCCCAGAGCCTAGACTTGACACAGGTGGTAGGCATGTGTCACTCGGTCCCAGATACTAGACTTAACAGAGGTGAGATGCATGTGTCACTCGGTCCCAGAGCCTAGACTTGACACAGGTGATAGGCATGTGTCACTCGGTCCCAGAGCCTAGACTTGACACAGGTGGTAGGCATGTGTCACTCGGTCCCAGATACTAGACTTAACAGAGGTGAGATGCATATGTCACTCGGTCCCAGAGCCTAGACTTGCCACAGGTGAGAGGCATGTGTCACTCGGTCCCAGAGCCTAGACTTGACACAGGTGATAGGCATGTGTCACTCGGTCCCAGAGTCTAGACTTGACACAGGTGGTAGGCATGTGTCACTCGGTCCCAGAGCCTAGACTTGACACAGGTGGTAGGCATGTATCACTCGGTCCCAGATACTAGACTTAACAGAGGTGAGATGCATATGTCACTCGGTCCCAGAGCCTAGACTTGCCACAGGTGACAGGCATGTGTCACTCGGTCCCAGAGCCTAGACTTGACACAGGTGATAGGCATGTGTCACTCGGTCCCAGAGCCTGGACTTGACACAGGTAGTAGGCATGTGTCACTCGGTCCCAGAGCCTAGACTTGACACAGGTGGTAGGCATGTGTCACTCGGTCCCAGATACTAGACTTAACAGAGGTGAGATGCATATGTCACTCGGTCCCAGAGCCTAGACTTGCCACAGGTGACAGGCATGTGTCACTCGGTCCCAGAGCCTAGACTTGACACAGGTGATAGGCATGTGTCACTCGGTCCCAGAGCCTGGACTTGACACAGGTGGTAGGCATGTGTCACTCGGTCCCAGAGCCTAGACTTGACACAGGTGGTAGGCATGTGTCACTCGGTCCCAGATACTAGACTTAACAGAGGTGAGATGCATATGTCACTCGGTCCCAGAGCCTAGACTTGCCACAGGTGAGAGGCATGTGTCACTCGGTCCCAGAGCCTAGACTTGACACAGGTGGTAGGCATGTGTCACTCGGTCCCAGAGCCTAGACTTGACACAGGTGGTAGGCATGTGTCACTCGGTCCCAGATACTAGACTTAACAGAGGTGAGATGCATGTGTCACTCGGTCCCAGAGCCTAGACTTGCCACAGGTGAGAGGCATGTGTCACTCGGTCCCAGAGCCTAGACTTGACACAGGTGATAGGCATGTGTCACTCGGTCCCAGAGCCTAGACTTGACACAGGTGGTAGGCATGTGTCACTCGATCCCAGAGCCTAGACTTGACACAGGTGGTAGGCATGTATCACTCGGTCCCAGATACTAGACTTAACAGAGGTGAGATGCATATGTCACTCGGTCCCAGAGCCTAGACTTGCCACAGGTGACAGGCATGTGTCACTCGGTCCCAGAGCCTAGACTTGACACAGGTGATAGGCATGTGTCACTCGGTCCCAGAGTCTAGACTTGACACAGGTGGTAGGCATGTGTCACTCGGTCCCAGAGCCTAGACTTGACACAGGTGGTAGGCATGTATCACTCGGTCCCAGATACTAGACTTAACAGAGGTGAGATGCATATGTCACTCGGTCCCAGAGCCTAGACTTGCCACAGGTGACAGGCATGTGTCACTCGGTCCCAGAGCCTAGACTTGACACAGGTGATAGGCATGTGTCACTCGGTCCCAGAGCCTGGACTTGACACAGGTGGTAGGCATGTGTCACTCGGTCCCAGAGCCTAGACTTGACACAGGTGGTAGGCATGTGTCACTCGATCCCAGAGCCTAGACTTGACACAGGTGGTAGGCATGTATCACTCGGTCCCAGATACTAGACTTAACAGAGGTGAGATGCATATGTCACTCGGTCCCAGAGCCTAGACTTGCCACAGGTGACAGGCATGTGTCACTCGGTCCCAGAGCCTAGACTTGACACAGGTGATAGGCATGTGTCACTCGGTCCCAGAGTCTAGACTTGACACAGGTGGTAGGCATGTGTCACTCGGTCCCAGAGCCTAGACTTGACACAGGTGGTAGGCATGTATCACTCGGTCCCAGATACTAGACTTAACAGAGGTGAGATGCATATGTCACTCGGTCCCAGAGCCTAGACTTGCCACAGGTGACAGGCATGTGTCACTCGGTCCCAGAGCCTAGACTTGACACAGGTGATAGGCATGTGTCACTCGGTCCCAGAGCCTGGACTTGACACAGGTGGTAGGCATGTGTCACTCGGTCCCAGAGCCTAGACTTGACACAGGTGGTAGGCATATGTCACTCGGTCCCAGATACTAGACTTAACAGAGGTGAGATGCATATGTCACTCGGTCCCAGAGCCTAGACTTGCCACAGGTGAGAGGCATGTGTCACTCGGTCCCAGAGCCTAGACTTGACACAGGTGGTAGGCATGTGTCACTCGGTCCCAGAGCCTAGACTTGACACAGGTGGTAGGCATGTGTCACTCGGTCCCAGATACTAGACTTAACAGAGGTGAGATGCATGTGTCACTCGGTCCCAGAGCCTAGACTTCCCACAGGTGAGAGGCATGTGTCACTCGGTCCCAGAGCCTAGACTTGACACAGGTGATAGGCATGTGTCACTCGGTCCCAGAGCCTAGACTTGACACAGGTGGTAGGCATGTGTCACTCGGTCCCAGAGCCTAGACTTGACACAGGTGGTAGGCATGTATCACTCGGTCCCAGATACTAGACTTAACAGAGGTGAGATGCATATGTCACTCGGTCCCAGTGCCTAGACTTGCCACAGGTGAGAGGCATGTGTTACTCGGTCCCAGAGCCTAGACTTGACACAGGTGATAGGCATGTGTCACTCGGTCCCAGAGCCTGGACTTGACACAGGTAGTAGGCATGTGTCACTCGGTCCCAGAGCCTAGAGAGAGTCTTCAGTGAGTACAGTTTCGTGGTGTGGAGTGACTCCACCACCGGGGTTTGTGAGACGAATCCGTAAATGTCCGGTATGTTTTATTGCCTTCAGTCCGAATGAGATATATTAGCCTATTTTAGAATGCGAAGTCCTATAAGTTTTGTAATAATAGGGGATGATACGTAAATCAATGATACAAGCTTTAGGCATGCCAGCCGGAGTGAGACGAAAGTTTGATGATGATGATAATGATAATGATGATGATGTTGATGATGATGAGGAAGAAGAAGAAGAAGATGATGATGATAATGATGATGATAATGATAATGATGATGATGTTGATGATGATGAGGAAGAAGAAGAAGAAGATGATGATGATAATGATGATGATGATGATGATGATGATGATAATGATGATGATGAGGAGGAGGAGGAGGAAGAAGAAAAAGATGATGATGATAAGACGTCCTCTACCTGTTTACTTAATAAGGATCGCTTCAATTTTGAAGAACTTAAAAGATTCAAATAATACAACACACTGATTATAAAAGTTCATTGCATGGTATTATGCCGTACGTAGGCCTCATTTAACTGGTCGTTGCGACGTATATAAACATAATTCATGACCATATCAGTATATTACACGTAGATGTGTTCTGCATGAAGTAAAGTTTAATATTCCACATTAGGGAGCAACCATTTGATTTTTAGGGGGGGGGGGGGGGGGGCAGGAAGACTTTCACTGGCCTGAATAATTTTTTTGCCCAATTTCAGAGCCGGATTAATTTTCTCTTTAATTACTGTTGTTTTTTTGCCGGCCCTTCGGGCCGGATTATTTTTTCCCCAAAATTTGAGCCGGACTTATTTTGTTTTTTTGGCAAAGTCTTCCTGCCCCCCCCCCCCCCTAAAAATCAAATGGTTGCTACCTTACATGTAGCAGTAATCATGTTGTCTAAGTTCATACTAATAAATTACTGCAGTTACGTAGAGATCACTTTAATAATAATATTTACAATTCAAGTATGATACGCTCGGCTGTAAATGTCTGAATGTCTGGGGTTCAAATCCTGCTAGAGTCATGAAGGTGCCCTGTCTTTGTTTTGAGACAGAAGACCCAAGGTTCCATGTCCATGACTAACGTTGAAGGTAAAAACACTATTCATTGCATCAGGTGAGTCTTCTGTATACTTGCCAAAATACACCAGACAGGTGCCACCATCGTATAAGTGCAGTTCAACCCCCCCTCCCCCCTCCCCCCGTAAATCCTGATTTTAATAAAGGGAGAGATTTAGACTATATGAGTAATTTTCTACGCGACAGACTGCTATGAAGTCAATAATCGTACATCTATTCGTCTTTCCCGGGTTAGTTTGTCTAAGTTTAAGGCGTTAAACCCAATTCCTACCCTTTCTTGCCTGAAAATATATGGCTGGTGTCTGTCCATCAGAAGAAATGTACGTGACAGAAGTGATGGCGGATTTTGCAATGCATCTGAGTCGGAGTTATTAGAAAATCAGATCTGATTTAGCTGTATGACAAAATCCAGCACAGGTACAGCCAGAATGAAAAGGTATACAGAAGACATGAATAACATCACAAAATGCTTCAATTATATATCTGGCAGCTGATATACTAACTTAGGAGGGTGAAATTGCGTGTTTTAGGCACTAACAGCGCCATCTGGCATGAGCTCCTAATACTCCTGTTGCGTTACCTGTATATAACAGCCAATCACTATATCGACTTGATTGATTATTATTTAACGACACTCCACGATTATTTCACGTATATGGTGACGGCATCTGCCTGATGCATTGCCTAGAAATTTATACCTTTGCAACGGACCTACCCGAAACAGTGAGGGATCTTTTACCATGACACGGGACCTCGGTGTTTACTGTCTCGTGTGAAAGACAGGACACTGGAGTGCCCATGGCGGGAGACGATCACGGGACCTTCCGGTCGAGGGCCGAGCACGTCAACCACTGGGTCACACCGTCTTGATACATCAAAGGAAAGGTGACTAATCTTGAATGAACATCGCACATTGGAGTACAAAAACATCAACCCCCTCCCCCTTCCCCTCCATGCTCTAAATAATTACAAATCCAAAGTCACGAGATTGCCCGGATGAGAAAGCTTTTTACCAACAACTATGACAAATAAATTATATTTCATTTTTAAGAGTTGTCGTTCTTTATATATCCACTGATCATATTGTAGAAGAAAATATCTACTGCAGATCATAGTATTTTCATGTATGTTCTAGCATTACAGTGGCGGATTTAGAGGAGATGCCCGGGGGCCCGCTCTTTCGTCACATATTTATGTGTAAAAATTCAGATTTGGCACCAAAATGGCTGAGTAATTTAGCCTCTCGTTAGAGATATTGAGTTATAGCGCAGCGCCTCAGCCCACTCTGTCACTGATACCCCTCGTTAGAGATAGTGAGTTATAGCGCAGCGCCTTAGCCCACTCTGTCACTGAGGCCCCTCGTTAGAGATAGTGAGTTATAGCGCAGCGCCTTAGCCCACTCTGTCACTGAGGCCCCTCGTTAGAGATAGTGAGTTATAGCGTAGCGCCTCAGCCCACTCTAGATCTGCTACTGAGGCCCCTCGTTAGAGATAGTGAGTTATAGCGCAGCGCCTTAGCCCACTGTGCTACTGAGGCCCCTCGTTAGAGATAGTGAGTTATAGCGCAGCGCCTTAGCCCACTCTGTCACTGAGGCCCCTCGTTAGAGATAGTGAGTTATAGCGCAGCGCCTTAGCCCACTCTGTCACTGAGGCCCCTCGTTAGAGATAGTGAGTTATAGCGCAGCGCCTTAGCCCACTCTGCCACTGAGCCCCCTCGTTAGAGATAATGAGTTATAGCGCAACGCCTTAGCCCACTCTGCCACTGAGGCCCCTCGTTAGAGATAATGAGTTATAGCGCAGCGCCTTAGCCCACTCTGCTACTGAGGCCCCTCCTTAGAGAAAGTGAGTTATAGCGCAGCGCCTTAGCCCACTCTATCACTGAGGCCCCTCGTTAGAGATAGTGAGTTATAGCGCAGCGCCTTAGCCCATTCTGTCACTGAGGCCCCTCGTTAGAGATAGTGAGTTATAGCGCAGCGCCTTAGCCCACTCTGCCACTGAGGCCCCTCGTTAGAGATAGTGAGTTATAGCGCAGCGCCTTAGCCCACTGTGCTACTGAGGCCCCTCGTTAGAGATAGTGAGTTATAGCGCAGCGCCTTAGCCCACTCTGTCACTGAGGCCCCTCGTTAGAGATAGTGAGTTATAGCGCAGCGCCTTAGCCCACTCTGTCACTGAGGCCCCTCGTTAGAGATAGTGAGTTATAGCGCAGCGCCTTAGCCCACTCTGCCACTGAGCCCCCTCGTTAGAGATAGTGAGTTATAGTGCAGCGCCTTAGCCCACTGTGTCACTGATGCCTCGCGTTAGAAATAGTGAGTTATAGATGGTAGGTACACTAACCTATCACATTTGGTAGGTACACTGAGAGCACCACAGACTTTTGTTAGCTACACTTAGATGACCACAAACTTTTGGGAGGTACACTGGGATAACCACAGACTTTTGGGAGGTACATGTACACTGCGATAACCACAGACCTTCGTTAGTAACACTAAGAGCATCACAGACGTTTGGTAGGTACACTAAAAGCATCACGGAAGTTTGGTAGGTACACTGAGATAACCACAGAAACGTTGTTAGGCGCACTAAAAGCAACACAGGCCTTTGTTAGGTACACTAAGAGCACCACATACGTTTGGTAGGTACACTAAGAGCATCACAGGTGTTTGGTACGTACACTCGGCATTAAAGACCTTTGGCAGGGTCATAAATAACACCGCAGAGTTTTGGTTGATATACTGAGAGACCATCAGAGACCTTTGACAAATACACTGAGAGTACCACAGACTTTTAATTATGCACTGACACAGCACCACGTACCTTTGGCATGTATACTACCAGACCATTACTGATCTTTGGTAGGTACAATGACAGCACTACGGACCTTTGGTATGTTCACTGATAGATCACCACTTGTGATAGGTAACCTGAGAGCACCATACACCATTGGTAGGTACACTGACAGACCACCACAGACCTTTGGTAAGTACATTGAGAGTACCACAGACCTCTGGTAGGTACACCGAGAGCTCGACAGACCTCTGGTAGGTACACCGAGAGCTCGACAGACCTTTGGCAGGTACACTTAGAGCTCCACAGAAGTTTGGAATGTACACTGTTTACTGTTATTTGTGACGTCATACCTGTTTACTTTACAATGGGCTGATTTAACAAGAGAATATGGATTTAATTTAGATATCTTGGGTTTTTTCCCGTTTTGTTTCCACTTGATAAAGGCCAAATGACCGAGAATGTGTGGACACTGAGTGTTCATTGGTACTATTTTATACGCACGTCTTAAGACGGGGCGTATTATGTTATGGCGCTGTTCGTCCGGCGTCCGGCATCCGACGTCCGGGATAAGGTTGTCCGGGCAATTACTTCTTTCCCTGTACACGGATTTCAGTAATATTTCACAGAGTTGTTGCTTAGGATCAAAGGGTGTGACATGACTTTAACCCAAGGTCATAGGTCAAAAGTCAAGATCACAACATGCAAAGTGAGTAAAACCTTGTCTGGACCATAACTTCTTCCCCTGTGCATGGATTTCAATAATATTTCACAAAATTGTTACTAAAAACCCAAGAGTGTGTCACAACCTTGATCCGAGGTCATAGGTCAAAAGTCAAGGTCACAACATGCAAAGTGAGTAAAACCTTGTCCGGGCAATGGAATATCACGGAATTGTTACTAAGGACCTAAGGGTGTGTCATGACCTTGACCCAAGGTCATAGGTCAAAGGTCAAGGCCACAACATGCAAGGTGAGTAAAGCCTTGTCCGGGCTATTACTTCTTCCCCTGTACATGGATTTCAATAATATTTCACAGAATTGTTACTTAGGACCTAAGGGTGTGTCATGACCTTGACCCAAGGTCATAGGTCAAAGGTCAAGGCCACAACATGCAAGGTGAGTAAAACCTTGTCCGGGCTATTACTTCTTCCCCAGTACATGGATTTCAATAATATTTCACAGCATTGTTACTTAGGACCCAAGGGTGTGTTATGACCTTGATCGTCGAAGGTCAAGGTTACAACATGCAAAGTGAATAAAACCTTGTTCGGGCTATAACTTCTTGCTCTCTGCATGGATTTCAAAGGTCAAGGTCAAATGTCAAGCGATGACGAGGTCAAATGTAACGCGATTGTTTAAGTAAACCTCAGTTGTTTTTCGTGAAACTTATACAGAATGCTTACATAGTGAAGGGGAAGCCACTTTTCAGTTTTGAAGAAATTCCATTTTGTTGTTACAGAGTTATTTTTGGATTTCAATATTTCATAAAAGTATTACCATATTGGGGGTAATAAAAGCATACGTTCACATTGATCCCGTCCAAAGTAAGCGACGGGCGTACATGTATTAAGCCACGCTAGGCGTTGCTCTTGTTAATTTATACTTCTCTTCGGAGGACTTCTTATTATTTATTAACAAATACTCAACAAAACTAACAAAAAATATTAAACAATTTATTTGTACACTGCACAAAATCTACAACAAGTTCATACGTAACACTAAAATTTTATTTATGTATATGATTTATGTATATTTCAACAATATTATAGGAAATCTCTCTCTCTCTCTCTCTTAACCAGTGTACAAAGACGATCCAAAGTACTAAAAGTTTACTTGAACACTTCGACAACTGCACAATGCGCACTGTACAACATAACTTGACAACTGGATTGCCCCACCAAATCCCCTTACTGATAGAAAAAAAGCAATACATATGTATAAATACACATACTGTCACATGTACATTTATAACAATATAAATAACCTATATCCATAGGTATAGCCTGCCAATACATGTACATACAATTACAATTAGATGATTAGAGAACCCAACCCCCCATTTTTAAATTTTTTTTTACTGGGAATGTCACAGGTTTAGAAGATGGTACGGGTCCCATGGCCATTCTCAGACATTGATCCGGTAAATCTGCTATTTGTCTTTTCTTTCACTACATCTACAACAACGAAAATCCATACTCTGAAAGCGTAATTTTGTCATAGGCCAGCAAGGTGTGTAGGATCTACTTGGGCATCTGTACATTAGCTTTAAACGATTAGTTCTCCAATGAAAATTACAGATTCCCAAGTTAAAGAAAGAAGGAAAAAAATCCATGAACTTCATTTATACGAATTATTAACCAAATGACAACGTCAAATAATTATTCTAAACATGGTACATACACTCCAATAACGATATGATAACAACGTAATGCAATGTGCGAAATGTGCTTTGCTTCTAAACATTCATACAAAAAGGAACAATTTCACAAGCATAAATTCATATCATTTTGCGTGATCTTATATTGATGGCGTAACTTTTTCACACCATACGTTGTTACGCAAATTTATGTCTGGGTGTTTTGTTTTTGTTTTTTGTTTTCACGACACGAGATGACATCATTTCACGCTAAACACGCAGTAGCGTAATAGTTTTAATTCATAGATGTAGTGACGTAATTTTAAAAATACAAACATCTAGTGACGTAAGTTTTAAAATACAAACACGTAGTGACGTAATTTTGATTCCTGATATGCAATGACGTAAAATGGGGTTCGCCGCCATTAAATGTGGTGATAACTGTGGTCCTGATATTTACGGAGGAAATACAACATATTCTCGCAAAAATGACGTAAAGAACAATGGAATGTTACTGTGACGTCATAAGGTTGCTAATTCAAATCGACGTTACTAACTCATAGTACACAGGCGCCGCCTAACGGATGATAACAGGCAGCGAACCCCATTCATTCATAGGTGTATTGACGTAATTTTGATTCATTCATTTCCTGGCGTAATTTTAATTCTTGCATACAATGACGTAGTTTCATTTCACGCATGACGTAGTTTTAATTATTATTCGTATGGGCGTATTTTACATTATACACGCATTAGCGTAATTATGCGCAATACAATGACTTATTCCAATGCCACGCACGCATTAGATCTATTTAACATAAAGCTCGCGTGTGAACATTTTTCAGTCATTCAGATACCGAAGCAGGTAACAAGATGAGACCAGTCAGAGGCAATTTTATGATTTAAAGAAAAGATGAAGATGACATAGGCCTAATGCCCACGTCACAAATTGCTTATTAGCACCTTTGGTGTGATTCGATTCTTCCGCATTAGTATACAGCGTGTGTTTGATTCTCAGACATATGACATCGTATGGCGTCATTACGCTGAGCATTTTGATACTGTTCTTGTAAGCTGCTGGCCGAATAATAGTTAGTGAGTTGAGGAAATTCGGGAAAGTTTTGTGACTGAACGTTATCTATTTCCGCTTTACTGCTTCTAGGAGATGTTTTGAAATTTTCTGTGCGAATTCTCTTTCTTGGATTTTTAACGTCTGTGTCCGCCATGTTTTCTTTAGATTCCGAAGACGAGTCGACAGTGTTACAAGTCGAAAACGTTGAACCAGAAGTTGTGGAAAGTGTTGATCCGGAAGTGGTCGTATCGGCCGGCAAATCATTGTTAATTTCTGTTTTAATTTTACAGAAAGTGTTGCCGTGTTGAAGTTCCTGTTGTCGTTGCGAGTCTTGGTTCGGAATAGGTACCATGGACTTGCAGACATTAGTGAATCCGTTCGGATAGTAGACTTTAGATTCTTCCGGATACTGGTCGTGGACGTTATAAAATCCGGACGGATTCATTTGGTAGGCAGCGTTAGGATATGGATGTTGGATGTAAGATGGATATTGCATGAAGTTTTGAGAAGGTGGAGGAGTGCTCGAATCTGTATTCCGTCTGAAAATATAAACATAACAACAAGTCAAAAATACTTCATACAAACAAGAAACAAAATACGTTGTATATTATTCAATTTCAGGAATTGAAACTTAATTATAAGCACTATCTTACATCAAAGTAAGCCGGCGTGTCCTAGTGGTATCGTGTCGGACTCCTGATCGGGAGGCCGGGGTTATAGTCCCGCGCTCTGATCATGCCGGTGTCATGTCTTTCGGATGAGACAGTAAAATCCGAGGCCCCGTGTCGTGGTATGCATGGTACGTTAAAAACCCCTAACTGCTTCGGTTGGGTCCATTGCAAAGGTCAAAATTTGCATGCCCCGCATCAGGCAGATGCCGTCACTATATACGTGAAATATTCGTGGTGTGACGTAAAAAAAAGTACATCGAAGAAGAAAAACAAAGATTACTATAAAATTGACGATGAGTGATCTAAGTGTGGAAGTGAAAAGAGAACGGGGAGTAACTTTAGTCCTTTAATACAGTGTATATGACAAAACGATAAACATAACGGAAAAAAGAATAAACGAACGAGTTCGTTCACAGGTAAAAATCACCACGTACCGGTGCACCATTACCGGTGCCGCCACCATATAGGGGAGGCAATCTTAGTAGTATTTATATAAGACAAACGAAATAAGCATCGTGCGTCATCTGTGGTCATCCTGATGGCCAGAGTAATACAACACAGTGTGATCACTGTTACTGGTAGATGCCCTGTTAGACACGTTATTTATATTTGATATCCTGATCGCAAACTTTTCATATCACGTGTAAATATACACGTGATGAGTGTTAACTTAATTCTTATCAACAATTTTTAAAACTAGTTTCTAAAGTGCAGCGGAGGTAGATCATACAAATGAAGTAAAGCGGCTTAAAGTACTTCTTCCTGCTTGGATGATTCCCTCTCTGTGATTGGCTCTGCACTACTTCCAGATCACGTGACTTAACATTTACATTACATAGTGTGCATACATGTTCATGTAATGCCATCTTTCTTTACCCATCCCAATCCATACGAAAGTATGGCAGCAAAAAAGGATAGAAAGCTGGTTCGGATACGCTCAAAGAAGACTGGGGATAGAAAAAAGTATATTGACAAAGTGGGAAGCTGGGTGGAGAGTACAGATAAGTGTCGTCAGACCAATATTTGTGGTGCCAGAGTACCTGTCCAACGACAGGAATCCACGACATCTCCAACAGTTCCGCCTACATAAGGAAACTCGTTTACCAGGTGACCCCATTATCGAACAGGATGCTGTGCGCATACTGAGTTAGACGACTGAAAGTCCAAGAACTCAGAAAAGAGATGTCAAATACCAAGGAAGTCACCTAAACGTCCAACGGAATGTGACGGTAGTGAAGCACATTTTACGTTTATTGTTAAAATAACTTTAAAGCTTTTTTTCTAATGGTAGGGAAAAAGATTCAAAGAGGAATTAATATAGTGAAATGTGGTTTTCTTTACAGGTGCATATAACTTGATAACTTTGTACCAAATGACCTAAAAATGGTTTAAAGGAATTGATGAATAACTAAAATTAATGACTTTATTATAGGATTTTGATATAATGCACACGTTTATATTATATGAGAACAAAACATTTATGACATCATTGAAAGTATATATAGGATTACACAGCAGAAATGATACGGAGACAACGAACGACAACTCTGTAAGGAAAATGATGATTGTTGGTTAAAGAAAATTGTCAACAGTAATGCAGTAAGATAGTTGCGGTACCGGCTCCATGCATAGTTTGAGAATGATGTGTCATGAGAAATCATCTCTGCAATGGATATTAAAAACAAAACATCCCCCCCCCCAAAAAAAATGCCCCCCCTCCAACTTAATAACCCCCCCCCCAAAAAAAAACAAAACAAAAAACAAAACATACAACCCCTCCCCTCTTCCAAAGAAAAAACCAACCAAACAAACAAACAAAAGCAACCCACCCACTCACCCACCCACCCAAAAAACTCTAAATAAAAAACACACATACATACAAAACGCACAAAAAAACCCCTCAAAAACAAAAAAGAAAAAAAACCCAAAGAAAGAAACAAACAAAAAATAAATAAATAAATAATTAAACAGAAAAAAAAAACAATTAAAAACCAACATAAGGAGATGAACGGAGGGCGAAAAGCCCCCCCCCCCCCCCCCCCCCCCCCCCAAAAAAAATTAAAAAGAATAAAAAAACCAAAAGCATGCTGTGTTTGTAAAATACTAATGCCCCGGCGGCACCAAAATCCAAAAGTTATTTTTAGTGGGAAGGTCGAGGTGAAAAAGTCATCGACCTTAGTGCCATTTGAGTACGCATGTCAAATATGAAGTCTCTTTCCCTCACGGTTAAAAAATTATCGGTCAAACAGATGGGCCAAAAACAATTTGCCCCCGATCTATCAATCCGGGGACATGAAAAAAGAAAGAAAGAAAGAAAAAAAGGACGAAAACCTAGAGTGGAACATGTACTTTTAATTGTGTGAGGTATCTTTCGGTCGACAAACATACGATATTAATTTATAGGAGTTTAACCCCTATATCTGATACAATGCAGAGAATCGAAATGGGCTGAAATATTTTGCATTTTATTTAATTTTATTTTTAGCGAAATAATATTTGCAATAAGAGTGGAATACCTTGCATTTAGAATTATTTTTAGTATGATTGCAAATTCCAATCTCCAAAGCAGAGTTACGGTCCTTGCACTCCCTTTAATCTCTGCCAACTACTGAAAGTAGTCCCTAGTCAGAAAGCAGAAAATATAGACTGTTTTGCGTGTTTTGGAAAAAAAGTCATCGTATTCAAGTTATCTGGGCAAAAATTAGACAGTGAGGTGCAAATGATAGTGTTATTGACAAACTGTATTACGTACATGTAAGTTCGCTGATTTGTACACTGAGAAAATATAGTGCGGTATAAATCTGGGGTTTATTTCTTGTAGAAGCCCGATTACAACTCCATGTAACATGGTAAATGCTTTAAATTTAACTAATTAAGCCATTGAAGACCAAGTCATATCGTCTAGAGGCAAAACTCTGATTTTACAAGAATCTTGTAAAACCTGAGACGTTGGCAGAGGGTGTGGATTGTAAAGGAACGACAACTCTGCTTTGGAGATTGTGTATACGGGGGATATATAATCCCATTTCTCTCCGTCGATTTTGAAATTTGCAGTCACAATTAGCAAATTGACGATCACAAACGAGATCCTGCGGCCGCTCCTGATTTCCTCCAGTTTTACCCTTTACTGTATACCACTAATATTTAGCGTGACTTTATTTTCGTAAATTTATTTTGGAATTATTGTCGAGATTCGCGAGAAACAGTATGGACGTAATATACATGTAGGTTACTGTCCAATATGATATATATGTAATTTGTAAAATTAAAACATGCAGGAATGACTGTCACTATATACTCTTTCATGCAGGAATGACTGTCACTATCAACTAATTCATGCATGTTTTAATTTCCCCGAATAAAAATACGTCATAGGACGTAAGGCTGACGTACAGCAGTATAACGACGGTTAATATTTTGAAGTGTGCCCATACTTTCAAATGAACAGCAAAATTAGAATTCTCGCTAATAATTATATTATTTAAGAATATCTGCAGTACACTCACCCATCGTAATTGTCTCGGAAACCTTTAGCAAAAGGATTGTTGTCTATTTTCAATTGGGTGATCTGAAAAAGATAATAAACCCCGAAAAACAATTAGTTATGTACATGAATGCTGCCATCAGCAAAGACACTTTACATCTTACTCAAGAATTGTTGCTAATCTTTAGATAACAGTAATGGACTAATAATAATAATGATGATGATAATAATGGTAATAAATATACTACTACTACTACTACTGCTACTACTACTACTACTACCACTACTACTACTAATAATAATAATAATAATGATAATAATAATAATAATAATAATAATAATAATAATAATAATAATAATAATAATGATGATGATGATGATGATGATGATGATGATGATGATGATGCGATTACTGTTACAAATTAATGATAATGGTAGGTTTGGTTTTACATATTAATGATAAAAGAATCGGAGTAACAGAGTGCTAACGGTAGTAGGATTTATAATGGGAGAAACAGAGAGTTACGGAGTGATGACGGTAGTAGGATTTATAATGGGAGAAACAGAGAGTTACGGAGTGATAAGGTAAAGGATATATAATGGGAGAAACAGAGAGTTACGGAGTGATAAGGTAAAGGATATATAATGGGAGAAACAGAGAGTTACGGAGTGATAAGGTAGTAGGATTTATAATGGGAGAAACAGAGAGTTACGGAGTGGTAAGGTAGTAGGATTTATAATGGGAGAAACAGAGAGTTACGGAGTGATAAGGTAAAGGATTTATAATGGGAGAAACAGAGAGTTACGGAGTGATAAGGTAAAGGATTTATAATGGGAGAAACAGAGAGTTACGGAGTGATAAGGTAAAGGATTTATAATGGGAGAAACAGAGAGTTACGGAGTGATAAGGTAGTAGGATTTATAATGGGAGAAACAGAGAGTTACGGAGTGATAAGGTAAAGGATTTATAATGGGAGAAACAGAGAGTTACGGAGTGATAAGGTAGTAGGATTTATAATGGGAGAAACAGAGAGTTACGGAGTGATAAGGTAGTAGGATTTATAATGGGAGAAACAGAGAGTTACGGAGTGATAAGGTAAAGGATATATAATGGGAGAAACAGAGAGTTACGGAGTGATAAGGTAAAGGATTTATAATGGGAGAAACAGAGAGTTACGGAGTGATAAGGTAGTAGGATTTATAATGGGAGAAACAGAGAGTTACGGAGTGATAAGGTAAAGGATTTATAATGGGAGAAACAGAGAGTTACGGAGTGATAAGGTAAAGGATTTATAATGGGAGAAACAGAGAGTTACGGAGTGATAAGGTAAAGGATATATAATGGGAGAAACAGAGAGTTACGGAGTGATAAGGTAAAGGATTTATAATGGGAGAAACAGAGAGTTACGGAGTGATAAGGTAGTAGGATTTATAATGGGAGAAACAGAGAGTTACGGAGTGATAAGGTAAAGGATTTTTAATGGAAATAACAGAGTTACAATTACAATAAATGTCACTTTCCATTGTGTGGGCCCTGCCTCATTGATATCAGGTAAAATTGATTCCAGAAGGTGTACTAAAACACACTTCTGGTCCAGGAATGGTAATTCCTGCCCCATGTTAAATTACCAAATTTGTAGCAAGATTTATACAACCTTTTCTCTTACATTTATATAACCCACAAATCAAGATGTTTTTCAATCTTTTCTCGTCTTTAAACAATTTGATATGAATAAACCACTATTATTCTAATAAAAGCTTGCTGGAAAGGGGTCACCCTAATACCATACTTAATATCAAATGTGAACAACAACATTTGTAAACGAAAAAAGTTCTCATTAGATTGATGATATTCAAATTCATGATTTTTGAACAGAATAAATGTTAATTTATAGATCAGTGGAGTAATCTTATCCAATCAGAGCCCTTAATACATTTAGAAAGTAGCCCCGTTCCATGTATAGAAGATCTGCCAATCAGATGTTCCGTTAGTTAGCATTCTTTGATCATCCCTGCACTCGACTCAGTCCGTACGTAGTACTATAGTAAAGAGAGACAACCTACATCTGTGTTCTGGTAGGCGGTGACGGCAATGAACTGTGTTTCCGGAAACGCATGCGTCTGTAGATTCTTCTGGTCGTTTGGACCGCACGTGCCGACTTCAATCACGTGAATGCGAGGTTGATATTTGTGCATGGAATTCAGAACGATCTGTAACATAGAAGAATGTTGTAGTCGTTTTAAATATGTACGTGCGGACACTGAAAATTTGGAAAGAATGTAAGGGGTCCATCCTTTAGTGGTAAGATTTTATCGAAGAAAAATAGGGTCCCACCTACATGTAAAATGGACGAAAAGACGAGGGGTTTTAGTCCCCAAATCGAGTAGGGCTTCCAATCCGTAGGACATTAGTTCCTACCTATAAGAAAGGCTCGTCCTAGTGGTTTTTATTTATTTATTTATTTATATAACTGGGGGTGGGGTGTTTATTTTTTTGTTTGTAAAACTCAACTTGATATATTTTGTCATATTTAACCTAAATTGTAACGACACTGTGTGCTCAGGCAGTGCTAAATCCATTATACGGCTTATCACAATCATGGATAAAGCAAAGGGATAAAGAAATTTTTTTGAGATGATGAAAGAACAAACATGAAATCATTTGTAGCAGGTTTACACGCAACACCAGTTGTGGCCCCCTTTTTTACCCTGTATGTATATGAATCAATAATGTGATTTGAGACAGAGGTAAAAACTGAGAGGACGTCACGATCTGAGATCACACAATATCAGATTATGCAAAAACATTCAAATATCTAAGTAAACGTTTCTGTTTTCATGTCACGTGTTATTTTTATCACGTGTCTTATGAACATATGTAAGTCTTAAATTTCAAAGCACGACGAGAGCTATCATTCAGTGCAGGGGGTGCTGAGACGACATAGGGAGGGGTTTCTTTTGTTGTTTTTATTGCTTTAAGCCAGCCGTGATTCTCTCACTTATATTAAAACGGCAATTTGCTCTTGTGAATGGTCAACAAATTTCGACCTATACATTAAAGCAATGGATTCACCAGAAGCAGTAAAAATATTTTACGTGTCAGTGTTTACCGTGAAAAGGGACACCCCCCCCCCCCTTTTCCGTATATATTGTCTCATCCGAAGGACTGCTGGAATGGGGTGGTGGTGAAAAATCACCAAGAAAAGTGATGTCGCTTTTGAAGCTTGAAGCTATGCCGTGGATCTCTAAGCCACTCTGGGCTTAAGAATTCAAAATAAAAAACGGCGGCGTAAACGAACCTCGTCGCTTTTCAAATTTAATGGATTTTAACATGTTTACAAACTCTGTGATATGAACATAACTCACATGGCCTTGGTCATTGTTGCGATTATTGGTCAGTTTCAGCTTCCCAAACACGATGTCTTGTTTCATCCAATGAGAACCGTTACTTGGTGAATCGGGGTGGAGGTACACACGTCCAACTGTAGAATAAATTTAAAATAAATCAGATAAATATAAACTATATATAAAATAAATATAAAATAAATGTAAAATAAATAATTTTACAATAAATATATTTGTCCGGCACATCGCATATGCACCGCTTTACGAGAAATTCTATATTTCAGTTTTAAAAGTAACATTCTGAATCACCTTTTTTACATGAAGTAGTCATGGCGTGTACATGAAACAAGAACATTGATTGATTGATTGTTGTTTTACGTCACTCTACCATTAGCAGTGGCGGATTTAGAGGGGGCGCTTCCCCCCTTTTTGGTCACATATTTACCTAGTAAAAATCCAGATTTTGCACCAAAAATGGTTGAGAAGTTTGGCTAATACCCATTTGCTCCCCCCCCCTTTTTTCGGAAATCCTGAATCTGCCACTGATTAGTTTACGTATGTGGTGACGGCATGCGCCTGATGCATCACATAGAAATTTATACCTTTGGAACGGACCCACCCGAAACAATGAGGGATCTTTCACATACAGGTCTAGACTAACGTAACACGGGACCTCCGTTTTTGCTGTCTCGTCTTTAAGACAGGGCTGTGGTGAGATCACTACAACATTTCCGGAGAACGCGACCACCTCACCTATCCTTTCTGACACTATATTAATGACTGCTTTTCATTTTATATTGCTGTGTTTTCTCCATTTTTTATTGTTAAATGTGTTTCTCTTATCATTCATAAAGTGTGATTTCGAATTATATTATCTCTTTTTGTTTCATATTTGTAATTTATTTTTTTAATGTGGACGAAAACTAATTCCGTCATTATTACATTGTTTTCATTATATATGCATCAATTTCTGTATTATATTATATTATATTATATTATATTATATTATATTATACAAAATTGTTAATGTTTAAATGTTATGTTAAGTTAACTATCGATGTAATTTTTATGATTAAAAAGTTTACCTTTTAAACATCGTGTTTAAATTTCAAAACTTATAAATTCCTATCATTTGAATATAAACATTATATATAAAATTAAACTTTTTCATCACTACAAATGATCACTTTTGATGAATATCCAAAATTAAAGGCGGACATAATTTAAATGATGAAACATTTTACGAAAACAAAACTAAAATTTAATGGATACAGTTTGATGACTTAAGTGCCAACAAATTGAGACCCGAGTAAATTCTGACCACCCATTTCACAAAATTTGACATGAGCGGAAAAGGACACTACGGTCTCAAATTAATTTCAATTGGTATCCAGGGGATTTCCATATTGAAATACAAGACCACTGGTCATTGGGGGCTGCCCAGTATTTAGACATAATCAGCAGGTGTTCCACAGTGTTGAAGTATGACTATCATGTTCGTTTTGCCAGATCGTTTGTTGTCGGATGAACCATTATTCAACTCTACCCCGAGTAGCCAATTATCCGCTAGGCAGCATTCACAGATACGAGCAAATGGTTATACAATGTGCTAATTGAAGATTGGCCGCATAAGGCGAAGGAAAAAATAACAGGAGTGAAAGGGACTCACTGTCCGAGGATTGCTGGCTTTACCACTATATTTTGTGCTTATTCCATCGGTAATTAGAACAGTATGGATATGTGATTTCTTCATTATTGATTCCCATGGGATTCGGAAAATGTAACCATTAGAGAAATGAATGGTTTTTAATGTTGAAATCAGAATCAAAATATTCATTCTCAACACGTCACTCGCGTCACCAGCACGGAGAGCATAAAACGAAACTATATGTAGATCGTCAAAGTAATTAATTCTTATTCGATATCATTGTATATTTTTGATACTTTCAAAGATATATATAATTACTAAGAACAATATCTAGGAAGAAAACGAAAAGTATAAAAAAAAAAGTTATTGCCATTAAGCGCTGATGACTTACAAGTTTATTCATATCTCTGATAAGATTACAAAATGTCCGGAAACAGTACGGATTTGTGACTGAAAAAGGGAACTGAATTTCATAATATTTGGCTCTGTCTTGTAACATTTCTACGTATTTTTATTCCAAGAAAAATATACTGGTTTATATTAAAAATATATATATAATGAAATTGATATCAAAATTTATATTAAAAAATATAATGAAATTGATCACCAAACTTATGACATTCAGTACAAATTATGACATTCAGTACAAATTAGGACATTCAGTACAAATTCTTCGTAATTATCAATACGACTTCTATAAGTTCTTAATATATGACATTTTACTCTGTCAATTTTTCTTTAAAAATCTAAATAATGTTCGAAACTATATACATGTATCCCTACGTACTCTACATCATGTACTTTTAGATGAAATTGAAATAGATAAATAAGTAATAGTAAAAAAAAAATAATAATAATAAATGAATAAAATAAATAAATAAAATAAAAAATAAATAAAAATAAATAAAAAGATAAAATAAAATAAAAAATAAAATAAATAAATAATACATATATGATAAATGAATAAATAGATAATTAAAAAGATGAATAAAAATGAAAATAAGCAGAAGCCTCCTTTGTTATTCAGAACAAAAGTTAAGAAAAATATATATTTAAGGTACATGTAGATAAATCTCTTCACAAGATAAGAATATTTGGGGGTTTTAATTTGTGCCATGTCTCGCTTTTTACTACTTCATTCGCAAGGCAGGACACCGAGGAATCATCGGCGGGATTCATACTAGGAATCTCTTGGTCATGAGTCGAACTCCTCACCCAAAGACATATGACAGCTCACACCACAAGGACTTACGTACATGTATTATGGCGCATGTCTGTTTTCAGAGTGCGACGAGTGGGTATTTTATTCCAGTTTCTTTAAGGTTTAACTTTGACAATTTTGCAATTTATTGAGATATAATATGGTCTAAGGTGTGCACACTTTATAATCCGCGAAATTAATCCTTATAATCTAATTAAAGACTTGAATAATTTGCAATATCATCATTAGATTCTTTTTTAAACTGCAAATGAAAATGTAACAACAAGAGCTGAGGAAAATATTCGCATAGCTGGTTGCTCCTAACAACCGACCAAACCAATTTATGAAGATATAATGTGCTTTCAACGGCCAATCAAATTTCTTCTTTCATAAAAATTTAAATTATTCAAGGATAATGGAAAAAGATAAACAACAAATGCTGGCAAACCATCATTATATACACTTTGGTGAAAGACCGTCATACTATTATGATTTATTTATTTTTGCTTTACGCCACACCAAGATTATCTCCCTTGTATGATGGCGGCACCACTCTGGTTAATAATCTATGTTGAAGTTAGGTCCGTTTTGAACAGTGAGGGATCTTTTATATGTACATTCAAGAGTACACCGTGAGCGGAGGCTTCGAATTATACTGTCTCGACGGAGGGGGAAAGGGGGGGGGGGCGTGATAAGTTTCCTATTAAAGATCCAGACTGATACTAAACAATCTTATCAACTGACCAATCAGACAACCTATCCCAAAACAAAAATCATGTATCATGTAGTAGTAGTACATGTAGTAGTATTAGTAGTGTCTTTTTCTAACTTTAAATTTATAATCATGTGCTCACTTTAAATCATAAAAATTTAAAGTTAGAAAAAAGATAGTAGTAGTAGTAGTAGTAGTAGTAGAAGTAGTAGTAGCAGTAGTATTAGTAGCAGTAGTAGTAGTAGTAGTAGTAGTAGTAGTAGTAGCAGTAGTAGTAGTTGTAGTAGTAGAATCAGCAGCAGAAGTAATATGTTTTCAAGAATTTCCCTACGTATACCAAGTTTCTTCTCGTTTCCCCTGAGAGACATACCTATATAGATTTATACCACAATGGCGGCACACTTGTCTGTTTACGTCACCCTACTCGTACATAACAATAAGAGTTTGTATTATCGAGATTTTAATGAATTCCGAGTGACATCCCCAAGTCCAATATTCTGACCAGCTCAATGCTCTGTTATAGACTTGTTTTTCACGAGTTCCCCACAGAAATGAACTGTAAAGGACCTAAGATTGGCGAAATCGCCGTGTTTGTTGCACCCGACCCTGGACACTGATCACCTGCCAATTCAATGACGTGGTTTAGTCAACGCCTTTGTTTTGTTTTTAACAGGGAAAATATGGGAGGGGGGGGGGGGTGGTGTTCATTTGATCATAACCTAACATTTTACTTGAGCTTCATGGAGATTGTGTGTACATTTAGATTAACGTCTAGTATTCTGTGTTTAATTGATTAGTACAAATTGTATCAAGTTAACCCATTCAAGCGTGGATCCAGAGGGATGGACTGGGAATCTGGACCATCCTGATATTCGGTGAAAAGTTCTTTTATATTTCGATGTGAAATAAGTAATTCTACACACAAAAACATGGTTGGACCCCCTCTCGGAAAATTCATTGGGATGGACCGTTGGGGTTCAAAGCTGGGATATTAAAAGTACGAGACGAACTCTCTTTCCACTCTACCACATTGCATAGAAACGACAACAAATTATCCTACCCAGATATATACCCGGTATTCTCAAATTCGGGTTCAGTATCATCGAAAACATTTTTAAAAATGACAATGTTCTTGTGTAAAGTACTTTATCATCAATATTTCTGTCTGAAACCGTATCCATCAAAGCCGATATCCCCTGTTATGGTAGAATTTAGATTCGTCGTGTGTATGTGACTATACAGGTATATCATTGTGGTAATGAGAACAGCCTACGTCATTCACGTGCCCTTAAAAATAAGGTGCACGGGAGGGGTGAGCTGCACCTGCTAGGTTAGCCACATCTGCCATGAATTCTCCTCCAAATACACAGACAGCACGGAAATATATTTAAACTCTGCACGTATATGATTAATGTAAACACTCCATAGAAAGTGTCACAGCTACGTAGAATTATTATAGGGGTGTGAGAAGCACATATATCACGAAATTACATTATGAAATTTAGTAATGATATGCACCTTGTGGTAGCTGTTCAGCTTGTCCGCATGGTACCCATTTTCCAGTCTGGAATTTCCAGTGGTTGGGATCCGCCAGGATCATGTCCACGAACACGTTGTATTGCTTGAGTGGGTCCAGACCTGCCAGACTGAATTGTAGTGTTGGAAACATACGTCTGTAGAAAACAAAGAAAATATAGTAGTAGTAGTAGTAGTAGTAGTAGTAGTAGTGAGGGTTGTCAATAAGTATTTGAGATTGAAGTTGTATGCATTCAGGGTATATATACATTCAGTGTACACCATCGAAGTTTTTCTCCTGTATTGATAGGTCCGTTGCAAAGGTATAAATTTCTATGGAATACATCAGAGAGAAGCCGTCACCATATCCATGAAATAATCATGGAGTGACGTAAAACAATAACAATCAATTATATGGGTGAGAGATTCAATATGGCGATTTGTCTGCCCTTGATAGGAGCTCTTCCGCTTTCTGCATATCACGATTGATGTATTAAAACGTGACTGCCGCTTGACTGACTATATCCCGACATATATCATATATAATCTACGATATATGATATAATCTATGATATATAATATAATTTATGATATATAATATAATCGAGATGATTCTTTTATTTGATTGACTCGACGTGTTTTAGCCCATGTACTGACATAAGCTGTAAAAATAATTCTAACACAAACGGGTAGTTAATATAAATTCCGACCGGTCGATCAAACAGATCTAAGACATGATCCTATGAAAACATTTAACGCGCAAAGCACAATATTTCTAAATACATGCACAAAATTGCGCTGCTCTGGCTTTTTCTTTCTTTCTTTCTTTCTTTCTTCTGTCTTTCTTTCTTTTTTGTTTTTTTTTTCTTTCTTTTTTTTTCTTCTTCTTTTTATTAAATCGAAAGGTCCTTCATTATTTCGAATACCTCAAACTCCATATGAATGGTTTTCGCCAAAGAAAATCGATAATATCAAGCGTTACTCTTATTTATAAAGGGCACTTCCTTTTCGAAAAAAAAAAATCAGTCTCAAATTGCTTAGCAACGTACTAGCAATTTAAAAATTTTCACCTGCCGTTTTAAACAGTGTCCTGAAAAGTATTTCTTATAAGAAATTTTCAAATTACTAACAGCCAACTACTTTAAACTTCGAGTTAAGACTGTCTCATTGACGCATTTTTAAAAGGTTATCAATATTTACAAGTCCCAGGTTTTTAAAAATATACGGTTTCATCTTATTCCCTAAATAGTATTTTCATTGAGTCCTTATAATGACATACTGGCCTCATCCCAAGTCCGTATTTGTATTATAACACTAGCGTTTAGGTACCCAAGACAGTATTTAGCGCGCACTATTATTATTATTATTAGTAGTAGTAGTAGTAGTAGTAGTAGTATCATCATTGTGGACCGACACTAGCCGGCGCATCCTTTGATATATTGGGAAAGTCTCATGCGTTACTGCCGGACAGTTAAGCCACAGCCCCAAGATTTTACACCAATGATAAAATTAGGATTATATATTCACTGCGGAGCGAGCACGTGTCCAGTCGTTGACCCAGTTTGATAGATATATGTCAGCGTAGTGTTTTCGGGATTTTTACAGTCAAGACAATCTAATAAGTGTGTTATATCTATCCTTCAATAGGTTTTCCTTTTAGTTGGCATTTTAAATGAAAGCGATGTAACACCAGAACATTGGGTCGTTGCAGGCAAACGATTCTATCCTCATAGGTGTTATTTCGATTTGCGAAAATCCAGGAGTAACAGTGTAAATAGCAAATCCAACTTCCCCCCGCCCCCGCGTGATCACTTATCAGTGTAATCATTGGTACTTACTTAGTGGTCGAATAAATCGCAATGCAATTAATTGCATGCTTACTTCTTTGTCAAAGATCGCGATATGTCTGCCACCTAGACGATCTAGACTTCCGCTTCGACTACATGTACGTCGCTCTACCAGATGCGACAGCCGAACTAGGAGCGTCAAATGGGTGGATTTTTCAGTCTGACATAAACAAAGGATTACTTCGAGCTGATACAAAAACTTTCATTGGCTCGTCTTAATGAACAAAAAACTCCCCACCATCGAAATGAGTGGATTAAGGCGCAGCACTGAAACAGTTTGTTTGTTTGTTTGGTTTTTTTTTTAAGTTTTAGGTTTTTGCTTTTTGTTTTTGTTGCTTTGTTTGTTATTTTTTTTATCTATTCATTTTATATTTTTATTTGTTTGGTTTTTTTACGGTTTTTTAAAAATCTTTTTTCACAACGTGTTTCAACGCACATTTACTCTATCAAATAACCCTTGCGGTGGCTCGATAAAAACGGATCATGGTTTACTACGTCAAAGCAACTATACAGTGTCTGTTGGAACTGCTTCCACGCAGATTCAACCCCCCCCCCCTTTCCCCAACACACACACACACACACACACACACACACACACACACACACACACACACACACACACACACACTTTTAAAACCAACTGTGCGGTGGTTTGGAGTCTTTGGGAGGATTTCTATTTCCTATTTATTTTTTTGTTTTGTTTTTGCTTTGTTTGTTTGTTTGTTTTGTTTTGGTTTGGGGGTTTTGGGGGGGGGGGGTTGGGGGGATGGGTTTGTTTTAGATGGGGGTGTATTTGTTGCTATTGTATTTGTTATTTGTTTTGTTTTTTATGGTTATTGTGTGTGACTTTAACTTTTTTCTGGAATATTTTACATAAAATTCTCCCCCCTCTCTCTCTCTCTCTCTCTCTCTCTCTCTCGTCGTAAAGATCAGGTAAAGTCGTGACTAATCTAGGCATTTGCTTTACTGCGCATGCTGATATTTGTTGTTGATTGAACGTAAAATGGTTTTGCAATAATACCTTCATATCAGAATTTTGACATTCTAATGCGATTTATTTACGAAATTTGATAGTGGAATATGATGGCTTATCAAATGAATAAATGATACCCAGGTATACAACTATAACATTAATAAAAAGATTAATCTAAATATATTACAAGGCTTTTGTCAATTCTTAATTTAATTGGGGGGGGGGGTTAAATACAAATATTAAAACTTGACATCTATGTTTTAATTTTTGTATTTACCATCCCCAATTTAATTCAAAAATTAAAACTAGACACTGGTCTGTCCATTCATCTCTTCGTTATGCATATTATACAGAGACAGACGTGGCGTTGTAAACCAGAAACAAAAATTGTGTCGCGTTTAGTTTACGTCAATAAACAAAATGAATAAATAAATAAATAAATAAAAAAATATATATATAAATGAATACATAAATAAACAAAATAAATAATAAATAATTGAGTAAATGAATGATTGAACGATAAATAAATAAATAGATAAATAAATAAATAAATACAATAAATTTTTAAAATTATTAAAAATCATAGATTTAAACTATACAACAGTACTACACATTTTCAATTTCACTCAGGAAATCCCACTTCATCCGGGACATCTCAGGCTAGGTTCCCAGTGCAATTACCCAGAAATCATACATACATTTTATCACTCAAATATACCTTTCCGTACAATATGGACACACTATTATATTACATATAACAATATTGAAGCAGTTCATTATTGTACATTATATTACCATTCTACATATAGCGACATCGCAACACTTCATTATTTGTATATTTTATTAATATTTTACATATAGCGACATTGAAGCAGTTCTGTATTGTATGTTATTTTATCATTTTACATTAAGAGTCATCGCAGCAGTTTAGTATGTTATATTATATTATTATTTTAAATACAGCGACATCGCAGTGGTTCAGTATTGTGTATTACTTTATTATCTTACATATGGCGACATTGAAGCAGTTTATTATTGTATATTACATTATTATTTTAAATACAGCGACATCGCAGTGGTTCAGTATTGTGTATTACTTTATTACCTTACATATAGCGACCTTGAAGCAGTTTAGTATTGTATATTACATTATTATTTTAAATACAGCGACATCGCAGTGGTTCAGTATTGTGTATTACTTTATTACCTTACATATAGCGACCTTGAAGCAGTTTATTACTGTATATTACATTATTATTTTAAATACAGCGACATCGCAGTGGTTCAGTATTGTGTATTACTTTATTATCTTACATATGGCGACATTGAAGCAGTTTATTATTGTATATTACATTATTATTTTAAATACAGCGACATCGCAGTGGTTCAGTATTGTGTATTACTTTATTATCTTACATACAGCGACATTGAAGCAGTTTATTATTGTATATTACATTATTTTTTTAAATACAGCGACATCGCAGTGGTTCAGTATTGTGTATTACTTTATTATCTTACATATGGCGACATTGAAGCAGTTTATTATTGTATATTACATTATTATTTTAAATACAGCGACATCGCAGTGGTTCAGTATTGTGTATTACTTTATTATCTTACATACAGCGACATTGAAGCAGTTTATTATTGTATATTACATTATTATTTTAAATACAGCGACATCGCAGTGGTTCAGTATTGTGTATTACTATATTATCTTACATACAGCGACATTGAAGCAGTTTATTATTGTATATTACATTATTATTTTAAATACAGCGACATCGCAGTGGTTCAGTATTGTGTATTACTTTATTATCTTACATATAGCGACATTGAAGCAGTTTATTATTGTATATTACATTATTATTTTAAATACAGCGACATCGCAGTGGTTCAGTATTGTGTATTACTTTATTATCTTACATATAGCGACCTTGAAGCAGTTTATTATTGTATATTACATTAGTATTTTAAATACAGCGTCATCGCAGTGGTTCAGTATTATTTATTATCTTACATAAAGCGACATTGAAGCAGTTTATTATTGTATATTACATTATTATTTTAAATACAGCGACATCGCAGTGGTTCAGTATTGTGTATTACTTTATTATCTTACATACAGCGACATTGAAGCAGTTTATTATTGTATATTACATTAGTATTTTAAATACAGCGACATCGCAGTGGTTCAGTATTGTGTATTACTTTATTATCTTACATACAGCGACATTGAAGCAGTTTATCATACAGCGACATTGAAGCAGTTTATTATTGTATATTACATTATTATTTTAAATACAGCGACATCGCAGTGGTTCAGTATTGTGTATTACTTTATTATCTTACATACAGCGACATTGAAGCAGTTTATTATTATTATATATTACATTATTATTTTAAATACAGCGACATCGCAGTGGTTCAGTATTGTGTATTACTTTATTATCTTACATATAGCGACATTGAAGCAGTTTATTATTGTATATTACATTATTATTTTAAATACAGCGACATCGCAGTGGTTCAGTATTGTGTATTACTTTATTATCTTACATATGGCGACATTGAAGCAGTTTATTATTGTATATTATCAAAATCCTGATTATAGGTATAATATCATGCCGTACGATACCATGCTTACATGTATGTCCACTACAATGTAGAAAGACAAAACACCGGGGAAATATAACACTACACAAGATAAATAAAGCCCAGATTAAAACTCCTCGTAATGGAGTTTTCCTAAAAATATTCTCATAGTTGTATATAACAAAAAGACCACAATAAGAATAACAAAGGATGGATTAAATTTACATACAAACTCAAATGAAAGCACTTTCAAACAAAAGATTAAAGGAAGCGCTACCAATTTGTGAATAATAAAACGTATGATTGTATGAATAACAATGAAAATATTTAGTGTTGTATCAATATCATTGTTATAATGTAATGATGTTTGCTTTTATCTCAATCTACAGTAAATGTGTACACTAAGCCTCTTAATATGATAATAATATATCACGTTTTGAAATTTGTTGTTCGATATAAATCAAAATGGAAATTTTGAATTGAAATTGTATCTTGAAATGCTAATCCCATCCCACTAAAAGGAAAAGAAAAGAACAAAGAAAAAATCCGAAACAAAAAGAGAAAACAGCAGCAGCAGCAATAATAATAATAATGATAATAATAATAATAATAAATAATAATAATAATATTAGTAATAATAAAAATAATAATAATAATAATAACAATAATAATAATTATAATGAATAAATGAATAATAGTAATAATGAAATCAATAATCATAATAATAATAGGAGAAGAAGAAATAAATAAATAAATAAATAAATAAATAAATAGATAAATAGATAAATAAATAAAAAAGACCAGCAAAAATGAATCAAAGAAACAGACACTCAAAACAAAACTAAGAACTTTAGGAAATGCTTGATATTTGATATAATGATAATTCATACTGATATTTACGCAACGCGCAGTCGGCATTTGTATCGTAATTCATATTGTAATTTATAGTATAATTTATAGTGTAATATAAATTTTGTAGTCATAGATAACTTAAAGCTGATTTCTAGAAATATTTTTAAAAATAAATTCACCTTGCAATCTCATTTATGCAAATTAAACGCTCTTTGCTAAATACTGCTGAAAACAGCTAAACTTTCTTCACTATTTTGAACATGAACTGAAAGTATGAACATAGGTAATAAACACACACATGCACACGACTATATAAGCACATGTAAATGACATGTGTATTGAAGCATGTAAATTTCGCAATTATTCGTTCATTTAATTTATTTATTCTTTTATCGATTAATCTATCAATCCAAATAACAATTTACTTTGAGTAAGGCATTATTAATTATAAGTATTATTATTATTAGTATCATTATTGTTATCATTATTTTTTGTATTCTATTATCATCAAAGAATCTCTCAATAACGTATGTTTGCTACATGTATATTTTAAAAGATCTCTTTCCTCTGATGTCGTAATACGTAAAGTCAGGACATATTTACACAAACAAACTTCTCTTTTGTTCAATGACTCCATGGTCGATGTGATGCTAAAACATTGTAATGTAACGAAAATGCTGTTTATATGATACACCCCACCTCTTTTTTAATTTTCTTTCTATGCTGACACACGCTTAAGCAATCAGAATAGACATACATACTAGTATACTAAAAATAATATAAAATAAATAAATGAATGGATAAAAACGTAAAATGTGTGCAGTGCGAAATTATGATATATACATAATTTGGAATAAGTTATAAGCTATATATAAAATACTACTACTACCACTACTACTACTACTACTACTACTAATAATAATAATAATAATAAGCAGAAGAAGAAGAAGAAGAAGAAGAAGAACAACAACAACAACAACAACAACAACAAGAGAAAAATATGTTAACTGAAATACAACAATAATAAATAAACTGAGTACATTTTTATTTCCTTTATTAATTATATTCATTGGATTTAAAATCTATTGTTTTATGTAAGCATTCATGTTTTCTATAAAACATACTGGTAATTAAATTGAAAATAATGTCCCAGTTTTACATTTTCCTTATCAACTCATACAATTGTGAAAATAGGAACATAAAACATAAACGCAAAGACAACCTCGAAGCACCCCCTTTTCCCAATAAAGTAACTGTTTTATATATAAATTGAAAAAAAGTAGAACGTCAAATGAATGATCGAAAGAAAGGGGAAATGGAAGTGTCAATCGAATGTGTGTGATTAGGGGAGAGGAGGGTCAAGTGGTAGGTCGTGTGGCTGGCCAAGAGAAGGGTCAAGTGGTAGGTCATTTGGCTTACCGAGAGGAGGGTCAAGTGGTAGGTCGTGTGACTCACCGAGAGGAGGGTCAAGTGATAGGTCGAGTGACTGGCCGAGAGGAGGATCACGTGGTAGGTCGAGTGACTGACCGAAAGGAGAGTCAAGTGATAGGTCGTGTGGCCGACTGGGATGAAGGTCAAGTGGTGTGTCGAGTGACTGACTGAGAGCAGGGTCAAATGATAGGTCGTGTGGCTCACCGAGAGGAGGGTCAAGTGGTAGGTCGAGTGACTGGCCGAGAGGAGGGTCAAGTGGTAGGTCGTGTGGATGACCGAGAGGAGGTCAAGTGGTAGGTCGTGTGGCTGACCGAGAGGAGGGTCAAGTGGTAGGTCGAGTGACTGGCCAAGAGGAGGGTCGTGGTAGGTCAAGTGGCTCACCGAGAGGGGAGTCAAGTGGTAGGTCGTGTGGATGACCGAGAGGAGGGTCAAGTGGTAGGTCGAGTGGATGACCGAGAGGAGGGTAAAGTGGTAAATCGTGTGGATGACCGAGAGGAGGGTCAAGTGGTAGGTCGAGTGGATTACCGAGAGGAGTGTCAAGTGATAGGTCGTGTGGATGACCGAGAGGAGGGGCAAGTGGTAGGTCGAGTGACTGGCCGAGATAATATAATAATGATTATAATAATAATTATAGTAATAGAAATAATAATAATAATAATAATAATAATAATAATAATAATAATAATAATAATAATAATAATAATAAAATAATAATAATAATAATAATTATTATTATTATTATTATTATTATTATTATTATTATTATTATTATTATTATCATCATAAACTAATAGGGGCAGGCTTGGTGTAGTGGTTAAGCGCTTGGCTTGCGGCGCCGACGATCCGGGTTCGATTCCCGGGTTGCGCCACTATGTTTAAGGTTGGTAACCTCCTGCTTCCATGTCGCGATACAACTGAAAAATTGTTGAAAGCGACGTAAAACACCAACCAACCAACCAACCAACATAAACTAATATGATATGATTAGTACGATATAAATAAACATTTTAGGTGCTTTGACTTGGCAATCCAGGGGTCGGGGCCATAATCTGAGAAAAAAACTTTAGTCATTTTCCACCATTTAAATCTGTTCCATTGTCAAACGTTAAATAAGATAGTTATGCAGGATGGTTTAATTTTATTCGATGAATGATAAAAATAAATAAAACAGAAATCCCGGTTATTAATTTATCGGTTGATAGAAGGATATGAAAATATGACATTAAGTATTTCCTCTGCTCGTGGCCTCTGGTTCGACTCCTGAACTGAACCATCATAAAGAATTGTTGAAAGCGACGGGAACCTCGATCTTCACAGTAGAGAGAGAGAGAGAGAGAGAGAGAGAGAGAGAGAGAGAGAGAGAGAGAGAGAGAGAGAGAGAGATTAATTTGGGTGTACTAACCTCCCTTGCTTGGTGATGATCATTTCGGTGGTGTGCTGATGGAAACGTGACCACAGATCAGAGTTACACAAATGTATGCAAGCTTTACTTTGCTGGAACCTTGACGTGCCATTATCTAGTGGTGAGATGCAGTTCGGGGTGCTGGCGCTGCTTCCCTGTATAGACGGGGGCGAGCCATGCGGCGCTGGAGGAGGATGGGGCGCATAGTTGGCGCTGTAGTATATCATGGGGGATTCCATCTGCGGCACATAACCGTTGTATTTATAAGAGTCCGAACTCTCGTAACTTTCCGGATAATTTGACTCCGAGTTGCTTTCCTGATTAACGACGGGCTGTAGGCATGCATAACTCGCCACCACTCCTGGAGATGGATAGCCCGGTAGTGAGGATTCGGAACCGTCAAAGCTCTTCTCTGGCGAAGAGTTATCTTGGGGATAGTGCTGAGAATGATCGGGAGTCACGTACTCGTTGCAGTAATACGACTTCAAGTTGGTCAGCGAGTACTGCGAGTCACTCTCGATGTATCTTTCTGTGTTGTATGGCGCACCAAGGCGCTGATCAACAGCAAATGACGAATAGTCCGCGCTAGCCATGGCTCTTGATATTGTTCACGCTCTTCACAACTTTTTTTCTCCACAAATTTTAAATGTATCCTCGGTTGCACTATACTGTTATTTTCACCTCTGTCGCAGCTCAATAAGGGTGCAAATTTCTCTGTCACAAGTTTATTCAGAGATGTGCCGCTATAGGTATATATGATAATAGCCTATTGTATGCGCGTTATTGCTGTTCACAAGGATAGTGTGAGAGAAATACTCACAGCTCGGAACCGCTACCTAAAATATCCTCGCAAAATCAACACGACGGGAAGCGAAATGTCAGATTTTTTTAAGATGTTCAATAAAATCTTTCTCTTACCTACATCAACGATTTGTAGTCAGTCACTTGTCAAAGATAAATTATTTATTGTTGATCACCTGTATAAAGCTTCATTTTAGCTAATTATATGTGGTTACCTGCGCACATTTTCTATTGTTATTCCATAACGACCCGTGATTGGTTGAACTACATGTCACTCAATTACACGCGCTCATGTCAAGCCTCGTTTTCAGTAATGTTGACGAGACATTTTCCAATGTAAATATCATTACTTTTATTATTATTCTTAACATTATTGTTGTTTTGTTGTTACAGCTTTATCATAATAATATCATTAGATTATTGGGATTTAATAGTCACAAGGATGGGTTTTCTTTAAGTAAACAATGACATTTTATTGTCAAAATAATATGTTTTAATGCAAATTATACCTTTATTTTTCAGTTTACTACTAGTAGGTAAACATATAGTGTATTTTGACCATAAAGATCGAATCAGATCTATTTAAGAAGCTAGACACTTTCATATTGTGACACAGCACTACAGTGAAAAATATATAATATTGGCTGGCTGATTCAGGATTTAGTCGCTATCAACATTTGTTTGTTTGGTTTTTTATTCATTTTTTTTATTTCGATGTCGACATGAAATCAGGAGATTACTAGCCTCTGTATTATTGTGGAGGACCCCCCCCCCCTCCTCCCCTCCACACTCCACACTCCCCCTGATCATCTGCATTACAAGTTAAACACTGGTTGTCTTTTGACAACTCTTGTTATAGTATCATAACCATACATATCTTTGAGCATGTATTTTTTGTTATTATATCCATAATTTATATTTTCCCTGCAATATATTTATGTAGATATATGGCATTTCATATTGTCATTGTCATTGACCAAATGCGTACAGTCTGTCCAAGAATATATAGGAATAGATATACTAGTGTTCATAAGGTAACTGATTGATTGATCGATGATTGATTGATTGATTGATTGAACCAGACTGATTGCTCGCACATGGTGACGTCACTTTAATGGCGTAGTGCTCAACGGGCCATCAAGCTGTCTGACCCAAAGTCGGCAACGGACGGGATGACAAGAAGAATCCCTAACACAACAAGCCTGCACCGGTTTTGAGAATTTTTAGACTTTCTTTTTTAGATTAATGGGTAAGAATAAAGAGCTAATATCAAGCGCCTCTCCATGATATATAATACTGCATCAAACGGTCCTAGTTAATTCGCCAGTCCTAGACGGGCTCTTTAGTGTTTGGCAAGGTGCGTCTGTCTGTCTATCTATCTGTTTTTCTGTCTGTCTGTGAATCTGTAAGTCTGTGAATCAGTCTGTCTCTCTGTGAATCCGTCTGTCTGCAATTTTGTCCGTATCTGCCTGTGCATCTGTCTGTCTGTGAGTCTGTATGTCTGGCTGACGTTGTAAACATAATACAGACCATACCACATAGGATAATGTATTGTCAGGCTTGGTACACATAACTCCTTATAAGAAAAGAATTATGGCCATTGTTTTTGGAAACAGAGAACAATAAGTAAAGTCACATGTTAAACATAGCCGACAAAGCTTATAAATGTGACACATACCAAATCAATTTCGGCCGCGAAGAACGTTAACCTAGTACACGTCCTCAGGTACTCAAGATCATGCATTTTTATAGGTCAAAGATCATGCATTTTTATAGGTCAGAGATCAAGTTTGCTAGCGCTAATCATTGTTGATTAATCTTATAAACACAACGTAGACTCTGACTGATTTGTGTTAGAACTGTCAAACCTGGTACACATGCTACTGATGTTATGAGAACTATGACTATTATTTTTCAACGTCAGGGGTTATGATCAAGACCATACGCCAAACATTTAGATATTTTTAGATAGACATTTTTATGTTGATAGAGTCTTGTAAAAAAGAACAACTTTGGTTATGACCGTCAAACTTGGTACACATACTCTTTATGAAAAAAAGACGATGCTTACTGTCTCAAGTCAGAGTTCAAAAGGTCAAGGTAATGCGCTGAATATTGTAGATTAACTGCAACTCTTAAACAAGATACAGACGGAACCATTTTGGCTAAGTTCATCAAATTTGGTACAATTACTTCTAAATTCAAAAGAATGTCGCCCATTGTTTTTAAAAATTGGGGATTAAAAGTCAAGGTCACATGCTAAACATTGTTTGATAAACTGCATCTTGTACAAATGTAACCGTCATACAGACAGAATTAGTTTTGGTTCACAATATTTGATTTGAACGCAGTGTGTATGCTTACCATGAGGTCTGACAGATGAAGTTGACGCCTTTTCATAAATGTTATTGTCCTATAGTATCATTTTTGTTGGAAACTGTTGAAATGAAGCGAAGGGCGTATTTAGCAACGTGGGCGTTTCTCAGAGCAGATTCACCGAAGTTTAGCATGGAACTGGAAAACACTTGAATCAAACTCTTGGAAGGTCTTCACCATAAACAGGTCTACATGTTTAAGGATGATACTTTTCATGCAATGTTACTGTCTGGTAACATTGGACAGTATGCTCGTTTTAACATTGATTTCCAGTTCGTAAATCTTTGTGATTCTCGTGAATTTCTACAGATGGGACAGAATTGATTCGAAATTTACCTCGATGGACACCATACTGGAGCACATGCACAGTATTATATTATAATTATTAAGACAATATGATTGTCGATTAAGTTTAGTTGAGTGATTAGCATATGTGATCGAAAGAGAACAAAATAAAACATCACGAGTTTATTCTGTCGCTGCAGTTTTAGATAAAACACCATTAGTTTATCCTACCGTTGCATTTTATATAAAACATGATGAGTTAATCCTACCGTTGCAGTTTTATAGAAAACATCATGAGTGAGTTTATCCCACCGCTGCAGTTTTATATAAAATATTATGAGTTTATCCGACCGTTGCAGCTTATTCTATCGCTGCAGCTTTATATATAAATGATCAAGAATTTATTCTCCTGCTGCAGTTTCATATAAAGCATCATGAGGTTACCCTACTGTTGCATTTTATATAAAACATCATGAGGTTATCCTACCGTTGCAGTTTTTTATAAAAAATCATGAGTTTATTCTATCGCTGCAGTTTTATATAAAACATTATGCATTTATTCTATCGCTGCTGTTTTACATAAACATCATGAGTTTATTCCACCGTTGGAGTTTTATAGAAAACATCATGAGTTTATCCTACCGTTGGAGTTTTATATAAAACATCTTAAGTTTATCCCACCGCTGCAGTTTTATATAAAACATTATGAGTTTATCTTACCGTTACAGTTTTTTGTAAAACATCGTGAGTTTATCCCACCGTTGCAGCTTTATATAAAATATTATGAGTTTATCCGACCGTTGCAGCTTATTCTATCGCTGCAGTTTTATATATAAATTATCAAGAATTTATTCTCCTGCTGCAGTTTTATATAAAGCATCATAAATTTATTCTATCGCTGCAGTTTATATAAAACATCATGAGTTTATCCTACCGCTGCAGTTTTATATAAAACATTATGAGTTTATTCTATCGCTGCAGTTTATATAAAACTTCATGAATTTATTCTATCGCTGCAATTTTATATAAAACCTCATGAGTTTATTCTACTGCTCTAGTTCTATGTAAAGCATCATGAGTTTATTCATCCGCTGCAGTTTTATATAAAACATCATGTGTTTATCCTACCGTTGCAGCTTTATATAAAACATCATAAATTTATTCTATCTCCGCAGTTTTATATAAAACATCATGACTTTATTCTACCCCTGCAGTTTTATATAAAGCATCATGAGTGTATTCTACCGCTGGAGTTTTATATAATCCTGATATTGGTTAAATTCTCTGAATCCTTGGATTTTGAGAATTATAGGAGCGTTTCCTCTATATACAGTTTCCCCTTATAATGGTATTTATACATGCGATAAAAAGGATGGGTTTTATATTTTCTAGAAGCTTTAAGAGGGACAGGCTTATTGTAGTGGTTAATCGCTTTGTTTTTGGCAAAAGCGACCCGAGTTCGATTTCTGGAAGGCGCCTTTATGTCTAAGAGGCTTGCTTCTTGTTTTCATGTGCGATATAACCACAGAGGCTCAAAGCTATGAATATACCCCTACGAATCCTTACTTAAACTGTTTTCCATAACCTTGTAAGCACAGTTATCACGTGACTGTGTATTATTCGTATGAACTGTTTTCCATAACCTTGTAAGCACAGTTATCACGTGACTGTGTATTATTCGTATGAACTGTTTCAAAATAAAGGAAAAACTATATCTGAATCACAAGATGGCAGACAAGGGGAGGTAACACCAACATATTCTAGCCTATATATGGAAACCTGTCGATGCATTATTTCTAAGAACTTCGTCAGTAATGTACATGTAAGGAAGAAAAAGTATTACAGAAAATAGTTAAGATTATGGTACATCCAAAGTTCTGCAGAATAAATATAATAACATTTCTATTCATTTCACAACACAGCTGCAAATAGATCGATAATTATTTGAAAGCCCAGGCAATGCCTTTTCTCAAGATAAACTCCTAGAGTTACCCTTCTTGATTTCTGTATTTCCTCGTTGAAAGCGAAATATCAAAAGCTTAAATACAGAAACAATGTAGAATAAATGATGGTTATCTCTTGATATTAATTACCGTTAGTATTTTAATTAAGTCTGGAATATTTGGACAAAATTCACATCAAGACATATTTTGAGTTAAATGTATATCCATATATTTTGTCGTACGAATACATGTGTATGTTTTATATACTAATGCAAGGAATCCAACCGAGATACCGAGGTACCGGCCACATGTACCGTACTCTGTGATGTGCCTTGGTCTGGATAAACGTTATGTACATGTGCAAGAATACATCGGAGGAATTTATATAGAACATTTCTGAATAAAAACAATTATTTTGACTGGACTTAAATCAATCGTTCAATCAATCAATCAATCAATCAATCAATCAATCAATCAATCAATCAATCAGTTAATTAATTAATCTAATCAATCAATCAGTCAATCGATCAATCTTTTCTCTTTACAACTTTAGATGTTGGCTCATTTAGAATCTGCAAATGATTTGTTTAGGATCAATACTTCAAATCTAGAGAGATGCAAACAAATTGTCGAAATGCGTGTATGTTGAAATGATATAACACTGTTCTCAAATATGCAATACACAACCTGTCTCTGATAGCGAGATCTCTAATTGAACACTATGCTAGTATCCATCTGATTGTTGATCAGAAAATAAATATATGTACTGTAGATTGTCATGGAATGTATTATTGCCAATATTTATTTTTTCACTAGTGTGCTACGATTACAATTATAACGACATCAATAACAAACCATGCATTCTCACAATATAGAATGAATTACATTGACGGATTTAGAGGTCCGGAAATTTTACCCTAAAATGTAATTGTCGACCACTTCTAAGGCTGCAATCCCCCTTCCCTTTCCAGACCCAATAGTGAAAAACATTAGTCATGGGAACCTGCACCCCCGCCCACTTTTAAAAAAAAAATTCTGGATCTGCCTATGAATTACAATTGAGAACTACTTCGTTCTTTTCCTACGCATACACAAATAAAGAATGGAAGGTTTCGGAATGCTTGTGAAATATGCTCTTCTTTGTTAAATGGTTTTTACAGGAAGTCTTAGAACAAGAGTAATGAGTTATAATACAGATACAGACACACAAACTTTCGTCTTTATGAGTTGTAATCTAGTTATACTAGAGTAAAATCGGATTTTGTTTTGTGATTCTTTTATCCCTTCTCTTGACACACACTGATAAGTGGCATGGAAAGCAAATAAATAAGTAAAGATTAGGGTGGGGGCTGCATATCAGAAAAAGGGAAATCACTTTACTATTACATTTACTATTGGAATCCACTTTAGAACGTTTAAATACCACCATTTGAGAAATAATCTTTCATAATTTCATTTCACTAACTAAGTGGGATATAACAATGTATTGTCTATGGCTCTCAGTATGCCAGTCTGTTTGCTGTTATTCGGGTATTATTATCCAAACCTGATTGAGGAAGGTTTCTCGGTTTAATATCATCATAGGAAAAGATCCCCTCCCCTCTTCCGATTTCGACGCCCATGTTCATACTAACTACATTCATGTGTACGAAATCCGCCAAACGCATGACTTTCTTTGAGATATTGAGTTTTACGTCGCTTCTAACAGTTTGCAGAAATATATCACTGCGACCTAGTTTAAGAAGGAAGAGGTCATCAAATTATTTCACATACAAGCACAAACCTTTGTCTGAACCAGGATCAACACACCAAGCTCTTAAGCGAGAAATCTAGGCTGCCACACATCAGTAAAATGGGTCATGCTATAAACAATAACTATAAAAATACATATACTTGTTTTATTTACTTCCAATGCAATTAACAAGCTTCATTCAGTATTACAACTGAGAACTACTTCGTTCTTTTCCCACGCATACGCAAATAAAGAATGGAAGGTTTCGGGGTGCTTGTGAAATATGCTCTTCTTTGTTAAATGGTTTTTACAGGAAGTCTTAGAACAAGAGTAATGAGTTATAATACAGATACACAAACTTTCGTCTTTATGAGTTGCAATCTAGTTATACTAGAATAAAATCGGATTTTGTTTTGTGATTCTTTTATCCCTTCTCTTGACACACAGTGATAAGTGGCATGGAAAGCAAATAAAAAAGTAAAGATTGGGAGGGGGGCTGCATATCAGAAAAAAGGGAAATCACTTTACTATTACATTTACTATTGGAATCCACTTTAGAACGTTTAAATACCACCATTTGAGAAATAATCTTTCATAATTTCATTTCACTAACTAAAGTGGGATATAACAATGTATTGTCTATGGCTTCCACTATGCCAGTCTGTTTGCTGTTATTCGGGTATTATTATCCAAACCTGACTGAGGAAGGTTTCTCGGTTTAATATCATCATAGGAAAAGATCCCCTCCCCTCTTCCAATTTCGACGCCCATGTTCATACTAACTACATTCATGTGTACGAAATCCACCAAACGCATTACTGTCTTTGAGATACTGAGTTTTACGTCGCTTCTAACAGTTTGCAGAAATATATCACTGCGACCTAGTTTCAGAAGGAAGAGGTTATCAAATTATTTCACATACAAGCACAAACCTTTGTGTGATGTCCGTATATTTGTATACCAGTTTTATTTCTTTTTTAGTTTTAAATCATACTTTCCTTTCGAAGTGTATACATGTATATTATCTTGGACTTGAGTCTTGTAATCTTCACGATGGCACGATGTACGTTTATTTTCTTTAATTGCATATTATTCTAAAGACATTTTGGTATTGATTCATGAATGCATAAGTCTTGTTCTGTTGTTTTAACGTCGCCTGCCTTCATGTCATGAGTAGCCTATATCTATTTTTAGGATTGTGGAACTCCCGCTGACGTCATATGTTGCAAATAGATACCGGTGTATCTTCTCTCTTTTTCTTGATTCGAACTCCTATTATTGTTTATATTTTGTATCAAGTAATACGTACGTCTTTATCACATTTAGAATTATTTTATATGATTGTTTTAAGTATGGTACATATGTATTTTATGTAATTTTGTTTTGATAGGCGATTAGTACATTGTAAGCTATTTTTATTGTAGCTTTTTACCACTCTTCAGTCTCTGATGTGGATTGTCAATAAACAGCTGATATCTTCATTGTCTTCAATCACTGATGTGGATTGGGTTAAACTAGCTGCTAGACAGTTATACTTTGTCTGAACCAGGATCAACATACCAAGCCCTCAAGCCAGAATTCTAGGCTGCCATATCAATAAAATGGGTCATGCTATAAACAATAACTATAAAAAATACATATACCTCCAATGCAATTAACAAGTTTCATTCTCATAGGCGGATCTAGAAACTGTTGAATATAGGGGGGGTTGGGGGTTGCAGTCTCCCATGAATAATGTTTTGCACTTTTCGTTCTGGAAAGAGGGGTTGCAGCCCTAACAATGGTCGAAAATGACCTTTATTTTTGGTAAATTTTTTCCGAGCAAAGGGGGGTTGCAACTTCCTCCCTTCATTCTAAATCCGCAAATGATTCTTCATCATCTATAGGTGTCCCATGTATAAATAACCAATATATTTTTTGCAAAAACTCAATTTAGGGAAAATTGTGGTTGCATTAAAAGTAAAATAGTAGAGTATGAAGGTTTACATAGAGATTTCAATGGTTACCCGAAAACAGATAAATATGACCTAATAAAGATTAGACTGAAACCTATGGGCAACGAACATTCCTTTACTCATACGAAGCTGAGTTCATTCAGTCTTTGCTTTCGCAAGGAAAAAAAAACAATTGGCTCGTGGCTTCAATTTTACTTACAGATATATACATGACTTGCTTTCAATTAATAATCCTTCATTCGCGGATTACCTTAGCATCATCTATCCAAGTGAACTGGAGGTCAAAGAAACCACAGAAAATAGTAATTCTACTTTGTATTTAGATATTATGTTGTCTTTCGACATTAATGGTCAATTGAACACCTCACTCCATGACAAACGTGACGATTTCACAAACTTTCCTTTCATAAGTAGCAACATTCCATCATCGCCCGCATGCGGCGTATTCATATCTCAGTTAATACGTTATTCCAGAGCATGTTCAAATTACAATGTCTTTGTTCTGAGGGCTTGGCGACTTTCAGTTAAGCTGCTCAACCAGGGTTATATATGTGCTAGACTAGCAACGTCGCTGAGGAAGTTCTACGGTCGTTACAAGACTCTTATTACTCCATATGATATCTCGTTATCCAGACTTTTAAATCATATTCTGGACTGAGACCGATTCCGATCACTTTACACAGATTTGACACCTTCTATACTAGAAGGTTACCTACTTCGACTTCTCCATATATAAATACATATGGAATTCACACGATTTGACTGTTTCTACGGGGTATATGTGACGGGTGTTGCTAGCAAGCAGGAGATGCTCACTCTCCCCGGGCACCTGATCTCACTCCATCACAGGGGTTCACATATGCTGTTATTTTCCATTTGTTTTTCATTTTCACTGATTTTGTATGTCCTATGGTTTCTTATTTTCCTATTTCCTATGGACTTGTGGTTTGGATTTATCCATCATCTTTACATTTCATGGATAAGAGAAGTGGAAAATGCTCTAGTGCACGAGATCCATAAAATGTTCTCACGATTTTGCCAGTTAGTTTTAGAAATTTATGGAGAAGAAGTATCCATCATACATACTAGACCATATTCTTTGAGGGACCGAGCTTTGACGTCGCTTCTAATCCTTTGCAGAAATATATCACTGCGACCTAGTTTCAGAAGGAAAAGGTCATCAAATTATTTCGCATACAAGAACAAACCTTTGTCTGAACCAGGATCAACACACAAACCCCTCAAGCCAGAAATCTAGACTGCCACATCAGTAAAATGGGTCATGTTATAAATAATGAATATAAAAATACATATACGTATTCAAGTACAACGAACGAAATTTCATTCTTCATAATCTATAGGTGTCCCCAGTATAGATAACCAAAACTTTGTTAGCAAAACTCATTCCAGGGAAAATTTGGTTGATCTCAACATGATATAGTAAATTATGACATTCAGTGTGTACGGAGATATTTCAATGGTTACCTAAAAACAGAAAAATATGACCTAATTAAGATTAGATTGAAACCTACAGGCAACGGACATCTTGCATGGATAAGATATAACTATAAAGAAATGAAAGTTTGGAAAATGCAGTAGCTCAAGAGATCCATAAAATGTTCTCACGATTTTGCTGGTTAGTTTCAGGAATTTAAGGCGGAGAAGTATCCATCATACACAACTCTGTCATTAAATGAGTTTTGTTTCTTTCTACAAGGTCATTTTGGCGAGTTTGAACTACATATACTGTTTTCATGTACATGTTTCATATGCAACTCTAATAACAAGACTGAACTTTTCTTAACTAGAGCTGTCCTATTGTGCCGAGTACAATTGCGGTTTACACAATGTATAGGGAAAATGTTGACATCCCCAAGATGGATCCTGAACTTTGGCTTATATTATTAGAATATACAAAGGCAGTTCATAGCTTCATTGTTTTAAATACAATGCATGTGCAAAGTTTGAATCATTCATATTAAACATTTTTGTTAGAGAGAGAGGAGTATTTTAAAATTATTAATTATACAGGGAGTTCGCTGTTAAAAGTTGAAGGGTTTGTCAAACTGCCGAAATAGAGAAAGTTGAAGTTAGAACAATGATTAAGTATCTATGTAAAAGGGGGATGATTTCCCAGGAAAGTCATGAGGACTTAATGAAAGCCCTTGGGAAGGAGTCTTCCTCTTATTGTACTTCATATATCTAAAATTGGGCTGTTGAATTTAGAAAGAGTTATGATCGGGAAATGGGGCTGTGCAATCAATATCAACCGATCTGAGGCGTGTCTAAGGTATGGGCCAGATGCGTCCTGAAATTGCTGAATGAAAGAAAAGGGAAACATATATGGCATTTCTTTCATTACATTTTTCATTTGTGTCTCTATGATGATGATTCTGAGTTTTATGGGTTGAATTCTCACTCAGGATAATACATGGGTTCACCATTTTAATCCTGAAATAAAGCAATAGATTCACCCTGTTCCACTCCTTCCTAAAACTTCCAGAGAATTTCCTCAGCTGGGACTCCCATAGCCTGTATCTGTTTGGACAACTAGGGAATAAACATGATTGATTCTCCTGAGGAAGGCTGCATGATAAATGGTGTGTATTACGAATTAAAAAGGCTGCCCCAGGAGATTGTGAGAAAGAGGGAGAGGGAAGCAAACCAAATGCGTTCTGCTCTTGAAGGATATTGCACCTAGTTTTATTTCTTTGTATCATGCGATACATCAAATTATACAAATGTATGAGTATATACCAAAAGTTGCACTTATGAGGCATATTATTTCAATGATATTCCAGCATCACCATAGGGAGAGTGACAGATATTATGCACGTTCATTTCTTAACTTAGTATCTATGATAAATGTATATTTTCCTAAATTATGTTAATGTTTCATATTTTGTATACTTAGTACTTGAACTAATTTGAATACACTTGCCTATGTATAATAGTATACTTTTATATACTTGTAAATGCCTATATTTTGTGGGAAAAAATCAGAAAAAAATGAAACTCATTTTCAATACTATTGAAATCACACAAAGTGCATAATATAATTTTTCTGTCTCCTCCTGTATATCTACCTTTTTCAATATTTTAGAATTATTTGATGATTTTCTCATATGTATATATTTCGTCTGGCAATGCAATATTTATCACCTGGTGGGACGGGTGCATTTGAAAATTTCATTAAGAGGAAGCAGAAAAAGAATGTTCCCATGTTCCTTGCATACTTCACTCAAAAAAATACTTGCTCCATATACACTATGATCGAAAAAAGTCATTGATCCATTATTGTCTTCTAAATGTAGTGAGTAATTCATAGATTGTAAATATATAATATGATTTATTCATTAAAGGATGCTTATGATACTATCAAGTAACAGGAATTTTCAAATTTACATGCTTTGTATTCAAAGTGTGACCCCTACCAGACAAACGGAAAATGAAACAGGTTAAGGACCACTCATTTTAGAGACAATCACTCAGGCAATCTCTGCGTAACAATCTCTGTTTTCAGTAATCAGTTTCATTTAAAATAAAATATTTTAATTTTTGATCTGAAATTTAAAAGAACAAATGTTTATGACATACCGTATATAGTTTACAAAACAAGTTAACAATTTTAATTTACTGTTATGGAGGTAATAGCAGCAACATTTGTGCAGCTATTAACTCCATAATGGTAACTTAAAAAGGTTGACTGATTTTGTAATTTATGTTCAGTATGTTATCAAGCTGTGCCCTTTTAAGCTTTAAATCAGAATTCTGAAAATTTAATTTTTAGACATGTTCATATCTGCTCATTCCTTGAAACTGATATAACTGTAAACAGAGACTATTACTCATTTGAGCAGTGGCCGATTTAGAAGCCCGACGCCCCTTTTCGCCACATACTCACAAATTAAAATCCAGATCTGGCACCCAAAATGGCTGAGTAGTTTGGGTAATATACACGTGCCCCTCCACTTTTCGGAAATCCTGGATCCGCCACTGTTGAGTGATTATCTTTCAAATGAGTGGATGTCCCCAACCTACTTTAGTAGCAAGGGATCCCTGATATGTACGAATTTTTTTGTGGATAACATACTTCATAATTGTATAACAATGTCATGCTCTTTAGTAGTGTGCTTTCAAATAGAAAGTGCAGTAAACAATATGCAAATTCAAAACAAGAATGGCCATGAATGTTATTGAACAGTTATTATCTAGTGAATTTATGATGGAAATAAGCAAATATGGTCATGATTAATTGAATCTTACCTCAATGTGAATTACTTGTGCATGATTGAATATTGTTTATGAATAATTATTATGTATGTTCTCAACGTTGCTATAACAGCGAATGAGAAAAAGAAAAACTTCATAAACTTGGTAATAACTTACAAGGTATGTCTGAGTTTCGAAATCGTTAAAATTCTCAAGTTCGTTCGTTCTCAGACCAAAAACCTACAAACAATAGAACTGACTGTGTAAGTCTAAAATCTGACCGAAGTCAAATATCTGACGAAGATAACATTTTGTTTCCTGAAACTTTTAATAGCCGCAATGTTCATAGTAGACGCCATTTTCCACAATCTGTGACCTCTGTCAATAGTTTTAAAATAATTGTATGTTGTTGTGTATATTACTTGGTCATCAATTATGTCAATAAAGCCTCGTGTCTCAGTCAGTGCTCGTGATCGAGAGGTTAAGAGTTCAAGTTCGGCCGACAGCACGCAGGTGCAGTCTGTCGGATCACTCAGTTTTAACTCAGGCCTATTGTCATTGGTAGGCATGGCACGAAAAGATACCTCACTGCTTCGAGTGGGACCTTTGCAAGGGTCAAAATGTGTATACATTGCATCAGGTGGATTTCATTCCCATATATCGTGGCGTGATGCCAAAGAGAACGTATTTTGATGATTTAAGTTAGCATGGCTGTTCTTGCTATGGTTGTTAAATTGTTATATCGTTTTCATATTTCCTAAATTATCCAAATTTTCTGTGCATTATTGTTAATAGAAAGTAGTCCTCCCATTCTGATTCGCTATGAATAATCTTTTCGTCCCATTCTGTGTCGTCATGAACTTTGTTGTTTTATCACATTTGCATCGGTCCCACCCCGGGAATTAATATTGCATGGTCTTAAACGGACAATGGTAGCTTAGTTAAATAATATTGAATATAAACATGATCAATAAGATACTCTTTCTGTAGATGTATTTTGTGCATTAGACATCATTTCCTGTTTATACAAATCACACTGCCTATTTTTCATCTCAGCAAATTTTCATTTATCACAGTAATTTAAAGTCCAAATGTAAGACAAATACAACGTATATAGTTCATTTTTTTAAATTCATAATCCACCTAGTTTTCTTGTCCATCACAGTTTGTAAGCAATTATGTAATGTACATTTATCTGTATTTTTAATTTGTTTTTCGTGACATTAAGAACCTGTTTACAAAATTTAACATATATTTTTTCAGTATCTGGTGCCTTATGTATCCCAATATTTCACTTCGATATCATAGAAACCTTTGCATTAAACAAAGAACATAGGGTTTCTGCACTGAAAGTATACATGTAGTTTCGCAACGTAATATTCAAAACAAAAAGGGTCTTCCTTCCTCCCCCCCCCCCCCTTTAAATAATTTTGAATAACAATAAATGTTGCGTTAATAAAAATATATCATTTATGGTAAATTCAACCGATGAACAATTATTTCTTACAAATATTTTTATTGTACTTCCCCTTGGTGAATTCTGCCCTACAGTTACTTCAGATCTCTTTCCCTTTCCACTTTTTAAAAGTACATCTTACAGTCGTTACGTACAATGAGAACGAGATCGGTGACAACACCACCCCTTAAACAAACCGTCATAATTTCTGAAATACTGAAAAAGATTCTTTTATTTTTAACACAAGACTTAACATTTTTCAATTAAAGGAACACAAACATTCTTTGTTGCACATTTTCGGCCTCATGACCTTTATCAAGCAATTTTTGAGATGACAATTACAGAGCTATGTAAAATCCATGTTTACGTTTCGAAAATAAGAAGTTTTTAAACTCACACCACCATTAACTCCTATCAGTGGGATCAAATGACTCTGTAATCAATGAAACAACAATTCAATTTCCCACTTTTTTGTCCATTCCCGGATAGCGCCACTATGTTTAAGAAGTTGGTTACACCTAGTTTCCATGTTGCAAAATAACTGACAAATTGTTGAAAGTGACGTAAAACACCAATCAACCATCCAATAATCCTAACCAATGCTTAAAATTCATCTCAATTTATCTTTGAAATTAGAAATTATAGTCTGCTCACTGTATTGTAGCATATTAAAAAAAGCTTTGTAAAATAATTTAGATTTTAATAAAGAAATTTTATAAATTAAAGTAATTCACTCTCAAACTTTAACAACTAGTAAGCTTAACCAGTAGTTAAAGATTCGAACAACTGACCCCAAGGTTTAAAATAGATGTAAATGATTTACCGAAACCACGAATGAGTGTAATATCCATGTTATTAGTCGTGTCACTTTGATCCCCAGTTTTGTAAACATGAATGATGGAGAATTGAGACCAGGATTGTGGAATTACCTGGATCTAAATATAGAATGAAAGAGTTTACATAGCTAGGTAAGGCAATAATGTATTAGCTAATTCAATGAAAAATTAAAATAAAATCTTCACTACATGCCTTATCTCTTTTTAAGTTTTTTAACATTCCTTTGTTACATGTAATGAATGTGAATATGTCCGTATTATGCACCTGTATCACCTTTAATCCTACCTCTTCCTATTTGAAAAGTTAATATAAACTTCTTTTGGGTGTTTCTTCCAAAGTGCATCATATTGCCTCTTTTACTCTCTCTGAAGTTTTCGTTCTAGTTTTTTTATATTTGACCTTCTTTGATAATGAATTACTGTATCGTTCTAAGTTTATATAAAATATCACCGTATAATTGTGGGAGGGAGATTCATTTGGACACATAATATTGAAAAATAATATTTCCAAATTTTGATAAAAGCTCTGAATAGGATATATAGATTTTCCCGAAAGTGTTTCTGAGTTTATGGTATCTGTAACCATGAGTCAAAAGTTTAGATGTAATTTGTATATTTTCATTATGAAATATGTTGGTTTTATTGAGTTGAAGTTCCGGAGGAAATATCTGTCTTTAATCAGTTACACCTCTATCAATATCGTTTTGAGAACAAATATTCATATCGCTAATGTCAGACTTGGTGAGTAATTTATTTAAAATGTAAAGATGTTGTATAAATCCAAATCACAAGTCCAAAAATCATGAAACCAAAGGACATACAAAATCAGTGAAAATGAAAAACGAATGGAAAATAACAAAATATGTCTAATTGAAGAGCATATGTGAACCCCTGTGATAGAGTGAGATCAGGTGCCCGAGGAGAGTGAGCATCTCTTGCTTGCTAGCAACACCCGTCACATATACCCAGTAGAAAGAGTCAAATCGTGTAAATTCCATATGTATTTATATATGGAGAAATCGAAGTAGGTAACCTTCTAGTATAGAAGGTGCCAAATCTGTGTAAAATGACCGGAAGCGCTCTCAGTCCAGAATATCATTTAAAAGTCTGGATAACGAGATATCATATGGAGTAATAAGAGTCTCGTAACGACCGTAGAACTTCCTCAGTGACGTTGCTAGTCTAGCACATATATAACCCTAGTTGAGCAGCTTAACTGGAAGTCGCTTAGCCCTCAGAATAAAGTCATTGTAATTTGAACATGCTCTGGAAAAGCGTATTAACTGAGATATGAATACGCCGTATGCGGGCGATGATGGAATGTTGCTACTTATAAAAGGAAAGTTTGTGATAGCGAAATCTTGTTGCATTTCGCCCAATAATGGGTCGTGCATTCTACTTAACCCTTTTGCATTTCGACCCATAATGGGTTGTACCGTAGCATTCACCCTTGTATGGGTCGTATTGCAGCATTTCGCCCTAAATTGGGTTGTACTGTAGCATCTTGCACTAAATTGGGTCGTATCGAAGCACTTCTCCCTATAATGGGTCGTATCGTAGCTGTAGCCTATTCTTTTAAAACTTATAGGAGTATAATAATAAATATAGAACATATATACTTTTTAATTTTGTGCACCATATGCGCATTTCGACAAGTTATGTCTCTTCAGTGATGCTCATAGCCAAATGATTGGAATTCTCAAAATATGGCAAGGTAAAGATCAGCCACGAGTAATTTAAATATCCCGACATTGACGTATAACGTATATACAAAAGTACGGAGTAAACACAATTCCGGTTTGGTTTAGACATAGATCTATATATCTAATGATGTCTAACAGAATGTATAATTATATAGTTTGTTCCTCGGTTTTTGTCTGTATAACGATAAACAGAAAATATTTTAGTCATTTCTTAAATGGTCAACAATGTGTTGAAGAGACCGCCATAAAAATCGATCAAAGTATCAGTACAGTTCAGCTCACCTAGATGGTAATCAATCAGACTTCGGCCTTTAGATCCGTAAACTGTGCCACTACCATCAGAATCATTTGTCTACCATTCACAATGTACAAACCCATTCATGTAAAGTGATAATAATTTACGACCGAATTGGTTCACGTATATATCTTGAGATTTTCGTAAAACAATTTGTATATATCAGGGATATAATTGATCAAAGGTTGTACATAGTCGGATACAATTTTATTTACATTGTCATTAAAGTAACCAAGTCATTATGTCTATCAAACCAAGCATTCACATCTTCACAAACATGCAACAGACCACGTGCACCTGCTTGTGTTTACACGAAGAGCATTCAAGACACTAAAATAAATAAGCACCTACACGTTGATAAAAGACTTTTTTTTCAAGGTTATGTAACATAACCCAGTGAATTAGGATTTGTTAGTTTAATCCGTATAAAACTATCATAGTAGCTTTCTATTAGCTCGATATATCAGGCTATTTCTGTTCTATAAAATATGAAAATACCACCCCTTTCACAGGAAATGTTAAACTTTCACATTCTGGTAATTCGATATGATCATCATTTAATATCCAATACTAACATTTAACATATCTTTCTAGAAAGTCTTGCCAACGTTCCAGGAGATAACGGAAATGTCACTTTCCGCTACATCCTACGAATTTTATTAAAATAGCTTCATAATTCGAGTCGGTAAACTTTCAAGAAAGCCTCTTGACGACGGTCTAGGAGATAACGGAAATGTTAATTTCCGCTACATCCTACCTGACGGTAGGTAGGGGTCCATTTCCACCTGGATAAAATGGTCTGACAGAATGTGAAAGTTCACCATGTCATGACTGCATACTGTAACGGTGTGGAGTGTGTTTGTGCTCTCCCACGGCTGCATGTAAGTACGTTGTGCACTGTAACAGAAGTTGTTACATTGTATCCCGCGGACACGCAACGTCTGACTGGTCACGCTGTCGCTCCACATGGTTGTGTGGCCTTTTCAAAATAGTTTGTGATGTGTTTGTGACACAATGCTGTTGCCTTCCGCGTACAATGCAGGTCTGACGTGCACGTCGTCGATTTATAACTTGTCTCGGACTAACTCCGTCTGGTACCCCGGCTGCTTAAACTGCTGAATGACCGAATATTAAGTGTGCCAGGGGCACGCAATGAAATTAAACTTTTATGAGTAAAGCTGAAGTAAGGTATTAAGATGTAATCTCTCTTGCTCCAAGGGAATTCCATGCCCTTTTTAAAAATAGAACGAGATCTCGCGAGATCTTCCTTCTAAACGTGAGGCTGGAAAGTTGCAACAGGAAATTATGAATAGATGATCAATACATTTTTTTTACATTATAACACTATAAACAAACAAGTCAGAAACTTAAAGTAGGAATAGAAGATGATTTGTTTTGAAAACAACCCAAAAATTGATGTGCCATCTCAGGTGCCAGGAGATTTCAAGCAATGCTGTAACAACCACTAAATACAATGTAACAAAGCACTATATTTATTATTATTATTTTTCTTTTTACAAAAATCAGAGAAAGCTAATAAGGGCTAGTACTCTAGACTCAACGTCTCTCTGGTGTGACCAAATTTTCCATGCTGTAATGATGAATCTGCATGAAGTTGTACAAGGTCCATCCGACAAACGCATTATTCATCGAAAATGAGAGAAAAAAGAAAGGTCTGATAAGCATTTATTTAGTATTTCAGGAATACTGGGCTGCGTTGGAGTTTAATACCTTACTTCAGCTTTTCTCATAAAATCTTCATTTCATTGCGTGCGCCTCTGGTGCAATTATAAAACTTCTAATTTTATTTCGCAAGGCTGAAGTAAGGTATTAACATGTAAGTTAAAAGCATAAATGTCTTATAAGCCCTTTTAGTCCTATGTAAATTATCTATTTTTGATTGTTAGTTTTTTGGGTTTTTTTAATCTATTTTGTTAGGTTATTTTAGGTCAACGCAAAAACTGTCTCTGTAAAATTTTCACGCTCAGTATTGACGTATAAAATTTCCTAAATGTATTAACATATTTCCAATTAGCTCTGTTCATGATTTGAGAGAGGGAAAGTCCAAACTTGTCGAAATGCGCATCTGGTGCACAAAATTAAAATGTATATATTTTCTATATCTATTGTAAGCTTTAGATGTTGAAGCTCCCCTTGTGGAATGTGCTTTGAAAATACCTGTGTCTATATATGCTAGTCCTATTATGGCCATAAGCCATCCTGATAATGTGCATGCTTTCACTGCTTTATTTAGTTTATTGAAACGGATTTAGACCCTTCTCTCCAGGCTGACGACTGTAATTCTGCATTTTGCTCTGAAACTCCCCGAACTTCCATGGGTCCCCGGAAATTTTTCAAGCCACAAGCTTCAATGACCCTGGGTCTATCAGTGGTTGAGTCTATCCCTCTGTTGCTATATATAGATCCGGTTGAGGGGGCAGTAGAATTGGTGGCTGGATAGCTAACTGCAGTAGAATTGGGTAATAAGGTTGTGTCTGCCAAGCTGGTGCAATTAATATGATTTCTTCCCCTTGTCTCTGGATTTTGGACAGGGATCATGCAAAATGGGGGAAATGCATAACCGCCCTACTCCATGTTCCAATCTGTCAGGAAAGCATCCGTGGATACTGCTAGGGGGGTCTTGTCTCCAGCTTATGTAACTTATGTAACTTTGAGCACTCCAACGGTCTGCAAACAAATCCAATCTGATTGGTCCATCGCTTTGTCTAATTGTTTCACTGTTTCTATATTGTTGGGTTCATTTTCCAACTGTTTATACTCATTCTTCTACATTCCTGCTCTCCCAATCTGCAATGTGATTCTGTGATCCCGGGAGGTATTCTGCAGTAACTATGATCTTCTTTTCCATGCAGAGCTCTATTATATCTTTGCATATCTTGTTCAACACTGGGCATTTCGTCCCTCCCATTCTGTTTATGTAGATCACTGCTGTGACATTGTCCATTATCAAATGAATATGGGTATTCTCTTTCTCTTTCGTCAAATATTAAATAGCTATTTGGGCTGCCTTCATTTCCGATGCATTGATGTGCAATTTTTAGTCGGGATTAATGCCAAAGGCGTAAGCCAAGGCTATAGCCACCGAGCACGATTCTCAAAACAAGACTGTCTAGTTATAACTTTTAAAGCCCTCTTTCCCACTTAATGTGTTCTTGCACTTCAAAACATAATCTCTGATGTAATTTCTTAATTATAATATTCAGATCGTATTGAATCTTTATTGGATCATTAATTATATGTAACTTTGCAAATAGAGATATACATGTGTATATTCTTGTAGACTGAAGTTACCTGCTCTTGCTTAATATCGCTGCGCGAAGAGACAGGTGACCACCGCCATTCTGGATAGACTTCTATAACAAGCAGTACACATTGCGCGTAGATGTAATTCGTCTGCAGTAGCATACACATCATAATTATTATACAGTATTTAATGTAATTTATAAGAGGCGCGTGATGTTTAGAGTCGACAGGGACGTATTTATCTAAATTTAGATATATACGTCTCTGGCGTCGAGGATGTAATTCATTGTTAACATTTGTTGATTCTAGGCTAAATGAATAAAACAAAACGAAATCCAGTGATATAAAAATAACCAATAACGTGTCACTTGAACCTCAGTCAGTCTCGTTATGGTTACTGTCTAGATATTTTTAAAAGATCTAGACAGGTATGGCATTGCCAACTGGTCTAATATTTGTGTACATATGTTTCCCTATGTCTAATTTTGCCGATTGAAGCATGTTTCAAATTCAAGCGTCATACATAAACATTGGTATAGCGCTGTGTATTGCCCATTGACCTATCCCTTGGCAGAAAGAAAACAGGTACATGTATTGTACCCTGTGCTGACTAGCATGTCTGACATTATTCTCAGATCGACGTCATTTCCAACAAAGTAGTAATCAAGATGTAATGGAGACAAATAAACCAAGAATATATCAGGTTTTCTCTCGGATTTGTTCCCTAACATCTAAATTTTTGCAATCTTGACAAAAAAGGCGATAATTGAATATTTTCATGTAAAACTCTTCGAACCGTCGGGTACTATCAAGTTATGCTGAATTTCGATGGTAGATATGTTGAACTTTTTAAAGATAAATAGAATTCCCTGCTAAATAGAGTAAGTTTAATACTCTTCAAGGATAAATAGAATATCCTGCTAAACAGAGTAGGTTTAATAGCCATGGATTGTCAATGCAAATGAAATTGTACAAAAACAATTAATATAGAGAGTTATAGTCAAAACGGTAAACAAATAACAAAAAACAAAAACAAAAACCCAGTCCACACCAGAACGGCCTATTTTTTACTACACCAGCCGAACTTTGTAATATTTTGACAATGGATATCGACTTTGATTTCAGAACATATTTTCTCACCTAGTGTTTAAATTACACCTGATACTGATAGTAAGAGGGCAAATAATTTGACATTTTAATAAATTGCCTTCAGCATAAAATTATTCCTTTTTTCGTGTGGGCCGTTTTATTTTTGGGCCGTTTTGACTATACACCAATCAGGAAGAAAGGTCATAATTCTGGTCTCTATAGCAATAGGGGATGACAGATATATCTTTTACGTTCAAGAGAATAAAGCGTGACACGGGCAGTGTAACTTTTAAAACAGTAATGAATCTATAGTTTTCCTCATGCTCAAGGGTAGATTCCATGCCTCACAAGATATTTTATCAAAGTTAAACCAATGATAAACTTCATTTCACTACAATAAAATGTGTAAATTCCTCTTTCCTTGAATTTGTTATCAACTGTGCTTTAATTCCAATTTAATCTATTGCTAAAAAGTTACTAAAAGCCTGGCTACCAGTACTGTTAGTACTTTGATTGGTTTTTTTTTTTGGTGACCATGGACCCCCATTCCTTTGATTTAGTGTTGGGTAATGGAATCCCAGCCTTTCTTTGATGCATCGGTCTCTATTACTAATTTGGGCCCTGTGGTCAAAATTTGTTTCCCATTCCAATTCTTCATTTTCTGGATCCACCAATTTATTTCGATCTTGCATGACACTGACAATGTCACTAACCTGTTGTAGGTTGGAATTTCAAAGAAAAAAGAGGAGTTACTGGCTCAGTTATGTGGCAGAAGTCACCATAGAGCTATACAATAAATGAATATAAATAATATACTAGAACATATATCACATTACAAAAATATTTGATTGTAGTGCAATTACGATACCGACTTAGGACGGTCATTTAATTTGACAAAAGCCAAACAAATGGTGTGGTTGTCTGGTACATTTGCAGCTTCCTTTAGCCGCTGGTATGATTGCCTCGACTGTGAAGTTCAATGTGCCAGCTAAACTTGCCAGTTCTAGAATCAGAATTTGGTCGGAGTCTAGGGCATCCTGACATTTTTGTATTATTTTGTCTATTTTGTATTTTGGCAAATAAACTAGCATTTCTGTTGTGTCCAATTCGAACCCCAGAAATTCTAGTTAGTGTGTCAGTGAAAGGACTGATTTTTTGCAATTGATCACCCAACCTAAACTGTGGAGGAGGTATATCAAGAGGTCCCGGTCTCTTAGCAGACCCTCCCTGGACTGATTCAGTAACAGTTTGTCGTCGAGGTAAATTATCAAGTGGGCTCTTATCCTTCTTAACACTCTTATCACTGGTTTCAAAATTTTGGTAAATATTATTGGACCGCATGCCAAGCCAAAAGGAAGGACTCTGTATTCTACGTTTCCCCCTCCAATGTGAATCGCTAGGACTTCCTCTGACTTTTGCTTACGGGAACGCAAAAATAAGCATCTTTAAGATCTATTTTGCACATGAAGTCGTTTTGTCTTAGCGTTGTTTTTACGACCTGAACACCTTCCATTCTGAAGTGTTTTCTAATTGACATACTTGTTCAATTCCTTCAGGTTGAAGATCAGTCTTGACCCTCCGTCTTTCTTTGGGCGAACAAATAAAGTACTTAGAAATTGATCGTTTGTTACTAGTGAGGCCTGATCTACAATATCCACTGCTCTTTTCTCTATCATATCTTGAATTTCTTGAGAAAGTATTTCTTGTTCTTCTGCGAAATATTTGTTTGTTTCGGAATGCAAGTCTGAATAGGGGTCTCCCGAAAGTCTATTTTCAGACCTTACATGGGACAAAATTAGACCGTCTGACGTGATTCCTACAAACTTCGATATTCTCCCCTCTAATGGTATATCTGTCTGATCTATTATTTTCACGTTCAAAATTATTATAGCCGAGTGAAGATTGTTTTGATCGTTTTTCACCTTGATTATTTGTGATGTTATTAGATCTTGAGCGGACCAAGAAACTTTTAAAGCTTGATACATACCGTCCTTGTGTCGGCTGGACTTCGACTTCGTGTTCCCAGTACCCCGGCCGAGCCCGGGTCTGCCTCTGTTGGTGTTGCTGAATAAGCGACCAGTGGCTGTGCTCCTGCTGTTCCAGCCTGTCCCTGATTTCGACCCCCGGGGGAATGGCGTGCTACCCGAAGGTCCCTCACGAAAGTGCCGAGGTCTTTTAGCTGCATGAAGTCTGAATCCTCTGGCATGGTCGCGAGCCGTTTTGCGCGTTTTTGCCTTCCTGTCCAAAATGTCATAGAATCCATTTCCTAAGAGTTTGCCCCCGGCATCGAAGTCTTGTTGATTGCTCTTTATCACTTGCTTTGCCATGGCTACATTTTCAGAGCCAAGTTAGACGTCTTTCATAGAAGCAGGTGGTATTTACCTGACCGAGAAATAAAATTGCCTTTTCAACTAATTCAGAGACTAGTTCCACCGTCATGTTGGATTTCTCTTCGTCGTCAGATTTTTCGAGCTGTTCCCATATTTGGGAAAGCGGTCCAAGGCATATTGCCACTTTCGTTTGTACGTTTTTAAGGGCAGTGTCTTGCAATTTTAGAAATCTAAATGCCTTCTTATCGTTCACAATGTCCTCCACATTTAAACATCAAAATTATCAACAACCTAATATATACTAATATTTATGATAAACGCGAGGATTTTGGATTTCCTATTGTAAATTTCCCCTACTTGGATGGCGATGTCCCTCGACTCCAATCATATGGTATCTATATATCTCAATTAGTTCGATTTGTCAGAGGCTGCACCGATGTTTCGGACTTTCATAAACGAAATTTACAAATTACTACTAAACTTTTAACTCAGGGTTACAAATATCACAAGCTTAGAAAAACATTCGGCAAATTCTTCAGATCTTATTCAGAACTTCTATCTAAATTTGGAAATATTTCTTTTCAACAGTATGTATCCAATGGAATTTCCCATTCTAATTTTTACGGTGATCTCGTATATAAACTAAGGAAAGTAAAAGGCTCCGATAACGTTATTTTATCATGTAATAAAACAGTCAAACGTCTCCTAAATAGACAATATGATATTGAGATCATCAAAAAGACTATAGGTCTTGTATTTGGCCCCTCTACAGCCTTATGCAGACTTTTACTTGAACGTTGCACGCTGACTAACAGGGCGGTGGGGACTATATGACGGGCCTTGTCCAAACCTATTTCAGAGGAGACATGGTCCTGAACCTCGTCCCCTCTGACTGATAGTCGGGACTCCTACATATCTAGGGTCTTAGCTCGCTTTCAGACTGGCAGAGCACGGTTTATCATGTTGATGTCGCATATATTTTTATACCATTATGTGTTTTACAATACCTTACGTGTTTATATTTTTATGACCTCTCAATATGCGATACCTGTTGACCCTTGTTCTTTACATGGAGGATTATTTATAAATTTTTAAATGTACGTCCTTTGATTGTTCTGCTGTTACGGTGGGTCCGTAAACCGGTTAACCACACCATTTGTTTGGCTTTTGTCAAATTAAATGACCGTCCTAAGTCGGTATCGTAATTGCACTACAATCAAATATTTTTGTAATGCGTTATATGTGCTAGTATATTATTTATATTCATGTATTGTATAGCTCCATGGTGACTTCTGCTACATAACTGAGCCAGTAAATCCTCTTTTTTCTTTCAGAAGCAGTGACGGTGTCATGAACGCTGCATATTAGTGTTTAGGTGACCAGAATGAATTTTGCTATTTTGAAGGGATTCATATATTGAAACAGCGATGGCGAAAGGGCATTTAGATGAAGGAGATTTTATTTTAAAAAACCCAGTTCTTTCGATCGTGGGTATACTTAGGTATATGGCCGACAGCTTTTTGACCATCACTCGTATAGATAAACAGATGGACAGACTGACGGGTAACGTGATAAACAGATGGGCAGACGAACGGGTAATGTGATACAAATATACAGAAACATCTTTCCTTCAGGCATCCAACATTCATGATGACAGAGAGATGATTTACTTGTGTTAATATTCTTTGTTAAATGCTTTATAATGGAGTGCAGAATTAAACTCAAGGAGTGGCTCATACATACTCATAGCTATACTTATCAAAGCAATTCAATTATTGATCATAGGTGATGAATGATATAGCTAAAGGGAAATGTCAATATTTACATCTGTCTTGAATTACCAATAGGGAAATATTTGTGAAAGGAAAAAGTTCATATAGAAAGATTTTTACAGCAATTTATCGAATCATATGACAAAGCAGGTAAAGAGTTATTCCAGCTATTAACTTTATTTCTCAAATGCTACAGATTGAATGACTTTGAGATAATTGTAAATCTCTTTCTCTCTCTCTCTCTCTCAGTTATTATTTACTTTTATTTATATTGTTGATGATGATGTCATTATAAATTAATGAATGTATTTTTCCTGGTTTGTCAAGGGTCAACCCACACCCACAACCTTTCTGATAGGAGTGGAATGTGCTCATGATTATGCCACCCTAGTTACTGCAAATTTGTTACGCATTGTTTGTGGGGAATATCTGAGGACGTTTGTCCGAAGAATATAATGGATGATTTCAACCAGTGTAATAAATATAACATATATACCTTCTAATTATGTTCACCAGATGCATTTCGACAACTTGTGTCTCTTCAGTGATGCTCGTGGCCGAAAGGTTGGAATTCTCATATTGTATAAATATTCGAAGAGCAGTTTTAAAACCAAAATGACCGAAATAGTAAACCAAAGAATCAATGTAAGGACAGAACTATGCATGAGGGAGATACTCTTTAGTTCTAATTTTGTGCACTAGATGCGCATTTCGACAACTTATGTCTCTTCAGTAATGCTCGTGGTCGGAATACTCATATTATATAAATATTCTAATTGCAGTATTAAAACGAAAATGAGGTAAACCGGAAGGTTTACAGATTATTACAGCCCAAGGGCTCAATTATCTCATACTCCATGGTAACATGAAAATAGTTTTTGTCATGAATTTAATAACTACGAAGCCAATTGATTATTTTGTTTCTGCTTAATTTACATGATTCATATGTATTTGATGTTTACGTGAAACTGAATGTATGGAGAGTAAATGAGTTATTCCTGTTTGGAAATATTGCAAAGTATTATGCAAAGTAGTTTTTGACCACATTTATGCCAATTTTCAATTTCATATCCCTCTGAGAAAAGAAATAGTTCCATGTTCTTTAAAAGATTGTAATATTATAGTATGTGATGAGTAAACATTGTATATGATTGTCATCTAAAATTTATTTTTACAAATTCATCTCAGTAATAAATAACGTTACACAACACAGTATATATATTGCCTCATTTCACAAGCCAACTCACTAATAACTTCATGTCCTTTTCGTCGATAAAGAATTGGACACATAGTCGCCATCAGAGTCTAAAATTATTATTTTTTGTTGGAATATTTTTCATTAATAAGCGATTTATAATGCAGGTATTCAAGGTTGTAATCCTGGCTCTGTGCGACTAGAAAAACTTGACGCTGTTGTCTTAGGTTCATCAACATTTAATAGAGAATCATGTTCACATTTGAACAGGTTCTTGTCACAAATAGGCAGTTATGCGGTTATAATAACAATTAACTGGTAGAGTAGCGCCAGCGCTTATTGCTCAATTTGAAAGCTGAGTGAGTAGAAGGTCATTTGACAGTACAACATTTGATATTCGAGATATCATGAATTTGTGCTTGTCATTTAAAGTGGAATAGATAATGAAATTTGAATTTCGTGCCCAGTTATATCGTGAATGGTACAAAAAACTTGTACTATAAACTTATATTACCCTAGAATTAATATATTTTATTTATCCCGGTACGTTGTTAGTATGAGGGACAAATTCTTCATTACTTAAAAAACTATGTGGCATTGTGATTAAACTTGTATGTTGCATTGTGATGTTTAGTTTCATTAGCTTTCTGTATTGGTATCTTTACTTATTTATTTATTTTATTCATTTATTTTTTTTTTTTAATTTTTATTGTAATTATTTTTATTTTCTTTATTTCTTTCTCTTTTTTTCTGCACATAGCTATTTTTTAATTGTTAGATTAATTTTTAGTAATGAATGCGTTTATCGATAGGTAAGGCCTGCTAACCTGTTAACTGCAACAATTGCATGTACTATCTCCTATACCTTTTTTCATCTCCTGTGCCCATTTGTCATCTGTACCTTGTTTTACGTTTTGAAGTCATAAATGAAATAATCACCCAAAGTAACCAAAACTAAAGCATGATATATGTTTGTAAGGTTTCTTTGTGTGTGTGTCCTCGGTGATTTGTATCATATAGCTTTGTCAGATGTCTACTGTTTTTCTCTTTCCTCCTTGCTTTGGTACAAGTCGTCTAGGGTAGAATATTTCAATTCTCCTTTTCCAATTATAAGAGCATGTTCTTTATTTATACTTTCTATTTAAACCATTGTTTATAATAAGCGTGAAATGCCTTGTCAACAATGGATGAAATCTTGGATAGCGATTTGTTTGGTCCTTTATCAAACGAATGTAAGTGTTTAACATACAATGTTAAAAAATTTTTCAAAGCACAGCTAATGTCACTTGCAAGAATATAATGTGCAGGTGTGTATTCAAATCTGGATTTTCCACAGGGACAGGAAGACAGAATAAGTATCAATGATAAAACGATCAAATGTGGCTGCATTCTAATGAAAATTAATGTTACTTATAGGTCTTTAACGAAAAATATTAGAAATATCGAAGGAGTCTTCACCTTTATTTTCAAATTTTATCTAAAAAAAAGCATTGCTATTTAGGGGTAAGACATGGTATTCGAGAAAATTGTGTTTCATTGAAATTATTATTATCATTTTACACTTAGTACAAGTCATCGGTCATTGACTTTTTGAAAAATGTCTTCATATTTACTAGAAGTATGGATGGTGATACCTGTAGAGCATGAACATGATTTGACATTTTGGGGTGTTGTTTTTTTTTTTTTTTTTTTTGTTTTGTTTTGTTTGTTTGTTTGTTGTTTTTTTTTTTTACATAACAACCAGGTTAATCTATCTTTTGATAGTTTTTTTCTACATTTCCATTTTATTACGCCATCAGTGCGTGCAGCGGTAAGATGATGGTTAACACTAATTCAGTTAGCCAAATATGACAAAATCCAAGCACATTAATATCAACAATAAATAAAAACAAAATTAACAAGCTGTGTTTGTGAAACACTTATGCCCCCGACGTCAACAAAATCCAAAATGTTTTTAATTGAAATAACACTGAAGGTCAGTGTCAAGGTAAAAAAGTCATCGACCTTGATATCATTTAAAAGGACTTTATTAGTTGAGTACGCATGTCAACCATGAAGTCTCTATTCCTCATGGTTCAAAAGTTAAGGCCAAGGTTAAAGTTGACAACAGACAGACTAACAGACAGACAAATACACAGACAGGACAAAAACAATATGCCCCGATCTATCGATCAGGGGGAATAAAAATCCTAAAGCATCCGCTATGGAGCATATGTGAATCCTATTCGGTAGTGATATTAAGTATACGGAAAGAGTTAACATCTCCTGACTGCATTCGTCATTTACGTCTAGTACAAATCGTCAAATCAGGTATCAAAAATAGAAAGTGTCATTGTCGGTGTTCAAACAGTGATGGTTGGAGGAGGTTTCAATGCAAAGGTCAGTTAATTTTCTGGATAACGACATGATACATTTATCTTAGTAAAAAGAGCATTGTATCGATCATAAAAACTTTCTGAGACGTTGTTAGTCTCGCAAATTATTCCTTGATGAGCAGGTCATTCGAAAGTCGATTTGACCTCAGATTAATGATGTTACATTTTGAACACGTTCTGGCACTGGATTAACTGAGATATGAAAACACCAATAGGCAGGCGATGATAAGATATTGTTGTTAAAACAGGAGGTTTGTGATGCTGAAATTGCAACTGACACATCGGTCATAGAGTGAAGTGTTCAGGCGACATTCATTGTTCTAAGATAACCAGATATCGTGATAAGAAATAAAATTATTCCTGTTTGTGCTTTCTCTAAATTCCAGTTCTCTTGGATTACTAAAGGTTACGGTAATCCACGAAGGTAAGACTATCAATTAATAGCAATGCAATTATATATCTGTATATAAAGCTGAACTAAACGACTAATTGCTTCTTATATGAAAAGAGCAAAGAATTAATTAATTCAAATTCTTATAGGTAACATAACATGTCATGCGTATGTGAACATTGGAACACAGTTAGTACCCACCGGAATATTGACAATATGCTGGAATAATTTTCCCTCAAACTCCACAAAATTTTATCGATCACAAAGTTAAACACTTGCTTCAAAACCGAACCAATTTCTTCTTTGTTTTTTTTCAGCTTCCTTGATTGATTGATTCAAACATTTTCCATTACCATGTATAGGCAAAAAGAAACATTTCTCAATATTTCCGTTTATGGCAAACAGTTTCTCTTCATATTTGAAATATGAAATATTGGATACATAATTCCTTAAATGGAGCAACGAAATTGAAACCTTTCCAGTGAAAAGACAGAGAAAATTTGTATCTGCAATATTCCTGGTAACCCTGGAGCTTTATTCATCTTTATCTTTTTTATCATCAACTGCATTTGATAAGGAAAACTCATTAGTACAGAGATATAAAAGATTTTGCGAGCCGGATTTGTACTTAATGACGTCTGTTCTATTGCATTTTTCGAATTAGTAGTAGTTCAGATTTCAGTGATAAAACAGATGTTCATATCTACCTACCCTTCAAAAGAGAAAATAGAAGACATCTGACAAAGCTGTAGGACACAAATCAAAGGACCTGCACACAAGAGAGAAAGAAGAAAAAAGAGGAGTTACTGGCTCAGTTATGTGACAGAATCACCATGGAGCTATACAACAAAAATGACAATAGTAGAATATACACGGAAATATTGTACTGCGGTTACGATACCGACTCAGGTCGGTCAATTAAAGTAACAAATGTCACTCAATTGGTGTGGTTAACCGGTTTGCGGGAGCCCATCTCACCGCTAACGCAGCACAATCAAAGGACAAACATTAAAAAAATTATTTCTAATCCTCCATATAGAGAAGAAGGATCAACAGATCTCTCAAGAAGAGAGGTCATAAAAATTTTATTAAACACGAAAAATTTATAGAATAATATGTTGCTATCAAAAATATGTAAGGAGACATCCACATAAATAAACCATGCTTTGCCCGCCTGTAAGCGAGCTCAGATCCTTGATCAATTAAAGCAAATGGGAATGCCTTTTTTAGCAATGTAAAATGACGTGGTAGAAATTTGGTGCTGATTGAAGGATCTTGCTATCTATACACTCTTCATAAGAGTTAAAGGTACTGAGCGTGAGTCGATAATCCATATATGATAATCTAGACAAAATAGAGGTATAGGCTATCGTGAACCCTGGAAAACCAGAGGTGGAATCAAGTGCCATGGAGGAGTAAGCAGACTTTGCTGACCAATTTGATGCTTTTTGCTTTTCCGTTCTGTCGCACCCTAATGCCAATTTTATCGTTTGATTGAGTATACAAGATTCTGTGTCGTGCTGCTGGGAGATACTAAAATGTTCTGTTTGCAAACATAATGATAATAAAGAGACATATGTGGTCTATTCATCTGCACAAGAATTGGTGTTATTCAGTGTTGATATTGTAAAACTCAAAAAACCATTTAGATAAAGTAAAGTCCCAAAATTTTGTCAACTGTGCAATATAGTAATTCTTATGACTTTCTTTCTACTCTTTACACTACATTCCTCATGAAAGACTAAAAGGTAGAATCTTTAGCATAATTCATATCTGCTTCTTCACTAAGAAAGTTTCTCTCGCGAGCATAAATATATTCTGTTGGGCTATCTGGACACAGTTTTTTTTAAATTGACATTGGTTCGAAATAAAGAACATGCGGAGCTTCTTGATTGACAATAAATTTGTTGTATTCAAGTATTGTATTTGTGACCAAGTATTCCAACAAACCATCTGTATTCTTATGGGCACTTATTGTGCACATTTACTAGCCGATTTATTCCTTTATTCGCATGAATAGGAATTTACACAAATTTTCAGGTTAGCATCAAAAGCAATTGGTCGGTCAGAAGGGATGATTACTCCTGATGTCTTCAGGGTCCATTATAGTCTATCTCTATTCTGTTTAGTAAATGGGCCGTCAGGTAATGTGCTACCAATATACAGAAACCATTTTTCATACAACCATCCAACATTGATGCTGAGACACAATGCTGAGATGATTTAAATGCGTCAATATTCTTGGTCAAATGCTTTATGTTGGATTGTAGAAATAAAGTCAAGAATCGGTGCATATACTAGTATACTAACAACTACACTAATCAAAGCAATGAAAGTACTGACCATAAGTGATATATCGTGATAATTGAGCTAAGAGATAAAAAAGCTAAGAGGAAATGCCTATATTTATATCTATCTTGAATTATCAATAAGAAGATATTTGTGAAAGAAAACTCCATGTAGAATTTTTTCTGCAGCAATTTATCGAATCATATTGCAACACAGGAAAAAACCCAAGTCCTTCTTATTATTTAGGGCCGCCAGGAGCATTATGCATGTTTAAAAATGTGGTTTTTACCTAAAAGTTAATTAAAATATGTATTGAATATTATTAAAAGTAAAAATATTTTATATTTACGTAGTATATCAGCAGCAAATTATGACATAATTTTGCGGCGTTATTTATAGAAATGTATAAACAGCGCTGCAGTGCTCAATGTTTAGTTTATTTTTAAAAACCTCGCTGTGCGTGGTAGTACAGTAGGGATTACCAAAGAGATTCAGTTTACTGAAAAGATTGCAAAAATCTACCGAAAGGAAAATACAGAATAAAACTTTACCAATATTTCCTCTGATTATTATAAATTATAAGTGATCACGGAAGAAATCGTATTTTATGACGTAATTTATGGTAAATAATGGCACATATAATGAAGCATACAAAATATGTTTTAAGTCAAATTATACCTTATTTAAGCCTTTTAAATCATTGATTCAAATTTTGATTTAATGCCATCTTCTATAATTTCATACTTTTGTCCGAAACAAGAGTATCTTAGATAGTACACTTAACCTCCAAAAATAAGGGACGAGATGATCATAACTTCATCAAACAAAAATATATTTTTGACTAATTTTCAGTTATAACCGTGGCACTAATTACAAATTTGCTTTCAATATAAGATTATATCCAAATCCAATTATTATCCAAATATTATTTGTTTTTCAATTTTCGGACTAATTACAAATGTGCTTTCAATATAAGTTTGAATTGTATTTGAGCCCAGCACAATATGTTTACATTGACTTACAGTCAATCTTTGTAAGTTTTGATAATATGATTTATTTCAATGGATGAACGAAAGGAATCTTACATGCTAGACAAATGTTTATTTTTTTATAATTTATATAAGTGTTTTCACAAATAATTTTTTTTATCTGATCTGTATATCATTTCTATTTATATTCCAGAATCAATAAGAAATTTAGAACACAGAAATGGACTTTCTACATACTTGGTGTGGTACACTTGCCCTAGCTAATACATAGTGATTTACATCATTACTTAATATCTATTTCAATCAAAGTGTTAAATGCTTGGCATGAAATTGCCAAGCACATAGTATTAACATTTACTTTCATTTTGTCTGTCTGTGGTAACTAGACATGTATAATGTGCAATGATTTTCCTGCCAGCTAAAATATTTTGTAAATGAATTAAAAGCACAACCAGGCAGGAGATGCTTACTCCTCCCTTAAGACTGGTCTTATATCTGGTTTTCATAGGATATGCATCTTCACTACACTTTTCAGACACTTTTTATGTCACCTGCAAAACAAAACGACATTGTATTTGTTTGTCCGTTATCCATTTATCTGTCTGTCAGTCACGCTTTCACGTTAATGGCCATTATATAGTAATAAACATCATACTTTACTCAAATTTGCAGGAATTAATAATGATGAGAGTCGAAGGTCACGCTGAAGCTGTCAAGGTCATATTCAAGGTCAAGTTTATGGATTTAGGGTGAACATAGTGCAAGTGACATCGTATTCGCGAGAAATGATTTTTTTTTAAAGTTTTTCAAAACCTTTGTACATGTGGCCAAATTACACACTAAGTACTAAGGGCCACGTGCTTACTATTGACTTACTAATAGTTTTAAAGTCGTTTTTGACGATATCTTAGGATTCTTTTTTAGTTTTTCAATATGAAGGGGCATTGTCCTTTCAAATAAATTGCAATCATAACCAACAAATATTACTCCTATAATTAAACTTTTTTTTCTTCAAATTACGGTATTACTTCTAAGAACATATAATAATCAAACTTATATGGAGCTTATAAAGCTAAAAAAAAAACCCAAAAACCGAAAAAAAAAATAATAACAAAAACCAAACACCCCCCCCCCAAAAAAACCCCTGCACACTATAGGTAAGCGAAACCTTTAGAAATGGAAATACCAGTCAATGAATAATTTGGTTAAGGCCCAAAAGTTTGACGCTTGCGTCAATAGATTTTCTTGTCTATGTTGATATGAACTATATTTTGCAAATGATACAGAATGGATGAATTTAAGGTTTAGTTATGCTTTCTGCCCCACCCCTCTCATCAACATCATCATCATCAAAGGTGATAAATGATATAGGTTAAAGAAAATGTCGTTATCTAAATACCTATAAGGTGATATTCGTAAAAGTAAAAAAACGAAGAAATACCGAAGGGTAAACCATATCTCATAGTCCATGGAATAAAAGGACAATATCGTGAATAGTGTAATATTCAGACAAATGCGAAGGAAAAGTTAATGTAAAATGGAGTTTTCTGCAATTTACCGAATCATATAACAATACCGGTAAAACAGTCATTATCTACATTCATATAAACGTTACTTTGCAAATGCTACAGAATAATATTTTCATTCGACCACGTGGATATTCACATCAGTGAATTATAAAATATCAATTTTAATCATTTTCCCTTTGATTCAACATTCATTACATGTACAGACTTCACGTTTGGTTGAGCGTGAACACCACATTATGAGCTTTGGTTAAGCGTGAGCACCACATTCTGAGGTTTGGTTAAGCGTGACCACCACATTCTGAGGTTTTGTTAAGCGTGAGCACCACATCCTGAGGTTTGGTTAAGCGTGAACACCACATTCTGAGGTTTGGTTAAGCGTGAACACCACATCCTTAGGTTTGGTTAAGCGTTAACACCACATTATGAGGTTTGGGTAAGCGTGAGCACCACATCCTTAGGTTTGGTTAAGCGTGAACACCACATTCTGAGGTTTGGTTAAGCGTGAGCACCACATCCTGAGGTTTGGTTAAGCGTGAGCACCACATCCTTAGGTTTGGGTAAGCGTGAGCACCACATCCTGAGTTATCAATCTCAGGGGAGGCTTACTCTTCCATGACCACCAATACTACTTCGAGCTTCGTTTATTGCCTTTGTTTCTTATTTCTTATTTGTTCTGTCCTTTCTTCCATTCCTTTCTTATAACGGGACTCACCCGCGGCCACTTCGAATTAACGGAATGCCCGATTCTTTTATGAGAAGAGGTCCGAAACATGCCGGATGAATCACATGTTATGACTTTGGTTTTATTGTAAGCGATCACGTACCAATATTATTCTATATATGAATATCAGCATTTCAAATCACTAAAGAAAAATACATAGACGAAATATTTTGAATTGTTTTCTCATCACAGGCAATTACCGTATCATAACATAGGACAAAAGAACGTTATAAAGACACCCCCCCCCCCAAAAAAAACAAACAAACAAACAAACAAACAAACAACACAACCCCAACTAACCAGACACACAAACAACAAGATCAAAGCACAAAAAAAGAAATAATAATAAATAAATGATTTTAAAAAAAAGTGTTTATTTAGCATATAAAAGTAAATCCCGAGGAGTACAGGCGTTCAAGCCATTCCGGATTTTAAGCCATTCCGGATAATTTCAATTTCAAACGACGTTTTAATTCGCGTGTGATCCTCACAAAATAAATTCTCTCTGTCAATTAGAAGTTTGTTGTTTTCTCTCTTCGTTTATCACAAAAAACACAAAAACGTACATGCTCATGTCGCGCGTGCAACAATTGTTCTCTTTGAAATGACAAGCACCGAGAAGAAGCCGAAAACGGACAGATAATGGACAGAAAAGAAATTAGAAATATTCAGATAACTGGTAGGTATTTTCGAACAAACTTATATCCAAACTTACCTCCACTCATATACATTCCATATATACACATCATTTATACGGTTTACAGTCGCAAAGCAGAACAATCAATTGAAATTCCCTCTTCTCCGAACTAGCCATTGCAGATAATGGCGATGTTGATGACGTCATTTCATTGCAAGGGATCGTATAAAAGCATTTAAAAGTGAATTTTTGCCAAATGAACCTAGAAACTCTAACTCCTATGGATATAAATTGATCGGCTGTATTGATGGGATACTGTATCATGGTAAAAAATATAATATTCTATCAATAAAAATTATTCCGAAATCGGTATGCTCTCTGTGTAGTGCACTAGCAGGGGCAGATCCAGAACTAGCGATGCTAGGGGGAAGGGTACACTATTCGAGACCCGAAGGGCCGAGTGGGGGAAGTTATGGGAGGGGGTGTTCCCCTCCCATAAGTGGGGTTGGGGGGCATTCCCCGAGAAAATTTTGAAAAACTGGGGGGAAAATATAGCATATGGGGCATCTCTGTTTTTTTTTTTGCCATTTTCTTTGAATAAAGAATAAAATCAATTTTTCAAAGTAACAGATTTTAATGTGGAATCAGTTCAAAATGACTGAGTCTCCCCCCAGAAAATTTTCGGATAATAGTTCATTCTTAGCACATTGTGAAGATAATTCAAACACACATGTGCCCATCCTTTTTAGAAGACTAGGTGTCTTTTCTGCCTAGTGATACATACAGTACAATTTTCGTTTTTCTTTACAAAATTAATTGTGTATACCTCCTCACAACAAACTGGTATTTAAACGTATATATAGTGACAGACGTGAAAATTGTTACGGCTGTAAAGAATACGATTTGACCAAGCTATACGACAATAACCACCAAATGCCCGCAAAATTCAGTCTTGGCAAACAATCGGCATAAAATGAGGCGCAGGTGCACCGTAAAACAAATATGCAAAGTAGATCAAGAAGACAAGGGTTAAAGAAAATATATAAGAATTTTGATAAACTAATGCAGTGGTTTTTAGCTCTACTGGTCATGACCAGTCGAGCTTAAGCGATACCCAGTCGTCCGTCTGTCTGTAAACAATTTTTGTTACTGCATCTCCTCGAAAACTTATTATCACAGAGACTATATAATTGATGATCTCATTTTGTTGCCTCGGGGGCACTGATAAATTTGACATACAATTTCTTTTTCAATTATCAATGTTTTGTTTAAAATTTGAACCAAAATTTCATAATTCTTTTAAAATGTATATTGAATTAATAAGATTTTAAGAAAGCATAACTACGGTATACTCTTAAAAGAATATAGCTGACTTACATGCTAAATATGTCTTTGTTCCCGCTGATAAAGCTGGTAATAACATAATAGTTGTTTGAAAACTATATTATATTGAAGTACTTAAAAACGAAATAAACTGTGGAAAGCCCTACCTCAAAAGAGAGCACCTTGCACGATCACCTCATGACCATGTCCGACTTCAAAATTAAAACTGATAAATCTGATCTACCAACCATGTATAGGCTCCCAAAACTACATAAAAGTCCATATAAATCACGTTTCATATCTAATTCTAGCCACTGCTCTACTACGGTACTATCGAAACATATTACGTCTGCTCTAACTACTATAAAAGATGATATTATCAAATATTGTGATGTCGCATTTCATAATAGTAACATCAATTACTTTTGGTCGATTAAAAATTCTCATGAAGTTATAGACAAACTTCTTTCGCTTAATTTCAAAGCGACTCAAATTTCTACATTTGATTTTTGTACACTTTATACATCTCTGCCTCATGATTTGATAAAAAGCAAGTTGCTGTCTCTTATACAATGGTGTTTTCACAGAGAATCTAAAACCTACATATGTACTTCCAATAACTCTGGATTCTTTTCCAACAAACAATATACTTCATATAAATACTGGACTAGGAATTATGTAAAGCACTAGATTTTCTCATGAATAATATTTTTGTGCAATTTGATAGCAAGATATATCAACAAAAAATTGGGATTCCTATGGGTACTAACTGCGCGCCTCTTTTAGCAGATTTATTTCTTTATTGTTATGAGAGGGATTTTATGGTTTCTATTCAAAAATCAAAACGTTTTGACCTCATTGACAAATTTAATAATACTTGCAGATATCTGGATGACATTTTGGTTATCGACAACCCTGAATTCGAACAATTTATATCAGAAATATATCCACCAGAGCTCACATTGAATAAAGCTAATATTTGAGATAAATCTACACCTTTCTTAGATTTAAACATCAAAATTATCAACAACCTAATATATACTAATATTTATGATAAACGTGAGAATTTTGGATTTCCTATTGTAAATTTCCCTTACTTGGATGGCGATGTCCCTCGACTCCCATCATATGGTATCTATATATCTCAATTAGTTCGATTTGTCAGAGGCTGCACCGATGTTTTGGACTTTCATAAACGAAATTTACAAATTACTACTAAACTTTTAACCCAGGGTTACAGATATCACAAGCTAAGAAAAACATTCGGCAAATTCTTCAGATCTTATTCAGAACTTCCATCTAAATTTGGAAATATTTCTTTTCAACAGTATGTTTCCAATGGAATTTCCCATCCTAATTTTTACGGTGAAACTAAGGAAAGTAAAACGCTCCGATAACGTTATTATATCATGTAATAAAAGAGTCAAACGTCTCCTAAATAGACAATATGATATTGAGATCATCAAAAAGACTATAGGTCTTGTATTTGGCCCCTCTACAGCCTTATGCAGACTTTTACTTGAACGTTGCACGCTGACTAACAGGGCGGTGGGGACTATATGACGGGCCTTGTCCAAACCTCTTTCAGAGGAGACATGGTCCTGAACCTCGTCCCCTCTGACTGTTAGTCGGGACTCCTACAGATCTAGGGTCTTAGCTCGCTTTCAGACTGGCAGAGCACGGTTTATCATGTTGATGTCGCATATATTTTTATACCATTATGTGTTTTACAATGCCTTACGTGTTTATATTTTTATGACCTCTCAATATGCGATACCTGTTGGCCCTTGTTCTTTACGTGGAGGATTATTTATAATTTTTTAAATGTACGTCTTTTGATTCTTCTGCTATTACGGTGAGTGGGAAGGTGGGCCCGTAAACCGGTTAACCACACCATTTGTTTGGCTTTTGTCAAATTAAATGACCGTCCTAAGTCGGTATCGTAATTGCACTACAATCAAATATTTTTGTAATGTGTTAAATGTTCTATTATATTATCTATATTCATGTATTGTATAGCTCCATGGTGACTTCTGCCACATAACTGAGCCGGTAACTCCTCTGTTTTCTTTCTTAATGGAATATTAGAGTAGAGCATATGCAATTTGACAGACTCATAGTAAGCAAGAAGTGAGACCAGTAGCCTCGTAGGAGTAAGCACCTCATCACACCAGTCAAGGATGCTCAACGTGACGTATATACACGCTAAAACATGTACAATTTATCTGTTGTTAAAATGTTTTACCACTGGCAGACTTAGAAATTATTTTGCACAAAAAATATTTCTATTCTGTTACAGAATCAATCCCAACATAGAGTACAGGGAGAAGTGATCCTTATTAAAAGGCTTTCATCGCTTCAAGATAAAACCTCCTCATTTCTGTAACTTATTAATGCTGGTCAAAAAAGAAAACACAAATATAAATGACATGCATGAATGCGGTTTGGATTCCACAGAGTGTTCCAGAAGACATTTATAACCTACAAACTGACAAGAAAAAAATGCTTAAAACTTAAGGACATTCTTGTTTTACCATGTGGACATGTCTCAAGAGGTTCTGGCCCCTCTGTTTAGATGTGTTTTGGAAAAATATGGGCTGAAGCTACGGGTGAACCTGTGCCAAGCTTTCCCCCCTGGCCTGAATCATAAGAAATAGGAAGTGGTGGTGTTATTCCATGCCAATACATTGTTAAACCCACCAATCTTAAGTCAGCCCTTGATGTTATTAAACAACATCTCAAAGACATGCCAGAAAATTAATGCAATGATAAAAGTAAAAGTGACCTAAATGAGTTTAAATTCCCTCTGTGCATTTCCTTTGGGTGGCGATATTATGTATCACTATATCAATTTTCATTAAAATTTTATTCATGTAATTAGTTCATTACATAACAAAATTATTAAAAATCAAATGGTTCATTGTTTTATAGAAAGTGAAATTCAATGTATTTTGAAATTAATGTGAGTTCATACCATGAGGTCTGTCTTCACAGCTTTAGAGTTAACTTAGCTATCATTGTAAGTTTTTGTGATTACCTGTATATACAAGAGATATCTTGACATTTAACGATATATAATAACTATAAGCGCTAAAATACACACATTAACCAGACTTAGTGAAAAGGGTCGTGTAAATATTTTCGATGTACAGACACAGACAACCCATATTAAATCTAGTTGAAATACTACAGATAAAATATGAAATAGGTATCGTTTGGAATATATATGTGATTAGAAACTAGCTGATTGTGATATTTCTGATTCACACATGGGTCGAATGTCCCTTTCAAGTCATTTATTTACTGGCGAATTTACGGTATTCAACGGTCGAGTTACATGTGATTCGATGAGAGACGTTATTTGAGTAAAGAAACAAACACATTAATAAAAATATAGATATCGAGTACAATCTATTTTATAATAGAAAAATCCACATTTTCAACTTGTTGACAATTCCAAACAATAATTCTATGTGTATTTCACAAAATAATTTTGAAATAGTCCCAAAAATCTGCAAGCGTAAACACAATCCGGAATGGTTAGACGAATCCGGAATGGCTTAAAATAGCGTGTTAACTTTTCATGGATTTATTCGTAAGATATACGAAATTCAATTAATTATATTTAGCATGTTACAAAAGTATACCGAGACACTTTCACACATGTAACTAACAATGACCATACATATAATATCACTTAAGACTGACGGCAGAATTAAATGAAATCCGGAACGGCTTGAACGCTTGTATATCTCATGCAAATTCACTTATCCTGATCATCTCAGCGTAATAACAAAAGTATACTTTTATTATCTCTGAAATCATAACCTTTTCTACACAAAATCTATAGAATTGTTACCATGAATAATGAATGACATTATTAGTCACAACGTCAAATTATTGCTCATAAGATAATGAGGAATCGGTCACATTGTCATTCTCTTTCATTTGTGCGGGAAATTCATACATAGCAATAACTGTGTCTTCTTTTGTCTGATTCCCAAGGCATAAATTGAATAAATCGATTATAACGAACGATAATGATAATATGTACTTCGTGAATACGGATTTTGAGTATCTGTTGATGATTGTCGATTAGAACACAAAGTGAGTGAATCAAACATCAAAGGAATATTCATATCATTCATCCAACAGAGCTTTCCAGTATGTAGCTGTAGTCGTTGAAGAATTTACGTTCCATGGTAAGTATCTAAATTACTAAAAGTCACTGTATTAGTATTAACATGTTTTCTAATATTTCTCTCCATTTTTTTCTGTTGTATATATAAACACTTTTTTTTCAGAAGTTTCTACAGGTTTATTTTTATTATCCGTAGAGCTTTGAGTTTTTTTTTAAGATTTTGTAAAGACAATGAGTAATAAAGAAAATAGAAAGATTGTTGTACTACAGATGGTCTTTAAAGCATGGGTGACTGTAATTAATGCTTTGCGACAATTAAAATCATTTTAAAGATTTTTTTCTATTTATTTACATAGTTTTACTCTCACAATATCTAATGTGGAAAACCCGATCTTGCCTCACACTCTCGTTCCCGAATTATAAGCCGGAATAATTGACGTTATTTACCTGTTCTTTTTAGCTCATAAGCCGGTGTGGCCTAGTGGATAAGGTGCTCGGCTCGTGATCGAGAGGTCGCGGGTTCGACTCCCGCCCGGGGCACACCGGTGTTCTGTCTTTCGGATGAGACAGTAAAAACCGAGGTCCCGTGTCACGGTAGGCGTGGCACGTAAAAGATCCCTCACTGCTTCAGGTGGGTCCGTTGCAAAGGTCTAAATTTGTATGCAATGCATCAGGCAGATGCCGTCACCATATACGTGAAATAATCGTGGAGTGACGTAAAACAATAATCAAACAAACAAACAAATTTTTAGCTCACCTGAGCCGAAGCTTTAAGTAAGTTATTGTCATAGTACATCGTCCGGCGTTCTTCGTCAGTCGTAATCTTTTCGCATTTTCGACTGATTCTTCAGAACCGCTGAACAGAATTTGATGGATAAAGTACTCAAGGTTCCCTACACGTGTTGTTATTTTTCGTTCGGATCCATCGACAGGTGGCGCCACCATGAGCAAAAATAGGTCACAGAGGGTACCCTCATTTGACAAACTTCTTCTTCAGACCGGATGACTGCAGCGAAAAACCAAATACATAGGATTGATCTAGAGGCATCTGTGAAGAAGTGTTGTTGTTTTTGGTTCCGTCCCGAAATCACATTTTTGACGTTCGTTTCGACATTTTTTTTTTGACTTAGTAATTTCAATGCAGAAAGGTGTCATGTTTTTTCAGTTAATTAATAATGATGATTTCGTATGGACTATTTTGATCACAATTCTGATAAGGAATATTATTGTGAAAGAATTTTGTCAATATCTCAAATTTTGGATTTTTTATGAATTTTTCAAGACTTCCAAAAGTTCGAAGGATTTTGATAAATCTTGGTAAAAATAAATCACTTATGATCCCCTTCAAATTCTGTCGTTTCGTCCAGACCTTTTTACAGGTGGCACCAGCACAGTCAAAAGAAGGTCACAAAAGAATACCCTTCTTTGACAATATTCTGCTTCATACTGGCTGTATACAGAGACAAACAAAATGCATAGAAATGATCTAGAGGAATGAGTGAAGACGTATTGTCATTTTGGTTCCCTTCCAAAATAAAATTTTAGAATTTTTTTCGACATTTTTGGGGACTTGGTGATTATGATGCAGACAAGTGTCATATTTCCTAGTTAATTGATAATGGTGATTTCTTATGGACTATTTTGATCATAATTATTGGTAGGGAATGTTATTTTGAAAGAATTTTGTAAATATCTCAATTATTGGATTTTCTACGAATGGTATACATAAAGTACTATAGGTCCTCTATTAGGCCATTTTAAGTTGGATCTGGACAATATTTGAAACAATTGTTGTTCATGACCCAGACTTGAAATCAGTCAACAAAAGACCCCACCTAAAGAAAATTACTAATTTGTTGCCCTGAATCACATCTTGCAGAGACAAAGCAAATGCTTTATATCAAAATCACTTGAATGCATGTGCAAAAAAACTGTTGTTGTTTTTTTTCTGGTCTGAAATAAAATTTGACATATTTTTAACATTTGTGTTGACTTAGTCACAGTAATGCAAAAATAAATAAAATTTTCCTTCCTGCATGACTGATAATCTAGGTACTTAGGTGAGCGATATAGGCCCACTTGGGCATCTTGTTGTAATTTCCAAAACGAATCTCTACTTCCGGTTTGAGAAGAGCACGGAATCTGACGTCACGAACTGGCAAAGATCGAATGAGGTGCAAACGCTTGTTAAAACGACTTCAGTTTTACTTAGATTTATTCATGAGAACATGGTGTTGTAATGTAGATGTGTCAACTACAGAGAACAAGACTAACAGTTAGAAATTACCTCTCAAGAAAACGTGGATTTCAACAATGTACTCTATCCTATCACAGATGTACAAGATGATGATATGCGTTGGGAAGTTGAATGGATGACTATCACCAGAAGATATGCAGCGAGGGATCTTTTACGTGCCACGCCTACCGTGACACGAGATCTTTTCAGTCTCATCTGATAGGCAGCCACTGGTACGCTCACGCTACGAACGTTTCGTTCGCGAGTCGAGCACCTTATCTAAAACACATTTAACTTTATCTCTCTCAAAAAACAAAAGAATGATAATAATAATGATTAGAAAGAGAAAGAGAGAGAAAGAAGGGGGGGGGGGGTCACTGAAATTTAGTATAGAACAAATGGAATAGAATATTATCATTCAGGGGAATTGAACTCCAAATTTTTATTCGGGAAAGTTTTCTTTCGGGAAATCTTTCTGTTTCCATATATGTGTTGACACCCTTTTAGTCTCGAGATCTGCCAATATCATTTATTGCATATATTCATCAAACTAACAGTGACTTTTTGTAACATTTTCTTAACTGTGATTTTGCACTGTACATATTCTATGATGTAATGCCAATGTTTAAAACTCTTCAATATTTCATGAGGTAATTCTGTTATACAATGGAACAATATTTTGCTGCAATCATTTTCGAGACCCGCTGCAAATTCCATTATGATACGTAATAGAAATAATATCCTGTTGCTAATACCTAATTCACATCTGGGAAAGGTGCTCTCTCTCTCTCTCTCTCTCTCTCTCTCTCTCTCTCTCTCTCTCTCTCTCTCTCTCTATCCGTATAAATGAAATAAGAATAACTGTTAAAAATAAAAACAAAAAACAAACAAAAACAAATTTCCAACAATAATAACAAAAGAGTGAGAGAGAGAACAAAACAAACAAACAATGAAAAATGAAACAAAACAAAAAACAAAACAAGCCCTCCCCTTCCCCCCAAAACTCCGAACCCCCCCCCCCCCAAAAAAAAAACCCCAAAAAATACAAAATACTCACTAAAAACAATAAACAACAAACGAACAAAACATAAGAACATTACAAACTTTCGATTAAAGGACAGTTGCATTACGGACATTTATAGGTCAATCATGATGAAGAGACATAGGTTGTCGAATTAGGTACACAAAATTATAAGGTATATATGTTTTAATATTTATCTGAAAGGATAAAAATCGCAATTTGTGGTATAACTATATACAGTTCAATTGTCAAATAGCTATCACGAATACAAAATAAGTACGAATGATCAATAGTTTTTAATTGCTAAACATAACCCCCTCAAACTTATCTAAAGAATCCTGTCGATAATCAATATGTATACGAAAATTAGAAAATTAATTAATTAACCGCATGCCAGATGAGATAGCCATATCCTTAATGTAGTTAAGGTATATAAGCTACGAGAACATACATACAAACATTAACTGACAACAGGTGAATGGAGTCATATGACTATCTCACTACTCTGAATATACCTCGGCGGATATCCATGGAATAATGTATACCAAATTTCCGGAGAGAGGTAGAGTCTTTTGTTTTGCTAGGAATACTCACCAAAAATGTCTCAGATATATAGAAGACACAGAAGCAGTTGTACACTACATGTAAAGATGTTACACGAGTAAATGCATTTTGCAATTTTAAGGTATAAAACGTCACAAGCACAGAATATAAGAACGAAAATATACGGTTTGAGAACAATGCTGTCACTAGCTTTACGCGTCCGCTTCAAGTTTACATAATACCCGATTCTTAAATATGAAGAGGTCAGAAACATTCCGAATGTATCTTTGAGCATGATTTGGCTTATCGTAACAGATAATGCAAATCTTTATATATTACTAATATTATCGAAAATATACCAATATCAGCGTTTGAGGTCACTGGAGAAGCATACATAAATATTCTGAATTATTTTCGCCATACAATTGGCACAGTTAAACTAAAGGTAAGAAATATTAATTTACTTGAAAAATGACGATAAATCCCGAGGAGTATACCGCACTCAAAATCACTTTCCTCGACCATCCCAGCGTTTGTCAAGGAACCCCATTTGCTTGCTTGATAGCGCAATACCTTCGCAGCGCGTCTACAATACAATATAATTAGTTCAACAATCATTATGATGTTATCACAAAGATATGATATGAAAAGTCGTAAACGTGTCAACTTTCTGCATATTTCGCACTTGGTGTAATAATCAAGCATGCCAATACTAATTGTTATTGTTTATTAAGTTGATTAATTTGTTTCTTAGTTCAGTTTCAGGTAAATTTATTTCCACTCCATTGTCCGTAAAGATTGATTCCTGTTATGCCATTACTTTCTATCTGCCATCGGATTTCGAGCAGGTTACAAATATGATACATGTGGTCGGGTTATAGAAATCGTAAACATCTGCCTACGTTTTGCAACTTTTCGTACCCAATTGAACACTATTTAAGGCATCTGATGTGACCTTCTATTTCCAGGTGTCCACCGTCGCACTTTGTTGCAAGTCTTAACAACCACATTTCAAAATTTACCTTCGCATTTCAAAATCACACATTATAATTAAGTTATAAATGCCTTGAATGCAACTGCATATTTTATTTATATCTAAATCAACGACTATTTCCATTTTTAGTAATATCCATTTCTACGATCAATCATACTCTCACGTGGTTCGCATACCTGCGAAGACTTTTGATCGCATGAAATAACTTTATTGAAAATATGCTTTTATGTTACACACGAACACACTGACTCTTAATTATTTATTTTTCTTAATAAGCAATCGTGTTCAGTTGGTTTTACTGGATAGAAAATCCAAGCATTGAGAATAATTGCAGAGGCAGAAATGAAAATGACAGAAAATTAAAACAGAAACACATATCATCAATTTAGTTAAAAGAAAAAGTATAATGGAATGTTACCCGTATTTCGTCTCTGTGACGTGCATTTGTCTAACCAAAGGTAAAGGTGAAACCAGTTACTCGGGAGATGGAAGCGTCCCCTGTTTGACTGGCCATATCTATCCTTGTATGACACAAAGTTATGTCAAGTATGCAGATGTCAAAGCCATACCACATAGAAACAAACCTACTGTTTCATACTTGTGAAACAGAAAATCGACAGTTTTATTTCATTTATAATATAAGTATCTAAAGCGATGTATAAGACAAGGGAGGATGACATTTACTTTACAAAATATAACAAATGAATAAACCAACACTGGTTATGAAATTATTGCATTTATTTTGCAAAAAGATAACAAAAAGTCATTGCTTATTATAATAGGAAAATGTAGTCAGCCTATACAGAAGGTACATATAAAGGTGAAGACGCAAGATTGATTTGAGATATTATTGATTATTGTAATGATATGTGTTAAAACAGTTTGCTACTTTCTATAGATTTTGAGAAAGCCATTGAAATTTCCATTGTAGGGTATTTAAAAAGTTCAATTTTATAACATGGATTAAGATATTATATACAAATCCAATTTTTAGACTTAAGAACAATAGCTGGATGCCGAAATCTTCAAAAAATGACAAGAGTAATACGACAGGGGTGTCCGATTGAAAATATTAAGGGAATATCATTGCATACCATACAGCATGTACAGCATGCAGATGATTTAACTTTACCTGTGAATAATGCACTGCTCTCGAGCTATAACTAAATTTTATAACGATGCGGGATCAAAACTAAATTTAAATAAAACGCAATTTTATTTCTTAAAAAATTAAAGGACAAATATGAAAAGTTGTTTAGGGTTAATGTAACTTAAAGATCTTTTGAATGCCTCAGTATAATTCATAATTTGACAGAAATGAAATTGGTTAGAAAAATTATCTGAAATATTCGTTAATTATACTAACTAATATGATATCAAACATAAAAAAAACATGCAAATATTTGCAAATGTAATAAAACGTATTGTCAACTCTGTGAATCGTTCTCCACGAGATTATTATCATTATTATTATTATTATGTAATTTTGTTTTGTTGTATGAAAATTAAATATATATATTTATTATAAAGTCTAATTTTACTCCTGCACTCATTAGCCGAAAACTGTGTACGTGATCAGTAATCATGAAACTGTATTCACCAGATTTGAGCTTTTTCATTAAATACGAGTACCGCAAAAATTCTCGCTAACGTTTTTTAAGTAAATACGAGAAACGCGCCAAAAATACCGTCGTCTCATTTGTTCGTTGTATGTCATAAACTATATACCAGGTGTATATATTGTTTCTCATTTCAAGGAGATTATCAAGCATGCAGCATGCATATTTTCTGTATGGGTTGATGAAGTTCACCATATAACAAAACAATTGTGGACATTTTACTCAGTGAATATGGTGTGATATTTACTGAATTTGAAAATATTGACCTTGGCTCCGCCTCGGTCCTCGACATGTTGATTGTCTAAAAAGATATTCTGATAAACTCGGCATTTATTTGACTTCTCATTTGAGATGTTCATTGGATAATTTCCACGTACAGCCGGACCCTTGATGGAGGGTATGCTTGAAATGTCCATAGATGCCAGCAATAAAGGTTCTCAGTTACAGCTGAAACTTATGTGATGTAAAAACATGTGACAGAACTTTAAATGATTTTAAATACACTGAAACAGCTGTCATCCAGATGTTGAACTTTCTTATCGATAACATTTTTGTGGTGTTTGGAGGAAAGGTTTTTCAACAAATTGTCGGCATTCCAATGGGCACTAACTGTGCTCCGCTTCTGGCTGAGATATTCCTTTACTTATACGAAGCTGAATTCATTCAGTCTTTGCTTTCGCAAGGAAAAAAAAAAACAATTGGCTCTTGGCTTCAATTTTAGCTACAGATATATAGATGATTTGTTTCAATTAATAGTCCTTCGTTCGCGGATTACCTTAGCATCATCTATCCAAGTGAATTGGAGGTAAAAAAAACCACAGAAAGTAGTAATTCTACTTCGTATTTAGATATTATGTTGTATTTCGACATTAATGGTCAATTGAACACCTCACTCTATGACAAACGTGACGATTTCAATTTCGCTAATACAAACGTTCCTTTCATAAGTAGCAACATTCCATCATCGCCCGCATACGGCTTATTCATATCTCAGTTAATACGTTATTCCAGAGCATGTTCAAATTACAATAACTTTGTTCTGAGGGCTAGGCGACTTTCAGTTAAGCTGCTCAACCAGGGTTATATATGTGCTAGACTAGCAACGTCACTGAGGAAATTCTACGGTCGTTACGAGACTCTTATTACTCCATATGATATCTCGTAATCCAGACTTTTAAATGGTATTCTGGACTGAGACCGATTCCGATCATTTTACACCGATTTGACACCTTCTATACTAGAAGGTTACCTACTTTGACTTCTCCATATATAAATACATATGGAATTTACACGATTTGACTCTTTCTACTGGGTATATGTGACGGGTGTTGCTAGCAAGCAGGAGATGCTCACTCTCCCCGGGCACCTGATCTCACTCCATCACAGGGGTTCACATATGCTCTTAAAGTAGACATATTTTGTTATTTTCCACTTGTTTTTCATTTTCACTGATTTTGTATGTCCTCTGGTTTCATGATTTTTAGACTTTGCAACCAACTATATAATACAATAAAACCTTCCGAATACGTCATCAGATGGTCCACAACTCAAAACGAATGCTTTTTTTGGCACTACAGCATAAATCTGGTATCTATGTCATAAAAGTTGTTTTTTCTTTCAATTTCTTTTTCGCTTTCGTTACAGCCATAATCAATGAGCAACCTAGCCTAAATCTCGTCTGGTCCACTTCACAATATATAAAGACTGCTGCGGAACAATGGGATGTGCGTCCTCCTACATGCACGATACAGAATCCTCCGGGAGGCAACTGGATTCATATATGACTGCTGAGGAGATCCGATTGGTAAAAGAAAGCTGGAGTATTGTCCGTCATGACATCGAAGGTGTAGGTGTCATCATGTTTAAAAAGTAAGCTTGGCATACCTTATCTTCATATGTATACGTTTGAGTACATTATCCACAATTATTACACAATCCCCCCCCCCCCCTCTCTCTCTCTCTCTACATGTATGTATGTATGTATGCATGTATGTATGTATGTATGTATGTATGTATGTATGTATGTATGTATGTATGTATGTATGTATCTTTCTTTCTATCTAACTACCTATCTATCTATCTATTTATCTATCTATCTATCTATCTCTATTTTGCTAGATCTGAATAACTTTTTAAAACAATAACAAACCAATTCTGACCAAGTCGTATGGCAAAAAATACGTAGGTTTGTAACAGATAAAAAAATGACATTACATTGGGTGCTTTTTTACCGTAATGCAGTTGCAATCTAAAGAGCAATAAAAGATACATGTAACTACAACTGAGCTTGACGCCTGATAATATAAACATGAAATGTAAGCGATAGCTCTTAAATCAATCATTGCTTAGAAAAGAAGGATTGTACACTGATTAACCGCACCATTTTATTGTAAATGTCAATCGACCATCTGCATACGCATTGAGTGACATAAAGCAATATACCTTTCCTATGAATTATATTGATCTATACATGTTTTCATCTGAATTCTGTGTAAAATAAGAAAATTAGTCGAATCTTTTATGTAAGAGAAGACGAACATTTAGATCACCCCAGTTTGTTTCATGTTGATTTTACATTCATAGAAAAGGGTTCCATATAAACACTAAACACACGATTTCATTCATAAAGATTTTCTTCTTCCCATTTGTCCTCTGGGAATTTGTGAAACAAAAGCTACTGGTTACATAACATATGGACTATAGTACCTAGAAGGTATTGGAGCATGTATGGAAATCAGTCAGATTATTTCACTGCGTTCTGTAACAATTCCTAGTTTTGATACCCGATCCGTAGATGGATGGATGGCTGGATTAAAGGAAGATGGGAGTTGTGAGCACAGTATCATTACACAAAGATAAATAGATACATGTAGATAGATGATTGCTTTTCTCTTCATACCAGTACGGATTTAAAATAGCAGGAAATCAAAGAATATCGAATTTTAGGACATATACACAAAAAAAAAAATTTATGCACCAGATGCAAAACTGAAACAGTTTAAGATATTATCACCATGTTGAAATTATATCAAGAAGTAAAGTCCATATGGTGACTCAGTTATGTATTTTGTTGTATATCTTGCGTCAGTACCAAAGCACTGGAAAGTTAACTGGTGATATTCTCAGGAAATGACAGACCACGATCAGCAAATATTGGCACGGTGGGTACAATAACAATAGCTGTTGTACGTTATTCTAGGACACCATCATACACAGTAAAGTCTTACCGACCTGACAATTATATAATATGACTTTACCACCGAACACGAGAGGTTTCTATGGAACAATGGCGACAGGCGTAACATACTAGCAGTAGATGCTCAATTTTTCCAATCACTGGTTTCTTCCCATTTGAGATTCGCAACTGTTCTCGCTGCAACCATCACTACCGATTTACATGTTTTAACTGAATCAGAATACAGGATAACTGGCGTTATGTGGTTATGCAGTGTTGGTCTGCAGTCATACGTACAGTTTTAGTACATTTTTATCGTGTGTCTGTTTTAGGTATCTATGGCAATCATGACCAGCCAAACAAAAGATGCCAAGCTAGACACATGGTCTCACTGATTAAAAGGGATCCCTGAATGTCAACCGTGGTTTTTTTTTTTTGGGGGGGGGGATGTCACAGTCAGATGTTCGGTAGTTCCCTTTATAAATACATGCAAGCAAGGAGTAGGCATCCCATACTCGCTGGTCACGCCCTCCGTTAGTTATTGGAATCAGTTGTCGTGGACTAGTAATTCTAATTTTAATTCTGTCTTGAATCAGAATCTATCAGAAATCGAGAGCCCTTATAGTTATCACTATGTACATGGCATTTAGATAATATAAAATTCTTTGTTGTCTAGAATATGGCATCTAAATGTGAATGAATTGTGTAAATTTACTGAAGTATAAAGCATTTTCCATGGGGAAAGTACTTGTACACACTATGTAACAGGAAGACAAATCATAAACTCTAAAATGTGATTTATATTGTAAATGCTATCTGGAGTCATAATGGCGTACATTGCTTTGAAGTTTCATTATGAAGTGTTCATTGATTTCTGAGATATATGTTTTTATTTCAAGTCAAGTATACAGCAATGACTATGAATATAAATCTTGGGGTGGGAAAGTTCATTTTGTCTGTATTACATCATGGTAAATGCTTTGACATTTATACATAAAACCAATTAAGACTCAGTAACGATTATGAAAAATTGAAATTGTCTGGGTCTTAATTATTATTATGTGTATTTCATCTTTTCATTATCTTTGCTATTTACGCAAAAAGCAAACAGAGGCATATGTACAGAGGTTGTACCAGATTTAGATATACGACTATTGATTCTCAACATATGTTTATCCTTATGGGAAAGTAAAATATCAAATTTACAGACGCCTGGAAGGATAAAAAAAGGGAATCTGCCATCACTTTATCTCACTGTTCAACCTACCCCTTTAGACAACATGCGATGTCCAGTTAGGTTAAATACAATCTCATTTGCTTGGCTTCGTCAGGAGGACTTAAGATTTTGCCAAAAATGAAAAAGTGTCAAAGTTAAACTTTAAGTCCATAAAAATGATATCCCCAAAATCCTTGAAAAATAACTAGAATATCTACGAGAATATGATCCCATCATAACTAGAATATGTACGGTAATATAATCCCATCAAAATTAGAATATTTGCGGTAATATACTGCCATCATAGACATTCAACAGTAATATAATGCCATCATAACTAGAATATCTACGGTAATATAATCCCTGCATAATTAGAATATCTACGGTAATATAATCCTTCCTCTTAGTATTACTTACACACAATGTGCGTCATTTTCTCTGATTTTTAAAAGTCATTTCCAAACTGAGCTTTTTGATGTCGTCATTTTAAGATCAGAGCATTTTGAGCAGTCGACTGTTTTGTCAGTTAAAAACAATACGAGTAATATTAATCTTCTATCTCATCTCATTTAAAAGGAAGTTTACATATATATGTATGTCAGATGTCTTCTATTTTCTCTTTCACATGAACCGGATATGCATACATGACAGATAAGACCGAGAAAGGCCTTAAATCTGGGGTTGGGGGTTATGTTTTTTTGTTTTTTGGGGTTTTTATTTATTTTTATTGTTGTTGGTGGTGGTGTTGGCTTTTGGTTTCGCGTTCAAAAACTTGAACATTTAAACGGTGTCGAAAATCAGGCCTACGTCGGCAAATAACGGTGAGATCCCATCAATCACGAATGGGTTTGCTTATTTCCATCATTAGATCACTAGGTATGGCATCCATGACTATTTTTCTTCATATTGCATACTGTTTGTCATTTTATTTTCACTTTCTGTTTCAAAAAGTACAATAAACAGTATGCAAGATGAAGAAACGTGGAAATGGATGTTATGACGCAGTCATTGTCTGGTGTGCATTTACGATGGACATAAGTTGATATGGTCATGATTGATTAAATCTGATCTTAATTTGCCAAGATTAGTCCGACTTATGCAAAATTACTGTATACAAATGAGTAATAATACATTTCATTTGATTATATTGACCAAACAGTAGAAAGATATAGAGACTTCTTGCTGGTCCATAAATTAAATATCGACCTCAAGGAATTACTGGTTGACAAATTAAATATCGACCTCAAAGAATTCAGAGTAAGTAATATACACTGAACAAATCTCGAATTATTTAGTATAATTTCCTCGGAAACAAAACTTCAATCTGGAAATTCATTTAATTCTGAGTTGAACGATCTTCATCATACATTGTATAATGACATAAGGCCACACCAAATTTATTTTTAGTTCTTCAAGAGCGATGGCATCTAAAAATCGAAAATCAAAATTTAATATTAAAAAAATAATCCCGCTCCATTTTGCTCGGTGCCCGCTCCGGAATTTTTTCCGTCACCGATTTCTTTACAATAGCGTTTTAGTTCCCGATTTTCTCTGTTTCGTAACCATGCCGGTGTTCATCGGAGAAGTTAGAGATGAAAAAGGAGGGGTTATCCCTCACAAAGCGATATATATGTCCATTGAGACGACATATGGGGAATTTTTCATGACGCTTGCGCCTGTTTTAAGCAAAAATGGTGCAGAAATATCGAAAGTTCTTGTAAAAGACAGCATGAAATCGGACGTAGATGTTGATTCTAACATGTAGCTTTCCTTGGCGAAAAAAGATTTAAACTTCAAATATATATAGAGTTTCATAAAAAAGGTTTGACTGACCCCCAAAAACAAATATCATCAGCATCTAATAAGATACATGTTATTCAAATGTTGATGTATAATAGTCGTAAAATAATATATCCTGATAAACCAACCCCAACCCAACATGTAAATTAACAAGCCCCAATAGGCTAAACTGTGACTTCATCGACTTTATTGAAACTTTTGACAGGGGATTTTAACTAGACTGGCAATATATTGTAATTGACTTCTTTGGATTTAGTTTTGTACATTTTTACCTTTCATCAGATATTAAGTTAAAATTGGACGTGATTTTAAATCAATGAGATATAAACCAAAGTTTAAGTTTTATGTTGATTTACTTTAAAATTTGCAATAATTATTATGAGATTGAAGTTGCAATATATTGTAATTGATTTCTTTGGATTTAATACATTTCATCACATATTTAGTTGAAATTCGATATTTGATTTTTAGCTCGCCGGGACAGAAAGAACTTTTGAACTATTACATGTATACATGTAGATAAAGGTTTGATATTTCACATGTTGATACCTTGTGACAAGACCTTTCTTTTGAGACCTTGATCTTTGAGCTTGTGACCTTGACCTTTGTGCCATTTTACTATCAAAACCCTGTATAGGCGAGCTATGTTGTCTTGTGGCAACTCTTGTTATCAAGTTTCATGAAGATTTTTTGCATAATTATGAAACCAAACTGAGATTATTTAGAGTGCTTTTCATTTGCAGATTGGTGTTTTGTATAAAATCATTTTATCTAATATTTTATCATTTTATAAGATCAAAAAAGATTAAAGATTGACTTTAGATAAATAAGATCAAATAAGAATTTTTTTTATGTTTTAACGACTTTTTTGTTCAATCATTCACATGGTTCTAACTATCACAATGGCATTATAAAGACTTGAGGCAGTTCTCTTGTAAAGTATACACATAAAAAAAAATGTATCTATTTAGAATTTAACTAGATATATATGTATACTAAAATATAACAAGTACAAGTATAATATATTCTTAAAAATGGATAACTTCCTCTTGTAGTGTTTAAAAAGTCTCCAAATAAATGTTTGTAAAGGATTCTCATGTTTATTTGAACAATTGATGATTTAATTACAAAAATATTTTTCTTAAAACCACTTTTGACTATTTAAAAGAAATATTTATGAAAATATAATATATAAAAACTACAATTTAACTTATAAATTTTTTTCGCTCGCTTGCTCTATGTTTTGATCATTTCAAAATTTTAATATTAAAATTAATTTCATCGCTCGCTCGCCCCAATTTTTTTTTCAAAAATTTCCGAAGAAATGAAAATAAATTTGATGTGGCCTAATCAAGATATAAAGTCTCTCGATAATGATTTCATGATTTGTTACTTGAGAATCGTTCAGTGTTTATATTTTGACTTAAATCTCATATACTCAGTTTTGCAAAATAGCAAAAATACTAGAAACACTTTTTTATTCACGAAGACTCGAGTAATGTTACGGGTATAACTTGAACTTGATTTGACAATAAAACTATTACATTACTGTGTATTCTACATGACTATGTCTTCTACATGACAATGTCTTCTACATGAATATGTGTCTTCTACATTAATACATGTATGTCTTTTGCATGAATGTTTTCTATATGAATATATCTTCTAAACAAATATGTCTTTTACGTGAATATTTTTTCTCGTGCATATGTATTCTACTTGAATATGTCTTCTACATGAACATATCTTCTATATGACTGTCTTCTACATATCTATGTCTTCTACATGACTACATCTTCTACATGATTGTGTCTTTTAAATGACTATGTCCTCTACATGGCTAAGTCTTCACATGACTATGTCTTCTAGATGACTATGTCTTCTACATGACTATGTCTTCTACATAACTATGTCTTCTACATGACTATGCCTTCTACATGACTATGTCTTCTATATGACTATGTCTTCTACACGACTATATCTTCTACATGACTGTGTCTTCTACATGACTGTGTCTTCTACTTGACTATATCTTCTACATGACTATATCTTCTACATAACCATTCTTCTCCATGACCATTTCTTCTACATGAATATGTCTTTTACATCAACGTGTCTTCTCGTGAGAGTTTTTCTCGCTAATATATCGACAGATGTAAATTGCTATTATAGGGAGATTAAAGTCACACCAGGTATATAAGTGATTGATATAAGATATTACTAGGAGTATCAATTATCTGGACCACTATTCCATTTCATTATAATATGTCTCTTCTGTAATGCTAATAACCAGACCTGTGATATCAACGATGTGGTGTGAAGGTGAACGATATAGAAACAGTCCTCGTGGTTAGAGGCAAAGCCCGTCTGATAGCAGAGCTTTATGGTCGTGGTTAGAGGCAAAGCCCGTCTGATGACAGAGTTTTATCGTCGTGGTTAGAGGCAAAGCCCGTCTGATGGCAGAGTTTTATCGTCGTGGTTAGAGGCAAAGCCCTTCTGATGACAGAGTTTTGTCCTCGTGGTTAGAGGCAAAGCCCGTCTGATGACAGAGTTTTATCGTCATGGTTAGAGGCAAAGTCCGTCTGATGACAGAGTTTTATCGTCGTGGTTAGAGGCAAAGCCCGTCTGATGACAGAGTTTTGTCCTCGTGGTTAGGGGCAAAGTCCGTCTGATAACAATGTTGTCCTCGTGGTTCGATGCAAAGTCCGTCTGATGACAGTGTTGTCCTGGTGGTTAGAGGCAAAGCCCGTCTGATGACAGTGTTGTCCTCGTGGTTCGAGGTTCAGCCCGTCTGAAAACAGTGTTGTCCTTATGATAAGAGGCAAAGCCCGTCTGATGACAAAGTTTTGTCCTCGCGGTTCGAAGCAAAGCCCGTCTGGTGACAGACTGGTATCTTCGTGGTTAGAGGCAAAGCCCGTCTGATGACAGTTTTGTCTCCGTGGTCAGAGACAAAGTCCGTCTGATGACAGAGTTTTATCGTCGTGGATAAAGGCAAAGACCGTATGATGATAGAGTTTTGTCCTCATGGTTAGAGGCACAGCCTGTCTTATGACAGAGTTTTGGTCTCGTAGAGGCAAAGCCGTGTTTAACTGTTTGAGTTTCGGAGATTTTAGCGAAAAATGGGTAAGCATTTCAAGATTTCAAGGGAATATAACATTTGCTTTAGATATTGTCATGAAGAAATTATCGATAAACTTGTCAATTGTTCCTCTTTACAAGCGGAAAAGAAGAATGCCAGTCACCAAGACATCATCTATATATAGACACGTAATCACTTTGCAATAATGAATGTCAATTAAAAGGTCTTTTCTATGTAAATAACCGGTTTGTGCTTTTATCAGAAAAATAGATCATTTTCCTCTGACATATCATTTAGGTAGTTTTTATAAAAGCTGAGAAAACTGTTTTGACATCTCTCTCTCTCTCTCTCTCTCTCTCTCTCTCTCTTAATCTTTTAGGGGAGGTCTCTGCAACATTCTAATATTTGGTACTAAAAAGGTAGAGAAAAATGTTGGAGAAACGTGCAAACAATTCAATGCTTAATTGTGATAATGATCTTAATTACGGCAATTGTCTGTGCTTATCTAAACACACTAAATTTTGGTTACCTGTAATTTACCTGTACTTTTTTTAGTTAAAAACAAAGTTTATCAAAGATGAATAAGGCATTTGATAATAATTCACATTTGTTCATATTTACACATGCACAAACAGTTCATAACACATATTCATAAATATTACATGTATATATAAGAAAATTGTAAATCCATAAGTACATGTACATCGCACATCATTATATTCATTATAAGATAATTTATTACAACCATTTTGCTTGTAATTATAGGCACAAGTCAAATATTTATTCATACTTTTGAAGTTTGATACATATTCGAAATATGTTATTCATAAAAAGTGCATGCAAAGTGTTGTAAAAGAGGTTCAATGAATTAAAAATCAAGAATAAAGTAAATAAAATATCATCAACCATGTAGAAAAAAAAATGTATTAAATAAAAACAGACACCCGGTGTACATGTAGGTAATAAGCGATAATCGTTATAAAAACACAAATTATGCTAATAACACTTCTATTGTTCTGGCTTAGATTGGAATGTTGGAGAAACGTGATTAGGAAATTTTCAAATGTTGGAGAAACGTGCATGAGCCGTCACAACACCGTAGGTGACAGATCATCCGGGCAAATCCTTTGTATACGTCGTATCAGACAGATGACATTACATAAAGTAATGTTTAAACTTGAATAACATACAAACTGATATTAGGCCGTCATTGCTCGAGTCAAGTCTACATTGCACATACACCAAGAACAACTTAAATTAAAGTACCATATTTTCTGAATCCATCAGGGAAACATCAGTGTTCTGTAGTTGAAGTCTAAAGGATGATATCGATTGATATGCCGGTAGGCGTTAGCATTTACAATGGTATATTTGAAGAGGCTATTTTCTTTTACAAACACTTTTGTTTTCGGTTGAAGTTTGATTTGAAGTAAATAAGATATGAACTAAATGTGAAGGACAATTTAGCAAAATATGTTGACGCATTGATTTACATTCAGACAAAATCGTAGAGTAGAATTCATAATTATTCATGAATTCTTCTTGTTTGTCTTGACCCGTTCCTTTCATGTACATTGAATAATTTCCTTATCATGATTTTTTACAAATTGGGAATGCGGTTACACTGTAACCACATAACATGACAACGAGTTCCGCCAAATAAGATAAGCCCATGATGTCACGGCGGGTGTGGTCCCTCGGCGGGAGATGCTTACTCCTCCATGACACCCGATCCTATGCTCTTCATAGGGGTCTCTGATTTCTTAAATATTCTTTTTTGTTTTGTCTTGTAGATATTTTTTCTTTTGACTATAAAGTACTTTTGCATTTTATACATACTCAGAAATACATCACTGAAAATCTCTCATTTATTTATCCTGTAATATTCCAGATAAATATTCAAATATAACACTGTTATCACTAACGCGCGCCCTGTTGCTTAACGATAGAATCTACAGATGTTTCTGGCTATAGGCCAATTCCATGGTTTTCGATTTTTGTGGATACTTTTTTTAAAGTCGTTAGGTACATAAATCGTTTAGCTCTGTCCATCCAGCCGATTTGCTGTTTTTACCATTAAATAGGCAGAGTTTTGACATTTAAATCTCATTCATGGAGATAGACTTTTGTTTAAAAACAATCCTATGGTTTTACTGATCTTCGCTTTTGATTTATTTCGAATACAATGTTGGCAATGAACACAGTGTATATATTGTATCAACACTAGTCATTTGTACGGTTGTTATAGATAGGGTTTTTGATACTTTACTTAGCATGTACTCTGAGTAACAATATCCTTTCACGAATAAAAATTATTTTGATGAGGAAAATTATCCTTAGCATACTATTCCATAAAACATTTCGATTGAAAAACTTGCTATGACCTCTCTTCTCGAGAAACATCTTGATCCTTATTCTCTGTATTTAAGATTAGTTATAAATTATCAAAAGCATGTTCTTTGATGGTGCTGCTTTTGCAGTGAGTGGGAAGGTGGGCGGCAGAATACCGGTTATAAATTAACCACACCAAATGCCTAACGTGTGTTACTTTTTATTGACCGTCCTAAGTCGGTACCGTAACTGCAGTACAATCGAGTATTTTTGTGATACATGTCGTTTTCTCTGTTTGACGGTTATCATGTTTATGTGCATGTTCTTGGTGATTTGTGTCACACAGCTTCGTCAGATGTCTTCTGTTTTCTCTTTCAAAAGCATGAGTAATCGCAGACTGACACACACAAATAACACACAGAGCACAACGATACAGGAGCAAGCATAGGGTAGTGGTTAAGCGCTTGGCTTGTTGTATAAACGATCCGGGTCCGATTCCCGGATTGCGCCACTAAGTTTATGGAGGTTGGTTACCTCTTGTTTCCACGCTGCGATATGACTGAAAAATTGTTGTAAGCGACGTAAAACTCTAAACAACCAACCAACCAACCAAACAATCGATTAAATACAAGAACCAATTAATGCGGGTGTTATTATACACGATTTGTCTATCAACGACCAGTGTTGTGCTAAAAGATCTACACCGTGAACGATTTTACTTATAACTTGTTTTCAAGGTATCTAAGAACGATTTGTGGTCGGCAGTTGCGTTTGCTGTTTTACAAGTATCTACGTTTTACTCTGGACAGATTGTTCGCCATGCAGGAGCAACTGAAGAAGCTGTTCACCTCGTTGTTACTGTTTGATGGTCAGTCCTACTTGATTAACGAAGACAAGTTACGTCAGCACGCCAAGATCGTGATGGAAGGACTCGGAGCAGCCGTGGAAAGCTTAGATGATTCCATCTACTTGACCAACCTGCTTGTGGCCATGGGAGAAAGACATTACAGTTACAATGTGAAAGCGGACATGCTTGCCGTAAGTTAAATCTTAAGTGAACAAAAAAATGACAGTCTTAAATTTCTTATATATTTTCTCTCTACTTAAGTGCTACACCCTTACATAGACTAATGGTTTTACCGTTTCCTTGACTACAGTACACATCATTCACATGACTACAATTACATCGTTTCCTTGGCAACAATTAACACCTTTTCCTTAACTACAAACAATATCATTTCCAGGACTACGGGATACATATATATGATGAATATAAACAACACCCTTTCCCTGACCATGGGTAATATCGTTTCCTTGACAGCGGATTACTCCGTTCCCTGACTACGTGGGTTTGACACTTTTTTGACGTTGTGTAACTGTAAATTTTTCTTTTCATCATAAAGCAGTATTCATCTCGTACGGAAGCCCATTTAGGGTCTATCCAAAAAAAAAAATTTGAATGTTAAAACGGATTAAATTCGTTTTAACGGATTCTTGAATTTGTTAAAACGGATTAAATTCGTTTTAACAAATTTGAGGAATTCGTTATCACGCATTAAATCTGTTATGTCAAATTTAAGGAATATATGAATTAAAGAATTCGTTATTTCGAATTTAATTTGTTAAAATGAATTTCAAAATCTGTTAAAACGAATTCAACAAATTTGTTATAACAGATTTAATTTGTTAGAACGAATTCCTCAAATTTGTTATAACAGATTTAATTCGTTAGAACGAATTCCTCAAATCTGTTTTAACGGATTTAATTCGTTATAATGGGTTTCTCAAATTTGTTATACGAATTTAATCCGTTTTAACAAATTCAAGAATTCGTTATATCAAATTCAAAAATATTTTTGATAGGTCATAAATAGGCTTCCGTAATCTCGTATATTCTCTGTATGAATAATATTTTTGTGTCCTCTGAACCTGTGCAATTTCTCACCTATGAACTGACCACGAATTTCCTTGACAACAAGTAACACCTTTCCCCTGACTTCAAACAATACCATTTCCTGGATTAGGGATTTCTCTAAATATACACCGTTTCCCAGCCCACGGTTTATATCGTTTCCTTGAACGGGCTACACCATTTCCTTGACCATGTATGGAGGGAGTGACTTCAATTTGTTTTGTCATTTTTTTTTACATTATATGACTGTGATTCAGTATCTCGTATATTTTCCGTATAAATATACTTTTGTGTCGTTTGTTTGTTTTGGGCATTCATGGCGGATGAAGCTAGTTGAACATGGGAACGTTTACTCTCCCCGGACACATATTTACTCCTTTCGAGTATATGTTTATTCTTCCCAAGCAGATAGTTACTCTCCCCGGACACCTCTTTACTCTCACCGGGCACCTGTTTACTCTCTCCTGGTCTCACCTTTGGATTTCAAAGATCTGTGAATGTGTGCCATAGTGGGGGCGGGCTTGATGTAGTGGTTAAGCACATTGCTTGCGGCGCCGACAATCCGTGTTCGATTCCCGGTTTGCGCGACACGGTTAATGTTTCTGAAGTTGGCTTTTTCTTCTTCCATATCGTGATAAAATTGAAAAATGTTGAAAGCGATGTAAAACATCAATCAGTCACCCAACCAACAAACCACCGTAGTACATTGCTGCGAGTTTCACAGTAACATTGGGTTAGTAACATTCGTTCTTTAAATCATAATTGCATGTATAATCAGTCAGTCATTGGAAATGTGTCTTTTTAAATAGATAAGTACATGTAATGATCTATTTTCAGTACTTATGGCCTGCTATCCGGGACACGCTCAAGGAAAAACTAGCAGACGACTATTCCAATGACGTAGAAAGGGCATGGAGTCACGTGTTTGAATACATAGTCAAAAGTTTTCAAGAAGGTCTCCGTAAAGGCAAACAAAACGGATTATCAAATGTCACTTCGAATTGAGAGCAATCTGAAAAAATACGAGACTTGGGTGATCGTGCACGGAAATCAGCCGTATAGTGGAACCTTGAAAAACGATGTGAAAAATACCTCATAACCATTGTGAAAAGAGAGTTTAAATTACTTCTTGAAAATTGTCTGAAATCGACAGAGCATGGATAGGAATACAAGCACCTGTCGCTTGTTGACGCTCACACGAAGGAACCAACAAAATTGATGTGCAGTCCGATGTTTTTCGACTCAATGTCTTGTTATTGATTTTTTTAGGTCAATTTTCAATTTCCATCCGAAACAGAGGTCATTAATAAGTCTTTTTGGACTCCAACTTTGTACCTTTCGATCCGGTTCCTGGTGATCAGCTTTCAGTGCATGTTACCATCAGTGACTATTTTTGATACATGTAAATTGCAATAATGTTCTAACAATTTACTTTGACGTATAACGTGATGCTTACTCGATTCTAAACTTGAACTTTTAAACCGGTTACGTTAATCGAAACGGTGCCGTCTAATAGACATGCCACACAATCTAACCATTTAATACCATCAATCCCCCCCCCCTTTTTTTTTTCTTTCCGGGAGCGGATCGAGGGTCTGATTTTAAACAGATTGACAAGTCTCATCATCTCCGTAAAGGGAGCCATTTTCGTTCATGGCGCGGATGCACTGTCATTAGCTCACGGTGGTGCCAAGTTTGTTTCCCTGGACTGTCATGTGTCGTCAAATGACAAACATATTATGTATGAAGATGTACAAAACTCATTTTTATATCAATGCTAACCTCTGGACTTCAAAAATCGAAAGAAAAAAGATTTTAAGAAGTAGAAGTATTTTCTTTGAGATTTAAGAGAAATGGACTGGTGTGGTGATCATGAATAAGACGGCAGCAACATGTTCTAATTTTGTATTTACTCGTGGGTGGTAAAAACCAACCGACTAACACTCCCCCCACCAAGTACATTCAAAAATTAAAACATGACACAATACAAACCCAATCAAAAATAAACTGTGATATTTGTTGAATCTAATAAAGACAGTTCTTGTAATACACCTGCAATGTCAGGTCTTCAATATTTTATACACATTTAGCTCAAAGGTGTGAAATTAATTTTAAAAATAGATCATGATTTCTATATTATAGAAAAAAATGTATCGTATATCCGATTTCTTCTGATTTTCCCATCCAGATGTATTAAACATAAAATTTGATCAACATTTAATTATATATTATTATAATTATATGTTATAATTATACATATTACGATTACAAGATATCCCATACTTTGATATTGCATCAAGTACTCCTTTTCATTTGATATAAAGAGATAATAGACTAAAACTAATCTAGTCTTCTCACCTAACCATCTAAGCAACTTATTATAAAATCATAAAATCTTTGTCATACTTTTTACGTTTGTATGGGAAAAATCATACAAAAATCTTGAAATCATTGATTTAATAGAGATTAATTTATGGATTGATTTTTCTTTTACGTCACACCACGAATATTTCACGTATATGGTGACGGCATCTGCCTGATGAGGGGCATACAAATTTTGACCTTTGCAACGGATCCACCCGAAGCAGTGAGGGATCTTTAACGTGCCATGCATACCACGACACGGGGTCTCACCCGAAAGACAGAACACCGGCTTGACCAGAACGGGACTCGAACCCCAGCCTCCCGATCAGGAGTCCGACGCGATACCACTAGGCTACGCCGGCTTATTTAATAGAGAATATATGTGGTATCATGGGCATAATATCATGTCAACTTTTGGCCAGATTGCAAAGCAAGTACGGTCTATAAACTGGCGTTGTTGTTCGTCCGTCCGTATGTCTGTCCGTCCGGCGTCAACAATGTCCGTTAAGCTTGATTTCTGGCATACCATTAATTATACCCACATCAAACTGGGTAGGATAGTAAACATTAATGAGTTTTTTCCGACTGATGACAAATTTGGTGACCTTGACCTTGATGTTTGACCTTAATGTTACGTTTCAGTGAACACAGTCTAATTTTTCGTTTAGCTTAATTTCATGCCTACCATAAATAATACCTGTCTCAAAATTGGTAGGTTTGTAGACATTGATGAATTCTTCCCGACGGATATTAAATTTGGTGACCTTGACGTCAAGCGTCAGTGTATAAAGACTGATTTGTCGTTAAGCTTCATTTCTTGCATAAAATTGTTAACACCTAGATCAAACTTGGCAGGCTTGTAAACAACGACGAGTTCTTCCCGACTGATGCAAAATTTGGAGACCTTGACCTCGATGTCACGCTTCAGTGAACAATGAGTGACTTTTTCGTAAAGGTTGATTTCTTGCATACATAAACCTTTGGTAATACCTACGTCAAACTAAGCAGATTTGTAGACATCCATAAGTTCTTCATAGCGATTCCGGGCCGTGGTTTTACGACAATGAGATCTTCCTAAATGACGGGAAATTTCGTGACCTTGATCTTGATGTCAAGATCTTCTAAACAGCCATGTCCCGGGACAAGATCTTTGCAGGATGGGTTTTTTGCTTTGTAATCCAGAAATTCCGTCTTCGAAGGTTTCTTATTCTAACATTAACCAAGCTGTGTTTCTAAAACACTTATGCCCCCGGCGACACCTAAGTACAAAAAGTTATTAGCTCACCTGACCCAAAGGCTCAAGTGAGCTATAGTCATAGTGTACCGTCCGTCGTCCGGCATCCGTCGTCCGTCCGTCGTTAACTTTTTCACATTTTCAACTTCCTCTCTGGAACTGCATTGCAGATTTGGATCAACTTTGTAGAAATGATGTACTCAAGGTCCCCTACTAAAATTGTGTTCGGGATCCAGATTCCCTCAGGGGTGAATCCAGGGCGGGGTCAAAAGTGCCCAAAAGGGTACCCCTCTTCAAAAATCTTCTCCTCCAAAACCAGTGCATAAATGGGGAAACTAATTGCATTTCAACAATCTATAAAGATGGGTTATCAAAACTTGTGTTCGGGGTTAAGATCAAATAGAAATTTACGCTTTTTTGACGTGTTTCTAGACTTAATAATTTCAATGCAGAAAAGTGTCATGTTTTTCAGTTAATTGATATTGATGATTTCTTAATGACTATTTTGATCATAATTATGGTGAGGAATATTATTGTGAAAGAATTTTGTCAATTTCTCAATTTTTTTTTTATTTTTTTATGAATTTTTTAAGACTTCCAAAGAAAAAGGGGGAAGGGGGGGGGGGGGGGGGGTTGGCCATTTTTTCGCATTTTCAACTTTTGATGCAAAACTGTCCAGAAGATTTTGATAAATCTTGGTAGAAATAAATCACTTCTGATCCCCCTCAAATTCTGTTGTTTTTGTCCAGACCTCTACCATAGTCAAAAGTAGGTCACAGAAGAGTACATTCCTTTGACAATCTTCTTCTTCATACTGGCTGTATACAGAGACAAACAGAATGCGTAGAAATGATCTAGACGGATGATTGAAGACGTATTGTCATTTTCGTTCCCTTCTTAAATCAAATTTAAATTTCTTTTTTTTTGGGGGGGGGGATATTTTTTTGGACTTGGTGATTTCAACACAGAAAAGTGTCATATTTCCTAGTTAATTGATAGTGATGATTTCTTATGGACTATTTTGATCATAATTATGGTAAGGAATGTTACTTTGATAGAATTTTGACAATATCTCAATTTTTGGATTTTCTATAATTTTTTAAGACTTCCAAAATGAGGATGTATAGGAACAATTCTTCACATTTTTAACTTCTGTTGTTATACCACATGAAAGATTTTAATGAAACATGGTATACATGAAGTACTATAGGTCCTGTATCAATTTTGTACATTTCATCCAAATTGGTCAACAGATAATGCTACCATGTCTAAAAACTAGGTCTCACAATGGTACATATACCACCTGGTAATTGACCTCTCCGCAGAATTTGATTAGCATTATCTTTGACCAATCAAGCTAGCGGTTATGTCGCGCAGTAGGGATGCTCGCCTTGGAGATTCCGCGGCAGCCATCACCCGCGTCAAGCTTGTGCTTGGTTACGTTATCATTACATTGGTACTCTCATTGTATCCCATACAAAATAAAAGAAATAAGCGATTTGGTAACACCTATAAAGCTTTAAAGGATATATGGATATGATGTTACCCGGTCAACAGTAGTGCCACACACTTCTAATTTCCTGGTTATATTCCAAAAGATTCCAAGTTTACAAAAAAATGAAAGAAAGGGGGGGGGGGGGCACTTACCCTCGTGTATCATTACGAAGGATGTAAAGTATTGAAAGTGAAATAATACCAAATCCATAACTGTATACAATGTATTATTACATGTATGTGTTTATCTCATATTGAATTCTTAATTCTTTTCTGTGCGACCGAAGAAATAATATAAAAAAAAGGGGGGGGGGGACGTACTACTGATACCATTCTCCGGTGGTTTAGTTAGTTACGAAAGATTTATATACGTGCAAGTTACATGTATATCATTTGATAGTTAAACTATGTCCCATATACATACAAGACTGAGATGTTTAAGACAGCTGGACCTTATTTCCATTTTTTTTTTTGCATGATTATTATTTACTATAGTACTGGGGTGTTTACATACTTATTAAATAAAATATGCGTCAGTGATATTTTTACATATTATATAAGCCGGTGTGGCCTAGTGGATAAGGTGCTCGGTTCGTGATCGAGAGGTCCCGGATTCGAGTCCCGCCCTGGGCACACCGGTGTTCTGTCTTTCGGATGAGAAGTAAAAACCGAGGTCCCGTGTCACGGTAGGCGTGGCACGTAAAAGATCCCTCACTGCTTCGGGTGGGTCCGTTACAAAGGTCTGAATTTGTATGCAATGCAAGGCAGATGCCGTCACCATATACGTGAAATAATCGTGGAGTGACGTAAAACAATAATCAATCAATCAATTAATTTTACACATTATAATATTTAAAATATTTAAATATCGCAAAAAGTAATAAATGAAGTACTGAAACAATATACAAAAGTAGTTCACATGTAATTTCCATTCGAACCATATCGCTGCACGTGACAGCGAAATAAAATAATGGCAACTAAATTGACATGTAGTAAATTTATTTGTCCCGTTTTGTTTTTGGTTTTTTTTTTTTACCTTGGATTTACGACCTAAACAAATAAGTAAATATATTTTAATGAAAGTAAAGCATTTAAACTTTTCAATTTACGATTTGAAATTCAGAAATAGAAATAGTTAAATAATAATGTGAACTGTCACTGCTGCAAGTCTCTTGAATTTCACATATAGAAATATAATTATATATTTTATATACACACAAAAATATCGATATTAAAGCTGACAGAACATTTAATAATACTGGTAATATTGAGGACACATTTTAGTGAAGCACATTTAAATAAAACAAGGAACGTCCATACACAAGTTTTACATGAATGTCTAATAATATAGAATCGGCCAGGCCGTCCCTATGTTATATATTTCAGTTTGACTGAAATAAGCCTCGGATAATGTTTGAAACATAGAAACATGAAGAAAATATCATTTACTTAAATAGATATCATCGTACTATCAAACCCTGTCATATAATATCAATGAATTTCCGTATTTTTGTAAAACAAGTGAGTAAGCTCGATAAGAATCACGTACTGTTCTTTGTCTCAGCGGCCATTTTAACGAAAGCTTGACGCAGGTTAGCAACAGTGGAGTTATCTATCGCAGGAGGCGTGGTTACATCATTCATACGGAGAGGTCAATTAAAATATGAAGAGTAGCAATTCAAATCCAGCTGTGGTCAATTTTTTTTTCATTTCTTTACACATTTAAATAAGTTTTTAGATGTTTCTCAACACTCAACATATGAAATTATGCCATTTACAGTTGGCTCTGGAAAATATTTGAAGCAATTGTTGTTCATGACCCAGACTTGAAAGCAGTCAACAAAAGGTCCCACCTTAAGAAAATGACTAACTTGTTGGCCTGAATCACATGTTGCAGAGACAAAGCAAATGCTTAATATCAAAATCACCTGAATGGATGTGTAAAAAAGTGTTGTTTTTTATTCTGGTTTGAAATAAAATTTGACATATTTTCAACATTTGTGTTGACTTAGTGACAATAATGCAAAGAGAAATGAATTCTTCCTTCCTGCACGATTGATCATCTAGGTACTCAGGTGAGCGATATAGGCCCACTTGGGCCTCTTGTTTTTAGCGTGAAGGTCATTGTCAAGGTCAAAAGGTAATCGACCCTGGTGTCATTTGAAAGGGCTTCATTAGTTGAGTGCGCATCTCAAATATGAAGTCTCTATCCCTCATGGTTCAAAATTTATAGCCAAGGTTAAAATTGACAACAGACAAACAAACAAACAAACAGACATGACAAAAACAATATGCCCCCGATCTATCGATCCCGGAACAATAATATGTTTTATATTTCATTATTTTACTTCACGACTAAAAGATCGGCATTTTGCTTTGAGCAGTGGAATCAGAAATAAAAAGAGCTAAATATATCGCCCTCAAGTGACCTTTATATACCTGTGTGACTCTACTGTCATGTTCTCTAGCTGCCACAGCACTATTACAGTAAACCTCTTGTGTTGTATTTATATACAAAATCCACCCAGGCCACTGAGGTTTTCATTTATTTCTTATCGACAGGTATACAATAGTATTAGGACAAAGTTTGTGTAGGGATTAACCAGTTTGTGTAGGATTAACCAATTTGTGTAGGGATTTAATAGTTTTCGTAGGGGTTAAGCAGGTCGAGAACGGAGATATGATTTCCGTTCCGATCTCGAATAAAGGATCCCATAACAATATTAAATGAGTCAGTCATCCACGAATATTTCACGTATATGGTGACGGCATCTGCCTGATGCGGGGCATACAAATTTTGACCTTTGCAACGGACCCAACCGAAGCAGTAAGGGATCTTTAACGTGCCATGCATACCACGACACGGGGCCTCGGTTTTTACTGTCTCATCCGAAAGACAGGACACCGGCATGACCAGAGTAGGAATCGAACCCCGGCCTGCCGATCAGGAATCCAGCGCGAAACCACTAGGCCACGCCGGCTTTCTCCTAATTGAATATAAATCAACAAAGCTGGTAAAATCCTTACTAACAAGTAAGATTGATTGATTGATTGATGGATGGATCGATTGATTGATTGATTGACTATTGTTTCACATCACTCAGTGATTATTTCACGTATATTGTGACAATATCTGTCTGTTGCATTGCGCAGAAATATACCTCTGCAACGGACCCACCCGAAGCAGTGAGGGGTCTCCAGATTACGTGCCAGGCCTACCGCAACACGGAATTGTCTCATTCGAAGGACAGGACAACGCTGTGCCCACGGCACGAGTCGAACCCGGGACCTTTCAGCACCACATCCACCGAGTTACACCGGCTCAACACAATAGAATACACTACGCTATATGTAGTGTTCTGCTTGCTAACAAATCCATACTCTGAAATATAAAACTGAGTTCATATGGCAGAAAGGAGAAACATCAAAATCAACAACAAAAAATTCTATATTTTAATAACACGTGCATTGGTTGTCAACACAGTGCCACGCCCCTTTATCACACGGAGGAAGATTACCACAGTCACGCTGAGTGAAACACCCTATAAAATAAAACATTAACAAAATTAGTGTACTACCATGATTCAAATGTTAACAAGCAATTAAATTTAAACAGCAAAAGTTTTTGTAAGTAGGTCAATCTTCAAGGTCAAGGTCAAAACGTAAAAAAATGATATGTAATAAAAGTCATGTCACAAGGAATATAAACAGCACGTCTTTAAGCCGTATAAGTGATACTAAGGTTAAAGTTTTTTTTTTTCAGCAGTTCAAACTTCATGTCCAGGGTCACAATGTCAAAACGTTTTGTGCCTATCATCAGTGAAAGGTCTTGGCACAAGAAATACACATATGAAATATTAAAGCACTGTCTCTAATGGTTCTAAAATTATGATCCAGGTTAAAGTTATGATAGATTTGTAAGATATCGACAGAGGTTTGTTTTGTGCGAATTCTGTCTTATGTACACAAGTAAGTGTGTCCCCCTCCCTGGTGGTGAGTACAATTATGATATCTATATGGATCCAGAACTTACTCTGTGGTCTGGGAACTTGGCACGTACATTCTCCACGCTCACATATTACTTTAGCTGTATCGGCACACTGTGTTAAAGAACACTGACTGACGTCCGAACACCGCTCACATGTCACAGCCACTTGAACGATAAACAGAATTATAGTACATATATAAATATGTATATATACTAAAAGTATCAATGTACCAACTGACCCGGACTGGAATCATGTAAGCGTTTTGGCTACCCTCAGTCCAGGTCGGGATGAAAAAATCCCAGGCTTTTGAGTGGATATATATAATTGCTAGGTTCATCTTTTTGATTGAAATGCTATTTATGAACTATTTGTTGACAAGTTACAATATTAAATCTTATTTAATGAGTCGGTGTTTTCAACTTTTTTTTTCAAGAGAAAGAGAGGCGTAGCTTCTTCGAAAATAGTGGATAAAATCCTTTCTAATAGTTTGACAAGAATAGAAGGTTGAATTCTGAATATAATTAAAAATTGCTGTTTGGAATAAAACTTTTCATTTCAGGGATTTGCAAGTTCGGTAGCCCTATCTGGATCCGCCAATATTTAAAGTTACTGGAAACTGAATCATCAAGAGAAAGCCGCCTACAGTAACATACCTTACCATATGATAAGGTATGATATGAGGATCAAACCCAGTCACGACTAAATCCTTGCGCAACAAGTTCGATTTCTGAGGCACTCTGATCCCATAAAGCGTCTTGAAAACACTGATGAAACAATTCACATGGTCACCTTAAAAACCACGAGGACAAAGCAAAGCTGCCAAAGGTGACATAGCTGTTATCTTGATATCCGAGGACAATCGAACAGTCACACTAGGTCGTTCTATTGGATTCAAGCACAAACGTTTGGATGATCCAGACAAGTCACTTTGTATAAGCTACACCCCTCGGAATTTATTGTCTTCAGTTTCTAAATAAAATTATCATTCGATCTTTAAAAAAAGGGGGGAGCACATGTACAAGTCAGGTATTAGCCAAAATACAAAGTCATTTCGGGTGCCAAATTTAAAGATTTACTCATATTTGTCGCGAAAACCGGGGGCAGGCCTTCACTAAATCTTCCACTGAAACATTAAAACTGTTAGGGGTAGAAAGGAAGAGATCCCTCGCTGCCTTTGGTGGGTCCATTGTATAGATTTATATTTCTGTCCATCGTATAATGTATCAGTGAGATGCGGCACCATATATGACGTAAAACCATGATCAAAGAAACACGTTCCCGTATGGTGGTGAAGGAAACCGGGGCGGGGGAATGCCGACATTCAACAATTATACTCGACCGGATCACTTGGATGGGTTCCTTTGCTGATCATCGAACCCGGATGTGAGAATTGAGTGTACAGATCACCGGCATTGTTCTTTATTCTGCGTAAAAGTTACCGTCACATAATGACAAAGATCTATTGTTTATATTAATAGTGTGGGTATGATAATCTTAAAAGATTTATCGTATTATACACATGTACATATATGTGATTGGGTTGAGTTAACTTGTTATGTTTTGTCCATTATAGGTTCTTTATATAAATTTATGCCACAAACGGTGATACGCATGTACTATATTATACTTTCAGTACAACAAGGACTTATAAACACAATTCATAAATCTTTGAGTAGAACAAATTCGATTTCTAGCCGTGTCACAACGCTTTGCTGCCTCCGCGGCGAATCATGCTCCAAATTTACGTGTATTACTACATCCACGTTCGATTCAATGTACAGCTTTATATAGCATGATGACCATGCAAGATGTAGACATCTGTTTTGCTGTCGAACGAATGTGACATGCTTTCAAAATGAAGAAAACTCCTGTTCGGAATCTTGTGAAGTTTTATTTCAATCGGGAACCGATCAGTTCGACGTCAGATTTCCGACTATCGTTTTAAGAATATCTTAAGAAATGATATTACATAATTGGCGAATAAAAACATAAAAAATATAACAATTAGAAGAGTAAGCAACAAAGATGTGATGTGGAGAGAGGGTTGTGAATAAAATGAGTAAAGTAAACGTCAATTAAATAATTTTAGAAAGTGCCACTTTGAGTCTATTGCCAATAGAGTCCCAAAGTTATTTTAGTTCATTATGACACGGACATCCCACTTATACACATAACTGAAGGAAAAACCGTACTAAGATTAAAATGATAATTTTTTTTCTTATGTTCTCAAATGTATATTCAATATCTACATGTATATCCTTACCTGTCAAGACAAACAAAAGCACGGAACATAGTAAAACCTTCATGTCTGTAGATAGAAAATGAGTCCAGTACCTGAACACGATTGGTTTTTATCAGTGTGCTTAATCCTTTGGGCTGGTTTACCATCACATTCTGATGATAATCTGCAGTGGGTCCAGACACGAACGTCGTATTTGGCATCAGGATCGCCATATCAAGACTAGTATGCAGTGGTGGATTTAGAGGGGGAATGGTTTGGGGATGGCCCGCCCCCTCCCCTTTTGGACACATACTGAGTGTTTACTAGTAAAAATCCAGATTTTGCACCAAAATGGCTGAGAGGTTTGGTTAATACACATGTGGGGCCCCCTTTTCGGAAATCCTGGATCCGCCACTGGTATGTCCTTCTAGAAATCTTATGTTAGAATGGTCCATAAATATATATGTTTAGAATGGCTTTCCTAAGCCTGTATTGGAGGGCAATTTTGGTGTAGTTGGGAATTCTTCTAGTGCTAGCGAAAGCGATTCCCGGATTGAAACAATATTCTCAACAGGTCGGTTACTTCTTGCATCTGTGATGCGGTATGTCTGAAATCTTGTTAAAAGCGAGATCAGGGAAAGGGGAAGGGGGGCGGCGAGAGGAGTAAGCGTCTCCTGTGTGATCTGATACACCCGCAGTTGATGCCGTAAACGTACTGTCGTCCCAAAACATCTGCTCTTGTGACATGAATGAGAACAATACGGTATGGAAAGTATCCCCACCGGTACACGAGAAGTTAGAGACCCATTTAATTTGCTAATATGTGATCTCCACTAATTTTGTAAAAATATTATTTCGAAAAGTCTCAGTCCGAATTTTTTGACTGACAAATTTCATTTCAAAATATTTCATAGGGAATGACTTGAATTATCTGTTGGGTGAAGCTTTTTATTCGACGTTTCGGCCAATGGCCTTTATCAAAATGGTTTACATAAACGATTATTCACATTCCATTTCTTTCTACATCTACGAAACTGAAAATTAAAAAATATTTAATTTGATAAAAGCCATTGGCCGAAACATCGAATAAAGAACTTCAAGCAACAGAAATTTCATTTGAACTGACAAAATTCTGTGACTGTCGTTATATCTTTCACTGTTCTGACGGGCAACATTGTCAAAATCAATGAAAATATTGTCAAAATCAATGAAAATATTGTCAAAATCAATGAAAATAAATGACAAGTTTGAAAGCTTTTCAACATCTCTGATTAACACAATCAAATTCGTTCAAAGATCTGTATCAAGCAATCATTCGTCTTTAACAACTCTCTCTCTTTCTCTCTCTCTCTCTCTCTCTCTCTCTCTCTCTCTCTCTCTTCTATACTAATGATTTTCTCCTCAAAATCAGCCTCTAAAAAGGGGCCGCTTGCCTTAAAAGTCAATTTTCTACCTTGCCGTTGATGGTTTCTTAGCATGGGTTTGACTGTAATAATGTACGTATCTTCTATACACTAACACCACACAATGTTGTAAAAATCTGCTGTGTCTGGGTATAAGTGTACACGAGTCAGGACTAGCAAAAGGGTCTGCCATTTACCGGTCAGAGATCGGTGATGGTCCACCAGTGTACCTGTCAAACATCGGTGATGGTCCATCAGTGTACCTGCCAGAGATCGGTGATGGTCCACGAGTGTACCTGTCAGAAGTTGGTGATGGTCCACCAGTGTACCTGTCAGAGATCGGTGATAGTCCACCTGTGTACCCGTCAGAAGTCACTGATGGTCCACCAGTGTACCTGTCAAACATCGGTGATGGTCCATCAGTGTACCTGCCAGAGATCGTTGATGGTCCACGAGTGTACCTGTCAGAAGTTGGTGATGGTCCACTAGTGTACCTGTCAGAGATCGGTGATGGTCCACCAGTGTACCTGTCAGATTTCGGTAATGGTCCACCATTGTACCTGTCAGAGGTCGGTGATGGTCCACCAGTGTACCTGTCAAAGGTCGGTGATGGTCTATCAGTGTACCTGTCAGAAGTCACTGATGGTCCACCATTGTACCTGTCAGAGGTCGGTGATGGTCCACCAGTGTACCTGTGAGAGGTCGGTGATGGTCCATCAGCGTACCTGTCAGCGGTCGGTGATTGTCTACCAGTGTACCTGTCAGAGATCGGTGATGGTCTACCAGTGTACCTGTCAGAGGTCGGTGATTGTTCACCAGTGTACCTGTCAGAGTTCGCTGATGGTCTACCAGTGTATCTGTCAGAAGTCGGTGATCGTCCATCAGTTTGCCTGTCGAAGGTCGGTGATGGCCTGCCAGTGTACTTGTGGAAGGACGGTGATGGTCTGCCTTATACCTGTGGGATTTGTTGATAATCCACTAGTGTACCTACTGAAGTTCAGTTAAAGTCCCTTAGCCAATTGGCAATAGTCGGTGGTAATTCCCTTGTGTGTCTACCGATAGTCGGTGGTGATTCCTTGTGTGTCTATCGATAGTCGGTGGTGATTCCCTTGTGTATCTACCGGTAGTCGTTGGTGGTTCCCTTGTGTGTCTATCGATAGTCGGTGGTGATTTCCTTGTGTGTCTATCGATAGTCGGTGGTGATTCCCTTGTGTATCTACCGGTAGTCGTTGGTGGTTCCCTTGTGTGTCTATCGATAGTCGGTGGTGATTCCCTTGTGTATCTACCGGTAGTCGTTGGTGGTTCCCTTGTGTGTCTACCGATAGTCGGTGACAGTGCCCTTGTGTGTTTACCGATACTTGATGGTGGTTCCCTAGCGTGTCTGGCGGTAGTCGGTGGTGGTGCCCTTGTGTACCGATATTCGGGGGTGGTGCCCTTTATGTATCTACCTAAAGTCGGCGGTGGTTCCATAGTGTGCCTGCTAAAGTCGGTCAAGATTCGCTAGTCTACCTAGTTCTGTGATGACACGTCAACGTACCTTATCTCCTTGTTTGTTCTAGTTCTTACTATAAATGTGGTGAATTGCGTCAATGATAAATATACAACAGCGAATATAAACAAAGTCAATTAACAACATACACCACACACCTCAGGTGGTTGGAAAATAATTCACAAAAATTGATTCATACTTTAATGGCGGAACATTTGAGCGATTTTGATGTAAGGTTAGGTATACAAACTACAATAACAATTTTATTTCTTCGTTGATTACAAGGACAGGCTTGGTGTAGTGGTTAAGTGCTTGGCTTGCGGCGCCGACGATCCCGTTTCGATTCTCGGGCCATTATGTTTAAGACGTTGGTTACCTCCTGCTTCCATGTCGCACTATAACTGAAAAATTGTTGAAAGCGACGTAAAACACCAATCAACCAACCAACAACCAACCAACCAATCGTTGATTACATTCATGGATAATCCAATAACAAGAAATTATAGACCTAATGTAAGAAGTAAGGAAAAAACTGCAACTTGTGAAATATGCTTTTTCTGCAGTATGTTTAGATATCTACTATTAATTTCTATTGATTATCTATAAAGCCGGAGGATTAACATCAAAATCAAATAACATAAAATCCAGAGCATACATTTCTTTTAATTGTCCGATAATATCTCTCGGAATGTCTCTGTATGCATTAATAAGTGCACGTCTTCGCTGTAAAAGTCTTCGCTTTTTATCAACTGGATACTGACTTACCGTGTCAAGAACATGACTTCTGAACATGTCGCGATGTGTAAATTTTTCAACATTTCTCAAAATTAAATCATCTCTTAAAATTCCCTGAATTTGCAAGGATTTCCATATTTTGTGGAGGTAAGCTCGATCGCATTTATTCGCCAGTTCGTTGTGTGGAATATATGTATTAATAAGACTTAGAACGGTTTTATTCATATTATGTTCTCGTGACAATTGTTTGTATTGTTTTTTGCGATGCACAGGAGTGTTCGACTGGTCTATAACGTATTCCAGGTCACGTGATAACGTTCTCTGTAAAACAATAATATCATAATGTATTTCGCATGGATGACATAGAAGATACACGGGAGACCAATGCCTATTTATAGACTGCCCATTTCTCGCACCCTTCAACACTGACCTCAGAAAGTCTTTGAAACTGATAACATCACTGCACTTGTTTAACTTTTCTGTAGTATTCTGCATGCCATTACGGTCGTGTAGAAGTGCAAGGAAAATTTTATCGATATAAGCCGAGAATAAACGAGTATATGGATCACGTGACATTATAACATTTATGGTCCCCTTTCCTCCGTCACGAAGGGGGGATCTTGTCGCCATTTTATTTCCCATGACATGCAATTTAATTCTCGGGATATCCAGTATGTAGTCATTGGTCAATCTGGAATCACTAAAAGCTAGACTGAGCCTTGTGACGAAAGAGCTACCTGCTTTCGGTACTTTACAGAACGAAATGTTCACACGACGGTTCACGTAGAATATTTCTGCATTCTGACTGAAGTTAAAGTTATACGTTTTTACTTTCGCAGATTTGCAAACTTTTTCTAAATGCATTTTTCTATTCTGTATCTCTTCCTCTTTGTTGACGTACTTTCGATACACCTGCTTTGTCATTGAGCTCAATGTTCTTTCCTTGTACTCTGTGCTGATATATTTTCGGAACACCTCTGATTCAATAGATCTATATACGCCTGTCCAGTAATCTGTAAAATGAAGGAAGAAAGATTGAAATTGTCATTTACCAACATATGGCGATGGATGGAACTGTCTTAGTTCACATCAGGTGTCACTTTTTATTTGATTGGACAGCATGGGTTATTGAAAGATTTTTAAATTCTGGTTTTATATTACACCAAGACTCTTGCTCTTACTTTACCAGATTACTGCACTCATGTGATGACGGCACCCGCCTGGTGCAGTGCACAGAAATTTAGTTCTATTCAACGGACACTCCCTAGGCAGCAAGGATTCATTTCCTTGCTGCGCCTACTGCCACACGAGACCAAAAAAAAAATAATAATAATAAACAAACAAACAAACAAACAAAAAAAAAAAAAAAAAAAAGAAGAAGAAGAAGAAGAAGAAGAAAGAAAGAAAAAGAAAACAGGACACCGACTATTCATCGTTGGGACTCAAACTCTGAACCTCTCAGTCACGAGCAAAACACTTTACTGTTGTGATCTACGTGACAAACACTTTCCCGCCGCTGAACTAACCCCTTGTATATAAAGTATATTGGCAGTAAAGTATTTAGAAGAGGGATTATGAGTATTATAGAGTATTTATTTTGGACAACTCAATATTGATATGAATTCAGATTCCCAGAAGAGGTCGAATTTCCTCTGTCCAACGCCCGATTCCGTATAAGTGAAATAATTTTGGTGTGATGTAAAGAAGAAGCAAAAGAAGAAGAAGAAGAAACTCAAACCGACAAATAAACTTCCTACTTCTGGGTCGCAATATTACTCGTAGGAAATTTTGAAAGCTACATAATTCAACAGTCGGCCATCAGATGGCTTCATTGTTACCAAAATTTCATGTACTGTGAGAATCGTGAAATTGTTATATACCGCCATCAGATAAAAGCTTGACTGGAATTCATTTTCAAACGCTGAGATGATCAAATTCATCTTCGGTTTCTAAGTAAAATCTTATGTTTTCGATTTTTGTGTTTTACTTTGATTATTGCTCAGGGTGTATTTCATCCATGTTCAGTGGCGGATCCAGGATTTCCGAAAAAAGGGGGGCGGGGGGTGGGCAAATGGGTATTAGCCAAACTTCTCTGCCATTTTTGGTGCAAAATCTGGATTTTTACTAGTAAATATGTGACCAAAAGGGCCCCCCCCCCCCTCTAAATCCGCCACTGATGTTTGCTTTTCCAATTAATTCAAAAGCTGAAATTCAAATAGTTACAGTAATATCAGCAATATATGGCTGAAAATCTGCATTATCGCTTACGATAAAACAAAAATCAAACCCCACGATACATTCGGAATGTTTCGGATCTTTTCCCATTAAAGAATCCGGCTTTATGTAAAACTCGAAACGGGTCCGTATCGCCGGTGAACCTCAATAGCCAACTCGGTGATCAAACTTCCTGTTGACATCACTCGTATGCATTGGTGTTCATTGTTTGGAAATATTTGTAAAGGGGAGATGAATTAGGAAATATCAAATAATACTCACTGACTGCAGACTCATAATCAACAAATATCACAAACATACAAAATAATCCGAAACTCAGGATGGTGATAAACGCCTTGAGAGAATCGCGCATATTCCCCCGAGAGAATGTGACCTTTTATCAACACCTTCGAAAATCGAGTCTTATGTCTTATCTCTTTTCTTGATCTGACACGAGTCATTTGTCGAGGGCTTCAACCCTGAATTGATAGTGGAATGTGGTCAATTCAAATGTTGCTGTAGATTTACAAATTTTACTGCAAAACGTACAAAGATTTTGACTTTTTGTTTTGTTTTGTTTTAGTTTTTCAATCTTGGAGAAAGGGGGTGTCCGGTTCCTGGACCCCATCCACATTCTGTAGATCGGCTTATTCAGGACGGGTCTAATGATCTCAGTCCTACGTTCTGATAGTGACTTGTTGTATTAGTTAAACTGTGTTCACTGCTTATATGCAAAATAAAATAATGCATGTTTTGGTTTTCTTGCCACATACAGTGATAATTGAACTTTCAATATGATTGATTGACTGATTGATCGATTATTGTTTTACGTCACTCCACGATTGTTTCACACATATGACGGCAACTGCCTGATGCATTGCGCAGAGATTTATACCTTACACAAAGGACCCATCCAAGGCGGTGAGGGAACTTTTACTTGCCACGCCTACGTAACAAGGGGACCTCGATTTTTACTACCTCATCAAAAAGACAGATCACCGGTGTACCCATGACGGGAGTCGAACCCGGGTTCTCTCGATTCCGAACTGAGCACCTCATTCACTGAGCCACACTGGTTTTCTTTTGATGTGAAATAAAATATAGTTTACATGAGATATGAACCATCAATAGCAATTTATCTGATGTTATCGAACTCAAAAAAAAAATGATAAAAGTCTAATCCCATTCTTTAATACTGGATTATCCAGGATCCCCCAAACTTGGTAACCGTGCAATATGATTTTCAATCCATATCTGTGTAATCTATGACACTAACACGACCCGAATATACGTAGGAAGACAGGTGAGGAATGAGAAGAAAACAAAAACCAAAAACAATCAAAGAAAAAAAAATCGCGAAAAAAGTAGGTAACTGTACTCATTTAAATAAATATTTTTCGGGAATTTTCAATGAAAGAAGTGAGGAAGGGGGGAGGGGGGGGGGGAGGCTACAAACTGGCAAAACTACAGGGATTAAAGTGAACACTACCTTTACCTCTGAATTTTTTTTTTCATAAAAGTAGATTTAACAAAACCAAAATATTAAAAGTAACAAATAAATAAATATATAAATAATTCAAAATAATAAATAAATAAATAAGTAATAAATAAATGAATAAAATAGATAAGTAAACATAAAATGAAATATAAGGAAACGGCGTGTATGATATTGTACGGAAACTAGCCCTGTTTAATGATATTCGGCGTTAATGGTGGCCAACCTGAATAAAACCACATCTTATTTCCGCTTCTCTATTTGTCCTATCGCGGACAAAGAAAATAGATAGGTTTAAGTCACAGTCATATTGCTCTCTTTATAAATAAATAAATAAATAAATATATATATATAATAAAATAGATATATATATATATTATAATTTCATTTTTTAATTTTGTTTTCCGAAATTTTGGCTTAAAAGATTTCAAATTTCCCTTCACAATATTTCTCTATGAAAAGGGTGAAAAGGGAGAGAACTGCCATATTGAGTCAGAATTTTAACATCGACATAATCTTATTTATCGATGGTCATTTATCATTTCCGTCTCCCTATTTGTTTTTTGAATGAGACAAATAAAACTTGAAGCCCTGTGTTGCGGTGTATGTTGGCATATACATGTAAGCCACGTCTCATTCCTTTATGTAGTACCTTGTATAGGACAAAATTAAGAACCCATGCAGCAGGCAGGTGCCGCCACCATACAATAATCTTGGAGTTGCGGGCAAAAAAAAAATAGAAATTTTAGATACTGTATGGGAACAGATAATATGCGTTTACCGGTTTTTTTTAACAGAATTACCATGATTTTGGTATCCTAATCGTTATAAGGGGGTTCGACAGTGAACAGTGAATATGGATTTATTTATTCATTTATTTATTTATTTATTTATTTATTGGGGGTGGGGGGGGGGTGTTGGGTTTTGTTTTGTTTTGGGGTTTTTTTTGTATTTTTGTTTTGCTTTATTTTATTTTCATTTGTTTGGTATTTGTTTTATTTTATTTTGCTTTTTTTTTTTGTTTGTTTTTTGTTTTGTTTTGTTTTGTTTTGTTTTTTTTTTGGGGGGGGGGGGGGTTGTTATTGCCTTTTTTATGCTGCTTGTTTGTTTGTTTGTTTGTTTTTTTTTTTTTTTTTTTGTTTTTAAATATCTTTAATGGGTTTTTTTTTTTTTTGGGGGGGGGAGTGTTTGTGTTTGAGGGTTTTAATAATCTTACTTTAAGGGGGGGGGGGGGGGGGGGTTGAGTTCTGGTTTTGTTTGTTTGTGGGTTTTTGTTTTATTTCATTTTATTTATTTATTTTTTTTTTTTTTTGCCTTACTTTCGGTAACTGTAATTCTAACGTTGCATCCACTGCTTTACAGTTATATATTCCTTTAACCCCAAGGATGAGGTCATTTCGCACTCGTAAGTTCGCATACACAATCGTAGTTATTTTTACAATAGGAGTTAATTTGTTTATCCTCAACACAGAATCTTAAATCTTTTTGTGATTAAGAAATACTTTTGAATTAAAGGTCATGGGAAACTTAAATTATACAAATTTATGTTTTTGCTTAAATAAAATATATATATGCTTTAAATAACATCTTCATATTTTTTGTTTTTGAAAATAATTACTCGTTCTGGAGATATTGGTATTTGAATATAAATGTAATGTGTGTTGCTTCGGCAAGTCTCGCGGTTTTTCGTGACTGTGATCGCTATGACGTTATATTAGGTCAATTACTATATGAACTGTATTCACAACCTGTATGTTACATGGAGAAATGTCGTGCTTGACCAAATGTGACGTTACAACATTTTATTTCTGTAGGGGCATTTAACTCTGTATTTACTCTTAATTACTGACTTATAAATGCAATTATGCCTATGACACAGTAGAAAAATCTGTTTTTTATACAAGAAGGTTAATTTTTCCAAGTATCACTATTTTTTATGATAAAAATTTATGTTTCCCATGACCTTTAAAGTCGAAAAAAAAGTTCCGGCTAAAAGCACAAGTGTTAACCATATTTATTTTATTCTCTTTTTAAAAAACAAATAAATATATTTTTGTGTCCAGAACTGAGGTAAACCGACAGCGAGACAAGATGAGTAGGAGTCTAGGAGTGTGAGAGTCTAGACCACATTATAAACTAAATACACGCTCAAACAGGTTATGTTTACCACTCAGTCTGGTTGTTTGTTTTTTTATTTACATGTATTTATTTTATTAGTAGTATTGTTATTATCATTATTATTATTGCTATTATTATTATTGGGGTTTTTTTTTAGTTTGGGGGGGGGTATTTTTGTTTTGTTTGTTTCTTTGGGATAGTTTTTAATTTTTTGGTTTTTTGTTTGTTTGGTTGGAGGGGGTTGTTTGTTTGTTTGGGGTTATTTTCTTTTTTGTTTTTTTTTGGGGGGGGGGGATGGGGGTGGGAATTAGGAAGTGGGGGTTTTTTTTGTCTTACTTTCTTTAATTCAACTGTAATTCTAACTATGGATCCAGTGCTTTGGAGTTATACATCTTTTTAACATCACTGATGATGATGTTATTTCGCATTCGTAGGTTTTAACAATAGAATCGCTCAAGATCGTAGTTATTTTAACAATAGGAATTAATTTGCCTATCTAAACAAAATCAAAGAATCGCAATCTTTCTGTGATCAAGGAATGCTTTTGAGAAATAGTCGAATTAAATAGTTCCGGTGTCACACAGTAAACCTTCTGCAAAGTACACTTTCTCCCGGAAAATTTACGTTACGACTAGTAATCCTTCTATATAGTTATAATTTTCTACAATCATAGATCCATAATGACCTTGACCTTTTACACGATCTCTCAAATCAATAAGATACATAAGTCTGTCGTACAGATTTTTATGGAAGGTCTGGCGATTCTACAAAGATTACTATAAGTAGTTTACCTAAGGCCCGTTCATTTGTGATAAAAGGTTTTACTTTTACAATTCCACAATGGCATTGACCTTTGACCCCTGTTATTGGAAATTAAGAAGAAAGTTAAACTTCGACATTTGTTAAGGTTTGATTGATCTACTTATCATTTTTAGAAGAGTGAGCGGGCTTGTTTTACACATCGTTTGTGTGCTCTGAGTTCATGGTATGTGGTAGAATTCAGTATATTGGTGATGCGGATAACAATACCTTTTACCTAGTATAAGAATGCTATACGCAAGATTTAACAGATCATCTTAATCCAATCGGATTAACTCTGTGCTAATATAGCATTTATCTTTATGTGTATAGATTATTTAAATCCGAGTATACAACGGTCAGGGGGAAGGTTTACTAAAGCGAATATTCTACTATATAGGGAACCTTCCCCAAGGGTTGGGGAGATTTCCTATATAGTAAACCTTCCAGGGGGAAATCTGCCGGGGTGGAGGGAGATTTACTTATATGGCATGTGTTAAACATATTTACTTCATTCTGTTGTTTGAAAGGCAAATAAATATATTTTTGTGTCCAGAATTAAGGTAAACAGACAGCGAGACGTGGTGAGAAGCAAACAAGGAGTGCGAGAGTCTAGACCAAATTATGAACTACGTATAAATAGGTAATGTTCACCCACTCAGTCTGCCTACAAAAATTACATGGCACCTAATATATCTCCAATAAAATATTGGGTCTCCTTCTTATAAAGACGATGTGACCGAACAACATCCATGTATATATAACCAATATGATTTTGGTTATAAAAAGTCGAAATTCTGGAATTTATCGTGACGAAAATTGTCACGAACCTAGGAACGAGGATGGCGATGATTGTCACTGACGTAGATTGTCACGGAACTAGGAACGAGGATGGCGATGCGTAGTTAGACTGTGGTGCCGTGGTTCCTGTATGAAGTTCTTGCATAAGTTCTAGAACACGTGTAATAAAGATAATTTTTTCGATGATTTATTTTGGAGAGTTTGATTTTGTAAGTCTGACTCTGACTCCAAAACTAAATTGTACAAAGTATGATCAAGATATAGATAATAAATAGCAACAATAGCAAGTACACAAGAGGTGCTTCTTTGAGATATTAAATAAAATGATAATTGCATAATAGACAATTAAAGTATTGTGTTGACAAAATGCTTCTTACTTTTTTGAGACTTTCTGTCAGTCAAATATACAAAAAAGGTAATAGCTTTGGGCAAGTTGACCGATACAATGGGATTACAGCACTTGCATAGAGATACAGTTCATCATAATAAATATTGAAATGACAATATCTAAATAACACTGAAATCATTGAACAAACGTAACCACAATTCAAAATAAAGCCGAAGGCTTCATTACGGCGCATAGCGCCGATGGTGGGTGGGTGATGTAGGGGGTCCTCCTCCTTTCTGAAAATCAACATAAAATGAAGCAATCTGAGATCAATCTCTTCTTTTTTCTCCTCCCCAATTCCTTTTTGGAATGGGGGGGGGGGGGGGGGGGGGGACCAATTTCCTTAGGTACTTCACATTTTGCTTGCACCTACACCACGATACAATTATAGATTGCTCCATTCTGTATTTATTGTAATTTACCATTACAAGAGATCAAAATGGCGAAAAATATTTCAGTAATTTCATCTGCGACCCTCCCCATTCAGTATATTGCGTCTAGATACTATAAAGGAAAAGACACTAAGACTTTCTCTACGGTGGACCAGAAGATAAGCCTCATGAGATCAATACCATATGGGGAACAACGTAAGAACACCTTGTTTGTGAGGACGATGAAGGAGTGGAATGATCCATCATCTGACATTTTAGACCTAGAGGCCAATGAGGCAGTCCAGACCTGCCTCATAGCTCAAAGAGGTCCTTCACTCATAGTAAATTTTCAAACCTTTTAAAAGGGCATATGTAAATATGTTTTAAAGAGTTCATATAGATGACGTCACATGTCTTAATTCATTCATGTGATGAATCCAATGACTGCGGATCATCAACGTAAATGTAGATCAATCGGAACACCATCGCCATTTTTCACAAAAATAGACTCGGAAGCTCCACGGCGCAGTGATATATACCGAATCGCCTCAATTCTTCGGCTTTCCTCGTAGGAGCACAATGCCAAATGAGGCGAAAAACAAAAATACTTATTTTGCATAGAAATATAACCAGAAAAGTAATTTTCGCCGAGTCTTTGGGTGGGTCCAGACCCCTGGTCCACCCCTTTGAATCCGCGCTTGTTGATTTATTACCTAAATGTCTAGCGTTTGGCATCTATGTACTGTATTCTGTAGCATATGAGAAGTCTAAGACTCCTTCCAGATTCACCAAGTTTCATCGATCACCAATACACCCTAAGAAGCCTGAGACTCACTCCAGATTCACCCAGTGTCATCGATCACCAATACACCCTAAGAAGCTTGAGACTCACTCCAGATTCACCCAGTGTCATCGATCACCAATGCATCTGAAAAAATGTCAGAGGCTTTATCCAGATTTACCTGATGCCTTTTATCATCAATGTACCAGAAAGAAAGTCGGCAGCACAATATAATCACCCGACATCGCAGATCACCTATGAACATTGTACCAGAAAAAGACGGCATTACAGAATCCTCCAAAGTCATAGATCACCAATGTACCCGAAAAATACTGACAGCGCTATAGACTCACCCCACGTCCCAGCTCAAAAATATATCCCAAAAATGCTGACAGCACTATATAATCACCCTATGTCATGTATCACGATTGTATCCGAAAAAAGTTGGCAGCACTATAGAATCATCCGACATCGTAGATCAACGCTGTACCCCAAAAATGCCGACAACACCGTTAATCTACCGACATCGTATATCAACAATGTACCCAAAATTGCTAGCAGCACTATACAATCATCCAATGTTGTAGATCTCTGAGGTATCTAAAAATGCCGACATCACTGTAAAATCACCCGACATCGTATATCAACAATGCACCCGAAAATACCGACAGCACTATAAAATCACCAGATGTTGTAGATCACCAGTGTACCCCAAAATGACGACAGTACTATAGAATCATCAAACGTCGTAGATCACCAATTTACCCGGAAAATGCCGACGGCACTATATATCATCATTGTTCCCAAAAAATGACAACAGCATTAGAATATTCCCACGTCGTAGATCAGCAATGTATCCGACAAAAAGTTGGCAGCACTACAGAATCACCGAATGTCGTAGATTACCCGAAAAATACCGACAGCACTATAAAATCATCCCAGGTCGTAGATCACCCATGTATCCGAAAATGCCGACAGCAGTTTAGAACACCTGATGTCGTAGGTCAGCAATGTACCCGAAAATGGCGACAGCACTAGAGAATCACAACTTTGGAAAAGAAAATGACATTTTGTAAAACTGAAAGTCAAAAAGTCCTTCGAATAGACAAAATATCAAAATGTGTCCACTGTTAAATACATTAAAGGGGCACTATCCCTCACAACCTGAATTTACAGCTATTAAAAAGAAAAAAATTGATTTGCTATCTTTGTAGGCTTCCCTAATATGTAAACTTAATACTTTATTACTTTTGCATAGATCATGCATTATTTATGAAATAAAATGAATTTTTGTGAGGTGCACATAAATTGTCCATATTTGCCGATAGTGCCGCCTTCGCATTAATATATTCCGAAGCGAGACGTAATAAAAATATCAACAAAATGGAGAAAGTCAATAGAAAACGCAGAAGAATTTGTTTAGCGATTCGGAGATGTTAAGTAGAAAAATAGATGTGAATAAAGACAACTTTGTTGATTTCATGCGGTCATATGATTGGTGGCTCATGAATATTCATTATCTAGGCGTCAAATTGTAAAGAAAAGCACGATATTTCCGACGATTTTCTCGTTAATAATACATCATATTCAAAACATTTTTGTAAATTTTCGAAGTAGTGTCTATATATATACACATGTGAACTTAAAAGCTTATAGTATTACGCACACACACACACACACACACACACACACACACACACACACACACACACACACACACACACAAATGGATCACAAGAAACATTTTGGTGCAAACACCAAAGTGTGGGCCGGAATGGGATATTTGATAAAACTGCAAAGAACTTCAAAAACAGAATAACGTTTTAAAATTTGTATTGTGCAGCTATGTGACTGTTAATTAGCAGACATATAAAGACCATGATGATCGACCATAGACGTATAAATCTCCAATATCACTTCCTTTTCAGCTAACATTTAGTACATAAGACAATGACGAGCTTATTAGACGTACGGATTAGCCTGCATTTAGTATGGAAATGAACTTTTAGAATTACTAGCCATATCATCTACTATTTGTTTTAAGCCGGTGGGCTCAGTGGATGAGGTCAAGGGCGTATCCGGAGTGCAAATGTGTACGCACCAGGCAGGGGGGTTTGGGGACTACCTTGAAGCCGTCAGTGGGTCCAGGCGAAGTCTTGGTGGGAGCCCAGGGGGCGAACCCGGGCAGAAGCTAATGGATTTTAGCGTTTTAAAGAAGGATAAAGTCGTCATTCTTAAAATTTATCAAAGGAATTACAACAGTACTATCAATCAGGAAAGGAAAACGACCACCTCTCTTTATCTCTCTTTTTCATGAGACACTATATTTTTCACAAAATGATGTGTACGCACGTGCGTATTTGGCGTAATGGTAGCTAAGCCACTGGAGGTGACTGAAAGGTCCCGGGTTCGACTCCCGCCGTGGGCATATTGGTGACCTGTCTTTCAGATAGGACAGTAGAAACTGAGGTCCCGTGTCACGGTAGGCGTGGCACATTAAAGATCCACTACTTCTTCGGAAGGGTCCGTTACAAAGGTATAAATATCTATGCAATGCATCAGGCAGATACCGTCACCATATATGTGAAATAATCGTGGAGTGACGTGAAACAATAATTAATCTATCAATCCACTATCCATTTTTAACAACAAAACATGCTGTCATCATATACGTGAAATATTCGTGGTGTGACGTTAAACAAACATCAATCAATCAATCAACAAAACATAACCAATCTATAAGCAACTGGCTGTTTGCTGGGGTAAACATCCCTTTACTGGTTAAACTTTTGGTAGTGGTGTGGCCGTACTGGTTAGTAATCTGTTAACTTATTCTCAAGTTTTAATTTATGATCAATAATTAAGGTTTATCGTCTTGCCAGAAGTAACAATTGTAGAATGTAATTGGTTATGTTGGTCCTTCTTTACGTAGCATTCTGTATTCTGAGTGTTTAGTAGGACTTGCATCACACTATCATTCAATGGTAACAACTCTTCCATTTCCGTACGCAAATAAGATCTATTTTTAAAATTGGCGATGATGTTCCGATTGGCTATGATTAACCAAAAGCCATTTCGGCAAGCGAATAATAATTTTGCTTATGAAGAAAGCACGTCAAATATTCAAAAATAGTAAGGTTACATCCATCCCCAGAAAGTATTTCAACATAATTTTCCTCTGCTGTAACGTAAATCAGCGAAAGTCTCGAAGATACTACGCTTACATAAATCTATCAAAATGGATCAGCGAGATGACACATGCTCTCTCCGCAGTGAATATAATCCTAATTTTATCATTGGTGTAAAATCCCGGGGGTGTGGCCTAACTGTACCGCAGAAACGCATGCAACTTTCCCAAACTTATATCAAAGGATGGACCGGCTAGTGCCGGCCCACAATGAAGATATAAATATATTGTGTTATGATATCCCGATATATATTTTGCGAAAAAAAAATCACTCTGAATCTAAATTCAAGTACCCTGAAGATGACATAAACATGTTGGACATTCTGACTGACAACATATATGTTGTATTCGGTGATTAGGCCTTCCAGCATACCATCCGAATCCCTATGTGAACTAACTGTGCTCCTTTGTTAGCTGATTTGTTCCTTTATTCGTATGAAGCTGAATTCACACAAAAACTTATGTCAGAATAAGAAACAATTGGCATTTGCGTTTAATTTCCCATTAAGACATAATGATGACATGCTGTCTATAAATAAAAAGAACTTTGAACCATACGTACATAAAGATATATCCCAATGAACTGGAAATTAAAGACACCACAGGACCCTATTAATGTTCTTCATATTTAGATCTTCTACTTGTTATTGACCGAGATGGTTGACTTACTACTTTACATTATGACAAACGTCATGACTTTGGTTTTCCCCATTGCTAGCTTTCCATCAACATGTAGTAAAATTCCTTATTACCAGCGAATGGTGTTTATGGTTCTCAAATGGTCCGGTTTTGCTCGAGGTTCTGAGTATCGTTCTTTTATTTAACGAGGCAAACCACTGGAGGAAAAGATACTAGCACAAGGATATGAGATATCATGCCAACATTCCGCAAATTTTACGGTCGTTATTAAGACATTATTTGCTCTTATTACAGATCATTGTTTGACATGTTCAGTTCCTCATATCAGAGTAGTTAGACCGTCTACATTACCACATCACTTTACTGTACTATTCATACTGATCATGACACATACCGATTGTGACTTCGGCAGTGCCCTTTCATACATCTGTGACTGCGAATAATACTAATTCACATATACATAGGGCATCATGGGGGGGGGGGGGGGGGGGGTGACCGGTCGGCAGGGGATACTTACTCCTCTATGGCGCCTGATCCCACCTCTGATATAACAGGGGTCCGTGATTGCATGTACAATATACATTGTCATGTTGTTGAGACTTCGGGTTGTGGAAATCGGATCGGTATCTCATATTTGTACTATTCTTAACCGATTTATTATGCATTTTCTTTGTGACATTGGGCGGCAAAATCATCAACGTTTTCTCCAAATAGATCAAAATTACGTCATATTCTATTATAACGTAATAACTTTGGCGGAATGTTAATGAATTTACCGACCAATTTTACAGCTCCACAGTTAATGGAAAGAAGCCTACTGTCTTTTAATGTTTCTTTCATTAATATGGTTAAGAATAAATATCCAAACACATGTACATGTATAGAGTTTGGTGCACTATATATGCTTTAATAGAGTTTGGTGCACCATATATACTTGTATAGGACAACTCATGTCCCTTTAGTGATGCTCTATGCCTAGACTGTGGAAGAAGTTGAGACTTTAAATCGTTCAATGCTGTTCATTCTCAACTACGTAATAATCTATCTATATGTACAGTTTATGGCCGAAGACGGTATAGACATATATAACATAGTAAATTCCGTATCGGACAATAATATTGATAGAGCATCCGACTGCGAAGACGTAAATGCAATAAATCACTATATTTGGTTACGACCAAATAAGACTGATCCACCTGTGTTGTGATATCTCATTGGTTAAAGATATTTCCGCTTTTCCTTGACAAGAAGTGAGATGAATGCACAGTAGAGTCTTAAGACATTCCCAGCCAACCCGGATAGAAAAAATCCTCATAGCCTTCACTAAACATAGCGCGGAACGAAGTGTTATTTTTAGCAACATCCTTAAAATAGATGGTGGTTCCTTTTGATAACCAACTTCCCCACCACCCGAACGTCCCCACCGTCATAATGGTGTGGTTGCATGTTGACAGCATACACAGAGCGACACCTGGCGAGTCATTGATCGCGAAAAACACATCATCGCCTGCAGTATTGTTCCGACACCATGCGAGGTCGTCGTCATTCTTGTTCACAAAAATTAAAAATCTGGGTTTGTAATATTTCTCCCTGTAGTACGCCATCGCCTTATTTACATAATCCTTACTCGCCACATTGTAACCGTACTTACTATTGTTTACAGTGAGGTAATCGCCACGTCTCACGTGCAGTCCAACTATAGTCACGTCATCGAGTCCTTGAGATGACGTCATATTTAAAGATCGCTTTATCAAGTCAATTGCCTTTTGTTGTATTTCATTTTTGAACTTAAAGTATTTACGAATTTCATCCTTTTTGTGTTCAAAGTACTTCCAGGACTGTAGATATGATCTTATATGATAATTGCTCTGACAGTCGTCATTGAAGTAGAGTGTATCGTTATCAAAAGCGCATGCGCGAATTTGCTGAACCGGTTTTGCATTTGTGCAAGTCTTGTCATACTTGAGGTGCGGTAGGGAGAAGTCAAAGTATTTGTATAACAAAGAATCTTTGAATAATCCTACATGGAACCCCCTTTTGTCGGCAATTCCGTAAATTGAGGCAAACTGGAACATGTGGTTACCGAGGCCGCCTTGGTAAAAGGGACAGAGGTAACGAACCCCGGCTTTCCTCTTCTTGGCCTTGCAGCAGAGCTCCTCCAAGTCTTCGTCCGATATTCCCAGGTCGCGGGGAGACTGTGTGTGGATGTAAACCAGGATGATATTAAATGTCAGGCTGAACGTTATGATCAACATAAACATTGCTGAAACAAATCATTTTATTGTCATCAAAATCCTTTGTAATGCCTCTTTGATTGACATATATTTTGATATATATATATATATATATATATATATATATATATATATATATATATATATATATATATATATATATATATATATATATATATATATATATATATATATAACGAAAAGAATAGGTTGTTATTTTTGCATTAAAGTTGTCACAAAGCCGACGTTGCAGGCTGGTTGGCAGATAGCAGGTTGTCGCGGGTTCGATTACCGTGTTCGAATGGCCATACCAACTGGACATCCTGTGGCGTGTTTGAATGGCCATGCCGACTGGACATCGTGTGGCTGGAGCGTAACCCAACGTCCGTATCATGTATCATGTAGAGACGGATGGGATTGTTTCACACACAAATAGCTGCATGACCTTATACTCAGATTAATTTGTAGATGAATTGGCCACAATTCCCTCCGTTTCGTAACCTTGCACTTTTAATATTGTGCAAACAGGCATCAAAACACAGCAAATGTCCTGTATATTTTAACATTCAATAAACTGTCGCTAAAATTATTATTTTGTGATTCTTGAAAGTTTCCAAGCCATTACCTAAAATTACATAAAAGAGACACTCCTCTCGTTACAGTTATCTAAAAGTATAAAATGATAAAGGTTATAGTCTTTTAATGTTATATACGGGCCGTTAATGAAGATTTCATCATCTATGGCTTGCGCACGCATACTTGTATATTATACTTTATCTATTTGTTGTTTTACATCACGACACAGTGGCGCCATCTGTCTGTTGCATTGTTTATAACCTGGACATAAATAACGGACCTTTCCGGAGCAGTAAGGCGAATTTTACGTAACAACGTTTATCGTTATAAAAGACTTCGGTTTTCACTGTTTCATCCGAAAGACCGGGTACTGATATATCAGTACCCGGATTCGAACCCCTCGGTGCCGTATTAGTCATATTCCAAGCCTTGATACACCATCTGGAATCTCTGTATATATGACCAAATATGGAAGCCATCAGTCTTTATTTATAAACACTTTTATACCATTTACATATTTTTATTTTACTTACATAGTCTATGTGGACGCTCATGACGCATCGTAACAGCAGATGTTCGAGTCCGGCCAGCAATACCCCATGTCCAGAACACGTGTCAATAGAAAATAATCGATCAAAAATTGGCCCTATATTACGTTATCGTCTTCGGACACCGTATTCCATGATAAGTGAATTACAATTTACAATGACTTTGTGTGACCTAGATTGAAATGTTGGATACGAAGATTGACACGTGCGTCCGAAGTCACCTTAAGATTGCCACGATTCAGCAGTAGATTATGTGCCATATTCTGCTCTTAACTAATGTACTTTAAAGACAATCTCAGTGTGGTGGTAAAGTGTTTGGTTTGCAGTACGGGCGATCCGAGTTCGATTACTGGATTGCGCCACTTTGTGTCGATTCGTTAGCTGGTGTAATTCAGTGGATGAGGTGCCATCCCCCTGACTAAATGGTCCGGGTTCGACTCCCGCTGAGGGCACACTCGTGTCCTGTCTTTCTGATGAAACAGTTTAAACGGAGGTCCCGTATCATGGTAAACGTGGCAAAAATCCCTCACTGCTTCAGGTGGGTACGTTGCAAATATTTGAAATTCTGTGCAGTGCATCAGGCAGATGCTGTCACCATATATGTGAAATAGTCGTGGAGTGATGTAGTACAATAATCAACCAGTCAATCAGTTTGACGGGTTCTTATTCTCAAGATAAAATGGAAGATTTATTGAAACCAGCGCAAAACACCAAATCAACAAACAAACCTTACTGTATTCGAGATTTTCATAGTTAAAAAAAAAAGGGGGGGGGACATGGTAGTAATTATATATATATATATATATATATATATATATATATATATATATATATATATATATATATATATATATATATATATATATATATACAAGTATCAAAGTTTTGAAACACCTGCAAAGAATCATGTACCCTCATAGTTAACAAATTCCTATTTATTTATTGAATATCCTAATACTCCCCTAGAAGGAAAGAAGGGGGGTTGTTTTGGCCTCTGTAGTTTAATCGGTAAGATGCTTTGGTTTGTGACTGAGAGTTCATGGGGTCGAGTCCCGCCGATGTACCTCAATCGGTTATAGATGTTCGACTTGTGACTGAGAGGTCTGGGGTTCGAGTCCCGCAGGTAGTCGGTCAGCTTCCTGTCTTTCAAATGAGAAAAAAAAAATTAATCCGATGTCCTGTCTCACGGTACGCGCGGTGCATATTCACTTTACATTCCGCAGCGCTTCTGTTGGGTCCGTTGCATAGCAACATATTTCTATGTATTGCATCAGATACGCCGCCTTCACATTAGAGCAATGATTTGGCAAGAACAAGAACCATACGACCGAACAATACAAATATAAATGTGTTATCAGGATACCAGCATTCCGGGTATGAGATATTTTTCCGATAAGGACGTCTTTGAGCAAACTCTCTGTTTTAATCGATTTCAATATTAAATCTTGAACCTGTGATTGTCTCGATGAAGAAGATAATATACATGTTCATAACTAATGCTCTCTAATTCTACTTAGCTTTATTAAATTTCTTATCGGCATGCTCTAGGTCTATATGTCTTCTGTAATACCGACGTAGAGAGAGAGAGAGAGAGAGAGAGAGAGAGATCAATAATCTATATCATATTGAAAATAAATCATCATTTTTTCTTTTACTACAGACACATTCGTGTCAGACAGTACCGCTGTACATTTTTGTGTGTATGTACTTATGTCATACAGCTTTGTCATGTGTCTTCTGTTTTCTCTATTACATGAGTGTAAATTTCTATCAACAAGTGAGGTAACTCTCAACAATACGTCAATAGGCTATTCCTTCCAATCTTTTATAGTTTATTAGTCAAAAGTAATAAAGTTTATAGACATTTCCAGAATATCATATGATTGATTGGTTGATTATTGTTTTACGTCACTCCATGATTATTCCACGATAATGCCTGATGCATTGCGTAGATATTTCTACCTTTGTAACAGACCCACAAGACAGAACACGGGCGGGAGTCGAACCCGGGACCTCTCGGCCATTGGATGAGCACTCAGCCACACCGTCTATATTGACATTTCAAGAATATTATATGATATAAAAGAAACAATACATGGCCAGAATAGTGATAGTTAATTATACATATATAAATGAAATAATACAATGTATAAAAAGAGTACTTTAATATATTTACCCGGAGCACACAGTTCTTGTACATTTTAAGTTTATAGCAGGTGTGTAACGGTATGGAAAGTAATACAAAGTAATATCTTTTGATATATATTTTCTGTAAAATGAGGCCATTTCAAAACAAAATGAAATTTCTCTTCTTCATCTTCTTTACATGTCTAAAAGAACTTTTTCATAATGACGTGTTTGTATAGTGAGATGATGAGAAGATGTACTTATTTTACAAGAATAGTGGGGTTTTTTTTATCCATTATCCATACTCAGCAATATCCGTGGAAAGTCATTTTATGTTAGAACTTGTCAAAATTCGTACTGGGGAAGAATGGAAATGGGAGGGGTTGTACCTATTATTTCTAATCTGAAAATCCGTGTCTGATCCAAACTTTCCGTTTGGATTTTTTTTTATTTGTTATAATTATCTTTTGGTGATTTTCGATGGTTATCATCTTCTGCCTACGTTTCTGATCTTCGCTCAGGCATCAAGGCGGGTGTGACAGATCGACAGGGGATGCTTACTCCTCCATAACACCTGATCCCACCACAGGGGTCTGTGATTGTTTGTATTATACATAAATTTTCATGTTGTTTGAACTTTGGGTTTGTGAAAATCACACTGGTGTTTCCCATATTTTACTTACAGTATAAAACGAGGTACAGTGTCATGACATATATTGACACGTAAAAGATATATTGCATGGGACAAAATCATTCACCAGCTCCGGGTGCCGCCATCTGTATAAAAGAAGTCATCATGGAGAGGTATAAAGAAATACATAAGGACTTACTGCTGCACGCGGCTGTATTAGTATCATGATGCTACGTACACACTGCCGGGATATCTCCTACATTAACTAGTTTGCACCTAGTGCATCCATCTGTTATAATGGAATAAGCAAAAAAATTAATAAACAAAAAAACAGATTAAAAAATAATAGAGGATAAAAAATGATAATAATAAATAAATAAATAAATAAATAAATAAATAAATAAAGACACAAACTTTCATGGACACTCTTACTGTGATATTGTCAGAATTGCAACTTGGGTGTCCAATGCACGGATGAAAATTAGAAGGTTCTGTGTCAGGCGTGTGCCGCCATCATAAAGTCTAATAATTTTGATATGTCGATAAATGATCACAAACATCTAATATCCCCAGAATCGTGAGGGAAACGTCTGAGCCTCTCATGTGGTAGTGTATGTCTACAATTTATCGTGTAGTTTGTTACATAATGGATTGCTGTGATAGCCTCTATCTATTCCGAGGGGATCAGTTCTCTTTAGTCACGATTTTCTACCTTATATAGGATAGAGATCCCCCCAAACGCACACTTTTGTTACGATTACCAACGTAAACAAGATGAAGACTGTTATTATGGGGGCCATCATCTGCGCTGTAGCAGGTAATTTATCTATTCAGTCATTCACTTAATCGCTTGCTCTATCATTCACTCATTCATTAACTCAATTGCTCATTCAGTCAATCGCTCATTCATTCAGTCAATCGCTCATTCAGTCAATCGCTCATTCAATCATTTATTCACTCAATCGCTCATTCATTTACTCTATCGCTCGTTTATTCACTCAGTCGCTCATTCATTCACTCAATCGCTCATTCGTTCACTCAATCGCTCATTCGTTCACTCAATCGCTCATTCATTTGTCCTTGTTTTCTTTTTACCTACATGACGGTGACATCAATCCCGGTGCGTTGTTTCTGAACGAACTTCTGCAGCAAATCCACTGTAACACCAACATGTTTTTTCACAACATATGCATCGGTTTTCGATGTGCTCATTCGAATGTCAAGACACCAATCACCAATCCTTTAGAGGGATTTGAGTAAATGCCCCTCCTATCCTGAATTGATGTTAGTTGATTGGTGTTTTACGTCGCTTTCAACATTTTTTCATTGATATCGCGACATGGAAGCAGGAGGTGACCATCCTCTTAAACATAGTGGAGCAACCCGGGAATCGAACCCAGATTGTCTGCGCCGCAAGCCAAGCGCTTAGCCACTACAGTAAGCCTGCCTCAATCCAGAACTGAACACCTACTGTCCGCGCCACTCACTTTGTAAACCGAAAAATCTGGATTTTCACTTATTTATCTTTAAAATAGTTTTACAAAATTAATATCAATCGACAGATCTTGTTTAGTCGTAACTTTGTTGTATGTTATATGTTTCTACGAAGAAGCATTCGTATTTTATTGGGGAAAATCATTTTAGATAGGGCGTTTTCTATGTTAATGTGGACGTGACGTCGCCGATATTTAACATTGAGTCTATGGGAAACTTGGCGACGTCACGTCAAAATTTAACATGGAAATCGCCCTATCTAACATTGATATTTTTCTATAAAAGATGAACGCTTCTTCATACAAACATATAGCATACACCAAAAGTTACGACTAAACAAGATCTATCGAATGGTTTGTCTTTTTGAAATTATTCTGAAGATGAATAATTGAAAATCCAGATTTTCCAGTTTCCAGAGTGAGTGGCGCGGACAGTAGATCTAAATATCAGATCTGAAAAATTCTTTTTATCGAGAAAATCGTAAGTTGCAATAAATTGAAAACTGAAACTTTTTTACGTCTTGCATTTCATTTTGTCATTCACTAGGCTAATTCACAATATAAATCCTATTCATACCAAATCCCAATTTTGGTGTTTTTATCTATAAGATAGATGTAAGTGATTTTAAGATTTTTCTGACTTTCTTTGTATTTCATTAACATTGAAATTTACCATAATCTTAAACCAGTAATCGCGGTGAAATTCAAAGAAAGTAAACTGAAAATCTCGAATGACTGGCCCTTAATTACATTTCCGGAAATGAAAGCATCACTGTCGATTCTCTCTATTGTACGATTTGATCAAGTGCTATGCTTGGATAAAATATTTGGACAATTTAAGCCAGCTACGAAGTCATCTTGTCCTTAAAGAATAAAGGAAAAATTAATTTGCTGTTCCATTAACAACCAGAAAAGAAAAAATCTCTCTTAGACTTCCAGAGGGAAGCACACTGGTTATACTACTACTACTACTAATTATAATAATAATAATAATGATAAGACGAAGAAGAAGAAAACCACTCTGTCACTACTTTTCGGCTACTTAACCTTTATAAAGTTACAAAATGATTGACAACTTTTGTAATCTGGTAAAGGCTAAGTAGCCGAAAATTCGTGAGCGTTCTTCTTATTATTATAACCGGATAAGATATTATACATTTGTCACTTAAATCACGAGGGAATCTTTATTTGAGTCAGGAAATTCGAAAAAAAGTAAAACCGACACTTTTCTTTCTTTGGTCATCCTTTCTTGATTATATCATCATAATCAATCTATTTATTCATTCATCCATAGTTTTTTTTATTTATTTCTATTCTTTCTATTTACGTAGCGGTGGTGATAAGCGAGAGATGTTTCCGGCCCAGTGATTGCAGCATAACGCTATGTGGGAATGGCACCAAGCTGATTTGTGAGCGTGGAGAATGCACGTGCCAATCCACGGCCAGCAGTACGTGTTTATCATGATTATTATGCAGATTTTTATAGATTATATTTATATATTTTGTATAATATTTCTCGAATATTGATGTGCATTTCCTCATTCATTGGTCAAGCCGGCGTATTCGGTACTGTGCTGTTCTTGATGTCGACAGGCGGATCCAAACCAGACAGGCGGTATGTGGCATTTGTAGCAAAGTTCACGGTACCAAATAAGATCATGAAGCGTAGTTCACAGCAGCAAATAAGATCATGTACGTTGTTGATCTTAGTCTATGTTTCTTGAAATAAGACTCTTTTGAAGTTTTAAAAAGTTTATTACACAATTAATACAGGAATTTCGTGATCGTATAGTTTTAGTCTGGGTTCCTAAAAGAGTTCAGTCACTGCCAAATGTCCGAAAGTAATCGTGAGCTGAACTGCTGTAATAGGGTGTCCCTGGGTATTTATAGTGGTCAAGACAAATACACGATATCGTAGCCATCCTGTTTACTTGAAGTAAGTAGACCGATTGATACACTGACCATATCCGTCCACTCTATATCACAATGACCATGCATACAGGAATCGAATATCCGTAAATATTCAGCCTGAATTTAGAGACAGGAAAAGTGAGATTGCTAAGATCACTTTTCCTACAATTTAGAATTTTGATATATCTTAAAATTATACAAATTATTCTTGATAAACAGTATCATAATATGTTATTATAAAACAGAACACATTAAGATAGTCAGAACGTGACTATCTTACACATTGTCCCACAGGGACAAAGCCCGCTTGAACACGTCATCGATTATCGTATGCATATGAAAATCGATCCCGGGTTCAAGCGATCAGTGTCCCTGTGGCATTGTCCGAAAGATCAGACCCAAGCATGAGACTTTGGCCTGAATTCCTTCTATAGTTAGAATCGACGAGAAATGAACAAAATTTCAGATTTATCATAAAAACAACAAAAAATAATCTCGTCGTGAAGTAGGAACAAAAGTCCTCTCTTCTTCTACCCTCCTACACTGTAACAAATTTGCCACCGCAGTGAAATAATCTTGATTTAAGGAACAAAACTATCCCACGGAATGTTAGACTGTTCAGGGTCATTTTAAAACCATAAATAACTTTTTGTTTGTAGAATGCATCTCACAAAGGGATTGTCTATCAGGACCGGATTGTCAGAGTGGAGACTGGCACTGTGTGGATAATGTGTGTCGCTGCTACTAGGTACGATGACTCTGTATCATACAGGTCCATATCTCATCGGAACAACTCGCTTTTTGTTCACACGCTCGAGACTAAAGGCCGAGGTTTTGGATTTAGGTTCTTCGCCATTGGAACAGATCAATCTCTTTCTCTCTATATATTCTCTGATACATCACATTATATAACTATTTGTTAATTGTTTTCAGATATTTCATACCACTTTTTAAGATAATAGCAAAAATTCACGAAAGAAGGAATCCTGTAATTAAAATGATAAAGGTGTACTGGGTGTATATCCTAATGTAAAGATGATGGATAAATCCAAACAATAAGTCCGATAATTATGAAACCAGAGGACATACAAAATCAGTGAAAATAAAAACCAAGTGGAAAATAACAAAATATGTCTACTTGAAGAGCATATGTAAACCCCTATGATGGAGTGAGATCAGGGTCCGGCGTCATAAAATGAGAATATACTTAAGTCAAAAATTCATATTCTTCTGTTCATCAATGAATTAATAACTGGGATTTGGATTTTATTTAGTTTTATTCTACTGATAAATAGAATTAAACCATTCTGCATTAAACTTTTTTGAACGTTTGATAATGGAATAAATTAAAATGAAATTTTTGACTTAAGTAAATTCTAGGTTTATGGCGCCGGACCAAGCTGCCCGGGGAGAGTCAGCATCTCCTGCTTGCTAGCAACACCCGTCACATATTCCCAGTAGAAAGAATGAAATCGTTTAAATTCCATATATTTTTATATATGGAGAGGTCAAAGTAGGTAACCTTCTAGTAAAGAAGGTGTCAAATCTGTGTAAAATGATCGGAATCGGTCTCAGTCCAGAATATCATTTAAAAGTCTGGATAACGAGATATCATATGGAGTAATAAGAGTAGAACTTTCTCAGTGACGTCGCCAGTCTAGCGCGTATATAACCCTGGTTGAGTAGCTTATCTGATAGTCGCCTAGCCCTCAGAACATTGTAATTTGAACATGCTCTGGAATAACGTATCAACTGAGAAATGAATACGCCGTATGCGGGCGATGATGGAATGTTGCTACTTATGAAAGGAAAGTTTGTGATAGCGAAATTGAAATCGTCACGTTTGTCATAGAGTGGGATATTCAATTGACTATTAATGTCGAAAGACAACATAACATCTAAATACGAAGTAGAATTACTACTTTCTGTGGGTTCTTTGACCTCCAGTTCACTTGGATAGATGATGCTAAGGTACTCTGCAAATGAAGGATTATTAATTGAAAGCAAGTCATCTGTATATATGTAAGTGAAATTGAAGCCAAGAGCCATTTTGTTCTTTCCTGGCTTTGAAAGCAAAGACTGAATGAATTTAGCTTCGTATGAGTAAAGGAATATGTCAGACAGTTGTAATGTTGACAATTTGTTGAAAAACCTTTCCTCTAAACACCACAAAAATGTTATCAATAAGAAAGTTCAACATCTGGATGGCATCTGTTTCAGTGTATTTATTTTTGGAATCAGAATGTTCCTAACAAAATAAGTTTTATCATGGCCTATAACTATATACATGAATTTGCTGTTTCCGTTTTTACTAGTAAATGCATTTTGAATAATTTCCGCTAATTGGTCTTTTAATCTCAAACTTTACGCAATTTTCAATCGAAATTATATAAATACTTTGCAACTTCAATGATGTATAAAAATTTTAAATTCTTTCTCCGATATGATTCTAGAAAAAAAATTCGCCAAAATTTCTGGATGAGAGATAATAAAATTATATTTAAAAATGCATAATTAACCTCGACACTATTGTTTCGGAGGGTCACACTCTTATGTAGAATTATACTTATTAACTTATATACTATACTAAAATACGAATGATACGTATTGAGTTAGATATTAAGGTCCAAAGATATTCATAGAAAATGATTTTCTATTAGTATGATAATAATGTTAATGGTCAGATAATTCACAGATCCCTTTATGTGTTTTTGTTTTTGTTTGTTTGGTTTTTTCTCTTCATTGCACTTCTTTTTTCAGGATGATTGAATGTCGTTAAAGTTGTCAGCGTAGATCGTGTTTGTTATATTATTGTCTGAATAAATTAATACATGTTACAGCTCGTGGGCTTGTTATACAGAGTAGATGCAATCTGCTAAAAAAATTACCCCCCTCTCTAAGAACCGATTGTGGATGCAGTCGACAAAACTGTCTTTTCGCGAGGAAAAAATGTTTGCGACAGATCCCCTCTAAAAATCAAATGAATAAATAGAATAAAGATAAAATAGAACAACAGGACACTTAACACGCTCGCATTTTCTCCCTAGGTGTCATACAAACTAGAACTAAATATCTACTCTTAACTGTGGTAAGTGTAGATTACATTTCATACTGGTAAAAAAGTTCAGTTTTCATCTTCAGTTGTTGATAGGTTAATTGATCTTCTTCACCCAACCATCATTTATCGTGTTATACACCCCACCCCGCAATACACCGAATACAATTTTATCAAATGCTGAGGAGATTCGAAATTTCCTGTTCAATACCTACATCTAAATAATATGATTTCTCATTGTACGAAGTTTCATCAAAATCCACTAAAGGTTTTAGAAATAGTTGCGAAGAAAATGTATATGGCATAGGAAATTATAAGTCCAAGGGTCATAACTCCTGTCAATTGTTTTGAACAGCCTTCTCCTTCAAATATGCACATCTTAGTTTAAATAAAATTTATTTCTGATAAAGCAACAGGTTATATTACATACGTGAATATATAGGGATTTGGAAAAAAGTGAAACACTTATATAAATCCATCTCCCTGTGGCTGATAATTGACAAACTTAGGAGGACAATCTAATAAGAATTTCAGTATAATAAAGTTCATAAACAATGACAATACAAACATATATTTGTGATACATGCAATATTAGTAGAAACAAAAAAAAAACTTCAAAATATTATTTTCATAAAAATAAAAGAAGCGAAATGGTAGAGAAGGAGAGAAAAGAAAAGAAAAGGAAAAAAAGAAAAAAAGGTTCCAGAGTTCATAAGTGGGTTATATATAATAATGCATTTAAGTGCATCTGTTAGTATACAGTTTTGTACTACTATGAAAACTGCAGCATTGTTGTCATATGTATCAGTAGTACCTTCACATAGAAGCATATTTGTATAAAGTGTAATATTTAAAGAATTTAATGGACTATGCGTCGATTAGAAAATTGTTTACACTAAAGCAGATACTGTTCCGTAGATTCTTATCCTCCGCACGAGCTGTACGGGTTTCGTTCTATGTTTTTCAACAAGTGAAGTGTTAGGCTGCTACAGCCCATGCGCAGTCTTTCATGTAAAATACCCACGTAATAATAGTTAGGAACTTCGACTTCTGATTTAAATGTTTAGATACTGTTTCCAAAAATACCCCCTCCTCCAATGGCTTTTGTAGGAGTTGCGCAGACAAGATATTTTGGATAGAGAAATCTAATTAACTCCAAACCCAAGCCCAAGGCCAAAAATTCTTGTTCCTATTTTGGATAGCATTCAACTTCCAATATGCATATCTTCGTAAGGTGTTCTTTCTTTGAACGGAGTTCTACAAAATCCCTCAAACGTAAAAGGAGGAATTGCCAAGACAAGATATTTTAAGACAATATAAATTCATAGGCCATAAATCCTGTAGTTTTTATTTTTTTTTTGGTTTGTTGGTTTTTGGTTTTGAAAAGATGGACGACAGCGGTATAGCATAATACTCTCTATTTTTATGTGAGCGTATAAAAATCTAGAATCACGCTTGAAATTTGTTGCCTTAATAAAATGTCGGAGCAATTCTGTTGAATTGTAAAGATGATGGATAAATCCAAACCATAAGTCTTAAAATCATGAAACCAGAGGACATACAAAATCAGTGAAAATGAAAAACAAGTGGAAAATAACAAAATATGTCTACTTGAAGAGCATATGTGGACGCCTTTAATAGCGTGAGATCAGGTGCCCGGGGAGAGTGAGCATTTCCTGCTTGCTAGCAACACGCGTCACATATACCCAGTAGAAAGAGTAAAATCGTGTAAATTCCATATGTATTTATATGGAGAAGTCAAAGTAGGTAACCTTCTAGTATAGAAGGTGTCAAATCTGTGTAAAATGATCGGGTCTCAGTCCAGAATATCATTTAAAAGTCTGGATAACGAGATATCATATGGAGTAATAAGAGTCTCGTAACGTAGAACTTCCTCAGTGACGTTGCTAGTCTAGCACATATATAACCCTGGTTGAGCAGCTTATCTGAAAGTCACCTAGCCCTCAGAACAAAGTCATTGTAATGGAATGTTGCTACTTATGAAAGGAAAGTTTGTGATTGCGAAATTGAAATCGTCACGTTTGTCATAGAGTGAGGTGTTCAATTGACTATTAATGTCGAAAGACAACATAATATCTAAATACGAATTAAAATTACTACTTTCTGTGGTTTCTTTGACCTCCAGTTCACTTGGATAGATGATGCTAAGGTAATCCGCTAATGAAGGATTATTAATTGAAAGCAAGTCATCTATATATCTGTAAGTGAAACTGACGCCAAGAGCCAATTGTTTGTTTCCTTGGGAAGTAAAGACTGAATGAATTCAGCTTTGTATGAGTAAAGGAATATGTCAGCCAAAAGCCTAGCACAGTTAGTGCCCATTGGAATACTGACAATTTGTTGAACAATCCTTTCCTCTAAACACCACAAAAATGTTATCGATAAGAAAGTTCAACATCTGGATGACAGCTGTTTCAGTGTATTTATTTTTGGAATCAGAATTTTCCCTAACAATGTAAGTTTTATTATGGCCTATAACTATATATATGAATTTGCGGTTTCCGTTTTTACTAGTAAATGCATTTTGAATAATTTCTGTCTTTTAATTTCTGATGAGGGATCGTTGGATCTAGGGGAAGTGTTGAAGGGTGCCAGTCCCCTTAATGTTTCAAAGTAAATTTACTTGTCAAATAACCTCCCTGTAGAACAGAACTCTTCCCGATCCGGACGCCCTCCCTCTTTTCTGTAACAATTCCGTCACAATATGGGTGAAATACTCTCGATGATACTGAAAACAGTTATATATCTGACAAGATTTTCTGGATCCGCCCCCTGATCATTGTTCCCATAATTATAGTATGCATGTAAAACAGTAATTTATCAGACAGACAGTCTGGATCCGTCCCTGATTATTACAGTTCGGATGTAATATATATATAAAAAAAGAGAATACTTTTACGCCCCTTCCTTACGTCACTAACGAAATATTGAGCGAACCGATATTGTCAGGAACACCACCAGAGACATCTGACAAGATTTCCTAGATCCGCTCCTGAGTTTTTACAGTTCTGATGTAATATGGAAAAAGATTACTTTTGACGCCACTTCCTTATTTTCCATTTTTGAAAAAAAAAAAAGATAATTTAAAAAAAGAAGAAAAAACAATAACAATTTTCGTATGCTCAAGGTGCTCAGATATGAAATTTAGGCCGATTTGGGCCTTTTGTATTATTATCATTATTATTACTATTATTATTATTATAATTATTATTATTATTATAGCTTATCAAATTTTCAGTCTTCAAATAAAGCGAGCATTTATGGGATAAGAAAGATAACTCGCGGAAGACTTGATATTGTTTACATCACATGCCACTATTGACAACGACGATCAACAAGGAAGTTGACGCTTTTATTATTACAGGTATGATAATAATATTTTCGTTCACGAGAAAGAGAAATAGTATTTGATCAATGAGAAAATGTCATTTGATTTAAAAAAATATTCATGTCTACAATATAGTAGACAAGTATCTTCAGTTTTCAAAGTCTACTATGCAATTGTTAACTGAATCCGAAAGTACATGCATTAATGCTTTCGAATTCAACTAATTCCATTGCCATTCCTTTCAGATCAAATCATTATCATCGAAAACATGTCTACTACGTACTGCCACGCCTGCTTGAAACGCGGTCAACATATAGCCATCTACTCCGCTTGTTACCAATGCCGAGAATTCTATTGCAAAGCATGTTCTGACATGCATCATACATTTAAATCATCAGAAGATCACATCATATTTAAACTTCTCCTACCTGCAATTACCCCGTCAGTCAATAACGAGGAGGAAATTCAAAGCAAACGTGCAGCTTTACCAAGACGTGGCAAGAAGTCGACAAAACATGCTGATCCTGGTAACCTGAAAGCCGTACACTGCAGAGACATCAGTGTCAAAAGATCTGAAGATAAAACAGGTGTTGTTGTCCGTGGTATATTGACTGTAGCTGGTAAAGTCGTCGTAGTAGATAATGCTAACAAGATGCTCAAGTTGTTTGATGATAGGGGTACTTACCTGTCCTCTACTGCACTCAAGGATTATACATGGGGGATCACACGTGTCAGTGACGACACATTCGCTACATGCGGTGAAGATAACAAAGTGTACCTCTGGAATGTACACGGCCAAACAATAACATGTAGTGACGTTACATATCACGTCAACTATGACGCAGACGGTATCCACTATAACCAGACATACTACTGCGTGTTACACAGGAACGACAAGGTCATCACCATACTGGGGAGACAAGGGAGAAGCGTCAGGCACATCACAGTCAAGAAAGCATGCGGGAAGAAGATAGAATATGGGTGGGATATCTATATGGATCAGAAGTCCCATGCCATATACGTGCCGTGCCTGCGTGACAGCAGTGGGGTACTATGTGTGTCTGTGGAGGGCGAGGTGCTATGGTTTACTCCCCTGTCAGGATCACTGTGTGGTATAACGGAAATACGCGGCGTCTTGTGTGTAGCTAATGATTGGGTTGGTGGTTTATCTTTATTATCAAGAGCGGGGAGGTATGAATGTAAACTGCTGAAGGAGAGTGACGTGAACGGTGAACCTGAGTACATATACTATGATGGACAAGGAGAAAAGGTGTATGTCAGCTTCTATTACAGTACAGACAATTGTGACATCATATCAGTGTACTCCGTCATGTGAAAGATTATGTAATGAGGATAAAATGATGCTGTAGTGATGCGGAAAGGGGGAGGGGTTCTGGTTTTTTTTGTTTTTTTGGGGGGGTTTTTTTGTTTATTTTATTTTATTATCATTGGGGTTTTTTTTTTTTTTTTTTTTTGCTGGACAGTTGTTTTTTTTTCAGTTTATATCGTTTCATTATTTATTTGATGTTTTTTTCAGATTTATTTCTCCAAAATTGAATTATAATTAATTGAATTATTAATAGTTATATATTGATATCATAATTTGATTGTTTTCACATGAATAGACATGTGGCTTACCATAGAAAATTAGGCTTCTTGTTTCATATCTTTTCAGATTTTTTTTTTTTTTTTTTTGCCATTTTTGGTGCATTTTCAGGTATTTTCGTCAATTTTCCCTTGTTCTTATTCATTGTATATGGGTATCAGAATAGTACATAGGTATACAAATAACATATACAAGCTACTAGATTAAAATTGTATAATCATATTCACGATACAAGTACATGTATATAGTAATCTGAAAAGATAGACCGATACATTATGTTTACATGATTTTTATGTTTATTAAAAGTCATCACTTACAAACAAATTCAGAATTTCTTATAATGATATACAAAAGACACTAAATGAAGATTATACATATTATGAAATACAAATACATGTGTACAAGTTTCTCAGCATTTTTCTGTACTCGGATCACTGTCAAATATTACTGGAAGTAACTCTCACATTTTCTTTGATTTCTTCATTGTAGATTGGCTATAATTCAATACTTCTGTATATAGTTTCATGTTGTATGGAAAAAACATTGTGAAGAAAAGGAATGTTAATGTAGAATGGTTTCTCTCTTTGTAAGTTACACACAGATATGACTCGGATTGCTTTCTTTATCATATATAATGGAAGGATTATGATGAACTTTGACATGAATTCAGTAATCAATACCCCTTTGAAGAGTTGTTATTTTGTTCTGGGATGAGTTTAAGACGACATTATCTCCAGAGTGTCTCAAGTCAAAATGGGGTGTATCGCTCACCTGAGCCTGAGACTCAAGTGAGCTATTGTAATTGCACATTTTCCATTTTCTGTCATATGTCATTCTTCTATCTGTTGTTTGTAAAGAGTATTTCTTAGATTTTAGAGGAAATAAGAGGTCTCACAAAACTATATCATAGAATCCACAAGGGAGAGGAGGTCAGACGCCTCACTCAATCACATGGCAAAATCCAATCAGACAGAGAGGAGGTAAGAGGTCTGACTCAACCAGATGACAGAGTCCACCCCAGACAAGGTAAGGAGGCAAGAGATCTGACTAGACCACATGACAAAATCCAACCCATACAAAAAAGAGGCGGCAAGAAGTTTTCCTCAACCATATGGTTGGTTGGTTGATTGGTGTTTTCAACACGCTTTCAACAATATTTCAGTTATATCGCGACATGGAAGCAGGAGGTTGCCAACCTCTTAAACATAGTGGCGCAACCCGGGAATCGAACCCGGATCGTCGGCGCCGCAAGCCAAGCGCTTAACCACTACACCAAGCCTGCCCCCTTTCCTCAACCATATGACAGAACCCACCCCAGACAACGGATTGCATTGTGACCTAGTATTTTGTTTTTTCAGGCACATGAAATATGGATATTTGTTATTTTAATTCATTCATTGTTTCATTCATTGTTTGTTAAAGTTTAGATTTTTAACCTTTGATTGACTGAATATTGTTTTCCGTCACTCCACCATTATTTCACATATATGGTGACGGCCTTTGTTTTGAACGATAGAATATATCTTGTTAACGTTTGAATTGATTAAAACAATTTTTTTCAATATGTAGTTTTGTCAAAATATTAATGATTGCATCATAATCCAATTTAATCTAGTTTGAATATGATGCAACCATATCATAAGCTCCGCCTCCTCGCTGGTTATCAGGAGATTATTGTACAGGCAACATCAAAGAGAAAACGCCGCATCCATGATACAACTTATGGTATTATGCTAATACATTCATATTAACTACTCTGAATGAGTTTCTGAATCCACTTCGGATGGGTTGGGTTGGGTTGGGGGGGGGGGGGGGCGCTCTCGTGTGTTATAATGAAATGATAGGGCAAATGTTAAGGTGTTCAATATCCAATGTTTTTTAGTTTCTTTTGTATTGAGAAAGAAATCTAATAAAGAGTTACAATATCTACCAATATCCCATATTATTACACTCTCCTTGATTTAGCCCGGGGTAGGGGGGGGGGGGGGGGCGCAAGAGTCAATTGGTTATGATGAAATGATAGTGTAAATGTTAAGATGTTGAAATTTCAATGTTTTTGCTTTTTATACTTTTATTGACTGCATTGTAAAGCACGTCCGGTCTATGAAATAACGAGATCTGTCTGTCTCTCTGTCCGCCCTTCCATCCGTACAGCGTAAACAATTTGCGTTTGGCTTGATTTCTTGAATACTATTAATGATACTCATGTCAAACCTGGTGGGATTGTAGACATTGATGAGGCCTTTCCGACTGTCCCAATATTCGGTGACCTTGATCTTGATTTCATGCTTCAGTTAACACATACTGATACAGTGTTGAACTTGATCTCTTTCATACCATTAATGATACTACACAAATTTTTCGGCGATAAATTAGAAATTCAAAACTAGATTCAGGAGAAAGGTTGAGGGGTTCCAGCGTCGATCCAGATGCCGCCTCCCTCATCATATTGTTGAAATACTCTCTATGAGACGTAAAACGTTAATATATCTGACAAGATATCCTTGATCTGCCCCTGATTATTGGTTCAATTATTATAATATATATCGTAAAACAGTAATATGTCTGATAAGATTATCTAGATCCACCCCTGATAATTATAGTACGTATGTAAAACAGTAATATATCTGACAAGATTGTCTGGATCCGCCCTCTGATTATTGGTCCAATAATGATAGTATGTATGTAAAACAGTAATATATCTAACAAGATTTCCTGGATCCGCCCTCTGATTATTGGTCCAGCTATTAAAGTACGTATGTTAAGTAATAATACATCTGACAAGATTGTCTGGATCCGCGCCTGATTATTAAAGTTCTGATGTAATATCAGAAAAAAAGAAGAGATTACTTATACGCCCCTTTCTTACGTCAAGATTGCTTTGATATTTTGTTTGTTTGTTTTTTTTTTCAGATTTATTTCTTCTAAATTAATAGTTTTACATTGTTATCATAATTTGATTGTTCTTACATGGACAGACATGTGCGGCTTACCTTAGTAAATTAAGCATCCTGTTTCATATCTTTTCAGATGTTTTTGCAATTTTTGTACTTTTCAGGTACTTTCTTAAATTTTCTATAGTTCTTACCTATTCTATATGGGTATCAGAATAGTAAATAGCTACACATATAACATATACTAGCTACTAGATTACATTTGTATAATCATATTCACGATACATGTATATAGTAATCTGAAATATATACTGATACAGTGGCGGATACAAGATTTCCAAAATGGGGGGCCCCCATATATGTATATTACTGAAACTACTCTGCCATTTTTGATGTCAAATCTGGTTCTTCACTAGACAATATGTGGCGAAAAAAAGGGGGGGGGGCCCTCCTCTAAATCCGCTCACGTAATACATATACTTTATGTTTAACTGACTTTTATGTTTATTAAAATAATCACTCACACACAAATGTACACTTTCCTATAATGAAATACACAAGGCTCTGCATCATGATAATACATACTATAGAATACAAAGAGACATTATGAGAATTAAGTTTCTCAGCATCATTCTGTACTTGGGTCACGGTGTTGTACATGTATATATTGTTCGAAGTCACTGTCACATTTTGATTTCTTCATCGTAGCTTGTTGATAACTCAATTCTTTTAGTATCATGTTGTATGGAAATAAACATTGTGAAGAAGAGGAATGTTAAAGTAGAATGGTTTCTCTCTTTGTGAATAACACATAGATATGATGTGGATTCTTTATTTATCAGAAATAATGGATGAATTATGGTGAAATTTGACATGAATGATGTAACCAATACCCCCTTGGGTGTATCTAAGATGTCATAAGCTCCAGGGGGAACTTTTCTTTAACAAACTTCTCTCCATACTGATTTAATATACTGACACACCCAGTGTATCAGAGTGATCCATTATGGAGTCTTAAGAAGTGTTTAAGTTCACCTGAGCATAATTCAGTACTTTGTATATGGTGTCTTGTAAGGAAATTTTTCGTCGTTTAAGATTAAAAATAAAGGGAGGTTACACTTTTTGTATGTTATACACAGATATGATTTGATAGATTTCTTCTTGAACTAATTTAGGCATTATGGTGAAACTTGAAATAAATGAAGTACTCAGAACCCCATGAAGAGCTGCTGTTTGTTGTGGGGTGGATCTAGGATGCTTCAAATGGTATTCTCTTTTGACAAACTTCTCTCAAAACTGATTGAATAGATCGACAAACCCAGTGTATATGAGTGATCCAGTATGGTGTCTTAAGTCAAAAAGGAGTGTTTAGTTTATCTGAGCCTAAGGCCAAAGTAGGTTATTGTGATTACACTTTTTTCAGTTCTCTGCCGTATGTCATTTCTGCGCCTTTCGTCTGTAATCGGTACTTCTTAGATTTTAGGGAAGGTAAGAGGTCTGACTAAATTATATTACAAATACACCTCGGACAAAGGGCAGGAGGTAAGAGGTCTGACTCTACCACATTACAGAAATCACCCCAGACAAAAGAAAAAAGGTAAGAGGTCTGACTCAACCACATGTCAGAATCCACCTCAGACAAATAAGAGGAGGTGAAAGTAAAAGGCTCCGATAACGTTATTTTATCATGTAATAAAATAATCAAACGTCTTCTAAATAGACAATATGACATTGAGCTCATCAAAAAGACTATAGGTCTTGTCTTTGGCCCCTCTACAGCCTAATGCAGACTTTTATTTGAACGTTGCACGCTGACTAACAGGGCGGCGGGGACTATATGACGGGCCTTGTCCACACCTCTTTCAGAGGAGAGATGGTCCTGAACCTCGTCCCCTCTGACTGTTAGTCGGGACTCCTACAGATCTAGGGGCTTAGCTCGCTTTCAAACTGGCAGAGCACGGTTTATCGTGTTGATGTCGCATATATTTTTATATCATTATGTGTTTTACAATACCTTACGTTTATATTTTATGACCTCTCAATATGCGATACCTGGTAACCTTTGTTCTTTACATAGAGGATTGTTTAAAAAAAATTTAAATGTACGTCCTTTGATTGTTCTGCTGTTACGGTGAGCGGGAAGATGGGCCCGTAAACCGGTTAACCACACCATTTGTTTGGCTTTTGTCAAATTAAATGACCGTCTTAAGCCGCGATCGGTATCGTAATTGCACTACAATCAAATATTTTTGTAATGTGTTATATGTGCTAGTATATTATTGATATTCATGTATTGTATAGATCCATGGTGACTTCTGCCACGTAACTGAGCCGTTAACTTTTCTTTTTTCTTTCTCTCAACCACATTACAGAATCCACCCCAGACAAAGGAGAGGAGGTAGGTGGTCTGATTCAACCACATGACAGAATCCAACCCAGAAAAAATGAGGTAAATGGCCTGACTCAACAACATGACAGAATCAATCCCAGGCAAAGGAGGAGAGGTAAGAAGTCTGACTCAACCTATGACAGAATCTAACCGAGACAAAGGAGAGGAAGTAAGAGGTCTGACTAAACCACATGACAGAATTCCTCCAAGACAAAGGAGAGGAGGTAAGAGGTCTGACCATACCACAGGAAACAATCCATCATTTAAATAATGAGAGGTAGAAGATCTGTCTCAGCCGCATAACAGAAAACACGCAAGACAAAGCCGTGTAGGTAAGTGGTCTGATTCCACCTCATGACAGAATCCACCCCAGATAAAGAAGAGGAGTTAAGTGGTCCGACTATACCACAAGACAGAATCTACCCCGAAAAAGGATGGGAGTTAAGAGGTCTGTCTCAACCACATGACATAATCCACCCCAGATAAAGGAGAGGAGGTAAGCGGTCTGACATAACCAGATGACAGAATAAAAGCCAGTCAAAAGAGAGGAGGTAAGAAGTCTGAGTCAACCACATGACAGAATCCATCCCAGGCAAAGGAGAGGATGCAAAAAATCTATTTCAGCCACATGAAAGAATCCACTCCCAACAAAGGAAGGAATGTAAAAGGTTAGATTCAAAAACATGAGGATATCCACCCTAAACAAAGGAAAGATATAAGAGGTCTGACTGAACCAAATGACAGAATTCAACCCAGAAAAAGGAGAGGAGGCAAGAGGTTGGACCCAACCTCCTGATAGAATCCACAAGCAAAGGAAAAAGGTGAGGGTGTGACACAACCACTTGACAGAATCCAACCAAAGCAAAGGAAAGAAAGTAAGAGGTCTGACTCAACCACTTGACATAGTTCACCCCGACAAAGATAGAATGTAAGAGGTCTGACTCAATCACATGACAGAATCTGACGAAGACAAAGGAGAAGAGGGAAGAGGTCCTCGTCAACCACAGATTCCACCCGAGAGAAAGGAGAGGAGGTAAAAGATCTGACTCAACTACATGACAGATTCCTTCCCAGGCAAAGAAGAAGAGGTAAGGGGCTGACACAACCATATGAAAAATCCACCATATGCAAAGGAGAGGAAGACAGAGGTCTAACTCAACCACATGAGAGAATCCACTCCAGGGAACTGAGAGAATGTAAGAGATCAGACTCAACGAAATGACAGGAATTAGTCCAGACATATGAGAAGAGGTGAGTGGTCTGACACAACCAAAATACGGAATGCATCCCATGCAACAGAGAAAATGTCAGAGGCAACCCAGGCAAAGGAGAAAAGGGAAGAGTTCTGACTCAGCCACATGAGAGAATCCAACCTCGACAAAGGAAAGACAGTCTGACTCAACCATATGACAGATTCCATCCCAGGCAACGGAGAAATTTAAGAAGACTGACTAACCACGTGGCAGAATCTATCTCAGACATAGGAGAATAGGTAAGAGGTCTAACTCAAACACAGGACAGAATCTATTAGAGACAAAGGAGAGGAGGTAAGAATGACTAAACCACACGAGAAAATCCATCTCAGATAAATGAGAGGAGGTAAAAGATCTGTTTCAGCCATATGATTTAATCTAATCCAGGCAAGTAAGAGGAGACAAGATGTCTCACTCAAACGCATGACAGAATACACCCAACACAAGAAAGGAGGTAAGAGGTTCGACTCAACCTCATGACAGAATCCATCACAGGCAAAAGAGAAAAGGTGATTGGTCTGACTCTATCACATGATGGAATGTAACCCCGACAAAGGAGAGAAAGTAAGAGGTCTGCCTCAACCACCTTGCAGAATCCCACTCCCCCAGTCAAAGAAGAGCAGGTAAGAGGTCTGACTCATCCACATGACAAAATCCTTTGCAAACAAAGGCGAGAACATTAAAAGTCTGACAGATTCCCCTTCACAGATAGACGAGAAGAGGTAAGAGGCCTGACTGAACCACATGACAGAATCGACATCATGCAAAGTAGAAGAGTTAAGAGGTCTGACTCAACAACTGGACAGAATCCAACACAGACAAGGGAGTGCTTGTAAGAGGTCTGAATCAACTGCATGACAGAATCCTCCCAGACAAAGGCACTAAGTGGTCTGACTCTACGATATGACAGAATCCAACCCCAGAAATAGGAGAAGCGGTACGAGGTTGACTCAAGCCTATAACAGAATCCACCACAAACAAAGGAGGTAAGTTGTCAAACTCAACCTCATGACAAAATCCAACCCAGAAAAAGGAAGTAAGTCGTCTGACTCAACGATATGACAGAATCAATCCCAGAAAAAGAAAAGAATGTAAGAGCTATGAATCAACCACATGACAGAACCAATCCTTGGCAAAGGAGAGGAGGTGACAGGTCTAACTAAACCACATGACAGATTCAATCCCTCGCGAGGAAGAGGAGCTAAGAGGTCTGACTAAACCACATAGCAGATTCCATCCGAGAGAAAGGAGAGGATGTAGAAGATCTGACTCAACGACATGACAGATTCCTTCCCAGGCAAAGAAGAAGGGGTAAGAGATCTGACCCAACAATATGAAAAAAAAAAACACCATATGCAAAGGAGAGGAAGACAGAGGTCTAATTCAACCACATGACAGAATCCACTCCAGGGAACTGAGAGAATGTAAGAGGTCAGACTCAACGAAATGACAGAATATACTTCAGACATATGAGAAGAGGTGAGTGGTCTGACACAAACAAAATACGTTAATTGTTAATTGTAGAATATATATATGTGTGTGTACATTTAGGCCTATATTTGCTTTTTTTTTCATTTTTGTACATATGTGAAGGAGCATGCTGTGTATATATGGCAAACCGACTTAATCATAACTTACAAATGTCTACATATGTACCTATATACATATATATATATATATATATATATATATATATATATATATATATATATATATATATATATCTGTACTGTATTTGAATACTGGTTTACCATTACTTTTATACTTGTATTTACTAGTGATTGCATATTTATATGTTTCTACGTGTATTTGTATCTGTATAAATACTAATACTTTATTCACGTCGGCCTATCATAAATGTAATTAAAATTTTGTACAAATGGAGAGAGCTTTATATAAGCTATCTGATTGCTGCTCAATCCATAAATTGATGCATATGTATATATCTTATCAATGTATATTTTTCACAATGAATACTGTTTAAACCAACCAAAATACAGAATGAATCCCAGGGAACAGAGAAAATGTCAGACGTCTGACTCAACCACATGACAGAATACCCCAGACAACATAGGTAATTGGTCTGACCCAACGAGAAGTTAAGAGACTCAAGCACATGGCAGAATCTAATCCAGATATAAGAGGTCCTACTCCACCACAAGTGGTCTGACCAAACAACATGACAGAATGCATCCCCGGCAAAGGAGGAAAAGGAAGAGGTCTGACTCAAACATATCACATAATACACATCAGACATAGGATATGAGATAAGAGGTCTGACGCAATCACAAGACAAAAACCACCCAGACAAAGGAGAAGATTAAAGTGGTCTGACTCAAAAACATGACAGAATCCAACCCATACGAAGGAGAGTAGAGAGGGGTCTGAATCAACCATAAATATAAATCAATGCTTCTTCAACCAATATATGTGGACTGTTTTACGACAGTCTGCACAAATCGAATCTGCGTCGAGTTTACCTTCTTCGATGCCCTCCATACAAAATTCACACCGAAGATAGATGCATTCCCGGTCACATAATTTGCAGATCGGTTGTTTACATTTAGGACATCTGATTCCGATGTCGGACTATTCCGAACAATGTTGACATTTATGAAACTTGCAATTATCTCCTTTACAAAGAATGCAGCACCTTTCACAGTCAACTGCACTCGTGACATCGATATCCTAGCTCTTCCACGTTTTGGTTTTAGTGAGAACACGTAATATATTCCGGACCGAAGAGGTCCTCTAAGAGATGGTAGTCACATTTCTAACAAATCATTTCGTCTTCTTTACACTTTGGCGTCGTGTTAACGTCTACAGGATAATGTGCCATCGACGAAACAACCTGTTTGGTTCGCTGCCAGACGATGAATGATGACTTTTGTTTTGGGTAGAAAAATAAAAGGAAGTCTAATAATAATTCGATCATTTATTGCCCCGCTAACACAACGCGACGAACAAAGTTTAGGCCGTCCCATTGTTTGTCACTTACAATGACTTTTAAGATACTATTTACAATGAATCTCTCTCTCACTATTTTAGTCAAACTGTCTCCATCGTCCAAGTGTGGTCATTTCGGATTTTCGAGAGACACACAAAATCATAAATATGGAATAAAAGCTATCCAAACGATGAACAATTGAATACATGCTATCGCCAGCAAGAAACACTCAAGTCTAAACAGGTTTCACAACAACAGGATTTATATGATATAACTATTATGGATATATCTGTTTTATTTGTATGTGGAAGTATCACAATCTTCTGAAACCATCGGTATACAAATCAATCGCTCCGTAAAAGGTTCCTCGTCTTTCTTCTTTGCGGTGGATGAGTCGACATCGACCAAAGCATCGTTGTCATTCTGCACCCATTTCTCTGATAACGGTAATATACACAGTAGTGGCTGTACACTTTGGTGTTCGAATTCTGACAGCGAACAGTCTAGTAGACAGTCTTGTTTGAACTTTTGCGACGCATGAAACGCGTTATCTCCGGACTCCCATGGTGAATCGTTCTTACGGCCGTGCATCGAGTTCTCTTATAAGCATGATGTCATTTCTAAGATGACTTTATACACTTTATTGTCTATGTCTGTCTCTGATTTTAGCCCAGTGATGATCAAGGCACCCGAAAAGTGTAAAAATGAATCGTGTTTCTTCTAAACATGATGGCAGGAAACAACTCGTGTTCGTAAGTCAAAGGAAACGGAATGTTTTGTAATTTGACGGGAGCTTCTAATCGATGCGAAGCAGATGCCGTGACAACATTGACATCAGATACCTTATAGTGCAATAATCCTTCTTTTTCAAGATACGCACATATCGTTTTAGTCTCTTTACACCCTCCTTAAAAGACGATCTGCCATTACAGCTGATGGCCCAACTAGAGAACACTTTACAATTTCCGCCCAGCTTAGGCTCATGCCATATGAATCCGCTAAAGCGTGCTGGATTAAATTCGGCATGGGTGCGTTCATCCGTCAGTGATTTCAGATCGATCACATGATCTAACCTTCCTTGCACAACCACATTCGTCAAATGCGTGATGAAAAATGATATTGAAGTATGGATTTCACTCGTAGATACATTTATTGACATGCACAATGAAAAGATACATTCATTACACATATTCAAAAAATAAATGATTTCTATCTATGATGAAGAAAATAATAAATCTATTGACAAAAATCCAATATTTATTACTCATAATCAAACAAATGTTATACAAATGTTCATCAATTTGTTAATTCAGAATGAAAATGAAAGATACAAAAAAGAAAAGTTATACACAACATCTTGTTTAAACCAATAATTTCTATTTATGATGAAGAATTACATCTATTGACATGTACATTGAAAAGAATTAAATGTCGATTACTCATAATCAAATGTAAATGTTATAAAAGAAATCAACAATTTGTTAATTCAGAATATTAAAGTTAAATACACCAAAATGAAAAAATGCATACACAATATCATATATTCAAAACACTAATAATTTCTTTGATGAAAAAAAAAACCCAACTTATGACAATTAAAATAAGGACATTTTTTTTTAAAAAAAAATGTTATATATTAATTTAAGACAAGATAATTTAAACTTTGAAATGAAATATTAATACAACCGAGGTCTAATTTTCAAATTCGTCATTTAGAAATATATCCATTTTGAATGCATCGGTGGGTTCGGTGGAGATGATTTCTGTTCCGGTGGATTATGTGGGAATTTCCGTTGCTTTAACACGGATTTCGGTAGAGACGGTGGAACGCGTTGACTTGTCGGTGGACTGGGTGTATGTTTCTATTTTGGCCGTGCGGGAGAGAGTGGAGACGTACCTTGTTCAGTTATAGGATCGAGTGGAGGTGGTGGAGACGATCGTTTCCTGTGTGGATTGAGTGGAAACCGTGTTGAACTGATTGGAGCAAGTGGAGAACTTCTTTCATTTACAACGGGGTCGGGTGGAGTCGGTGGATTTTGATGTCCTCGCGGTGGAGACTGTGGAACAACGAAATGTTTATTTCTCGCGTTACGCAAAATCGCATCTTCACGCTTAAATGTGTCCGTATAAAACATGTACGGTATGTTTGATCTTCCAACGGACTGAAGCAAACGTTGATATTTGTCGTAAGGTACCAAGAAGGAGTTTTTAGCCATGGTAAATGATTCAAGGCTAACCTCAAGACGAATCGAATCGGATTGGCTGCTTTCCACACGATTTTTTTTCTTCTTGCTTTAAAATGTAAGTTGTTTTTTTTTTTTCATCCTCCATGAGGTACAACACTTTTCTATATTTCTTCAGTGTCTGCTGCTATTCTGTTGTGAAAGGTACGTTCCCTTTCAGTACGTTATGTACGACTTCACTTACAGCTTTCAGCTGGGGGTTGGAGAGTGTTTGAAGTAAAGCTCTTCTTTGTTTCAAATTCATTGCTGAATAATCGGCTCATGACGATCCCATTGGTATATATGATTCTGTTTTCTTTCTAATAAACTTTGATATATGACGGGATCTTCGCCGGAAATATGTGCGTCTGCAGCCTATATTGATCTTCCGAGTGATGAGACGTGTCCATCAACAGATATCCGTATGTTTTTCACTTTGTTGCGTCTGTATTGGCCGAGGTCAAGAGGTCGCCTCTATCCAGAAACCGTTGACGACCCAGAAAGCTAATTTGAGCTGCATCGCGGACGTTTTTCATGAGAACGTATTCAAGGCTATCGTGGGCGACTTTTAGCTTGTTTGACACAAGATTTGAGTCATGAAGATGACGCTGATGACATTCATGCTTAAAAAGTAGTTCCATTTCTGCATCGTTCAACAGATGGTGAGCTAAATCATCGATTATTATCAGCCAATGTTGACGTTAACAGGTAAATTACTCGATTTCCTCTCGCGTGGGGAGTCCGTGTTTCATGATCAGGTTGGGTAACTCTGTCCGCATCTCGTCAAAAAAGGCCGATGAATACCGTATCAATACAGGTTACGATCGGGTGGATCATCTTTGTACATCAGGTCGAGGTTACGTAATAATCTATATACATATCGGGTTTTCAAACTGCCCGTCTGACCGCTCACACACATACTGGAACACGGTAATAACGGTAATGTGACGTCATTTATGTTTTAGTCCCTGATCCAGGACCCCTTAATTCCTCTCAGGGGGAATTTTGCAAACATACTTCATGTGAAAGTACAACTGCATTGATTAAAGATCTTTGCCTATAATGATCATTTCATAGACTGCGTGCTGAAATATCTGAGTTTATAACCATAGATTTCGCCGCCGTGTGAGTTAATTCTAAAAATTTGTACTTTATAATCCAACCTACAATGAATGTAAAAACGAATATTAACAGAATTCCAGCTCCTATGTGAAAATATCATGGTCATTTCTCAGATGATTTTTGTTTGTTTGGTTGGGGGGTTTTTTTTGGGGGGGGGGGGAGGGAAGGGAGGGGGAGTGGGTACGTTTCAAATTCTGTAACATGATGCATTTAAAGCTCATAAATAATAAAGCGTAAATGATTTATAAAGATTTTCCTATTTCCAGCGATTTTCATAATCGGCATCAGTTTCATGGAAAATATTTTAAATATCCCCTTTCAATAATTCATGATTGGGTAAATGGCATATCATAAGATAGATTAGACATTGTTTTATCATTCCATAACCATTAAAAGAAATATTTGGACCTACACAAAAGCGGGAAGGACGCAATGGAATAAAATAAGAAAAAAAATCTATTAATCTTGCAAAAATAGCATTTTTAACCCCCCAAAAATAACATGTTTCATACATGATATGGTACTGAAACCTTTTTTTATTTGATAGATCATATCAAGATATATACGATTACATGTTTTTTTTTCATGAATTTATTAAGTTGTTGACTTTTAATTCAAAATTTCCAATTTTCAGCGATTTTTGTTAAAAATCTTATGTTTTTGCCCCAAAACTCAGTAAAACCCCAACGACCAGAGTGCAAACATGGCTCATTTTATAGCATTTCTTTTATAAACTTTTAGAAAATATACCCTCCAAAATTCCCCTAGGGAGGGAACAGGGGTGTATGGCAGCTCATTGTCTATTTAAAGTCGGATAGGGTAAGGCGTAGCATATGGCACTGCTTAAAAACTAATGAAAAAAAAATCGCTATTTAAAGATAAATTCAGGATAGACGTGACGATGATGATGTAGATTATCAGCATCTTACAAATGTAGATTTGGATTTGGATTAGAATCTTGGATTTGGGTACTGAAGTTTCCAAAAACGTCCAGCTGTGATTTGTATCACGTCTCTCTTCTATGATTTATATGTGGTGTGGCTTGTTCCCCTCTCATAAACTTTAAAATTAATACATGTACTGCATATGGCACAAAACCCCTTATAAAGTCACTCGTCTTCCTCCATGAGAGAACTAAAGTGTTGGTCAGTTCTCGATCAGTCTCGTTGTCCGACTCCATTTCCACGTCATTTACTTCCACTCTCTCCTCTTGCTCGTCGACTTTCATTGCTTCGTGCGTACTTAAGCACAATTCCAAATACAAGGGCACCGTCGCACGACCGTCGGCTAGTACTTTTCTCTAACAGTAAAAACAAGAAAACCCGCTTCTCTGTTGTTTGTACGTAAACATGGTGATATTGCGGGCTCTCAGTTCCCTATTTGTGCGATGACCAGGTCCTCAATACCTGACGAAATGTGGGGAGTGGAGCTGTCACTGACCTTCAACTTATACCCTTAGAACTAAATTTTGATTCGTAGTAAATTCGTTTCTTTTGGTTTCAATTTCATGGCTTTGCTTTGCTACTTTCACTGCCCTGGATATGAAGACCATCTTTTTATTGGCTACAATATAGGTCTTAGAACAGAGGCCAATCATAATATCTCCCTCGTACCCGATTTTGAAAAGTCCGGGCGTTCTCTTGTCAAATTTGGCGTGGACTGAACAGCAAGAGGGAGGGAACCAGTGATAGTGACAATCGGCCTCTATCTCCAATGCCGGTTTGCAATGCACCTCCAGTCCGCGGATAAACTCTGCCTTCATTTCCGGTTTGATCACAGACAGGAAGTCGGGACCACTCAAAGCCATGTAGGCAGAGTCGGTATCAATCTCGAAGTACTCGAAATCGGACCGGTCTACGTATTTATCTAAAAATCGTAATAAAAATGCAACATGTGCGATTTGGCGTATTGTAAAATGAAGTAGCCGATTTGGATGGGTATGTTATTCCGCATCGTACTTTTGGCTTTTTCCACTTCGAAGTAGTCTTCCGCCTGTGCCAACTGAGTTAACTTTTTGAATTGCGGAAAATTAGTTTCCAACATGGCTTCTCCTTCTCCTTTGACATACACTACACTCTGAAATATATCTTGATCCATGATGATGATTGAACTCGACGGTTTGATAAATTGTGGTGACCTCCATCCCGTGCTCTAAATACCATTTCAGGAGAGGTGTGGCTAATAAAATCCTTTGGCACTCATACCCCTACGAGTAAACGTCTCGGTTTGATTGACAATCCAAAAAGACGTAGCAATGCATGTGTTGACCGACATTTCTGCATAGTGCACGTAAGTGGTCATGGAGGGATATTGGAATGACGGGGCATTGATCCGGGACGTAAATATCCACCTCGACCATACCAAGAGAGTGGGTCCGACACCACTGTCTGGCGGATTTCCGTTTCAGACATCTTTCTTGTGGGGGGGGGGGGGGGGGGGGGTGAGTATCATCGCATCGCGTTCCTAAAGGCGCACACTTTCATTTCAACAACTGTGTACCCTTGAGCCTTTAAAAAAATCGGTCGTTTCCTCTGTCTTTTTGGTGCGCTTTGTGTGTTTACCCATTTTTCTGGTTAACCAGCAACGATGACCATGCTAATAGCAGCCCTGTAGAAGAATAAGAGAGGTCTACGATATTTCTTCATGGGTTCATTTAAATGTTTCAACCAATATTAAAGCTCAATGGAAAAAAAAATAAAAAAATAAAACCCACCTGGAATTGATATACTGTCCTTGTGCTTTCCGCGTATCCTTCGACTAGAAAGCGTTTATTTTCTGTCCCACGCCCTTGGTTAGTTTGTGCTGGATGTTGATGCCCTTGGAATGATTCAGCCAATCCAGCCAATGATAGGCCATCATATATTTCTCTCTGTATGTGGGCTAGAATCCATCGTCAAGACGTCTCCTAACAAACGAACATGTGGGCATTCGCTGGCTGATACAGAAGAGGTATAATGCATTGGCATGGAACCCAAGTATCTTTTGACAGGGTTTGTTCGGATCGTTACGGATGTTAGTCATTCCTACCTCATAATATCGATTAAATATGAATTCAATTCCGAAAACAAATTAAGGGGTCACCACGCATCCCTTCAAGAAATCAGCCGTGCCAGCTAGGGGGAACAATAAAAAGAATTTTTCAGTGTCATCTAATTGCTAAAATATTTCTGTCAATCTATTTTAGATTTTTCAATATTTTTTCGGTACGATGTTTATGATTTATATCATAATCATTCTTATGATTTCTATCCATTAAATTTTTGAGAAATGCAAATTTTTACAAATTTTCACGTAAATTCCTATCTGGTTGCATTTGTTCAGGATTGTATTTTGAAAAAAAAACTACTGACAAGAAATTCATGGGCGTGTACATGATTCTTGCTAAAGTCTGTCCGCTACCTTAAATTCAAAGATTGCAATGAAAATAATGCCCCAAATATGACGCACAGATCACATAAATCCATGACGTGCGTTAGCGTTGCGTAAGAGTTGCGTCCCTTGACGTCATATGCAATATTGTGATTAGCGATATTGTGAGAAACGTACAAGTGCATATCTATATAGATATGTAGTTAATACTGGTTAAATACAATTTAAATATGTTTGTGAGATTACGTTAAAATCCAGGTCCAGTGCGTACACAAAAAAGACTTCAATAAAAGTTACAACATTGTCATTGACAAAAATATTCAAACAACAAATATATATATATATATATAAATGATGTGTAGATTGGGTGGAAACGCGTGTTGTTGGCATTCATAAATCTCTTCCATACTCTCCATTATTTTTAAGACCGAGAAGGCGTTTGTTGAAGGCAAATTATAAATAGAATTTACGGAACCTTCTTGATGTCGTTGAAGAATGAGAGGGGTATTGATGTCATATATTTCACGCAGAGGTACGTCATTTTGCCAAGTTCTTGTCCGAAAATGTAGGCAAAGCATTGTAGAAATCCCCCTCCTCTCTGAACATGTTCTCTCATATTATAATAGTAGAGAAATCGCCTGTTACCAAAGCTTTCGTCACATCGACGGCACGGTAAACGGGATTATTATTGTGAGATCTCGTCACATGATTCGGGTAGGGTTGAAGGAGCATCACGTGACTCGGTCCGGATTGAGGAGAGGTGACATGTCTTGAACCAGGGATATGAGACGTCTTAATGTTTTCGGTGTATTTGGTTGTACCTGGAAATTAAAAAAGATATAACATTCAAATTTTAAAATACGTAAATATAATATATAGCAGAGAACGTCTAGAATTAGATTTATCCCTCTTTGAACGTAACTGAGAAAAATAGACCTTGGCACCATCACTCTTTGTATGCTGTTGTGTCGTTATGTGTGAAATCAATAAGAACTATTGATTGACAGTAACAAGTATTGATTTAAACATACAACACGAGATTCTCAAGGATTTTTTCTTTTAATTCTATTGACTTTATGCTAGATACATATGCAATTCATTTATCAATAAGCCTATAAAGACTATCGGGTAGGCGTTTGAATATAGTCTTGGTTCTTTACACTTCTGCACCATTTCAAATGTGAGGGGTTGGAAAAATTGATTGATCCCGTGATACATTGTCGAGCAAAATATTAACACAGCATGTGATGTTAGATTATTGATAGCAGCTGAATGTGTAAGGATGCTTTAAAACATAAATCATCACAGAATACATTAGAAAGTGATAAATATCATTTATCATCACAGAATACATTAGAATGTGATAAATATCATTTATCATCACAGAATACATTAGAAAGTGATAAATATCATTTATCATCACAGAATACATTAGAATGTGATAAATATCATTTATCATCACAGAATACATTAGAATGTGATAGATATCATTTATCATCACAGAATACATTAGAATGTGATAGATATCATTTATCATCACAGAATACATTAGAAAGTGATAGATATCATTTATCATCACAGAAAACATTAGAATGTGATAAATATCATTTATCATCACAGAATACATTAGAATGTGATAAATATCATTTATCATCACAGAATACATTAGAATGTGATAAATATCATTTATCATCACAGAATACATTAGAATGTGATAAATATCATTTATCATCACAGAATACATTAGAATGTGATAAATATCATTTATCATCACAGAATACATTAGAATGTGATAAATATCATTTATCATCACAGAATACATTAGAATGTGATAAATATCATTTATCATCACAGAATACATTAGAATGTGATAAATATCATTTATCATCACAGAATACATTAGAATGTGATAAATATCATTTATCATCACAGAATACATTAGAATGTGATAAATATCATAAATCGTAATACTGGGTATCTATTCATTTGGTTCAATTGTTCATCTAACATCTCCTCCTCTCTTTCCAAGTGATTCGTTGTGTATTAATATTGCTAAATAATGACATGGGTCTTTGTTCTTCGCAAGATGTCATTGTTTCAATTAATAACAAAAGGTCTATTTTTTTGGAAATTAGTCCCACAACCTCTCTCCTCTACTTTTAATAGTCGTTTTTTTTTATTTACCAACTGTTGTTCAACTGACCATTTTCGCAATAGATGCACAAATGAATCATGCTGTAGAGTATGTAAAGAGGTCGGTCACGAACCTGGTTTACATGTCTGCAAGTTTCATCTGAAAACTTCGTGACAATTAATGGAAAATGTTTTCGAATTTCTACATGTGTGACATATTTGCTTATAGTACACGCTACAAATCACCGGAGCATGCTTTTCAACACAGAAAGCTCTTAGATGTGGTGATCTTATGAGAGCAGAGGTCATTAAGGACTCGATCGACCCTCTATCCGCCAAGCGAATCTGGGACCAGGTCACAATTAACGAGCAATGGCACACCTCTCATATGGATGTGATGCGTGAATAACTGGAAATAAAATACGATCAAGTCAAAGATATCCGCAAGGACATTCAGAAATCATTGGATTCGACCACATTTGTTGAGGCCACCAAGGATAGTGTAAAATAGTCAAACGTCTCCTAAATAGACAATATGATATTGAGATCATCAAAAAGACTATAGGTCTTGTATTTGGCCCCTCTACAGCCTTATACAGACTTTTACTTGAACATTGCACGCTGACTAACAGGGCGGTGGGGACTATATGACGGGCCTTGTCCAAACCTCTTACAGAGGAGACATGGTCCTGAACCTCGTCCCCTCTGACTGTTAGTCGGGACTCCTACAGATCTAGGGTCTTAGCTCGCTTTCAGACTGGCAGAGCACGGTTTATCATGTTGATGTCGCATATATTTTTATACCATTATGTGTTTTACAATACCTTACGTGTTTATATTTTTATGACCTCTTAATATGCGATACCTGTTGACCCTTGTTCTTTACACGGAGGATTATTTATAAATTTTTAAATGTACGTCTTTTGATTGTTCTGCTGTTACGGTGAGTGGGAAGGTGGGCCCGTAAACCGGTTAACCACACCATTTGTTTGGCTTTTGTCAAATTAAATGACCGTCCTAAGTCGGTATCGTAATTGCACTACAATCAAATATTTTTGTAATGTGTTAAATGTTCTATTATATTATTTATATTCATGTATTGTATAGCTCCATGGTGACTTCTGCCACATAACTGAGACAAAACCAGACAAATGGCCAGAACAAAACTGCAATGGATCACTTGTCTCCACACTTGCGAACGAATACAGGAAAACACGTAAACACAAACATCAAGTAATAAGAACAACAAAACCAAGGAAACAATAGTAAGAGAGACCGCGCGTCCGATACAGCGGGACATATCGGTTATGCTCAAATAATGTCTGTGTGTATGTGTAGGTATGTGTATATATGCATCTGTGTAGGTTTGCTTATGTATGTTCGTGTTTTCATGCATTTATACATGTCTAACGTGCTAATTCGGATCTCTGTTACTTTATATACATATATGTATGTATCTTGAATATGGAAACGCTTGAATGTATATCGATTAATGTACGCGGCTTGAACTCGTATGAAAACGCATAAAACTTTACGATTGGCTCCAAGATATAAAAGTTGATATTGTTTTCCTACAAGAAACTAATTTTACGGCTAATAATGAGTGTAAATATAACTCTAGATGATTTGGTAATTCCATACATTGTTTTTTTCTGATTCTACTCATAGTAGGGGTGTTACCAAACTTTCTAAAAAAAGTTTTGGCTATCAATATAATTAATACCCATAAATCGACAGACGGTAGAAAACTTTAAATAAATGCTAAAAATGAAAATGCGACTTTCTCATTAGAAAATATATATGCACCGAACTAAGAACATAACAGAATTGCTTTTTTCAACAAAGTTAAAGCTTTTATACATCAGCATTCTATAAATATAGAGAATATCCTTTTGACAGGCGATTTCAACTGCAGCTTTGAAAGAAATAACGAGAAAAGTCTATCTTAGCTTACGCATATGATACGTGAATTTTAATTTATCGATATTTGGCAAAATAAGCATTCATTCAAATTTGAATGGTTATACTTAATGTGATGCTAGCGATACTCCAATATCGCGTATAGATTTTATTTTCTTAACAGAATCATTTTAATTTGTTTTCTTGAAGAAGAGTTCCTGGCACGCAATCTCAGGGAACAAGAATGACTGATTACAGAGTTTTAAAATTTTCTTTTAAATTAAGCGATCTTCAAAGAGGTAAAGAGGTAGTAATTTTTTGGAAATTTAACATGTCTCTTTTAACATATGACAAATATAAGGAAGGTTTATATTCTATTACAGATAATCTAGAGCATGACGAAGTCTCTAGATACTCTTGGAAAAGTTTTTAACTTGAAGTTAAGGAATTTTCAATCGGTTTTGCAAAAATTAAACAGCGTAATGTAAAACAAAAAGTGAAACTGATTGAGAGAGAAATAAAGGAATCAGAAGACGGTCCATCTGGAAATTTCAATATGAATAAGAAAAGAGAATTGGAAATGGAACTTGATAAAATTTATGACGAAAAGGCACGAGGAGCCCAAATAAGATCTAAATGAAAATGGATCAGTGAACGCAAAAAACAAATACTAAATATTTTCTCAGCCTTAAAAACATACACCAGTCTAATAATGTTATTAAAGAACTAAAATGTGAAGATGGTGGCATAACTAGAAATCAAAATAAAATTTTGAGAGAAATGTGTAATTTCTATGAAAAACTATATTCATCAAACTTCAGCATCAAATATAGTTGATATAGATGATTATTTACTAAATTCAAATGTTCCTAAAATTTCACAGATAGATAAAGATTTCTGCAATACTTTTCCTTCTCTGGCAGAATGTACTGACGCTGTTATGAATATGACGATAAATAACTCACCCGGATTAGAGTGCTTTTGGGATAAAATAAAACATTTGTTTTATGATAGTTTGAAAAGTATTTTTATAATGGCGAAATGAGCTATACTCAGGGGTTATCTATAATTAATTTAATAGACAAGAAAGGGGAGAAAAGTCTTTTAAAGAATTACCGGCCTATTAGCCTTACTAATACCGACTATAAAATAATCGCTATTGTTTTTGCATGAAGACTTCAGAAAATATTGAATAACTACATCGGTCAGGAGCAAACTGCATATATAAAAGGTCGCTATATTGGTGAAAATGCACGCCTTATACTAGATACATGTATCTACGAATATTGCGAAAACAAAAATAATGATGGCATTCTTCTGTTTTTAGATTTTGAAAAAGCATTTGACTGGGTTGAATGGAACTTTTTATTCAAAACGTTTAAATCTTTCAATTTCGGAAATACTTTCATTTCATGGATGAAATTTCTTTATAAAAACCCCATATTTAGTCTAAAGAATAATAGCTGGATCTCTAAAACTTGTAGTATGACAAGAGGAATAATACAAGAGTGTCCAATTTCTGCGATCCTCTATCGGTTTGTTGTAGAAATTTTGGCTTTAAGATTAAAGAATAGTATAAATATTACTGGTATTACCTGTCCAGATTCAGAAACTGAAATAAAGAATATACACCATGCAGATGACCTTACCGTGGCTATGAATAATGTTAAGTCCTTTGAAAGTACTATTAATACTATTACGGAAATTTGCAAGCATGCTGGTTAAAATAAATTTTAACAAAACTGAGTGTATCCTTCTAGGTAATATGAAAGACAGATATGAAAATCTTTTCGGTGTAAAAGTGAATAATACGGCAGTAAAATGCCTGGGCATACATATAGGACATGATAAACAACATTGCTATAATAAAAATTGGATAAATATCTATCATCAAATGAAAAAAACATGGAAACAGCGAAAACTTACAATCTTTGGTAAACGCTTCATTGCAAATAATTTAGCCATCTCTAAAATTGTATATGTAGCATCAGTTTTGCCAATGCCAAATGAAACATTTTTAAAGAATATTAATACAGTGATCTTTAATTTCTTGTGGAATTCGAAAGAAAGAATTAAAAATGTACTTTAGTTGATGAATAAAGGTGATATTAACAACAATTAATTGGTTGATGTTGACACCAAATTGAAAGCATTAACAGCAGCGTGGATACCAAGGTTATTAAATGGCAAAGGTAATTGTTACAAACTTATCAATGGAATTTTGAAAAAATACAATGTTGATGTTGATTGTATGACGAAAACATCAGAGGTGAATCTATGTAATTTTGATATTGTAAAAAACTTACCATTATCTTATAGTGAAGTTTTTACATACTTTAATAATTGTAAAAGACAAATTGATATTCACAAACAAAATGCAAATAATATCATGCAACATCCTATATGGAATAAGCTGTATATAAATGCACAAGGCAAAACCTTATATTTTCCTCATTGGTTGAAAAGTGGTATTTTGTACATAAAGGATTTATATAGAAATGATGGTTTTCGTAAAACGTTGGACGACTTTATTGGTGTACTTAAGAATTAGAAAACTTGTTTATGTGAGTATTTGTTGTTAAAACAAGCATTGAAACCACTTAATAAACTCTTTATCTTTCTCCATGCTAAAAATACAAATATCAAGAAAGCATGCGGTTTTATTTTCCACACTGGATATTCTGGAACTTGTGACAAAAAGTGTAAGTTTTTCTATGATACCTTGTTATTGAAAAAATTCAAATAACCACCATATCAAAATATTTTATATAAAGAATTTTCTTTTTCTAATACAGACATATGGGAAGTGATATATAAAAATAAATTCATTATTATTTTCAATATATCTGTAGCTGCATTTAACTCTAAATTGTTAAATAATCTCTTATGTAATAATAATTTTTTAAGTCAATGGAAAAATATTGATAAAAGATGCCGATCATGTAACTGTATTATTTAAAATACAAAACATCTTAATTTTTAATGCATTTATGTAAAACAGATTTGAGACGTATTGAGTCTAATTCTTAAATTTGATATTACATGGAAAAATATTATAATTGGGTTTTATCTAGAGAAAAATGACAAAATGTACATGTGAAACAACATAATTTCTTTTGTTGCCTGCAAAATATATAAGTGCAAAATGTATTGTCGCATTGAAAATATTGATGAAACTGAATACTGTATAGTATCATATATGAAAAAACAAGTTTTTAAAATGTTGCTTCTTATAGAAAATGTACATTATTAAGCACCAAATTGAAATTGTTCTATAACATTCTCTGAACCTTATAACAACCTTAGTAGTAAAAGCATTATTTGCCCGGCGATGGTTTCCATTTGTTAAAGGGCATGTTGTTAGTCAATAAATGTGAAAAAAATATATAAAAGGCCGGTTTATTTGTTTGTTTTGTTTTGTTTTTGTTTTTTGCAGTGATAGAATAAAAGTTCTAGTCTTAATCCTCAAGAATTCTAAAGAACCTAAAATCTCCGAAATTTAATAATATTTTCAGCATCAAATCTTTTGACTTCTCCACGCTCTACGCTACAATTCCGCATCAAAAGCTCAAAAACAGACTTGCTACAATTATTCGAAATTCTTTTTACCATAAAAATGGAAATCGTAGATATAAATATCTTGTCATTGGGCGGGAAGATACATATTTTTTTAAAAGAACACTCTGATGCAAAACACAAGTATACCGAAGATCAAATCATCAAAATGCTGGAATTTTTAATAGACAATATTTTCGTGGTGTTTGGAGGGACCATTTTTCAGCAAATCATTGGCATTCCCATGGGAACTAACTGCACCCCTCTTCTTGCTGACATTTTCTTATATTCATATGAGGCAGAATTTATTCAAAACATGCTCTCCATAGGCATAAAAAAAGCCTTGCATCTCAGTTTAATTTTACGTATAGATATATAGACGACGTATTGTCAATCAATAATCCTAACTTTAAGGATTACATACATGAAATCTATCCCCATGAACTTGAGATAAAAGAGACAACCGAGAGCAATAATTCCGCTTCGTATCTGGATATATTTTTAACTTTCAACAGTAATGGTCATTTGGACACCTCTCTGTATGACAAACGTGACTATTTTAACTTCCAAATAACTTTCCGTTTCTTTGCAGCAATATCCCGTCCTCACCTGCCTATGGAGTTTTTATATCTCAACTTATAAGGTACGCAAGAGCCTGTTCTCTAGACGACGGTTTTATTCCAAGGGCCAAACGACTGGCCACTAAGTTGCTCATGCAGGGATATGTTAAAGAACGTCTGAAATCGTCACTGAAGAAGTTCTACGGTCGCTATGGGGATCTTGTACGAAAATGTGATGTGCTTTTTTCTAAAATGATTGATAATATTCTGGAATGCGACTAAATGACCTGTTCAGTGAACACCAAATATGACTTTGTATACCAGTTTTGTACTTTCGTATGTACAATTAGAAAACCAAAACTCTTGATTTTGACATGTTTCTTAAGAACTGCTGTGACGGGTGATGCATGCAAACACGAGACGCTTACTCTCCCCGGGCACCTGGTGTCACCTCGGAATTGTTTTTTTGACATGTTTCTTAAGAACTGCTGTGACGGGTGATGCATGCAAACACGAGACGCTTACTCTCCCCGGGCACCTGGTGTCACCTCGGAATTTTTCAGTATTTCGGGGTTCACAACAGTTTCTTTTTGAAACTTACAAGATTTTGTATTTGTCCTTGGACTTTGAGAAAGATTAACGGTTTGGTACTTCTTCTTTATTGATTTCAACCCATTAAAATAGTGTAATGGAATTTTAAAGGGACATAGTCCGAGACTGCAAAATTTTAGCATGAAAAGGATATATTACGACAATATCTTAATTATCCTGTATTACATAAATTATAAACTTTGCGTTGATTGCAAAATTTAAAACTAAAATCCTACAATGTTTCCGTAGAATAAAGGTAATTGAGTCGAATTAAATTCGGTTGGTATTATTCCCCAAATAAGGCGAAGCTTCGCCCATAATCATGCGCGTGTGCAGATATTCACTGTAGAAAAGAAGGCTCACATGGAGGAATACGAGCACGAGAAAAGCAAAAATGTGGTAGAAAATAACTATACACAGACTCAGAGGCAAAAACAAGAGTGGAACAAATGTAAAGCTCGAGTTTCATTGTCACGTGATTTTCTCTGACCGACCCCATCAACATTCAAGAGTTGGCCTGGTTATATTGCAACGTTAACGACGTCGACTTTGGTAACGATACTTTTTACACAAATAATACTCTAGCAATCGATTGCCGTTTAAGTAATCCGTTTACATTTTTTTTATACTTTTCCCGACTTCAATCGGACCATGCTCCTTTAATTAAATCTAATTAAAATAAAAGGATTCCTCATTTGAAAGACTTTTGTTAATAGGCATTTTTATATTTTCAATAGTTCCTGTAGTTATAGACGCTCGCATGTGTACCCGACAAATAGGTCAGTGCTTGGCGTGTAATAAAGACGTTAGAAGACTTTCACAATTCAACGGACTTAAATTAAACGTTACACCCGAACTGTTGCAGCTTTAATTACTTTCCTTGTCATAGATGACATAGATTCTGTACTGGATTACATTTTACATCGCTGATATATTACTGAGTACAATGCCGGAAACCGATTGATGCATGGAATCGATGTAAGTCATTCCGCCGATTGACGTCCGAGTCTTTTTACGTAGGTACAAGTAAAGGGCGAGGTTGTTCCGAATGTACACCACCCACACGATTAACTCTGATATGTGTTTCGAACGCTTGTGTCGTGATAAACCACAATGTTTGACAAATAAAACACCGCAGATCTCGCAAAGATGTGCCATTTCCTAGAATTCCTTCATTCGAATGAATATTTTGTGCTATGTTATTCTTAATATGATCATTATCAGCGCCCTAGCAAAGTATTTCAAAATAACACTGGACCAATCGCTGAGCTTCCGTGACATCTGTTTCATTTGAGACATAATGGAAAGAGGATTTCAGTATTTGTTGATTGATAGTTCTTTACTTTTTAATTCTCTTGCATCTCATGTTTGGCTGGAATTTTGACATTCATTCTCTCGTTTTTCACCTGTTACATGTATCCAAGTTTTGTCCCGAGTCTCTCTCTCTCTCTATTTATCTTTCCATATGTATCAATCTACACTTCAAGTTTTTATATTGAAATGTCTATAGATTTAAAAAGATTTAAATCGCTTTCAATGTTTTCATGTAAGCCTAACCCGTGCGGAATATGTCATTGGGTCCCCTTCAGTCATACCTTTTATCTCACGTTTGACTAAGCATTTACCTTCATTCTCGCGCTTGTCACTTGCTATTCAAAATTATGAATGAAATAGTGTATGATGTTTGCTTCTAGAGTTTATTGAAGCGTATCTTCCTTTAATAATGTTCAGAGTAGATTCAATTCTGCAAATCTAACTTTAATGTGTGTAACGGTAACCTATCTATCTGTCTGTCTATCTATCTATCCATCCATCCATCCATCCATCCATCCATCCATCCATCCATCCATCTGAAATGAGTTGTATCAATCTACACCTCAAGATTTGTTATATTGAAATGTCTTTATATAACAAAAGATAAATGTTTTCATGTTAGGCTAACCCGTGGTGGAAAATGTCACCGAAACTTCATCAGTCATACCTTGCATCTCACGTTTTGTTAGGTTTTTACCTTCATTTTCTCGTTTGTCACCTGTTCTGACGTCAAAAGAGAATATCGAACAAAGAGAAGAGGACAATACACATACAACCTCGTGAAATATTTACAAATTATTGGCAGTACACCCTATTTAATTAACATTTCGCATTTTTGTACTACATATTCTACATTTTAACGTTATGTGGTTATTATCGGAATTTCATAAATTAATTCTCTTTTCCCAGATATGAAATATAGACTTATTCCAACGGTCTTAATCACATTCCTATTTTGCATAATGGTAAGCTCTCGTATATTTGTTTGTATAATGTACGATTGAAAGAGAGACACAGAGATAAAGAAAATAGAAGTATGATTTTTTTTTCTCTTTTCGTTCATCTCTCGTTTAGATTCAAACCAAACTCATATTCTGTATATATTCCATATTCTGTATATACTCCATATTCTGTATATACTCTATATTCTGCAACGTTTTATTTATGATAAGAATATAACAGTACAGTTTTCCGATAACACACGTTACGTCAAATGTTTAATGTATGCATTTTCTTCTTTCATCTCAGAAAATATTCATTTATAATTCAAAACACTTGTTTCAAATCATTATACATTTTCTATGTATCCCGGTAGTGTGGCCCATTCGAATGTGAAATCTTTTCAGGTACCCCCGCTTTTTTTTTCTCGAATATCCTTCATCGTTTCTTTATGTCACGTGACCCATGTTGGTGACCACATCTGACCTACTTGTTTGTCATCTTTTTTTTTTAATTCTGATTAGTTCATTTCTATATCCATCCACGCCTTTCAAGAAAGAGTAATTTGCATTGCAAAATCATCCACTGGGTTTAAGAGGAGTTGCGAAGACAAAAAAGGTGGGACAGACGAATGACAGCAGTGCATGTAAATCACAATACGACCCATTTTTATGAGGGCGTATAAAAATCTAGAAGTTCGCTTGATGTTTTGCTGCCTGATTGAAATGTCGGAGCAATACTGTTGAATGCTAATCTGATTAAAATCACATCTTTATTCCGCTTATCTATTTGTCCCATTGCGGATAAAGATCTGTCGAAACTCCGTAAGGGGTCATGTTCTGGTGAACTCTGATTTTCACCCATCAGTGGATCGGCTACAAAATCCTAGGAAAGAAATTAACATTCGAAACGTGCGTGGCCCACAAGGTAGTTTTTGAACAGTGTTTGTTACATATTTCGTCACTATCACGTGCCTAGCCGGGTCATTGATTGGCTATGGGAAATAACGGTTTCGGTGACTGAAACGTCATCATAAGAACCTGACCTCTTACGGGGTTTCGCCAGATCTTTATCCGCAATCGGACAAATAGAGAAGCGGAATAAAGATATGGTTTCAATCAGATTGGTTGAATGCTGGACTGGGAATCCAGGAATTATTAGTTCGAACCCCACCGATATCTCATGGACTTCCTCACTGTTCATCAGATAAAGCTATAAATAGACATTAGATAGAATGATATTCTTAACCAACTGAAGATAAAAAATTTCCAGTATAAAAGGCTGGTTTTATCCAAAGCTTGATGCGGACTCGATGATTTAAAAATTTCGTGTTGATCTGTACATATATATTCACACCTCATGTTGAATATGAACATTACCATCAGTGTGTACTAAGTGATAGTTGGCAGTGCACACTACTGTATTATCGTCTCTGAGGTAGACTCGACCCCCGGTCCGCAGCGGCTGTGAACACATCACAAACTGGAAGCATCCTTCGTGGTATACATGTAGGTTGCCATAGATACGCGTACAAACGCAGAGGGGTCCATCTATACAGAACAACCAGCGCATGGAGATTTGAAAAGTCTGAAAACATTTAGGTATAAAATGAAGCTCAGTAAAACTATATATTATATAATTACACTATAGCCATATGTACATGTATTGTAGTACACTGTGGGTACAGTTGTGTATTATTTTAGGTCGTTGATTAAAACCCATGATCGGATTGGCATTTTCTCAGCTGTTGTCTGTTTGTTTTATCAGACCAAAGTTTTTCTTTTCATGTAACCGTGTAAATTTTGTCGGTACAAATTAAAAGAAAACAAAGAGAAAAGGTAGAAAGTAATAATTCTCTTGCAATATATCTCTCGTTGATCTGTGCAAGAACTTATCAACAAAATATCTTGGTGTATCATACAAAGATAAAAATATTTATTGTAATCAATTTACTGTACATTTATCGTACGTTTCTGATACAAATAAAAAATAAACATTAGCAACAGAAGCGCATGATATGCCAGTCTGTGGATATGAAGAAAGTTGTGACCTTAATTCAGTATTTCTATCTGTGACCTCAATTCAGTATTTCTGTTTGTATCTAAGACAAAATCATGAACCATAATTTTAACACATGTTATAGCTTGACTGTTGCATAAGGTTTCGCATGTATGAAAATTTATTTCCATTTTGTAGAAATAGTATCGATGATGGTTTTAAATCTTTCGTATAGAATTATCTAACATAACGCTGATTTATCTTAACTTTTCTAGTTCTGGAAAATTTACTTTCAAATTTTCTGTTGCCTCCTTTTCAAATTTATTGATCATTAAACTAGTTATTTCCTTACTTTTCTTTATTTGTGATACTTCCATTTATTTATTTATATCTATTTATGATATTTTTATCTATTTATTTTACCTATCTATAAGTTTATCTTTTTTGTTTTAGTTATATATGATATTTTTATTTACTTATTTTTAGTTATTTATGATATTCCTCTCTATTTATGTTTAGTTATTTATGATATTTCTATCTATTTATCTTAAGTTATTTATGATATTTTTATCTATTTATTTTTAGTTATTTACGATAATTTTATCTATCTAATTTTCGTTATTAATGATATCTTTATCTTTTTTTTTTTTTTAGTTATTTATGATATTTTTATCAATATATTTTAGTTACTATTGACATTTTTATCTATTTATTTAAAGTTATTTATGATATCTTTATTCATTTATTTTAAAGAGTCGAAGAAGTCCTCCAGAAGGAAGTTCGGTACATAAAATGTAAAGGAACGCAAACATTGTATTGCAAATTTTCAGCCTCACGACCTTTATCAAGCAATTTTTCACATGACAAACACAAAGCTATGTAAAATCCATGTTTACGATATCTTTATCTATTTTTGTCATTAGTGACATTTTTATGGTGTTTTTAGTTATTTATGATAGTTTTAGATATGAATCTTTAGTTATTTATGCTAGTTTTATCTATCTATTTTTAGTTATTTATGACATTCTGTCTTTTTCTTTTCAGTTATTTCTGAAAGTTTTTATAAATTCGTTTTAGTTATTTAGTTATTTATGATATTTTTATCTATTCGTTTTAGCTATTTATGATATTTTTATCTATTAATTTATAGTTATTTATGATAATTTTAGCTATTTATTTTTAGTTATTTATAATATTTTAATCTATTCATTTTAGTTATTTATATTTTTATCTATTCTTAGTTATCTATGAGATTTTTATCGATCTAATTTTATTTATTTATGATACTTTTTAAGTCATTTATGAGATTTTTATCCATCTAATTTTAGTAATTTATTATATTTTTTATCTATTTTTAGTTATTTATGAGATATTATGTATCGAATTTTAGTTATTTACGATATTTTTATCTATTGATTTTCTTTTTCAGCTTAGACTTGATAAACTCAGCACATGTGTATAATGATCTTAGAATGAATAAGATGAAATAAATCACTGCAAGTATTTTTTTATTCTCAAAATCTTATTACGTATTCGCCCCTGATTATTGGTCCAGTAAGTGTAGCACGTATGTAAAACAATAATATCTGACAAGATTGTCTGGATCCACCCCTGACTAATACAGTTCTTATGTAATACGAAAGAAAGAAAAGATTACTTTTACGTCCCTTCCTTGCGTCACTGACGGAATATTTGTGTGAGCTTGTCAGGAGCATAACCAGAGAACTTTGTATATATCTACACGTTCTTCTACTTCAGACTTTCTGTAAAGATCATCAAACCGAAGTATCTATATGATCTGAAATGGTGTCATGAGAAAGAGGTTGCATGGGCGGATCTAGATTTTTATGAAAGGAGGGTTGCAGTCCCTAAAGACTCATGTTTTGCACTACTAGGCCTGGAAATGGGGGTGCAGCCCTAAAAATGGTCGAATATATATATATATATATATATATATATATATATATATATATATATATATATATATATATATATATATATATATATATATATATATATATATATATATATATATATATATATATATATATATATATATTGAAATTTTCCTGCGTTTCGTTTAAGTATAGGAAAAAATATTGTATTTACGGCATGGGTCATTGAATAAATATGGTGTGACATGGGGTCATTTTTAGTAGTTGACCAATGATTTGATTGTGTTGTACACGTGATACAGGTGTACAAGGTGTGGTATAATCACTTTCTAGATAGCCGTCAACCTTATCTAAGCTTTTGATTCTATAAAGATATCTAATTTGAGTTTTTTGGTTTATATTAAGATTTGTATATAAATCGTAAAGGCACCAAGGTTTTCCAGAGATTTCATCGATATAAATCGTTTTAATCTGGTTTTTAATCCTGGGTTGTCATTTTAATATATTGTTTTGAATATATAATATTATGTTTATGAATATGTGGATTGTGTAAAACATATAATACATGATTGCCTGAAGCTTGTTGATAATTATGATAACAATAATATATGATATTCTTTTGTGTATACGTTTACATAAAGTTTTGATAATGTATAATTAAATTGGCGTCCTTCCTCTCTGGCGGGCTCCTGAAATGCTATATGCGTGTTTGATGTTTTCATTTTATGGGTAAATATGAAAAGAAATACATATAAATATATATTATATATTAATATATATTATATATAATAATAATAATAATAATAATAATAATAATAATAATAATAATAATAATAATAATAATAATAATGATATAATTAGAATATCACAATGTCCATTTTCTTTAAATACTTTAATCCGTAAGTACTTATGCCATTGCGGCTCATCAGACGGAAACTAATGTAAACAAGTAAACACCATAATAACAGTTGTTGATTGTTTGATGACGTCATGGTGACGTCAGGCGGCAGCATTTAGAAATTAAAGAAACCTCAAAATTACTAACATTTTCGTTGAAAGTAAACAATAGTGTAAAAATTTTGGAGACCCCCGATGTGGAACATGTAGTTACATCGAGGAAGGGGAAACAATAACACTAAAATCAGGCGAAAATTTGCGGGCAAATTGCAGTATGGACTGCAAAACAATGAATGTGATTTATTGTGCAACATGCCCAACATGCGGGGAAACTATATAGGACAAACTGGGAAACTCAACGCAAGAGTTAGATTACACAAACAACAGATAAAGGTCCCCAGTGTTAGAAATACTTCATGTTGCGAACATTTTGCTAACTGTGGAAAGGTAACCTTCAAAATTTTCCTCTTTTTCAAAATGTGGAATAGTGATGAACTATTAAGAACAGCAAAAGAGGATTATTTCATCAAACGTTACAATCCAAAACTTAATAGGAAACAATCGTTTAGTAACTCACATTCTTTAATTCTAAATGCTACCGCCTGACAATCATAAACAATCAACAACTGTTCTTCAAAAATGGAGCACAATGAATGTGGAAAAGGAAGCATACAAGAAGAAAAATCAAATAAAAACATTGTGGAATAAACTCTTAAATGAAAGAAAACAAGCCTTCTGGAATGCAATTAAAAGAGAAAAACTCGCTAACACATATCAAAACAGGCAAAGCAGAGACCAAATTATCTTTACTCGAAAATTCAGAGTTAAAGAAATCAATAGAGAACCAAGAGAAGAAACCCAAATCAGAATTAATTTGGCGCTTCAAAAGTTTGAATCAGAATTCACACTTCTAAAACTTAGAGTACAGAAGTACAAAACTATACATGAGAAATGTGATGCCACCATCAAAGAGGAAATCGACAAGCGAAGTAGAGGGAAAATCCGTGAAATGCTACATACTCTATGGAAGAAGGATGCAACCAGAGAAGAATTAAAATCTAGATATGGCTAGAACAATATGAAACGAATTATGGCAACGAATCGACAAAAGTAAAAACAAATCTAAAAAGACAAACTCAATCTAGAAATCAAACAAGGAATCAAGACACGAAAGACAACCATCGTGGGAGCAATAATAGGGCTCAATCTGCACCCAGGTCGACCAGCCAACAAAAACTACAAACTAGAACATACGCGGAAGTAATACGACGAAACACCTCGCCAGAATTCAGAGGCCCTACTTATTCCCAATTACGCAACAAAAGAAAACCTTTCAACCAAGAAAGGAATAAGGAAGGAAAAACACCTGTATATCACCCAAAATATGTTTCATTAGTACGTAGACCCAGCCAACCAATGAAAACGGTGAGACAGGGCAAACAGTCAAAGACGCAAGATGTCTCGTTTTAGGATGAGGCAAACGCAGGCAGAAACGAATCAAACCAATAAGATTTCAGAGTTTCTAGACACAAATAAAGTATCCGAACCGAAAATAATTAATATTTCCCAAAAAGAACTAAGTAAAAATGAAATTAACCTCTTAGAATTTGGACTAAAATTCACACCAACACCCTAAACAGATAAAGTTGATCTCATTATAGATACAGAAGAGTTCTGTCGTAAATTGCATTTAAAGAAAAATTTTGGCAATGAAAATTATAACGATGGATCGCTAGTGAAAAATAAAAAGGGATTTAAACCCCCACCCAACAGAGACAAAAATTTAGAATATTATATAACTTGCCTGAAAAAATCAGCCAATGGGAACATCTTTGAGAAAAGAGGAAAATCCAACATTTTAAGAGATCACAAAAAGAAATTCAAGATTTGAGAAACGATTCTTCAATAATAATATAGGAAGCAGATAAGGGAGGAGCGATCGTTATAATGGATGTGAATCATTACAAACAAATGACATTAGACCAATTACAGGATATTAACTTCTATGAAAAAAGAAATCAAAATGAAAATCGCCGTACTACGTGCAAAGTGGAAAAACTTATTAATCGATACAATGATAACCTTACTAAAAATGAAATGGATTATCTAACAAATTTTGAGGTTAAGACCAGCAATTTTACGGCCTGCCTAAAATCCACAAGTCAAAAGAAATTCAATTAAATATCATTTATAAATTTTATAAATTTAAATATCATTATCATAGTTATTTACGATATTTTTATCTATTGATTTTCTTTTTCAGCTTAGACTTGATAAACTCAGCACATGTGTATAATGATCTTAGAATGAATAAGATGAAATAAATCACTGCAAGTATTTTTTTATTCTCAAAATCTTATTACGTATTCGCCCCTGATTATTGGTCCAGTAAGTGTAGCACGTATGTAAAACAATAATATCTGACAAGATTGTCTGGATCCACCCCTGACTAATACAGTTCTTATGTAATACGAAAGAAAGAAAAGATTACTTTTACGTCCCTTCCTTGCGTCACTGACGGAATATTTGTGTGAGCTTGTCAGGAGCATAACCAGAGAACTTTGTATATATCTACACGTTCTTCTACTTCAGACTTTCTGTAAAGATCATCAAACCGAAGTATCTATATGATCTGAAATGGTGTCATGAGAAAGAGGTTGCATGGGCGGATCTAGATTTTTATGAAAGGAGGGTTTGCAGTCCCTAAAGACTCATGTTTTGCACTACTAGGCCTGGAAATGGGGGTGCAGCCCTAAAAATGGTCGAATATATATATATATATATATATATATATATATATATATATATATATATATATATATATATATATATATATATATATATATATATATATATATATATATATATATATATATATATATATATATATATATATATATTGAAATTTTCCTGCGTTTCGTTTAAGTATAGGAAAAAATATTGTATTTACGGCATGGGTCATTGAATAAATATGGTGTGACATGGGGTCATTTTTAGTAGTTGACCAATGATTTGATTGTGTTGTACACGTGATACAGGTGTACAAGGTGTGGTATAATCACTTTCTAGATAGCCGTCAACCTTATCTAAGCTTTTGATTCTATAAAGATATCTAATTTGAGTTTTTTGGTTTATATTAAGATTTGTATATAAATCGTAAAGGCACCAAGGTTTTCCAGAGATTTCATCGATATAAATCGTTTTAATCTGGTTTTTAATCCTGGGTTGTCATTTTAATATATTGTTTTGAATATATAATATTATGTTTATGAATATGTGGATTGTGTAAAACATATAATACATGATTGCCTGAAGCTTGTTGATAATTATGATAACAATAATATATGATATTCTTTTGTGTATACGTTTACATAAAGTTTTGATAATGTATAATTAAATTGGCGTCCTTCCTCTCTGGCGGGCTCCTGAAATGCTATATGCGTGTTTGATGTTTTCATTTTATGGGTAAATATGAAAAGAAATACATATATATATATATTATATATTAATATATATTATATATAATAATAATAATAATAATAATAATAATAATAATAATAATAATAATAATAATAATAATAATAATAATAATAATGATATAATTAGAATATCACAATGTCCATTTTCTTTAAATACTTTAATCCGTAAGTACTTATGCCATTGCGGCTCATCAGACGGAAACTAATGTAAACAAGTAAACACCATAATAACAGTTGTTGATTGTTTGATGACGTCATGGTGACGTCAGGCGGCAGCATTTAGAAATTAAAGAAACCTCAAAATTACTAACATTTTCGTTGAAAGTAAACAATAGTGTAAAAATTTTGGAGACCCCCGATGTGGAACATGTAGTTACATCGAGGAAGGGGAAACAATAACACTAAAATCAGGCGAAAATTTGCGGGCAAATTGCAGTATGGACTGCAAAACAATGAATGTGATTTATTGTGCAACATGCCCAACATGCGGGGAAACTATATAGGACAAACTGGGAAACTCAACGCAAGAGTTAGATTACACAAACAACAGATAAAGGTCCCCAGTGTTAGAAATACTTCATGTTGCGAACATTTTGCTAACTGTGGAAAGGTAACCTTCAAAATTTTCCTCTTTTTCAAAATGTGGAATAGTGATGAACTATTAAGAACAGCAAAAGAGGATTATTTCATCAAACGTTACAATCCAAAACTTAATAGGAAACAATCGTTTAGTAACTCACATTCTTTAATTCTAAATGCTACCGCCTGACAATCATAAACAATCAACAACTGTTCTTCAAAAATGGAGCACAATGAATGTGGAAAAGGAAGCATACAAGAAGAAAAATCAAATAAAAACATTGTGGAATAAACTCTTAAATGAAAGAAAACAAGCCTTCTGGAATGCAATTAAAAGAGAAAAACTCGCTAACACATATCAAAACAGGCAAAGCAGAGACCAAATTATCTTTACTCGAAAATTCAGAGTTAAAGAAATCAATAGAGAACCAAGAGAAGAAACCCAAATCAGAATTAATTTGGCGCTTCAAAAGTTTGAATCAGAATTCACACTTCTAAAACTTAGAGTACAGAAGTACAAAACTATACATGAGAAATGTGATGCCACCATCAAAGAGGAAATCGACAAGCGAAGTAGAGGGAAAATCCGTGAAATGCTACATACTCTATGGAAGAAGGATGCAACCAGAGAAGAATTAAAATCTAGATATGGCTAGAACAATATGAAACGAATTATGGCAACGAATCGACAAAAGTAAAAACAAATCTAAAAAGACAAACTCAATCTAGAAATCAAACAAGGAATCAAGACACGAAAGACAACCATCGTGGGAGCAATAATAGGGCTCAATCTGCACCCAGGTCGACCAGCCAACAAAAACTACAAACTAGAACATACGCGGAAGTAATACGACGAAACACCTCGCCAGAATTCAGAGGCCCTACTTATTCCCAATTACGCAACAAAAGAAAACCTTTCAACCAAGAAAGGAATAAGGAAGGAAAAACACCTGTATATCACCCAAAATATGTTTCATTAGTACGTAGACCCAGCCAACCAATGAAAACGGTGAGACAGGGCAAACAGTCAAAGACGCAAGATGTCTCGTTTTAGGATGAGGCAAACGCAGGCAGAAACGAATCAAACCAATAAGATTTCAGAGTTTCTAGACACAAATAAAGTATCCGAACCGAAAATAATTAATATTTCCCAAAAAGAACTAAGTAAAAATGAAATTAACCTCTTAGAATTTGGACTAAAATTCACACCAACACCCTAAACAGATAAAGTTGATCTCATTATAGATACAGAAGAGTTCTGTCGTAAATTGCATTTAAAGAAAAATTTTGGCAATGAAAATTATAACGATGGATCGCTAGTGAAAAATAAAAAGGGATTTAAACCCCCACCCAACAGAGACAAAAATTTAGAATATTATATAACTTGCCTGAAAAAATCAGCCAATGGGAACATCTTTGAGAAAAGAGGAAAATCCAACATTTTAAGAGATCACAAAAAGAAATTCAAGATTTGAGAAACGATTCTTCAATAATAATATAGGAAGCAGATAAGGGAGGAGCGATCGTTATAATGGATGTGAATCATTACAAACAAATGACATTAGACCAATTACAGGATATTAACTTCTATGAAAAAAGAAATCAAAATGAAAATCGCCGTACTACGTGCAAAGTGGAAAAACTTATTAATCGATACAATGATAACCTTACTAAAAATGAAATGGATTATCTAACAAATTTTGAGGTTAAGACCAGCAATTTTACGGCCTGCCTAAAATCCACAAGTCAAAAGAAATTCAATTAAATATCAAACAATACAATAGTACTTATATAAAAATAGCAGCTCCAACAGATCTTAAACTGCGTCCTATAATAGCAGGCCCGTCGCCCAGCACCCAAAGACTCAGCAACCTCCTGGATATATTATTAAAACCATTGTGTCATAGAGTCCCAAGTTTCATACTAGACGATATAGACTTTTTAAATTACATACCGGATACAGTCGAACCACACACATTGCTCGTTAGCTTCCATGTAACGAGTTTATATACGAACATCCCTCTTCTCTAAAAATCGAAGCTATACATTTTTGGTTACAAAAATATCCGGAAGAAATTAATGACAGATTTCAAAAATAATTTATTCTAGAAGGCATCAAAGCCGTCCTTGAAAATAATTATTTTCATTTTGAAGACTCGTACTACCTCCAGGTTAAAGGGACAGCAATGGGTACTAAGGTCGCCCTACGTATGCAACCCTTGTAATGGGTTTCTTAGAACAAAAACTTTACAATAAATTGTAGGAAATTTTTGATGAACAGCTTAGTCTATACATAAAGGAAAATTGGAAACGCTATCTGGATGACTGCTTTATATTTTGGACTAAAAGTGAAGAATTAAACCGATTTAATTCTCTTATAAATAGTTTACACAATTCTATAAAATTTACCATGGAAAAGAATGAAAAAGAAGTCCCCTTTTTAGATATATTGATGATCAAAAATGGAACAAATATAATTACAGATTTATATAGTAGAGACACAGACACACACCAATACCTAGATTTCCGATCCTGTCACCCATCGCATACCAAGCGAAATATTCCATTTAACATGGTGCGACGTGTGTGTACCATTGAAAATCTTCAGGCAAAAAGATTACAAGAACTTAAAGTAAACAAAATTATCATTAACTCAGGAATTTACAAAGCTAAATAGATTCCCATATCTTTTCCAAAATGTGGAATAGTGATGAACTATTAAGAACAGCAAAAGAGGATTATTTCATCAAACGTTACAATCCAAAACTGAATAGAAAACAATCGTTTAGTAACTCATATTCTTTAATTTCTAAATGCTACCGCCTGACGTCACCATGACGTCATCAAACTATCAACAACTGTTATTATGGTGTTTACTTGTTTACATTAGTTTCCGTCTGATGAGCCGCAATGGCGTAAGTACTTACGGATTAAAGTATTTAAAGAAAATGGACATTGTGATATTCTAAGTATATCATTATCAAACATCGCTGTACCATGTTACAACTATTTTAAAGTATATAAAAAATAATGATAATTGAAAAAATCAAGAAGAAAACAACAACATCAACGACGAAAGAAAAACGAAATGATTTGATTATTAATATGTTATGATAAACCTTGTTGAACTTTCCCTTGAGACCTAAGAAAAAAGAGGAGTTACTGGCTCAGTTATGTGGCAGAAACCACCATGGAACCACACAACACATGAATATAAATAATATACTAGAACATATAACACATTACAAAAATATTTGATTGTAGTGCAATTGCGATACCGACTTAGGACGGTCATTTAATTTGACAAAAGCCAAACAAATGGTGTGGTTAACCGGTTTACGGGCCCACCTTCCCACTTACCGTAACAGCAGAACAATCAAAGGATGTACATTTAAAAATTTATAAATAATCCTCCATGTAAAGAACAAGGGAAAGAATTGACCTTCTGCATTTACAGATCTTCTTTTTGGCTTGCCAAATTCCCTGTCGTCAAATAAAGCGAGAATAATTACAATAAATATAGAACATATATACCTTATAATTTTGTGCACCAGATGCGCAATTCGACAACTTATGTCTCTTCAGTGATGCTCGTGGCCAAATGATTGGAATTCTCATAATATATAAATACTTGAAGAGCAGTATTGGAAACAAAATAACCGAAAAGCGAGCCAAAAGAATCAGTCTAAGGACAGAGCTATGCATGAGGGAGATACTCCATAGTTTTAGAGAGATTTACATAATTTCATGACTGAAAATTTTAAGTATATATTTCATGCCAGTACAAAAGCACTGAAAAGTAGACCGTTAGTACAAAAGCACTGAAAACTAGACTTATGATGCCTTCGGGAACTACCAGTCCACCAGCAGTGACACCGGCCTAGTGGTTATAATAAATATTTTTAATTTTGTGCACCAGATGCGCATTTCGACAACTTATGTCTCTTCAGTGATGCTCGTGGCCAAATGATTGGAATTCTCATAATATATAAATACTTGAAGAGCAGTATTGGAAACAAAATAACCGAAAAGCGAGCCAAAAGAATCAGTCTAAGGACAGAGCTATGCATGAGGGAGATACTCCATAGTTTTAGAGAGATTTACATAATTTCATGACTGAAAATTTTAAGTATATATTTCATGCCAGTACAAAAGCACTGAAAAGTAGACCGTTAGTACAAAAGCACTGAAAACTAAATTTATGATGCCTTCGGGAACTACCAGTCCACCAGCAGTGACACCGGCCTAGTGGTTATAATAAATATTTTTAATTTTGTGCAACAGATGCGCATTTCGAAAACTTATGTCTCTTCAGTGATGCTCGTGGCCAAATGATTGGAATTCTCATAATATATAAAAACTTGAAGAGCAGTGTTGAAAACAAAATAACCGAAAAGCGAGCCAAAAGAATCAGTCTAAGGACAGAGCTATGCATGAGGGAGATACTCCATAGTTTTAGAGAGATTTACATAATTTCATGACTGAAAATTTTAAGTATATATTTCATGCCAGTACAAAAGCACTGAAAAGTAGACCGTTAGTACAAAAGCACTGAAAACTAGACTTATGATGCCTTCGGGAACTACCAGTCCACCAGCAGTGACACCGGCCTAGTGGTTATAATAGATATAGAATATAAATACCTTTTAATTTTGTGCACCAGATGCGCATTTCGACAACTTATGTCTCTTCAGTGATGCTCGTGGCCAAATGATTGGAATTCTCATAATATATAAATACTTGAAGAGCAGTGTTGAAAACAAAATAACCGAAAAGCGAGCCAAAAGAATCAGTCTAAGGACAGAGCTATGCATGAGGGAGATACTCCATAGTTTTAGAGAGATTTACATAATTTCATGACTGAAAATTTTAAGTATATATTTCATGCCAGTACAAAAGCACTGAAAAGTAGACCGTTAGTACAAAAGCACTGAAAACTAAACTTATGATGCCTTCGGGAACTACCAGTCCACCAGCAGTGACACCGGCCTAGTGGTTATAATAAATATTTTTAATTTTGTGCACCAGATGCGCATTTCGACAACTTATGTCTCTTCAGTGATGTTCGTGGCCGAATGGTTGGAATTCTCATATTATACAAATACTACAAGTTATGGTATGAGAAAGATAACTCGTACAAGACTTTATATTCCTTACATCACATGACACTATTGACAACGACGATCAACAAGGAAGTTGACGCTTTTATTGTTACTGGTAGGAAAATAATATTTTCGTTTACGAGAAAGAGAAATTATGTTTGATCAATGAGAAAATGGCATTTGATTTCAGAAAATATTCATGTCTATAATACAGTATCTTCAGTTTTCATAGTCTACTATGCAATTGTTAACTGAATCCGAAAGTGCATGCAATAATGCTTTCGAATTCAACTTCATTGTCATTGTTTTCAGATCAAATCCGTAACATCGAAAACATGTCTACCACGTGCTGCCACGCCTGCTTGAAACGCGGTCAAAATTCCGCCCTCTTCTCTGCTTGCTACCAGTGCCGAGAATTCTACTGCAAGGCATGTTCTGACATGCATCATACATTTAAATCATCAGAAGATCACATCATATTTAAACTTCTCCTACCTGCAATTACCCCGTCAGTCAATAACGAGGACAAATGCGCTTCTGAATTTCTGAAAACAGAGTATGATGATCAACCATACGACGCGCGGGTGGTTTTGAAGTGCAGCCACTACGAAGGTCAAAGCAAACGTGCAGTTTTACCAAGGAGTGACAAGAAATCGACAAAACAAGCTGATCTTGGAGAACTGAACGCCATTCGCTGCAGAGACACCAGTGTCAAAAGATCTGAAGATAAAACAGGTGTTATTGTCCGTGGTGTATTGACTGTAGCTGGTAAAGTCGTCGTAGTAGATAATGCTAACGAGGTGCTCAAGTTGTTTGATGATGGCAGAACTTACCTGGCATCTACTGCACTCAAGGCTTCTACATGGGGGATCACACGTGTCAGTGACGACACATTCGCTACATGCGGACTCGATAAGAAAGTGTACCTATGGAATATACACGGCCAGACAGTAACATGTAGTGACGTTACATATCACGTCAATTATGCCGCGCACGGCATCCACTATAACCAGAAATACTACTGCGTGTTACACAGGGACCACAATGTCATCACCATACTTGGTAGACAGGGGAGACGCGTCAGGCACATCAAAATCAAGGAAGCATGCGGGAAGGACATAGAATTCGGATGGGATATCTATATGGATCAGATGTCCCATGCCATATACGTGCCGTGCTGTGACAGAGATGGAGTGCTATGTGTGTCTGTGGAGGGTGAGGTGCTATGGTTTACTCCCCTGTCAGGAGAATTGTATGGTATAACAGATTTACGCGGCATGTTGTGTATAGCTAATTACTCTGGTTGTTTACATTTATTATCAAAAACGGGGAAGTATGAACATAAACTGCTGGAGGAGATTGACGTGAACGGCTGGCCTGACTACATATGCTATGACGGACAAAGTGAAAAACTGTATGTCAGCTTCTATTTCACTACAGACAAACGTGACATGATATCAGTGTACTCCGTCACGAATTAAACTGTGTAATGAGGATACAGAGATTTCAAGTCAGTCAGTACTTCTGTCTGTGCTGTTATGACCTATGTTCTTTTTTGTTCTTCGTACTTGTTTTTTTTTTTTTTGTTATATCCTATCTTGTTTTGTTTGCTTTTTTTTTTAAAGATTTATTTCTCCTAAATTGAAAGTTCCATATTGGTATCATAATTTGATTGTTTTATATGAGCAAACATGTTCCTTACCTAAGCAATTTAGGCGTCTTGTTTCACGTTTTTTCAGAGGTTTTGTCATTTTTGTACATTTTCAGGTATTTTCTGCAATTTTCCGTTGTTCATATATATTTTATATGGGTATCAAAATAGTAAATATGTATACAAGCAACATACAGACAGCAACATTATACTTCTGTAATTATATGCATGATAAATGTATATAGTAATATGGGAATATATATTGATCAATATATTATGTTTTACCCGACTTTTATGTTTATTAAAATAATCACTCACACAGAAATGTACACTTCCATATATACTGAAAGACACAAGATACTGCATTATGATAATACATACTATAGAATACAAAGAGACATCATGAGAATTAAGTGTCTCTGCATCCTTCTGTACTTGGGTGACTGCATTGTATATATTGTCCGAAGTCACATTTTCTTTGATTTCTTCATTGCAGTTCTTTGATAATTCTATACTTTTGTATATAGTATCATGTTGTATGGAAATAAACATTGTGAAGAAGATGAATGTTAAAATAGAATGGTTTCTCTCTTTGTAAGTTACACACAGATATGGTGTGGATTGCTTTCTTTATCAGAAGTTATGGAGGAATTATGGTAAAATTTGACATGAATGAAGTAATCGATACCCCCTTGAAGAGTAGTTATTTTGAATCTGGATGACATAAGCTCCAAGGGAGTTCTTTCCTTTAAAAAACTTCTCTCCATACTGATTTAATAGACTGACACAGCCAGTGTATAAGAGTGATTCAGTATGGTGTTTTAAGAAGTGTTTAAGCTCACCTGAGCATAATTCAATGCCAGTACTTTTGTATATGGTATCTTGTTGTAAGAAAAAAGAGGAGTTACTGGCTCAGTTATGTGGCAGAAGTCACCATAGAGCTATACAATATCAATGTTTTGAAGAAGACAAATGTAAAAATAGTTCATAAGATTACTTTTCTTCGTTTAAAATTAAAAAGAAAGGGACGTGACCCTTTTTGTATGTTATACACAGATATGATTTCATAGATTTCTTCTTTTGAACTAGTTTAGGTATTATGGTGAAATTTGCCATAAATGTAGTACCCAGTGCCCCAATAGTTGCTGTTTTGTACTGGGGTGGATCTAGGACGATATAAGCTTCAAAGGTTATTATCTTTTGACAAACTTCTCTCCATACAATACTGATTGAATAGACTGCCAAACACAGTGTATATGAGTGATCCAGTATAGTGTAGGTTATTGTGATTACACATTTTGCGTTTTGCGTCTGTCATTCGTTCGTCCGTTGTCTTTAATCTGTTCTTCTTAGAGTTTAGAGAAGGTAAGAGGTCTGACTTATATATATATATTGAAAATCCACCCCAGACAAACGAGAGAAGCTAAAAGGTCTGCCTCCACCACATGACAGAATCCACCCCAGACAACGGAGAAAAGGTATAAGGTCTGCCTCAACCATATGACAGAATCCACCACACAGAAAGGAGAGGAGGTAAGAGGTTTGACTCAACCACATGGCAGAATCCACCTCAGACAAATGAGAAAAGTTAAGAGGTCTGACTTAACCACATGACAAAATCCACCCCAGACAAAGGAGAGGAGGTAAGAGGTTTGACTCAAGTACAGAATCCACTCTAGACAAATGAGATGAGGTCAATGTTTTGACTCAACCACATGACAGAATCCACCCCAGACAGAGGAGAGGAGGTAAGAGGTCTGACTCAACCACATGACAAAATCCACCCCAGACAAATAAGAGGAGGTAAGAGGTTTGACTCAAGTACAGAATCCACTCTAGACAAATGAGATGAGGTCAATGTTTTGACTCAACCACATGACAGAATCCACCCCAGACAGAGGAGAGGAGGTAAGAGGTCTGACTCAACCACATGACAGATTCCACCCCAGACAAATAAGAGGAGGTAAGAGGTCTGACTCAATCACATCAGAGAATACACTCAAGACAAGGAAAAGGGTTAAAAGTCTGACTCAACCAAATGACAGAACCAATCTGAGGTATATTTTCTCGTATTTTTTATACACAATGTTTGACAGATTTAAAGTTAAAGAATTGTGCCTATCCCAGTAGTGATACATTTTAAGTGCCAGGTAATATTTTAGAAACATTTTCTTGGGAGGACCAAAGACCCCAGTCCAACACCCTCCCTCTGTTTTGGATGACAGATGAGTGACATCGGTAATCATTAACTTGGATCCGTCTTCACCAGAAAGTAAATCTCCTTGTTAGAGTGGTTTCGTGCTCCCATTTGAAATAATTAATGCATTGCCCTTCTTAATTCTAACTTCGCTATATGAAAATGTCCTAGAAAGCAAAAAAAAAAGTCAGTATTAAAGCCGTTATTTATTCATCATGAAAATCATATGGACCCGTGGATAAGAGTCGATCTTACCGTGGGACAAAATGAATGAAAACCTGCTGTTTTACTCGGTAGTCCGCGGACAATGAAATCGAAATATTACTTGGACTCAGTTGTCAAAAGTATGGGAGTAAAGGGGAAAATTTGAGGTCAGTACGGAAAGGGGAGGAGGATAAAGAGGATACATTATATTCATCAGAAGCATTCAATAGAAAACGGATATCGGGAATATCAAGCTCCTGTCAATGCGCGTTAATATTGCGTTCAATTATTTATGGATTTAAACTACCGTAGCTATTCCAAAAGGAATTCCAACCATAACCAATTCATAATTGATTCGTGTTGAGAGAGAGAGAGAAAGATGTGATTTGATCACCCGGAACATCTCTCTATTTTAAAGAGACCCGCATAGGAATGATTTTGCAGAAACCATTATTCGTCTAACCTATGTACCTTAAATAACTTATAAGTGAAGTCAGAGAGAGAGAGCGAGAGAAAGAGGAAAAGGGGGTGGGGGGAGAAAGTCATAGAGAGAGATGCAGGGGGGGGGGGGGTTAAGGTTTAAGTGCGCAGGCAACAAAATCACATTTTTCGCCCTGTCGTCAGAACCTACAAAAACGTATTTCAATGGAATTTGACAGAAAGCAAGAAATCATGCTTCTCAATCTTGTATTTCTTGTTTCGATCGGTCAACAAACATGACCGCCATGCAGCATTTTCCACTTCTCTACAACGGAGAGACAGACAGACAGACAGACACAGAGAGAGGAACTTAACAGAAAGTTAACTACCATGACAAGGTGAATTGTTCCAATAAGTCAAAAAATATGGCCGCCATAGCCTCAATTTGGCTGACACATTTTGATATCTTCATTTATTCATCACAGAATATGTGCTTAATGATGATGATCGTGTGAACCATATACGCTAACTTTGGTCTCTTAAATGGCCGTCGGACTAGTAGAACCAGTGGACTACTCTTATAACAGTTACTGCCCTTGAACCCGATGCAATACAGATATTGTAATTGGTCATTTCAACTCGACATGGATCAAGATTTAAGGTATTTCTTATTACCATATGTAGCATTCTCAATATGTCGAAACCCGATAACTCCATTCACCGGAACTTGTAATGTTTGACAAAAGAATAAAAAGTCATGCGAAAGACACATTTGACCATAACAGCCAAACTATGTTCACGTGTAAATATCAGCTCAAATAAGAAAGACTGGGATGTAAGATGGCATGTGCAAGAATCAATGATGATATAGCTGTATGTATGAATATCAATTTGATATGACGGTGATTGGAAAATGCTTAGAATATATAATAATCGGTCGTGCATATTTGGAAGAGGGTTGTCAAAAAGTATATATTTTATAATTCTATGGAAAATTGATTGATTGGATATTGTTTTACGTCACTATACGATTATTTCACGTATATGGTGACGGCTCTATGGAAAAGAAGATGTGTTGTTTGAGTGGTAATCTACTACAATAGCTTGTGGGAAAGCTTATGATTAGTTAATTGAAAATACTGAAGCGAGAAAAATCGATCAGAATGCATGGAAAATTATCGTTCATTATATATAGTTCGTTTCAAAATTAATTGTTATAATTGCTTCAACTATAACAACAGGTAATTCATCTCGGTAAAATACAATATGTGTAACCATACATTCTAAATATTCATGCAACGATTTAATGTTTCGATACAATTGTTTCTAATAGAAGTATGCGGCGCAGTTATTTCTTAAGTATAACTATCATAAAAACATTCTTTGTACTTGCGGGAGTCATATTGTTTTCAAAATGCGTCTTATAATTGATATGCACATGTACTCTTTGTGGAAATGGCACCAAGCTGATCTGTGAGCGTGGAGAATCCACATGCCAAACCACGGCCAGCAGTACGTATTCATTTTGATTATTATGCAGATTTTTATAAATTATATTTATATATTTGGTATAACATTTCTCGAATGTTGATGTACATTTCCTCATTATGAACATTTGATGTACATTTCCTCATTTGTTGATGTACATTTCCTCATTTCATCCTTACCAAAATATTATCTGCAATCAAGGAGAAACTTCAGACGTACTCCGATGTGATTTACTCTCGTAGTGGTGTTAATCAGTTTTGGATACTAACAAACTCAAAAAAATTATTGGAAAACTTAAAATCTCAAAATCTGACAATAAGACTTACGATTTTTCTACACTTTATACCACCATACCTCATGATAAAGTGAAAACCAGGCTCTTTAGAATTATTGATAACTGTTTCTTCACCAAAAAGGGTTCACGCAAATATAAATTTATTGTTTTAGGATATCCAGATACATATTTTGTGAAGACCACTCTGAATCTAAATACAAGTATTCTGAAGATGACATAAAAAACATGCTGGAATTTCTTATTGACAATATATATGTTGTGTTCGGTGACCAGGTCTTCCAAGAAACCATCGGAATCCCTATGGGGTCTAACTGTGCTCCATTGCTAGTCGATTTGTTCCTTTCGTTGTACGAAATTGACTTTATACAAAATCTTATGTCAAAATAAGAAGCAATTGACCTTGTCCTTTAATTTTACATACAGATATATTGATGATGTACTATCTATAAATAACTTTGATACATACGTACATACAATATATCCAAAGGAACTTGAAGTTAAGGACACTACAATATCCAATTCATGTGCTTCATATTAAGATTTACTTATTGATGTCGACCGAGACTTACCACATCAGTTTATGACAAACGTGATGACTGTAGTTTCCCCATTCTTAACTTTCCATATACTAGTAGCAACATTCCTTTATCACCTGCGCATGGTGTTTATGTATCCCAATTGATTCAATATGCGTGAGCGTCATCTGGCTATTGGTATTTCATTTATCGAAGAAAAAAGAGGAGTTACTGTCTCAGTTATGTGGCAGAAGTCACCATGGAGCTGTACAATACATGAATATAAATAATATACTAGCACATATAACACATTACAAAAATATTTGATTGTAGTGCAATTACGACACCGACTTAGGACGGTCATTTAATTTGACAAAAGCCAAACAAATGGTGTGGTTAACCGGTTTAAGGGCCCACCTTCCCACTCACCGTAACAGCAGAACAATCAAAGGATGTACATTTAAAAACTTATAAATAATCCTCCATGTAAAGAACAAAGGTCAACAGGTATCGCATAGTAAGAGGTCATAAAAATACAAACACGTAAGGTATTGTAAAACACATAATGATATAAAAATATATGCGACATCAACATGATAAACCGTGCTCTCGAAGCCAATTACTAGGAGAAAAGTTACTCAAACAAGGATATGAGATATCACGACTTGTATCAACATTCCGCAAATTTTAAGGTCGTTATAAAGACCTTATTTGTTCATATGATGTATCGTTGTCAGACATGCTGACTTCCTTATTTCACAGTAACTTAACCATCTCTATTACCTATACTATACAGCAGTATTCTTACTGCTTATGACATATATATCTATTTTGACTACGGCTGTGCCGTTTCCTAATTCTGTGACAGCGAATAATACTATTTCGCTTATACTAATAGCATCACGACGGGTGTGACCGGTCGGCAGGGGATGTTTACTCCTCAATGGCACCTGATCCCACCTCTGTTTTGACAGAGGTTCGTGATTCTTTATATTGTATTTACAAATGTATTGTTGTGTTTCTTCGATTTCGAGTTGTGGATTTCGGAACAATATCTTGAATTTGTACGTATGTGTCAAGTCGGTGTACCCGGTACTGTGTTGTTCATGACGTCGACAGGCAGATCCAAACCAGACAGGCGGTACAGTGTATGTGGCATTGTTTGAAATATCTAACCCAAGTAGGAGACTTTGGTCTAAATTCCTTCTATAGTCAGAATCGACGAGAATTTAACAAAATCGGAACGTTTTATTACATCCGATTTCATTTAAATTCAAATTTACCATAAAAACTAAAAATAATATCGGCGTAATGTAGGAACAAAAGTCTCCCCTTCTTCTACCCTCCTCTATTGTAACACATTGCGCCACCACAGTGAAATAATCTAGAAGGGATATTCAGCATTTACGGTAAAAACTATCCCACGGAATGTTAGACGGTTCAGTGTCATTTTTAGGACGGAAATAACTTTTTGTTTGTAGAATGCATCACACAAAGGGATTATCTATCAGGACCGGACTGTCAGGAGACTGGCACTGTGTGGATAATGTGTGTCACTGCTACTAGCTACGACAACTGTGTACCAAACAGGTTCATATCTCATCGGAACAACTCGCCTTTTTCCTCTTTTGTTTTAGATATCTCATATCATTTTTCAAGATAATACAAAATTTCAAAACCGAATGAATCCTGTAAATAAGACGATAAAGGTGCACGGTGTGTATAGCTAGTTTTCGTATGCATGAAATTTAATAAAAGTTACTTCCCTTTTCCGCCATTTTGGTGGTGAAGCTAGAGTTTTTGCTTCATATTCATACCAATTATATAGAGAGAAAGTTGTCTATATTTTCACTAACTTTAAGGATTACATACGTAAATCTATCCCCATGAATTTGAGATAAAAGAGACAACCGAGAGCAATAATTCCGCTTCGTATCTGGATATATTTTTAACTTTCGACAGTAATGGTCATTTGGACACCTCTCTGTATGACAAACGTGACGATTTTAACTTCCAAATAACTAACTTTCCGTTTCTTTGCAGCAATATCCCGTCATCACCTGCCTATGTAGTTTTTATATCTCAACTTATATGGTACGCAAGAGCCTGTTCTCTATACGACTGTTTTATCCCAAGGGCCAAAAGACTGGGGATCTTGTACGAAAATATAATGTGCCTCTTTCTAGAATGATTGATAATATTCTGGAATGCGACTAAATGACCTGTTCAGTGAACACCAAATATGACTTTGAATACCAGTTTTGTACGTTCGTATGTACAATTAGGAAACCAAAACTCTTGATTTTGACATGTTTCTTAACTCCTCTTTTTTCTTTAAGAACTGCTGTGACGGGTGATGCATGCAAACAGGAGACGCTTACTCTCAACGGGCACCAGGTCTCACCTCGGAATTTTTCAGTATTTCGGGGTTCACAACAGGGTTTGTTTTGAAACTTACACGATTTTGTATCTTTCTTTGGACTTTGAGAATGATTAACGGTTTAGTACTTCTTCGATATTGATTGACATTGTTCAGTGATTTTATTATTGCATAACAATTGCAAAACTTTAAGAAGCATTCTTAGTTTAGAGAAATTTCTTACACAATTTGGGTGGTTTATGCGCAAAGTTTCAATCGTTTACCTCCAATATGGCGGAACAGGGAAGCAACTCTTTTTAAATTCCATGCATTCGAAAACTATGTACATGTATATTGTAAAGTCCACGTCATTTTCCATCGAAACTAAATAAAGCTTTTGCAAATTAAATGATGTTTTAAAATGTATTCACCCGTATGTTTCTAGAAAAAATGTCTCCAAAATTTGTGGAAGAGAGTATTTTAAAAAGTATAAATAACCTCGGCACTATCGATGTCCAAGTCTTATGTAGAACTATATTTACTAACTTATATACTAAATTGAAATACGAATAATACGTATTGAGTTAGATTTCAAGGTCCAAAGATATTCAAGCAATGTGTTTACAAAAAAAGTTTGGGACAGATCCCTGCTAAAAATTTAATGAATGAATGAAATATATAAAATAAAATGAAACAATATGACACCGTTGAACGGCACATAACACGCCCGCATTTTATTATCCTAGGTGTAATACAAACTAGAACCAAATATGTAATTTAATTGTGGTAAATGTAGATTACCCGTGATACTGGTAAAATATTTCCTTCATCAATTGTTTGTAGATTAATTGATCTTCTTCGAGCTTCCATCATTTATTATGTTGAACAACCCAACCCGCCCCCGAATACACTTTTATCAAATGCTGAGGAGATGCGACAATTCCTGTTCAATACATAATATTATCTTTCATTGTACGAAGCTTCATTAAAATCCACTTAAGTGTTAAGAAGGAGTTGCTAAGACAAGGTATATTGCATAGGAAAATGTAAGTCCAAAGGTCGTAACTCCCGTCAATTGTTTTGAACAGCATTCTCCTTCCAATATGGACATTTTCAGTATTTCTTCGTTATTTTTTTGTACCATGTTTCATCAAAATCCTCCGATAAGCAGACAAGATATTTTGGATAGAAAAATTTGATAAACTCCAAGCCCAAGGCCATAACTCTTGTAATCTTTTGAATAACATTTCCCTTCCGATACATGCACATCTTCGTAGGGTTTTCTTTCTTTCTACCAAGTTTAATCAAAATCCCTCACAGACGGACGATAGCGGTATAGCATAATGCGCCTTATTTTTATGCAAAACAATTCTTGAATCGCGCTTGATGTTTTGTTGTCTGAATGAAATGTCGGAGCAATTCTGTTGAATGCTGGACTGAGGATTCAGGAATTATTGGTTCGAACCCCACCGATGTCCATGAATTTTCTCACTGTTCATCAGATAAAGTCATATATAGACGATGGACAGAATGGCATTCTCCACCGACTGAAGATAAAATTAGATTTCCAGTATAAAAGCAGTAGGCGGGCTTTATCCAAGGCTTGATGCGGACTCGGTGATATAAAAATTACCTGTTGATCTGGTTGGTTGATTGCTATTTTACGTCGCTTTCAACAATTTTTCAGTTATATCGCGACATGGAAGCAGGAGGTAACCAACCTCTTAAACATAGTGGCGCAACCCGGGAACCTGTTGATCTGAGTATCTATATATATATATATATATATAATATATATATATATATATATATATATATATATATATATATATATATATATATATATATATATATATATATATATATATATATATATATATATATATATATATATATATATATATATATATATATATATATATATATATATATATATATATATATATATATATATATAGATAGATAGATATACAAATAAGGATAAAGATAATGTCCAACGTAAAGAAATTCAATATTCAAAAAATAAGAACATTGTCTTCAAAGCTTAACATGTTTTATTCCATTACTACACGTGTTTCGGCATTATGAGCCTCTTCAGGTAATGATGCATGATAATACAACAAGCAAGTATATATACACATATTCTTAGATAATAATGATAACAGTAGAATATCAGATAAAGTATATAGTAAGTATTTTAACAAAAGTATCTGATATAATCTCACATTCCACTACGTGGGATGATGCTATGTTTTGTTAAGGGAAGGTTTATATTTGTCGATGAAATCTTGCTCTTTGATCGTAATGATTGAATAGTTGTCTGTTTGGTATATAGGCATAACCTTAAATTTGCCATAACTGCAATGGTGAAGGTGTTTGCTCACAAATAACACTCGGTTTTGTGAGTGTTTTATATTGCTTTTATGTAAAGCTACCCTGTGATTTAAACATTGTGTTGACCCAATATATTCTTCTTTACATTTGTCACATGATATGACATATATTACAGTTTTAGAATTGCAAGTTAGTTTTCGTTTTACTAGGAATTGAACGTTACCATTTTTGAAATTATACACATTTCCTTCCATAATTATATCACAAACCTTACATTTTTTATTTTTGCATTTTGTTACACCTATATTTTCCGATTCTTCAGTATCGAAATTTGATTTGGCAGATGTAATTAATTGTTTAAGATTTTTTGGTTGTCTCTTGCTTTTGATAATTTGTATCTTATTTAGAATTTTGTTCATCTTTTCGTCTGTTCTTAAATATTCCAAATGTTTAAATGCTTGACTAAAAATTTCTGGATTTCGTTTATTGTATGTTGAAACAAATGCTAATGAATTTTTATAGTCTTTCATTTTAGTTTGTCGTAGAATAGATATCGGTATGGCTTCGGCCATCTCGAATCCCTTACTTATTAATGTTATGGGATATCCGCGATGTATTAGAGAACTACGTAATTCTTTTAATCTAGATGTTCTTAATTCAGACGGTTTAATTATTGTGCATATACGTCTTGCAAGAGTGTATGGTATTGATTTTATACAAGATTTAGGATGATGACTCTTAAAGTGTAAATATTGTTGCGTATCGGTTGGTTTGCGATAAATATCTGTGATAATTTTATTACCATCTTTTTTAATCATTATATCTATGAAGGGTAATTCTTTAACGTTTGTTTCCATTGTGAATTTTATATAAGGATGTAAGTCTTGTAATTTATTATATAAATCTTCTATTTTACCCCATGATTGGTTCCAAAATATTATACAGTCATCAAGATACCGCCTCCACAATGTTTCAAATGATTTAGCTACATTTTCACTGAAGGTTTGTTTAACTTTATTGTATAAACTTTGTTCCAAATATCCTAAAGTAAGTGTAGCATAAGTAGGTGCCATTTTAGTTCCCATGGCAGTACCTCAGATTTGTTTATATTGTTTATTATTGAATTGGAATGTATTATTGTTAAGAATTAAGTCTATGGATTCTATGATAAAGTTTTCGTTAAAGCGTTGGTGTAATAATTTAGGAAATATTTTTATCCAATATATATATATATATATTCACACCATATGTTGAACATGAGATTTACCATCAGTGTGTAACCTTGCTACAGTCGGCAGTACACACATCAATACAGAGCAACCAGCGCATGGAGATTTGAAAAGTCTGTAAACATTTAGGTATAAAATGAAGCTCAGTAAAACAATATATCATATAGTTACACTATAGACTCATGTTTATGTATAATACTACACTGCAGTGGTGGATCCAGAATTTCCAAAGAGGGGGGGGGGGGGCATGCCTACCAGCCAAATTACTTAGCTATTTTTAGTGCTATATCTTGATTTTTACTTGTAAATATATGGCGAAAGGGGGGGGGGTTCTTCGCCACTGCACTGTGGGTACAGTTGTGTATTATTTTAGGTCGTTGATTAACACCATGATCGGATTGGTATTCTCTCAGCTGTTATCCCTCCTGTCTGTCTGTTTGTTGTTTCAGACCAAAGTTTTATTTGCACGTAACCGTCTGATCTTTGTCGAAACAAATTAAAAGAATAAATAAAAACCCGTAATAATTTCTGTAATATATCACTAATCCGTCTGTGACACAAAGATAAAAAATACTGTAGTCAAAAACTAACTAACTAACTAACTAACTAACTAACTCACTCACTCACTCACTAACTAACTAAGTAAATGAATAAATAAATAAATAAATAGATAAAATAAGATAAAATAAAATTTACATCTATTTGTGACCTTAATTCAGTATTTCTATTCTTTACCTTAATTCAGTATTTCTATTTGCATCTAAGACAAAATCATGTACCATAATTTCCACAGATGTTTTAGATTGACTGATGCATAAGGTTTCATATGTATGTCAATTTATTCCCATTTTGTCGAAATAGTAGCGATGATGGTAATAATTCCTTCATATAGAATTATGTTTCTAACATAGCATTGATTTATCATATCTTTTCTCGTTCTTGAAAATTTATTATCTATTTTTTTCTGATGCCTATTCTTTCAAATTTATTGATCTATTAATATTTTTGTTTACTTATTTATAATAATTTATGATATTTTTATCTATTTTAGTTATATATATTTTTATCCTTTTTAAAGTTATTTACGATATTTTTATCTATTTATTTTTGGTTATTTATATTGGGGGGGGGGGGGGGTTATTTATGATACTTTTATCTATTTATTATTTTTTTTTATTTGTGATATTTTATCTATTTATTTTTATATGTTCTAAATTTAAACCGTGCGGCGGCTTCGCCTAGCCTACAAAGCATGCCGCATATAACGTCATGCCACGGAGACAACCCTTAATCAATATCAAAGGGTTGTCTCCGTGGCGTGACGTTATATGCGGCATGCTTTGTAGGCTAGGCGAAGCCGCCGCACGGTTTAAATTTACAACATATATAACATATGCACCTACATGGACGTCCGCTGGTGTCAAGGATGTGATATCCCCACCTCGGAACCGAGCCACGTGCAACCAATTTCAAATTATATTTATTTTTAGTTATTTATGATATCTTTATCTATTTTTAATTATTTATGATATTTTATCTATTTATTTTCTACCTTCAGCTTTCAGCATAGGTGTATAATGATTTCAGCATGAATATGATAAAATAAATCATTTCTATAATCTACTATATTACCATGGTTAATTGACCTATTATATCGACATTTCCTTGTATTTTCATTAAAGTTTTTAAAAAAGTATTCGACATCCATGCACATTTTTTTTCAGTCCAATAGTAATAGTACGCATGGAAAACAGTAATATATCTGACAAGATGTCTTGGATCCGCCCCTGATTTTATATGGAAAAAGAAGAAAAACATTACTTTTGACGCCACTTCCTTACGTCACTGACGGAATATTTGAGTAAACCGAGCTTGTCATGAGCATAACCAGAGAACTATGTATATACCATAATTACACGTTCTTCTTCAGACCCTGTGCAAACCGAAGAATCTATATGATCTGAAATGGTGTCCTGAGAAAGATTTTTTTGTGGTACAATTTTCCGACCAAGGGGGATGGGGATGCAACTCCCTCTAGATCCGCCACTTTGTTATATTTTCTTCCATTCCGAAATCTTTTTTTTTTTTTTTTGAGGGGGTGGGGGTGTTTACATATTTTCCTATTTTCAAGTATTTCTGAAAATTTCCCATTGTAATGCAGGTAATTTCAATGCTTTTTTTGTGTGTGTATTTCAACTGATTTTACTGTACCGAAATGTAAATGGGGGGAAATGATATATATATATATATATATATATATATATATATATATATATATATATATATATATATATATATATATATATATATATATATATATATATATATATATATATATATATATATATATATATTCAAAAAATAAGAACATTGTCTTCAAAGCTTAACATGTTTTATTCCATTACTACACGTGTTTCGGCATTATGATCCTCTTCAGGTAATGATCATTACCTGAAGAGGATCATAATGCCGAAACACGTGTAGTAATGGAATAAAACATGTTAAGCTTTGAAGACAATGTTCTTATTTTTTGAATATTGAATTTCTTTACGTTGGACATTATCTTTATCCTTATTTGTATATATATATATATATATATATATATATATATATATATATATATATATATATATATATATATATATATATATATATATATATATATATATATATATATATATATGAATATAAAAGGGATAGGTGGGGAGGGTTATACTATTGATAGGTCTATGTAACAGTAAGAATGTTTGATGGACTTTATCAAACTTTTCTCTTAGAGCTATATTGCAGATATGAAGTACTCAAGGTTTACTACTACTTTACTACTTTTTGGCCAGATACATCAAAGAGTGGTTCCAGGGTGTGGCGACAAAGCCCAAGAGTGTCCACTCCTTTGGCATTCTTCAGAGCAGTTGTTTTGAAGATCAAACAGAATATGTATGAAAATTATATAGAAAAGTGTTTCAAGAATCGTAATTGTAAATGGTTTCCTTCTGAATCATTTGTGTATTAAAATATATTTATTAATTATATTTATATACATATTTTTGATTTTGTTTTCTTTTGATTTTTGGTTGGGTGTTTGTTTTGTTTATTAATGATCTTGAGGAGGGGGTGGTATTTATTATTTCAATTTTTAACGTCTTTTTGCAATTAAAGACTATCATTTTTGTTTATTATCTGGTATTTCTTCAAAGAATCGCGAAACAAATATAATTTTAGGACTCCTTGTATTTTTTTCTATTATTGAAAAAAAGATAATTTAAAAAACAACAACAACAACAAGAACAACGAAAGAAAGAAGTTGGGTTGTATTATTGGTATGTCATAATAAACTTCATAGGACTTTCCCTTGAGATCTAAGAGAAAGAAATGAGCTCCTGCATTTACACATCTTCTGGTGTTTTCTTTTAATTCATAATATCCAAGTGTTTTCGTACGATGTAATGTATTTTTCGCTTAATCATGAAATGTACAATTTATGGGGTAAGAAAGATAACTCGTACAAGACTTGATAATGCTTACATCACATGACTTTATTGATAACGATGATCAACAAGGAAGTTGAAGCTTTTATTGTTATAGGTAGGAAAATAATATTTTCGTTCCCGAGAAAGAGAAATTAGTATTTGATCAATGAGATGAGAAAATAATGTCATTTGAGTTCATGAACTATCAATGTCTACAGTACTGTATATAGACAACTCGACTGTTATCGGTTATCTTTAGTCCTGCATTGCAAGACTCCGTTCCTCTTATTTACTTGCTGTTCAGAACGGAGTCTTGCCGGTAGTGCCTGCCATTACATATAGTTCTCTCCTCAGCGAATTAGTGAGGAAGAAACGTGGGGGTGTATGCAAATAAAAAGAGGTTACCAGCTGAAATGCAACATGAATTACACATATCAAACATTAAACTAACTGCCACTTACCTTAAAATATCGAAAATTAATCCAAAATGTACCATAATTGTATGTTTTTATGTTCACTTAATTTGAGAAAAATCAACTATGGAAAAATCCCGAAAACACATTCGGAACTAAAATGAGCATATAATTTACAGATTGAATTTCACAAAATGAATAGATTGGTAGATTTATCTCTATTACTTACTCATTGATTAATCTATTAATTATATCAAACAGTAAGCAAGTCATTTATACTTCATTTTTACCTATTTAATTTCTTTTCTGTCAATTGCAACTTAAGCATAGGTGAACGTACATATATTCGTTTTGCTAGAATTTTAGAAAAATTCAATTTTCTATTTAAAACATTGTATTAACAGACGATATAAAATATTTATCCTTGTTTAAACCTGAAAGAAAAAAAGAGGAGTTAACAGAATTAAAGGAGTTAACTGAATTAACAGAATATGTGACATTTATAATTTAAGGATTAAAATAACTAAACATCATTTAAACCAATTCCGAGCTTAAAAGTGCTGTGCAAGAATTTTCATCTGCAACACATTTGCTATAAAGAGTAAAGACCCCACCGATATGACCTCGCGCTTGTCAGCGAGGTCGTGTTTACAGGAATAGGTTATCTTCAGTTTCATTGGAAGGTAATCTAATCAGCTTCCCTAAGCCGCCGTCCTCAGCTTCCCTAAGCCGCCGTCCGTCCCAATTTGGAAACCGATGTTACCCAAGTGTTCTTCCGACCTAAAACAGTAACAAAAATATAGTCCCCGAACAAATCATGTGATACATACATAAATTTCAATTTTAGCAACTGAATTTGTGCTTTACCTGTTGAAATTTGCTAAAATAGATGGATTTAGTATACTCTTATTTATGGGATAAAGTTATATGAAAAATATTCCTGCGCTTCAGTATGTCGGTCAAAACGTACAAGTTTATTCCTTAACCATGGATATCTTTCGCTTAAGGATAGATTGATCGCTTTGTTTTGTTTTTAATGTGTTTGATATATATGCACATCTTCACTTGTGTGCATGACCTCCTTTGTTTATTCGACTAAACATCTATATTGTTCATAGTCTGTCGCAATGTTTACTTATATAATTGGTCAGAGGTTCCAAGTCGTTCGGACAAAGTATAAGGGATAACAGATGTTTCGATGCAAGGACATTTCGGTGCATTGCCGTTTCGGTACAAGTAGAAAATATTTTGAACCTCGAAATGGTCGTTGTTGTTGTTAAACAATTCTAATTTATACATTTGTCTCATAATTTACTGAAACCTATGTCCATGAAAATGAACAGTTAAAGGTACAAACACGTAATATTGATACACATATGCACTGAAACATCGTACTGAAACCTTGTGAGTGCATGACGTATGTCAACATAAAGGATTATTTCATACAGTGACACTGCCAAAGTAAACATATAGAGAAGATAAAATGCATTTCATAATCAAAATATTCATAACGAACTTGCATTTCTAGTCACTGTGAATAATTTAACAGTATTTCTACTGTTTGTAAGTCGGTGCGTTTGATCTCTTAGTACATGTATATGTATATAAAACAGCTTTGAAAATTACTATGGGGTGACAGGAATTTCCGAAAAGGCAAGAAGAATATCGTGATTTGATGTTTAAGCGCACCTTTATACATTGCTATTATATACATAAAAATTAGCGAGTTTCATCTACATGTATGTAGTTAGCTCTAATGTATTTTAAAGATCTTTTTGTGATGTCTCGGAAGACCTTACTATTCCTCTGTTACTCTGAAATCCTTCCTAAGTCTTCTTCTTTTCTAGACGCTAATTTTAATCCCTAATATATCTCACTAGTTGTTTGTACATCGATATTTGGGGTTTTTTTTTTTATTTTTAAGATGTAGATCTATAGCTTTTCACAAGATTTTGTAAAATGGTATTAATCTACATGGGGTATTTAATTAAATTTCAATGAACATGTTTGTCCAGACAAAGGACCTCTTACAGCGACTGGCATAATCATAAAATCTGGCACGACTGGAAATTCAAACATTGTAGATCTACTCTGCATGTGACGTTCAAGCACTTATGAAAGTGATACAAATAGAGATAGAGAGATGCGAAATTTTGCATTTTTTTTTTTCGTATTTTTCCTTTAAAGTTAAATTCTTAAGAACTAATTTCTGAATTACAGACAATTGCCCACCCTCTGTTTAACCATATTTGGCACATGGTAATGCTTTGATATTGTCCGATCGTTTAAATTTCACATTTCAGACACAGTCTATTGTACGTATGGAGCAAATTGCTTAGATCATCTCGTGAACATTAGATCTATCGATTCCATGTTGGTTTGAGACATTTATTACCATCTCTAATCAACACTTAAGCGATTGTCAAAAAAGAGGAAGTTGGGAGAGGTTAAACTAATTTCATACTTAAGGGATTCAAGTACAGATTCAACCATTGCAGTGCCCCCTTCCGAGAGGAAGCATAGGGGATGGGCGACAAAGACATCTTTGTTAAGTAAATGTTTTCATATCAAATCAATCGCTAGCAAGAAACAATCATAATACACTACAGATGTTATCAATTGCATAACTTTTTTTTCAAAATTACCGACTTGATCGAAGCTGCAGACACCGTGAAAAGGAGATGTGATCCACCAGGGGCCAGTTGTTCGAAACTTTAACCACTGATTAAACTAACCAGTGGTTAAGGTTAGAGAGACAATTACCTTAATTAATAACATTTCTGCATAACAATCTATATTACTTAACAATAGATAGATAGATAGATAGATTATTGCTTTACGTCGCGCCCGGAATATTCCACCCATATGGCGACGGTCACAAGTGAACACAAATCAAATCACAATAAAATAAGCAATTAAAAATATCTACACATAAATGATACTACTAAAATGTACATGTATACACAATTAAAATATCTTATATTACAATATATTATATCTTACTATATAAGTTAACTTCTTTTAAAAATTCCAGAACTTTCCAAATACTGACATTCTCAAATAACTCAGTCATACTTTTTACAGTATAATAGTCATTTCGAATGTGTGCAGTGTCTGCACATTGTAACAATATATGTTTAATACTTAATAGACATCCGCAAGGGATATATATATTACTTTACAAAGCTTGCTTCATATGCTACAAATTAGTACACTGACTATGACTTAAAGTCCTCTCATTTGAAAGATATAGTGAGATGAAGTTTAACCAATTGTTAGCTTAACCAGTGGTTAAAATTTCGAACAACTGGCCCCAGGATGCCCTGGTACATGCGCTGATTTCAGTGAAGTGGACAAAAACGCATGCTGTTTTTACAGTTATGTATATCATTTCCCGACCATCATAGACTTTATCCCTTCATCGAGTTAGGCTTCCGTCCCCGATTTATTTATTTATCTATTTTTCGATCTGTGCAAGTGCTAAATCATTATTTCTTGATCATTATTTCTTGACATGAATTATGTGTTTCATTTATATATATATATATATAAAAGCACAGGTAAGCGATAACGATAAGCGCTATCTAAATAAATTTCGTGTCTTTATATTTATGTAAGTGTTTGTTTGTGTGTGTCCTGAGGAAGAAGCAGATTGCTTCGAAAATTTGGCAATTTTTTAATTGTTTTAGTATCGTTATCGCTTACCTGTGCTTTTATATTGATCCCTTTTTCTCGAGCGATTTGCATTAACCTTCATTGAGGTTGATCCGATACTTATGAATAGTGAATGTTGTTACAATTTCCTTTTTTGTGCTTTTATATATATATATATATATATATATATATATATATATATATATATATATATATATATATATATATATATATTGGATAAGGAAAACGTAGTCAGATACAGTTCAAAGACGCTACGGAGCCTATTGCTTACATAGACTGTACATGTATTTTAATTTTTCTCGGTGAAGCCCCCCCCCCCCCCCCCTGAACCAACCCCCCCCCCCCCCAAATCGACCCTTTCGGCCTTGCAGACTTTCCCACTCGAGAGATATGTACGTCCCCCCCCCCCCCCCCGTTCAGATTCTGGATCTACCCCGAAGTTTTTGTGTAATTCCAAATATCCAGATCTGCAAATCAAGTCATTTACTCCCAATGATAGTACGAATATACATCAAGTCCATCAATTTAACATTATTTTCGACACTACACATATACCAGTGGGCCCTTTTGGTCACATATTTACTAGTAAAAATCCAGATTTTGCACCAAAAATGACTGAGGAGTTTGGGTAATACCCATTTGGGCCCCCCTTTTTCGGAAATCCTGGATCCGTCACTGTACACCCCCTCAATGATCTCTTGTAGACATATATACAATATACATAAATATATAAATGTATTAAAGAGGAAATAATAGCTTTTATCTTATTTATCTTGATATTAATCTAGGGTCATACCCCACCCAACCCTCAGTTTAGAAATCTTTAATTATTTGATCAGGTATGTATATTAGATACATGAGCTGGATGAAATGCGGTAAAGATGGATTTTGATATAGGAAAATCATATACAGACTTGAGGACGCGTCTTACTGTCCTGGGAATAACTTCATTGTCCCGGTTGAATAGCCTGTTAGTTCATTATGATTTATTGTGACAGTTTCCTACTTTGCACCCAAGGTGGTATATTTAAACTTAGCCACAAGTCGTGGCCTTACTAAAATGATAGGGCCACAATTCTTTACATTGCGTAAACTTATAATTTTGGTAAACTAAATGGCCGGTGTTATAAAATGAGCCTCCCCCGGCCCCCCCCCCCCCCTAGCCAGATTTACCCCAGGCGGTCCTATTCTAGAGTGAGAACAAGCCTTCCCCCTGATCAAACAGAAAGCAAGGAGTAATTTTCTAGAAAAATGCAGGCTTGTGATAGAAGTCAACATCGAGTACTACCTCGGCTGCGTATTACTAAGGTTTGCTAAGATTCAGTGGTCGTATTCACAAAAAGTCGTAAGCGTAAAATTACTCTTACGACCGATCTTAGGATTAAGTGCATATTCACAAAAAGTCCTATGAAAAACTTACGATTGATTTTAATCGTAAGTTTACGAGTGCCTCAACCCAAGTTTATGAGTTACTCTGAAGTGTCACTTTCAGCGCTGTCGTCAATTTTAATCGTAAATATGGCTGCTGCTGTCAGCCTATGTATACTTTGTTTGAAAATCGACATTGTAGAAAGATCTTATTTTTCGGGACCTTTTGAATTCCTTGAATGATCGTAATCTATACTTCCGAATAATTCGTCAAATGACGAAGTTATTCAGAGGTATAGGTTCCCTAGTCATATCATGTAATGGACATCACCGTGCAAGTGAAATATTACCTTGACCTTCCAACATCATCTATGTCAGTTCCTGTACAAAACTCAATTCCATGATACAAACAAGGTGTATTTCATCTCGTAACTGAAGTAAGATATAAATAGGCACTCTTCCCAACTTCCGGAATCCCAGCTATTTTAAAGAATCGAAATCTCACGAGATCGAGATTTCAATTCTTCCCATAGCTAAGTTGACAACACACGGATTTTCAAACTCGGAATTTACATCCAACGGCATCGAAGAAATTTGTAATTATTTCTTCGTTTACAGACATTGGCAAATATGTCAGAGTCACCTGTCAATATTATGGCAGAATGTAGAGGGTCCGGAGGGCAGTGATAATTACAAAGCGATGAAAGATTTCGCGAGCGATGGCCCGGAGGGCACTTTATAAGAATTCCTCAGGGATTATAAAATCCCTAAAAGATCTACGATGTCTGATTCAGAAACTGATCCATACGAGGAAAGTGAAGGTGAATTATTACCAGACAAGCATAACGAGGGGGCAGTGATCTCTAAGTCTCACAGGGATAGCGATTGATCCTGAGAAGACGAGGGTCCGACCAGATCTGACCCACTCGGAGAAACAAAAGATTTCTCTTGGACCGCAGCAAGGACAAATATATGACATTTACCTGAAGACGTTATTGCGTTTCAAGTGCTGAAAAGCTCACCTGTATCAGCGAACACGCTCTTGTGCCCCCAGAGGCAGATGGTTACATTGAAGATATGGTCAACGACCACAAATCCATGCAGTTCTTGAAGCTACAAGACAAAAGCATGATTCATATTCAGAAGAAGATATCGCAGGTGATGGGCCCATTGGCCAGGGTCTGGAACGAAGTTGATTCCACCGATTTCTCTAAAGAACAGTCATCTATAGACATGTTCGAGGTAAGGAGCTATTCGAGAAATATATCTTGCTACTTGGACAATCTAATGCTGCTTGTATGTATGAAAGACGCTTGAACTATCTAAATAAGATCATGAAAAGCGCTAAGCAGGCGAAAATCACGCTCAGTGAAAATGAATCACAGTTCGTGGAATGTGAAAAGCTGTATGGGATTTTTTCTACAAAGTCATGGACAGGAAAGCAAAAAGTCGAAAAAGGGCCAGAAAGCTGTCAAGGGACATGTGCTCGACGACGAGGGAACCACCTGCAAAACGGCCCTTTCTCCAGGGACCCCCGAGACTAAAGCCACTACCTCGAGGGGGTCGCTCAACAAGGCCACCAAAAAGAGCGAATGGTCCAAAAGCAAAGGACGACTTGGCTTCTCCAAAGCAAACAGGTATGAAAACGAAAGCACATATAGATCAATTAGATCAAAGTATTTCAAACCATGAAAAGGTAGGAATTCTACAAATAGTAGCAATTCAACAGGAGATAATGAAAATGGAACATTGCAATCTCCATCAATCCATTCTCGATCTAAATTTATTAGATATCAAGCAAAACCCAATACCTTTAGGCGGGAGGCTAAAACATTTCTCACTAAATTCGGAAAAGATCACATCAGATCAAAATGTTCTCGAACCATCAGAGGTTACAAAATAAATTTCATTCAGACTCCTTCACCAGAGTCTCCCCCGGTATTCAATCTGTCCGTCAAGGACACGGAAATTTTAGACTCGGAAATAAACGAAATGATATCTAAGAGGGCTATAGAGATTGCAACTCCATGTCTAGATCAATATTTGAGTGCTTCATTTGTCTGTCAGAAAAAAAGACGGGGGTATGAGGCCAATTTTCAATCTCAAAAAAAAAAAAAAATGAACAAATACATAGCATACGAACATTTCAAGATGGAGAAGTTTCACATGGTAAAGAACCTTTTGAAACCAGATGACTTCGTGGTAAAAGTAGACATGACTGATGCATACTTCTGCATCCCAATACACAACACCCAGAGGAAATTCCTACGATTTCAATGGAGGAACAATGTCATGCAGTATAGGAGCTTACCATTTGGCCTAGCGTCAGGTCCAAGGTCCTTCACGAAAATCATGAAGCCCATGATATCGATTCTCAGGAGAATATGAATTTGTCTCATCATTTACCTCGACGATATTCTCCTGATGAATCAGACAGTACAGAATCTATCAAAGGACCTAGATTCTTTATTACATCTTCTCCATTCGCTGGTTTGGCTGATAAACAGGAAAAAAGTCAGTATTAAAGCCAACCCAGAATACGGAGTTTCTCGGTCTAATAAAAGATACGGTACAGATGCAAGTATCTCTACCTTCTCAAAAAGTGGAGAGTCTAGTAGCAAAATACAAAGATACTGTAAGATCAAGCCATGTTACAATTTAAAAATTGGCAAGTTTAATTGGCTCATTGAATGAGGATGGGAGGGGCATAGAATGCCCAGAAGAGAAGCCACCATATAAATTGGTTAGAAATGAGGGCAGTAGACATTGCCTTAAAAGCAGTGACAAAGGAAAGTCGCAAAATTCATGTACATGTAAAGACAGACAAAATGGGCGGAACAAAGTCCCAAGAATTAACAAAAGTTGCAAAACAAATTTGGGAGTATGGTCTCTCGAAAGAGATTACTGCGGAACGCCTTCCTGGAATTCTCAATCAGGTAGCAGACTGGGAACGCAGGCATGTGTCGAGCAACAGCGCAAACAGTTGGAAACTGAATCGAGATATATTCAAGCATATAAGCATACAGTTGGGCCCCATTCAGTTAGATCTATTTGCAGAGAGGCTGAATGCACAGGTCAGCAATTACATAAGCTGGAAATTAGATCCCTTAGCAATTGGGACCGATGCATTCACACTATCACATGGAGAGAGAAACAAGCGTATGCGTCCCCCCCCCCCCCCCCATTTTGCCTGATACCGATGGTACTTGCAAAAGTAAGGAAGGAGGGCAGAGATTGTATTGATAGTTATAGATATTTTATCTAATATTACTGGACATGGCAATAGAAAGTCCAATACTATTACCCCCACACCCACCCACCCACACACACACACACACACACACACACACACACACACACACACACAGACTTGTAACTGTCACCCGAAGGACATTACCACCCACTAATTCTGAACAATTCACTGAAACTAGTGGCATGGAGGATCTCAGGCGTGACAAGCAGATGCAAGGCCTTTCCGAAGAGGCTTCCAAACTATGGCTCTGTGCATGGCGAGGGGGTATTCGCACAGCTTACTACGACTGCTGGCGAAAATGGACTAGCTGGTGTCATGAACAACAGTTTAATCCATTTCAGGCCTCTATGGAAAATATAGCTAACTTTCTGTCTGCATTATATGCAAAAGGGTACAAATATAGTATTACAAATAGCTATAGGTCCGCCATTTCAGCCATCCACGCAGAAACTGGAGGTGAAAAAGTAGGTCAAAAGCAGATTATCAAACATATTATGACTGGGGTATTTAACAAACGACCCCCAGTACCAAGATACATCAATACATGGGACGTTGACATAGTATTAAAATTCGTTCAAAACATGCAATCAGATGAGAGTCTCAGTTTAAAAGACATTTCTCTCAAAACTGCGAGTTTGATCTTATTAACTTCAGCTGCAAGAGCCTCTGAAATTTGCATGCTGAATACAGATTACATGCAGGTTACTGACACTGAAGTTTGCTTCACAATAACAGAACTGACAAAAACTAGAAAGGTCAAGGACAAATGCAACAAGGTCACATTTAAGTCATACAATGACAGTAGATTAGATGTCAGATCATGCATTATCAACTATCGTAAGGCAACAAACGCTCTGAGAGAGGATCCCCATTTACTTGTAAGTTATGTTAAGCCACATAAAGCCATTAAAGCATGTTCAATGGCAAGAACAGATACACATGTATTTAAAGCTCATTCTATACGTGGAGCATCTACATCCAAGGCCAACAAACTTGGGTTATCAGTAGACCAAATAATGTCCAAAGCAAACTGGAAGTCAGCTACTACTTTCCAGAGGTTTTATAATAAACCTATACAAACAGAAAATGATTTTTTCTGCCATAGTTTTGTCTGTAGATCATTAATAATGATTTCAGACAAAAGAATATAAAATTACATGCATAAGGCCTTTGAACGTGCCTATTTATATCTTACTTCAGTTACGAGATAAAATAAAAATTTTATCAATGTGCTTTAGCACATGCAATGAAATTAGGATGGTATAAGTAACTGAAGCAAGATATACAAGATCCCACCCAATTTCACATTATAAATAGTCATGATAGTTTTCATATTCTTGCAGAAGAGAGAAAGGCAAGGAGCATACTAAGTGAAATGGTGGAGGAGGACAAGCCATGTTAGACGGTGTTACATGGACTGGGACAGTCTCAGTGACAGGGCAAAAAATAATAATAAAAAAACTTTACAATCAAAAGTTCAACAATTTAAAATAATCTTTGTTCATCTATTCTATGTCTATTACCTTGTTCATGTGAAATAAATTTAATGAACATTAATTGGGTATTATTGTGGAGCATGAACGATAACTCAAGCATGGTCGAATGTATCATACTTCGATTTATCTTTCTTTGTACATGTGTCAACTTACATCTGGTAAGAATTTAAATCTCGATCTCGCGAGATTTCGATTCTTTAAAATAGCTGGGATTCCGGAAGTTGGGAAGAGTGCCTGTTTATATCTTACTTCAGTGACTTATAAAATCCTAATTTCATTGCATGTGTTAAAGCACATTGGTAAAATTTTTAATTTTCTTTACTTTCCTTTCTACAGGATATTTAAAAGTGTAAGTTAACACTAAAAGTAATGACGGTCTTGTGTTTAGATGGGAAATTCCTCCTTCATAGGAGCACCCCATATTTGCTATAGAGGCGGATCCAACTTTTGATTTTAAATAGAGGGCTGAAGACAGGCGAGGGGTCTGGAGACCGCATGGGAGAGGGGAAGGGGGAGCACATTAGCGGTCGAAATAATCGATGCATTTTGTGTTATTTGACTGTACCTGTGATGGATTTTGTAATACAACTCCATCATATCTGATTTTCGAATATACCTGACTCGATCAGTTGCATTGCAAAACTTCTGCCACAATGATCTCTTGCCTTCTCAGTCTCATGTACATTATTTAAAGTGGACAGTTCTATAACAGACTTGAATCATCTACAGGCAGGGATTAAGAAAAATATTACGATTTTCAGTCAGGAAAGGAAAGAGGTTGGGGTTAAAGCCATAAACTTTGTTATAGTGAATGGAAAGTCGAATAAGTGTACGATTATTGGATTCATACTAGTATGTCGCATAGACAACAATTTAAGGGTCCAACCCCCCCCCCCTTTTTTTTTAAGCTGCCACTGAAAACGAAAGTCATATATCACTAAAATGAAAGTGAAAATAGAGATAAATAGCCGTTGCTAGGGTTGTTTTACACTGTGAATAATCCTAAGATAGTTCGTAAATGATTTTTCGTTTCCGCGATCATGTTTAAGTGTGATATTAGGATAGCTTTCATGAATATTACTTAGGAGAAATCTAAAGACAGTCTTAAGAGTAATCCTAAGATTATAACTTACGAGTTTTTGTGAATACGACCACATATTCTATATGTCATTTAAGAAATAAACTGTTGCTGATCCACGATCCCCCCCCCCTCCAAAAAAAAAAAAAGAAAGAAAGAAAGAAAGGGGGTGGGTGGGAAAGCACATGTGAAAACATGCATTCTACTCAATTATGCATGAATTTGAATAATATTTCACAGTATTATTGCCCTTGACCCAAGGGTGTGCCATTACCTTGACTGAAAGGCCATACATGTATCTTCAAGGTCAAGGTCACAATGTATATGAAGGGTAAATAGTCTGTGCCACACCTTTCTACCCCTTTTATAGATTTAAGTAATATTTGACAGAATGGTAGCCTAGGAACAACGGGTGTATTTTGACCTTGAACCAAGGTTATATCCGCAAGGTCACAATGCATATGATGGTCAAATCTTTGTCTGAGCCATCACTTTTTACCCTTTGCATAGATTTGAGTTTACGTAATATTTCACAGAATTGTTACCCAGGACCCAAGGGTGTGTCTTGACTTTGAACAAAAGTTATATGTGCAAGGTCAAGGTTACATTGTATATGATGGGTAAATCTTTATCTGTTCCATAACTTTTTACCCCTTGCACAGATTTGAATAGTATTTCACAGAATTTTTGGCAATGTGGGAATGTTTCTATACTCTCAAATTCATTCCTTCAAACTAAGTGACGGCCATATAATGCCACGCTAGGTGTTGCTATTGTTGACTATACAGTGTGCTTCATTAATCACCTTCCATAAGTACACTTAATACTTTGATAATCTACAATGCAATTGTTAACCGAATCCGAAAGTATATGCAATAATGCATTCGAAATCAACTAATTTCATTGTCATTTCTTTTAGATCAAATCTTTAACATCGAAAACATGTCTACCACGTACTGCCACGCCTGCTTTAAACGCGGTCAACATTCCGCTATCTACTCCGCTTGTTTCCAATGCCGAGAATTCTACTGCAAGGCATGTTCTGACATGCATCTTACATTCAAATCGTCAGAAGATCACAACATATTTAAACTCCTCCTACCCGCAATCACCCCGTCAGTCAATAATGAGGACGAATGCGCATCTGATTTTCTGATAACAGAGGACGATGATCCACCATACGTGGCGCAAATGGTCTTGGGTAGCAGACGCGATGACGGTCAAATCAAACGTGCAGCTTTACCAAAAAGTGACAAGAAATCGACAAAACATACTGATCCTGGTAACATGAAAGCCGTACACTGCAGAGACATCAGTGTCAAAAGGTCTGAAGATAAATCAAGTGTTGATGTCCGTGGTGTATTGACTGTAGCTGGTAAAGTCGTCGTAGTAGATAATGATAACAATATCCTCAAGTTGTTTAATGATAGCGGTACTTACCTGTCATCTACTACGCTCAAGGCAGTGAGGGGGGATACATGGGGGATCACACATGTCAATGACGACGCATTCGCTACATGCGGTGAAGGTAACAAAGTGTACCTATGGAATATACACGGCCAGACAGTAACATGTAGTGACGTTACATATCACGTAAACCATGACGCGTACGGTATCCACTATAACCAGACATACTACTGCGTGTTACACAGGGACGACAATTTCATCACCATACTGGGGAGAGAGGGGGGACACGTCAGAGACATCACAGTCAAGGAAGCGTGCGGGAAGAAGATAACATTCGGGTTGGATATCTATATGGATCAGAAGTCCCATGCCATATACGTGCCGTGCTTGCGTGACAGTAGTGGAGTAATATGTGTGTCTGTGGAGGGCGAGGTGCTATGGTTTACTCCCCTGTCAGGAGAACTGTGGGGTATAACGGAAATACGTGGCGTCTTGTGTGTAGTTGATTCTGACAGTGAATGTTTACATTTATTAACAAAAGCAGGGAGGTATGAACGTAAACTGCTGGAGAAGAGTGACGTGAACGACAGTCCTCTGTACATATACTATGACGAACAAGGAGAAAAGCTGTATGTCAGTTTCTATTGCTATACAGACAAACGTGACGTGATATCAGTGTACTCCGTCACGTGATAACCTGTGTAATGAGGATACAGTGATGCTATAGTGAGGCATTATCTCCCTCTCTACTGTTATGAAGTGGTGTTCTTTTTTGTGTTGAGCAAATTTTGTTTTTGTTTTGTTTTTCTGTTTATATCCTTTCATTTTTTTTCAGATTTATTTCTCTCAAATTGGAAGTTACATATTGGTATCATAATTTGATTTTTTTTTCATGGGCAGACTTTTACTTTAGTAAATTAGACCTCTTGTTTCATATTTTTTCAGGATTTTTTCCCCATTTTTGTACATTTTCAGGTATTTACTTTAATTTTCTATAGTTCTTCTCTATTTTATATGGGTATCAGAATAGTAAGTAGGCATGCAAGTAACATATACTAGCTTGAAAAAATCCTTAGCTTTGATTACATAACCATTATCTAAGGCAGGCATTATTCAACTTTCTTATCATATGACCTACTGGTCTCTACTGTTCATGTGTGGCATTGCTTTTTGCCTCAAACTTTGTGAAACAGTATTATTTACATCCCTATCAAACTTTTTTAGACGCAAATGTGTTTACATATTTTGCTTGTGGGTTTACACTACTGTAGAATTCTTAGTTTCAAACATTGCAGATTAGTTTTGTCAATTAAGGATTTATTCAACAAAATATGAGGATCTGCAATATTCAATGATTTGTCGCTTCAAGTTGATGTCACACTTGCGCGACTACATTTGGGAATACCCACTTCCAAGTTGTGTCTATAGTTAATCTTACTAGAATGTATGGATATACATGCAAACACTTGTTCTGAAAATATTACTCCTGAAACTTTAATTAAAATCCTTCATGTTAACATTTGTAGTCTAAGACACAAAGTAGAATATTTAGCGGACACAGCGTCCGATTATGACATTATTTGTATTACTGAGTCTCACCTAGATGAAAATGTAAAAACAAGAGACTTACTTATTGAAGGCTTTTATTCCAATCCCATACGTCTAGAATGTTCAGCTTACAGCGAGGGATAATTATACAGGTTGGGCACATCCCTTTAAAGAGAGATATTCCACGTTTAGAGAGATACTTTATTAGCATTTAAAAAATTGTCTCTCTAAAGAGGGAATTTTTCCAGCTTAATGTATGAGTTCCTTAATAGATATAGAAAATATATACATTTTAATTTTGTGCACCAGATGCGCATTTCGACAACTTATGTCTCTTCAGTGATGCTCGTGGCCGAATGGTATACTACAAATCAAAATTTTGATTTGAAAAGTAAAAGCGCACATCTTTATGATGTCCTAAACAATATTTGTAAAGAATGTTTGGAATTTCTATCAACCGTTTTTGTGTTTATAGCTGCAGAAGTTTTACATCATCAAACTCGAAAATGGTACTTCCTACAGGTCAACATCTTTTACAAACATTGCTCAGTATGTACTGTAGGTGTGCAATTTTTAGTTTCAGGTAAAAATTATAAATTTTGATTTTTTAGTTCTTTGGAACTCATGTATTACGGTCAAAACATTCCTCTTTGGAGAGACATATTTTTAAATGCCAGCAAAATGTTTCTCTAAACAGGGAATGTCTCTCTTTAGAGGAATGTTCCCAATCTGTTATATATACAGCTACAAATCTTATGATTACCAGATTAACAGATTTTGAATTTGAATTTGGTGAAAGTGTTTGGATTGAAGTTAAATTTCCATCATTTTCCTTTGTTTTATGCACTATATACAGATCTCCAAATAGCAATACCCAGCTTTGGGATAGTCTTCCAATATTCCATCGAAGATGCAATAAATTATAACCCAAACGCTGTCATTGTCGGAGATATCAATGTTGATTTGTTAACAAATAAGCCACACCGAATTATTGAGTTAAGAAACCAATACCAATTCACGGTCCTATAAATATAGGCGACACGAGGTCGTCCTTACTTGACCCGATTTTAGTTCGATAGTGTTCGGTTGGATTCTCGTCTGTTATAGATGTAGTTCGTAATATTTCGGATCATAATGCAATTGAGGTAGAGATTTTTATAAAGTGTAAAGTTTCAAGAACATTCAAGAGAAATGTATAGTTGTATAAACAAGCTGATTTTTCATCTTTTGCCAATGAAGTCTCAAAAGTAAATTGGTGAGTATATTAGATAATGATATTGAAATAGCTTGTGAACCCTTCCCTAAAAAATATATTCAAATTGCTCGAAACTGGTTACTGCAAGGGCTAATGACAAACTTTAGTTTAATTCGGAAATAAGATGGGTCTATTCAACTAATAGAAATTTATCATAATATTTGCATAAATAGGGAAAATAAGAAAAATACATATCCTTACTCTTTTGAAAACTACCTGTCTAATAGGCAACATTCTGTATTTGTACATAGTTCTTATTCAGAATTTCTATCAACCAATGCTGGGGTTCCCCAGGGGTCTGTGTTGGGCCCTCTTCTGTTTTCAATATCTATAAATGACATAGCCGATAACCTTGGTAGTATTACAAGAGTTTTTGCAAATGATTCTTCTATGTCAACCTCGTCTTAAGATAAAAATGAAATAGAGTCAGTAATAAATATTGACTTGAAGAATGGGCAAACAACTGGCTAGTTACTTTTAATCCATCAAAAACTGAAGTTCTGTATTTCAGTGTAAAAAAATTGTAACTATCATATCGAAGTAGATTTTAATGGTACAAAGGTAAACGCCGCACTTGAACATAAACATTTGGCCGGAAATTTATGTCAAATGGAAAATGGTCCTCCCATATTAACAACATATGCAATTCTGCTTATAAGAAATCAATGCACTGCTTAAACTTAAATCCACTTTAAGTAGATCTACGCTTTCTAAAATCTACTACTCATTTTTTTCTTCCAACATTAGAATATGCGTGTGAGGTACGGTTGTTCTTTTGACGAAAAAAAATTAGAAAAAGTTCAACCGGAGGCGGCCAGACTTGTAAGGGAGCAACCATTTGTTTTTTAAGGGAAGGGGGGGGGTAGGAAGACTTTCACCGGCCGTATTATTATTATTTTTTTTATTTATTTATTGTTATTCTTTTGCCGGCTCTTGGGGCCGGACTTTTTTTGCAAAGTCTTCCTGCCCCCCCCCCCCCCCCCCCCCCCCCACACACACACACACATAAAAATCAAATGGTTGCTACCTAACTGGTTTACCCCTGTACGCCAGTCGTGAATCTCTATACAATGAAACCGAATGGGAAACCTTAGCAGAAGGAAGGAAACTAAGAAAACTCATTTACAATAGTCATAATAATATTGCCCCAAGTCTTTTTTAACAAATATTGTTTTACCATTTAATAGAAATAATGAAAGGAGTTTACGGAGTAGTAGAGACTACATGATTCCAAAATACAGATTAAATAATACATTAAACTACTTCTTTCCATCATCAATGAAACCTTGGGATGACCTCGACTCGAGTTAAGGCATAATTATTTCTTACTTTCATACAGGGGATAGAAAAAGTAACATTTATATAACAGTTTTAAGAAATAAATGTAGCATATTAAAAGCTGACTTGTTCAGAGTTAATTTAGTATCTGATCAAGCTTGAAGTTGCGGTCACCCGTATGAAGATTCTTTCCATTTTCTGCTGAGGTATCCTAGCAGATATAACCTGTATACTGCCTTGTGTCAATTCCAGCCTTTAACTGTTGATAAACTATTGTTTGGTGATATATCATTAAGCAGTGAAGAAAATGAAAAGATTATTTTAGTGTTCAAAAGATTTTGCAATCTTCCAAGAAATTCTGAATCAGTAAATTAGGGTCACCATGTATATTATCATTACTATGTCTTCGTCTTTTCTCCTACTTTTTCTTCTCAGTTGTATATAAATATTTTCAATTAAATGTTATTATATCATCTTGTATTTCTGGCTTTATAATTGTGTTGTAATTTTAGGGAGAGGGCACAAATAATGTACTAACTTTTTCCCAATCCCTTTTCATTTAATGAAATAAAATATGTTTAAACTATTACTAATATATAATAAAAAGAACTTTGTTGGACTTTCCCTTGAGACCTAAGGGAAAGAATTGACTTCAGGCATTTACATATCTTCTGTTGTTTTCTTTGAATTCATAATGTCCGAGTGTTTTCAAATAATGTAGTGCATTTTTGGCTTAGTTATGAATCAGAATTCCTACATGTAGAAAACATTGATATTTCGAGAGAGAATATTCTGATATTACCTAAGTTTGGCATTGTCGTACGCTGAAGGTGTTCAGGTGAGCAATTTAAGTCGATTTGGGCCATTTCATTATTACTACTATTATTATTATTATTATTATTATTATTATTATTATTATTATTATTATTATTATAAGCGTTTACGAAATCTGTTGATCAAAAATGACCCAAGAACCGTTTAAACCTGTAACGGTATTCTGATTCTTTTCATTTATTTTTTTAGATGAAATTAAATTTAAAGTTTGGTGTGAGCGCAGTCCTCGAGCTACATCATACACTGTTGATACATTTTATACTAAAGAATATTTGCGCGTATGTTTCATAGTGCTGGACAGCTGCGCTCATCCAATACATAAAGAAATAGGCCAGTCATTCTATGGAAAAAAAAATGATTAAAATGGGAACAAATTGCAGCAGTTTGTTTCTCTTTGTTTTAGAACATTTATAATGCCCTTTACCACATGCAAAAAGTTTAGAAAAATGTATGCACGGGAAAGTTGATTTTTGGGGTGAAACATTGATTTATGGTAAATATCTATAAAAACTTCGTATTTCTTTAAAATGAACCCGAATATTTCTTGTTTTTACTAAAATAGGTAACAGGTAAGTTGAGAATGGTAAAGGGATTAAAATAATCAAATTTTTGTCCAAGATCGCGGATCTCGGGTCAAGGTCATTAAAGATTCATTCCCAAAGCAATGTTTACAATAGAGCCATACACATTTCTGTTGTGTGTTTGAACATTCTGTGCTTACTTTTACTTTAATATCACATTTATTGATTGACACTCATTATGGAACTAAGCCAAGAACCTGTCTACCTGTCTGTCTGTCTCTCTGTAAGACCACAAAGTGTCACATTCAGATATAATCGTAACATGCAGATTTGAATATATAGGACTAATTTCATTTGTATATAATATTGTATATAATATAACTACATAAAACTTGCCTTATCTCGTCTGCACATAATACTAGTGTCACTGTATAAAAGATACAGTGACTGTCAAGCTTCATCATCTTGTCAGGGTCAAGGTTACGTGATCTCAACTTTACCAAGGCCTTATCAAAAATATTAAGAACTGATATAAGGAAAGTAGACATGATCCCGAAATTCATATTAAAAGTATCAACAATTCAAAGCAGAAATAATGCGACAATACATAATTCATAGCGAGAACTCAATAGTCCCATTCAACCATTTATGAATCATCACTAAGATCTGGGGCCAAAGAATTTGAACAGTGTCCACGACACTCAGCACAACTGACCGTGCATTCTATGCCAGTTTTGCGACAGCTACACCGTCGAGAATCACAATTCGACTTAAAACAGCGTCGAACTATTTTTAGAAGTGAGGCTGGTGCAGCTGGTTTGCTTAATTTGATGGGATATAAATTTCCATTTATCATATGCCAACCGCAGTCTGTCGGAGGAAGAGTTATACCAGTCATCCAATGGTATGTTTGTTGGTATGCCCTTTGGATATGGAAAGATGCTGCATCGGAAGTTGGAGGCAAATTCTGACAGTTGATAGCAATTAACCCTGCATCCAGCTTTGTAGCAAACTTTCTACATCTCAACTCATCTAAGCCCTCATTTGGAATACCACCATAAAGGCAAGACATAACTTCCGTGCCAGCATTTATCATAACGGTTTTATCAGATAGTGGGGTGACTTATGCTTAAATTCCACCAAAATAGTTCTTTTTGTGATACAAGCATTGAAATTTGTAGGAATAATCATCTGATAGTATATTATCAATATAGATTGTGTGCCAACTGGATTTTCCTACCATTTCAAGATGGCGACCAAAATTCAAAATGGCGGCTGAATAGGATTTATGTTCAAAATTGTATGTTGGATGCATGGTTAACTAAGAGTTATTTTGCGATTTTAGTCCGAATCATTTATGAAATTTCTTCCTTGAGGCTGCTTAACATTTAAACTTTTAAATAACAATTGTTTCTGGCCTGTTACTCCTGTCCATTGGTCTAAATACGAAAAATTAATTCATAACTCATGAGTTAGTTGTTTACAATACTTGGACAAACTCATGCAACATTCTTGCCTCAAAACTTGGCATGGTGTCCGCTTTGTGGGAATTGGGGTGACACAAAGGGCACCTTTCTTCCTCTTTCTGTTTGTCAAATACATAGTAATTTCAAAATTATCATCAGAAAACGAAAGTGGCGCCCTCTGTCAGAGATTTCTGTGTTTAAGCGTAACACGTGCACACGTGCATGGACTGTAATTACAAGTGGATAACCCACCAGTCTGTTTGCTTTGCAGTTCCAATTAATAGCCGTACGTGCAAATATTGGTTGAATAATAAAATAATTGATTGTTTTCAATTCTAAATTGAAATGTCAAAAAAGAATTCGTTTGTCAACATCTCCCGGCGACGAAAGGGAAACTGATTGGTCTAAATGCTTTTTATGTCAGATAGACAAAGATGAAGCATTGATGTCACCCTCCGATCCTTTGGACCAAAGTAAATCGTGTTATACCTGCTTGCAAAGAATATACCCGACTTCAAATGCTTGAATGAAATGCCAATCCATGTAGACATTCGACGCATTGATGATGGCCAGGGCATTGATGCAACTTTAGTAAAGAATAATACAAAGTACCATCATTCTTGCACAATAAAGTTCAGCAATACATAACTACAAAGGGCGAGAAAAAGGAGATCTGTTGAGATAGAAGTCGAAATTGGTTCATCAAATTTCATCAGAAAAAAAGAGTTTGAAGCAGATGGAGAAGCCACTTATTGCAAAGTGCTTTTTATGTGAAGACGAAGGTAGCATATCAGACATGAGAGAGGCAATGGCCAAGCAGCTGAACGAAAGACTAAACCGATGCGCAATAACATTACAAGATAAAAAAAACTGCTTGCAAAATTAAGTTCAGGTGATGTTGTAGCACAAGAGTTTAAATATCATCCAAAATGTTTGACAGCACTGTATAACAGAGAGAGAAAGGCACTACGGGACCATGAAATGTCAGTGGAAGAAGGAAACTGCGAGTATGGTGATGAACTTGCATTTGCAGAACTGATTACACACATAGTAGAATCACAAAGAGCTAATCCGGGAGGTATTGTTTTCAAACTTGCTGATCTTAGCTTGTTATACGAAAAACGACATCGCGAATTTACGTATCCGTCGATTTCAACAAAATGAAATAAAACGAAATTGAAAGACATAATCTTATCAAAGATACCAGATTTGCAAGCATACCATAGAGGACGTGAAGTGGTACTAGTGTTTGAGAAAGATATTGGAACATCAGTTGTCACCGCCTGTGAATTTACTGATGCTATGTATTTAGCAAAGGTAGCCGAGATAGTTCGCAAGGAAATGTGTCGGCACAAGGTTAAATTCACTGGTAAATTTAGCGACGAATCATTGTCAGAAGCTGTTCCAAGTTCTTTGTTAGAACTGGTCTCAATGATAGAGCATGGACCTGATATCGAATCCCAACTTGAAAACGGAATCACTGATTCTGATCTTGCCATTGCGCAGTTGTTGCTTTTTAATTACCATAAAAAAGCAACCAAAGGTACTAGTATTCACCAGAGACTCTTCAGATCGTGAACCGTGCAATTTATGTAGGGATTCTTTTGATTGCAAAGACACAAAAACGCAATCTAATAGATATTTTATTTCAACACGGTATTTGTATTTCGTATGACCGTGTGCTGGAAATCTCTACAATGCTTGGTGATAGTGTACTTCAGAAATATTTAGAGGAAGGTGTTGTCTGTCCACCAGGCTTACACAAGGTTGTATTCACTACCTCAGCTGTCGATAATATTGATCACAATCCTTCTTCTACAACGGCAATGACATCATTTCATGGAACAGGAATATCTATTTTTCAACACCCTTCTATTAGTGATAATACAGAGAGACGTGAATTTCCGCTTATTGAACATAAACTAACTTCAAAAAAACTATCAAATCTCCCTGATACGTACACAAATGTACCACCTGCTTTCTAAAAACAAAACCATCACCTCCAATAGTGCAAACACCTATTAAACTTCAGAACTAAGATTACTTGTTACATAACCTCAAGTATGAGTTTGACTGGCTTTAGTTTGTTAGTTTGACACAAAAAGTCCTAAATCTAGAGACAGTATCATGGTCATCATACCATTCTTCGCGAGGTAGGGGTCCTCATGTTAAAGTCAGCACAACATCATTACTTCCTTTGTTGCAGGATCAGGCATACTCTGTGTCGACAATGAAACATGCCACGGATAATTTACGAGAGGTCACTAATTTCCTAAATCCCACTCAAACTCAAGTTATGACAGCAGACCAACCATTGTTTGTTCTTGCAAAACAGATACAATGGCAGTGCCCAGACATCTATGGTGAAGATAAATTTGTGATAATGTTTGGAGGTTTGCACATAGAAGTGGCTGCTTTGAAACTATTGGGTGATTTACTGAAGAGATCTGGTTGGGTAACAGCTTTGACTGAGGCGGAAATTGCATCTTCAGGATCTGCTGAATCTTTCCTAACAGTTTCAAACGTTGCAAAGACGAGACAAATTCATCAGATAACAGCTTGTAGTCTGTATGAATTGATGAAGCTAGCATTTAAGAATGCTACCGAGGGTCAAATGAATATAGAAGACATTGCTGTCAATGAAATGTTAGAAAGGTTTTCATTGCGCGAGATAGAATTTCATCAATTTCAATTTTGGGGTTTGATATTGAATTTGGAATTACTAGTCCTTTCGTTTATACGATCATATCGGGAAAGTGATTTTCGTCTCTACATTGAAAGTCTTTCAGCTCTTATTCCCTATTTTTTTTTTTTTTTATTTTTTTTTTTTTTTTGCCCTCGATCATATGAACTTTGCCAGATGGCTGCCGATTCACATTCGGGACTTGTTATCTCTTGAAAAACTACATCCTGATGTCTATGACGAATTTCAAAAAGGTAACTTTTCCGTAAAGAAAACAGAGAGAAGGTTTTCATGCATTGCTATTGATCAAGCACATGAGCAGAATTATGTACTTGTAAAAGGTGATGGTGGCGCAATCGGCTTGACAGAAGATGCTTCAGCTCTTAGGAGGTGGATGATAGCTGGACCAGAGATCAGCAGATTGGTTAAAGAGTTTTCAAAAGCAAATGGTAATGTAAAAGTGAGACATTTAAAGCACCATGAAGAAACTAATTCTGCTCAAAAACAATTCTTTGAAAAAGTCCGTAAGCTTGTGGCAGTATTTGAGGAAATGGGAAATCCATTTGATGAAGAGTCAAAAGATCTGTATGCTATTGATTCCAAAGATGTTGCAGAGCGCAATGTTTCCGAATCGCTTCAGAAACTATTAGAAGTTGGTCTACACCAGTATGATCTTTTCATAAAACGTATTAACGATACTGAAATGTCTGGATTCTATGACCCCATCACGAAGAATAAATTTTCTTTGTATGGTTCCAAATCGAAGTTAAACTCTATTGCCACAAAGACAAAGGTAGTTAGTTTGAAAGATGAATGCAGCTTGTTCTCAAAAGTTTTCATTTCTTGCCAAAGTAGACAGTGTGATTTGGAAGACTTCCTCAGACACGAAAATCAGAAGTTTCCACCATCAATATCACAAAATGGAAATCTGAATTTTGGTACAAAGTCACAACTTATGCCAATATTAGAAAGTAATGTACAAATTCCCGTAGCTGCACCACCTGCAGACACTCTCATAATCGATGGAGCTGCTTTGGTTTACTCGAAGCAACCAGGAGTATGTAAAACATTTGATGAGTATGCCAATGATGTGATTTTGCCTTATGTAGAACACTGTGGACATCATCACCGGAGGATAGATATTGTTTTTGACGAAGACCATGAGGACAGTTTGAAAGGCGAAACTAGACGCAAACGAGGATCAGGTGAAAGAAGAAAAGTAACTTCCAACAGTAGACCACCAAAGTCTTGGAACACATTCTTAAGATGTGATGAAAATAAAAATGAACTTTTTCGTTTCCTTGCTGAAAAACTGTCTGGGCTGAAGTGTGAAACAGACTCCAGAGGACCATGTTGTAACAAACAAAGATGTTGATGTTTCGCATATATCACCGTGTAATCACGAAGAAGCAGACACCAGAACGTTTCTCCGTGCAAAAGATGCAGCGGATAAAGGAAGTAAGAGTGTTATGTTAGTGAGTTAGGATATAGATGTTGTTGTCCTAGGTGTCTCAATGTTTGATCAATTAAATATTGACAGATTCTGGGTTACATTTGGCAAAGGAAAGGACCTAAGATGGATCCCTTTACACGACATATCAAACTCTCTGGGACCAAGAACTATATCACTGCCATTTTTTCACGCTTTTTCCGGTTGTGATACAGTCTCTGCATTTGTCGGTAAAGGGAAGAAATCATGTTGGCAGGCTTGGAATGTATATCAGGAGGCAACGGAGGTTTTAAGTATGTTAAGCGTCCCTATAGAAAAAATATCTTCTGAAAACATGACGATCATTGAAAAATTTGTTATTGTGATGTACTACTGTTCAACTAACAAACTTAGCGAAGCAAGACTTGATTTGTTCGCACGAAAACAAACACCATACAATGCCATACCACCATCCCGGGCAGCTTTAGTTGAACATGTAAAACGAGCTGTTCTGCAAGCAGGCCATATTTGGGGTCAATGCCTTAATGGGATGATGAAACTGCCATCACCAGATGCATGGGGTTGGGTGAAAAAGGATGGTGTATGGGTACCGTATTAGACTAGCTTGAAAGCTATAGCGGCACCCTGTCAAGAACTTGCAAAATGCAGATGCAAAAAACTTGTTCTGGGAACTGCAATGGCTATAGATCAGGTTTACCATGCACAGCACTTTGTAGTTGTACTTGTGACGGGGTTTGAGTCGATAAACTGTCAAAATAAGTAATTAAATGCAAAGCTTGCGCATGCGCAGTCCATAATTTACTCCAAATGTAGTTTAAAGTATTTACAGGTTGATTTTCCATCAGATCTTAACCCCTCACCGTTCCAGATATGTTTCAATATAACCATTAGACCATACTATATATACAGGCAAACGAATATTCGCCGCCATTTTTAGAATTTGGCGGCCATCTTGAAAATACCAAAATTTGGCACACGGTCTAATATGAACAAGTACATACTAAAGAAGTATCATGCCAAGTTTGTTACTTGTATCATCAAAAGAACTATTTTGTCAGGTTCCAGCCCCACTAGTGTGCGTGCATGCATGTATGTATGCATATGTGCATGTGTGCATGTGTGTGACATCAATGACGATTCCGATCGAGATGATGTTATTAAGGATTATTAACGTTCATTGACATTATAATTAAAGCGAGTTTTTCTCAGATTGACTGTGTCATTTCTGTCTGTCCACTACGAACGAAGATCAACTTACTTCATTTTAATATACGAAGTATATGTCTATTCAAGGATATTCGATTTCTGTTATGAAAATAGACTTGTAGCATCTTCACCATGATTGTACATGTAACTAAAAACTAAAATTTCTTGTATTTTTTCCCATGATTTCATTAGTCTAACTTTTTTATTTTTCTTTTATCAAAACAAACTCAAGAAAAGCGTTTGATATAACATGTCTTACTTGTAAAGTGAATGCAGCGATTGCACATATGTCTGCATGTTTAGAATTACTTATGCATGATGTATGGTTAGTAAACATTTTACAACTGTCACCCCATTTCTGCCGTTATTCTTATGGGCATACTTTCACGCAAGCCTGTCGCGACCAAACGAAAAGCGTGTTCGACTCAATGTCGGAAAGTCGTTGGTTCGATTTATTGTTTAGAATCACTAACTGCAAATGTTGTCGTCGTCTGGCAGCAGGTAAAAATTACTGAAGACAGGGCAACCATAACCTGTCACTATATAGCTATATTTGACGTTAAAACACAATAAGCCTACCAACTTAACATAATGTCACGTCTAACTAACTACGCATTCAGCACTTGCATGAAACCTCTGTGATTTAGATGATAAGCACTATATTAGTCTTTAACTTTGCATACATATAGGATCCTACTGACAAAAACATCAGTCTTAGAGCTGAGATCTGTACAAACGTTCAACCAGGCTTAATGATTATGTGTATGGAATCTTCTGAGCTGGCATGACTTATTTTGCTGAATGTGTCGTTTACAAGACTTTATATCAAACCAACTGTAAAAAGATTTGCCAACATCAGCGACGCATTTGGAAAAAATGCATTTCCAATGCAGAAAGGTTGGTCGGTTCCCTCTCTTTGGCATAAGTAAATATCGGTACTTTGAATTTGCAATTTAATAATCTTTTGTTTGTTTGGTTTTTTTTTTTTTGGGGGGGGGGGGTCTTTTTTTTATTTTTTGTTGTTTTGGGGGGTTTTTTGTTTTGTTTTGTTTTGGTTTTTTTTTTTTACCATTATCATACCCAACCCCGATAAGCGACGTCATGACGTCAACACCATTGTGAACTATCATGATTTCAGAAGACCACAAAAATGTTATTTTTGAACGCTTTACAAAGGGTTTTGGAAAAAAATGTTCTAAACATCTTCCTTTATGAATCCAAAACAGTTTTATTTTAATTCCGTATAGGGCCGATTTTAGTAGAAAACGTACCTACTCCTTTTTGGGATATGAAAGATTACGCGTGCAAGACTTGATACTTCTAACATCACATGACTTTATTGACAACGAAGATCAACAAGGAAGTCGACGCTTTTATTGTTACAGGTAGGAAAATAATATTTTTGTTCACGAAAAAGAGACAAAGAATTTGATCAAAGAGATAAGAAAAAAATCATTTCATAAACTATCCATGTCTACCATATAGTATAGACAGTTATCTTCAGTTTCATAGTCTACAATGCAGTTGTTAACGGAATCCGAAAGCACGTGCAATAATGCATTCTAATTCAACTAATTTCATTGCCATTTCTTTTAGATCAAATCATTAACATCGAAAACATGCCTACCACGTACTGCCACGCCTGCTTTAAATGCCATTCCGCCATTTACTCGGCTTGTTTCCAATGCCGAGAATTCTACTGCAAGGCATGTTCTGACAAGCATGCGACTTTTAAATTGTCAGATCACAACATGTTTAAACTTCTCCTACCCACAATAACCCTGTCAATGAATAATGAGGACGATTGCGCCGCGAAGGTGGTATTGAATAGCAGGCGCGATGGTCAAAGGAAACGTGCAGCTTTACCAAGAAATGACAAGAAATCGACAGAACATGCTGATCCTGGTGACCTAAAAGCCGAATACTGCAAAGCCATCAATGTCAAAAGGTCTAAAGACAAAATAGATGTTGCTGTCCATGGTGTATTGATTGTAGCTGGTAAAGTCGTCGTAGTAGATAATAAAAACGAGATGCTCAAGTTGTTTGATGATAGCGGTACTTACCTGTCATCTACTGCTCTCAAGGCTGATACATGGGGGATCACACGTGTCAGTGACGACACATTCGCTACATGCGGTGAAGGTAACAAAGTGTACCTATGGAATATACACGGCCAGACAATAACATGTAGTGACGTTACATATCACGTCAACTATAGGGCGTACGGTATCCACTATAACCAGACATACTACTGCGTGTTACACAGGAAGGACAATGCCATCACCATACTGGGGAGACACGTCAGACACATCACAGTCAAGGAAGCGTGCGGGAAGAAGATAATATTCGGGGTTGATATCTATATGGATCAGAAGTACCATGTCATATTCGTGCCGTGTGTGGGTGCCCGTAGTGGAGTACTATGTGTGTCTGTGGAGGGCGAGGTGCTATGGTTTACTCCCCTGTCAGGAATACTATACGGTATAACGGAAATACGCGGCGTCTTGTGTGTAACTTACTCTGGTTGTTTATATTTATTATCAAAATCCGGGAAGTATGAACGCAAACTGCTGGAGAAGAGTGACCTGAACGGCAGGCCTTACTACATATACTATGACGGACAAGGAGAAAAGCTGTATGTCAGCTTCCTTTACGTTACAAACAAACGTGACGTGATATCAGTGTACCATCTCACGTGTTAAACTGTGTAATGTGGATAAAGTGATGCTATAGTGAGGCATTATGTCTCTCTGTGCTGTTAAAAGGTTTTATGCTCTTAAAATTATGTTCTACGCAGTTTTTTCCCTGTTTATATTCTTTCATTCTTTTCAGATGCATTTGTTTTAAATTGATAGTTACATATTGGTACATATTTGATTGTTTTTATATGGCAAGACATGTGTGGCTTATCTTAGCAAAGTAGGCATCTTGTTTCATATCTTTTCAGATTTTTTTTGCCATTTTTGTACATTTTCAGGTATTTACTTTAATGTTCTGTAATGTTTATATATTTTGTATTGGTATCAAAATAGTAAATAGATATACAACCTGAAAACATATACCAATACATTATGTTTAAGTGACTTTTATGTATATTAAAGTAATCACTCATGCACACTTTCCTATAATGAAAGACACAAGATTCTGCATTATGATAATACATACTATAGAATACAAAGAGACATCATGAGAATTAAGTGCCTCTGCATCCTTCTGTACTTGGGTGACTGCATTGTATATATTGTCCGAAGTCACTGTCACATTTTCTTTGATGTCTTCATTGCAGTTCGTTGATAATTCTATACTTTTTGTATATAGTATCATGTTGTATGGAAATATACATTGTGAAGAAGAGGAATGTTAAAATAGAATGTTTTCTCTCTTTGTAAGTTACACACAGATATGATGTAGATTGCTTTCTTTATCAGAAGTTATGGAGGAATTATGGTGAAATTTGACATGAATGAAGTAATCAATACCCCCTTGAAGAGTTGTTATTTTGAATCTGGGGTGGATCTAGGATGACATAAGCTCCATGGGGTTCTTTCCTTTAGCAAACTTCTCTCCATACCGATTCAATAGGCTGACACACCCAGTGTATAAGAGTGATTCAGTGTGGTATCTTGAGAAGTGTTTAAACTCACCTGAGCATAATTCAGTATCAATACTTTTGTACACGTATGGTATCTTGTTGTAAGGACATCGATATTGTGAAGAAGAGAAATATACAACTACTCCATAGGATTAACCCGGCATGGCCTAGTGGTATCGCGCTCGCTTCCTGATCGGGAGGTCGGGGTTCGAGTCACGCTCTGGTCATGCCGGTGTTCTGTCTTTCGGATGATACAGTAAAAACCGAGGCCCCGTGTTGTGGTATGCATGTAGCACGTTAAAGATCCCTCACTGCTTCGGATGGGTCCGTTTCAAAGGTCAAAATTTGTATACCCCGCATCAGGCAGATGCCGTCACCATATTTGTGAAATACTCGTGGCGTGACGTTATATAAAAATAAATCAATCAATCAATAGTTCATAGGATAACTTTTTTCAGTTTAAGAATAAAAATAAAGGGAGGTGACACTTTTTATATATTATACACAGATATGATTTGATAGATTTCTTCTAAAGAACTAGTTTAGGCATTTTGGTGAAAATTGCCATAAATGCACTCCATGAAGAGTTGCTGTTTTGTTCTGGGGTGGATCCAGGACGATATAAGCATTAGAGGTTATTTTCTTTTGACAAACTTCTCTCCATACTGATTGAATAGAATGGCAAATGGTGTCTTAAGTGAAAAAAAGTGTTTAGCTCACCTCAGCCTACGGCACAAGTAGGTTATTAAAATTGCACATTTTCCGTTGTCTTCCGTATGTCATTCATCCGTCAGTCCTCTGTTAACTGTGCTTTTAGATTTAAGAGGAAGAGGTCTGACTCAATTATATTGAAAATACACCTCGGGCAAAGGGCAAGAGGTTTGAGGTCTGACTCAACCGTATAACAGAATCCACTCCAGACAAAGGAGAGAAGGTAAGAGGTCTGACGAAACCAGCCGAAATAAAAGAGAAGAGGTCTGACTCAACCACATGACAGAATCCGCACGAGGCAAAAGGAGAGGGGGTCCGAGGGCTGACTCAACCACATGACAGAAACCGGCCCAGACAAAAGAAAAGAGGTAAGAGGTCTGACTCAACCACATGACAGAATCCACCCCAGGCAAAGAAGAGGAGATCAGAGGCCTGACTCAGCTACATGACAGAATCCACTCCAGAAAAAGGAGAGGAGGTGAGAGGTCTGAGTCAACAACATGACAGAATCCACACCAGAAAAAGGAGAGGAGGTAAGAGGTCTGACGCGAACACATGACAGAATCCACCCAGACAGAGTAGAGAAAGTAAGAGGTCTGACTCAACAACCTGACTGAATCCACTCCAGACAAAGGAAAGGAGGTAAGAGGTCTGACTCAATCACATGACAGAATCCACTCCAGACAAAGGAGAGGAGATAAGAGGTCTGACTCAATCACATGACTGAATCCATCCCAGACAAAGGAGAGGAGGTAAGAGGTCTGACTCGACCACATGACAGAATCCACTCACATAAAGGTGAGGAGATAAGAGGCACATCCTTGGGTCATGGACAAAAATTCGTTTATTTGACTAGGGCGATTATCTCACCAAGCATACCTTTGTCAAAATTAAACTGTATTGCGCTCGAGGTCATGTTGTTTACTACGGTGCAGGCGACATACCGATTATATATAAATAGTTTCACACCTGTCCAGGGTCCGGCGCCTTAAACTGAGAATATACTTAAGTCAAATATTTCATTTTAATTTATTCCATTATCAAACGTTCAAATAAATTCTGATGCAGAACTGCTGAATTCTTTTTATCAATAGAATATAACTAAAATAAAATCCAAATCCCTGTTATTAATTCATTGATGAACAAAAAAATATAAAAATTATGACTTAAGTATATTCTCACTTTATGGCGCTGGACCCTGATGAAAGATATTGACCAGACCATACTTTGAGTAATAGGCCGTGGCGGTAGGGATGACAGGATTAATTAATTACCAACTGCTGAGGCCAGGTCATACGAAAGATTATCGGAGACATCGACGAGATGACGCTTTCAGCCAACGGCATTGCGTGCAGACTGCCCCTACTAGATGCCGTTCACCTTCTCAGTAAAGCCTGGCGCACCGTCAACTTCTTCCGCAAGGTGGGCTTTGTGTGCAGATTGCCCCTTCTAGATACCGTCCATCTACCCAGTAAAGCCTGGCGCACCGTCAACTTCTTCCGCAAAGTGGGCTTTGCCTCATCAGACTGCCCCTTCTAGATGCCGTCCATCTACTCAGTAAAGCCTGGCGCACCGTCAACTGCTTCCGCAAGGTGGGCTTTGCCTCATCAGACTGCCTCTACTAGATGCCGTCCATTTACTCAGAAAAGCCTTGCCCACCGTCAACTGCTTCCGCAAGGTGGGCTGTGCCTCATCAGACTGCCCCTACTAGATGTCGTCCATCCACTCAGTAAAGCCTGGCGCACCGTCAACTGCTTCCGCAAGGTGGGCTTTGCCTCATCAGACTGCCCCTACTAGATGCCGTCCATCCACTCAGTAAAGCCTGGCGCACCTTCAACTGCTTCCGCAAGGTGGGCTTTGCCTCATCAGACTGCCCCTACTAGATGCCGTCCATCTACTCAGTAAAGCCTGGCCCACCGTCAACTGCTTCCGCAAGGTGGGCTTTGCCTCATCAGACTGCCCCTACTAGATGCCGTCCATCTACTCAGTAAAGCCTGGCGCACCGTCAACTGCCTCCGCAAGGTGGACTTTGCCTCATCAGACTGCCTCTACTAGATGCCGTCTATCTACTCAGTAAAGCCTTGCCCACCGTCAACTTCTTCCGCAAGGTGGGCTTTGCGTGCAGACTGCCCCTACTAGATGCCGTTCATCTACTCAGTAAAGCCTGACCCACCGTCAATTGCTTCCGCAAGGTGGGCTTTGCCTCATCAGACTGCCCCTACTAGATGCCGTCCATCTACTCAGTAAAGCCTGGCGCACCGTCAACTTCTTCCGCAAGGTGGGCTTTGCGTGCAGACTGCCCCTACTAGATGCCGTCCATCTACTCAGTTAAGCCTGGCCCATCGTCAACTGCTTCCGCAAGGTGGGCTTTGCCTCATCAGACTGCCCCTACTAGATGCCGTCCATCTACTCAATAAAGCCTGACGCACCGTCAACTTCTTCCGCAAGGTGGGCTTTGCGTGCAGACAGCCCCTACTAGATGCCGTACATCTACTCAGTTAAGCCTGGCCCATCGTCAACTGCTTCCGCAAGGTGGGCTTTGCCTCATCAGACTGCCCCTACTAGTTGCCGTCCATCTACTCAGTAAAGCCTGACGCACCGTCAACTGCCTCCGCAAGGTGGGCTTTGCCTCATCAGACGGCGACGCAACCGGAACCTGACGATATCCGGCCGCCAGATGGCGTTGATAGCTAAACGTCTGGTACCTTCGTCACAAACGACTGGACTGATGAGAAAATCTGCGCAAGTTTCCCCGAAGACGAAACCCGACCATTCGACGCCAGTGACGACGAGGAGGCTGAAGAAACGCCACAAGTAACGCAAGGCGAACGTATAGATGCAGTGGCCACAATTCGACGATTCCTCGGGAAAACTAAAGCGACGACATCTGCTTGCTCTATCTGATGGATTTGAAATTTCACTCGTTTGAACGTGCCTTTTAATTTTTCTTTGTTGAAATAAATTGTTGAACCTGTCATATCTTAGTTTGATTACCCTGGTTACACGACCGAGATACAATTAAATGTATTTCAATATACGGTGGTTTTATCTTTACGGTCAGTTATCAGGTGTAATGTAGCTATTTAATAACATTTGGTCACTGTACTTAAAAAGACAGTTGCAAAATTATCGAAAATGTGGTTTGTTGACTTTAATGTAGCTCAAGCAAACAATAAAGGGATCTAAGAGAGGTAACTCTAGTGTATCTATATATAGATACATGTACACGGATTCCATTACAAAAAGCGCGAAAGTTATACACCTATGGAATTCTTGCACAAACTGTCGATCTTCTGGTCTTTGAAACTGATTTCGTTCGTCATTCCGTACAACTGAAAATTCGTTTATTTGAATAATAAAGTCCTGACATTATCTTTGATAATAATCCAATTTGGTAGTTAGAACCTATGGCCGGACAAGAATTTTGACTATGTATGCACTGTGCCTTTGCTCTTAAAGATATGACCTTGAGTAAAGATAAAGGCACACCCTTACGTCAAATCCGAAAAGGGGCCAAGAAGTTAAGGCCCGGACAATGATGTTTGCTACGTGTGCAATGTGACCTTGGCCTTGCAGATGCGACCATGGGTCAAGGTCATGACACACCCTTGGGTCATGTACAACTATTGTATGAAATATTATTCAAATCCAACAAGGGGTAAGAACTTATGACCCGGACAAATGTGAACAGACGGACATACAGGGTGATTCCACTCTGGTTATCGACTCGGACTTCTCCAAGGTGATCTTCTGTCTCCTTATCTGTTGTTTAGATGAAACTGTATAAACGTATGCCCCTTGTCACGGTATAGGTCAGCAGGTAAAAGATCCCTACCTCCCTCCTGCTGGGTTTGTTATATAGGTCAGTAGTACAAAGCCTACACCAGACAGGTGCCGTCATCATACAAGTGACGTAATGCTGGAGCGACATAAACCACTAACAAAAGAACCCCTCATAATCTGTCTATATCAAAGTCCATGAATAACTTTCTGCGCGAGTCTGAGCTAAAAATAGATATCCAATTCATTTTATTTACCTTTATACATCTACAGTATGGTCATTCAACTAAAACAACCATTTATCATAACAATTGGTGATTAACATAATGATTTTCACACATACAAAGCAACAGAGAACAAAATTACACATTACTAGGCAGATAATATAGAATGAAAAAAAAAAGACAAAACTTGAAGTTGTTTTGACATTGTTTTGCTTGCTTTCTGTATGAAGAAAGTGGACATCACCCTATAATTTTGGAAACAAGTGATGCCAAAGAAATTCCAAGGAAATTTAATAAAACTAAAAGTTTGTGAAAATCTATACGTATCAAGAATAATCATGACATAAAGAAGTGGCGGAATGTGGTTTCTATATGCTACACAATTTGTTTTTATCTAGAGAGATATAAGACAATACTACAAAAGTTTCTTACTGGGCCGGCCTGAAATACTGCAGAAGGTTCTACAGGGGCCGGCCTGAGCCTTCTGCCACTAACAGTTTTATAAATACAGATCTCATGTGAAAAAAAAAGCATGAAAAAGATCAAGGTGAAATCTGAACACAGGATGTCATGGCCTGCAGACTAAGTCTGACATCTACAGATCTAAGAAACACACATCTCATGAGAAGTAAATAATATCAAAAGATCATAATAAAACCAGGACAGCTGGTGTTGTAGACCAGGACATCTGATGTTGTAGACCAGGACACCTGATGTTGTAAACAAGGACATCTGATGTAAACAAGGACACCTGGTGTTGTAAACCAGGACATCTGATGTTGTAAACCAGGATACCTGGTGTTGTAAACCAGGACACCTAATGTTAGGACATCTAGGAAACATGATGTTGTAAACCAGGACACTTGATGTTGTAAATAAGAGACGCTGTCAAGCATGGAGCTTACCAGGTCTAGAAATTTTACACATTTATATCTTATTAGAAGAAAAGTTATTTAAAGCTATCGGTGAAACCTGAAGACTGGATGTCGTTATAAAAATTACATGATTTCAAGATTTCATGCTATTTTACACTATATAAAATATATATTGTTTCAATTGCACTTGATGACATCATTCTTGTAGCTTATAGTGATCTTGACACAAGAGGCAAGTGTGGCCTTGATACCAGCTATAAGAGTGATTGTAACATGTGACCTTGACCTTGACTGTTAGTGTGGTCTTGACACATAGGAATCTGAGTTGTAACGAGGTCTCTTCATTGGTTTTGGTGTTGGTCGCATCAGCTCCTGGATATGTTGTACTATCAGATCAATCGCCACTAAAACACAAGAAAGATAAATGGTGATGAAATATTACAAAAGATATATCTGAGTAAAAGTACAGAATACAAATTATACTGTTTACTCCAACATGGAGAAGTCAAACGGCTATTAATGGTCCTGATCATTCAGGTGGCTTTTATTCCATTTACCGGTAACACAGAAAAATCCTATTCCCCATCAACTGAAACTGATTTAAAGTATCCATATTTAACAATCTCTTTCTGTGTGTGTGTCTCTATCTCTCATGTTCTGTCCTTGCGAGTCAATTATATAACAAAAATCAGACTAATTGAATTTTTAATGTTTTTGTCCTGTGTGTTTGTTTGTCTGTCTGTCTATTGTCAACTTTAACCTTGGCTATAACTTTTGAAACATGAGGGATAGAGACTTCATATTTGACGTGTGTACTCAGCTAACAAAGCCATGTCAAATGACACCAAGGTTGAAAACCTTTTGACCTTGACAATGACCTTCACCCTAAAAATAACTTTCTGGACTTTGGTACCAATGAGGGCACTACTGTTTCACATACACAGCTTGTTCTTACTACAATACATTAGAATTATCCCGTAAGATAACAGATTTCTTTCTCAAAAAGTAAGGACTGGTGTAGCTTAGTGGATAAGGTGCTCAGCTCATGACTGAGGTCCTGGGTTCAACTCCTGCCATGGATACACTGGTGGTCAGTCTTTTGGATGAAACAGTGAAAATTAAGGTCCCCTGTCACGGTAGGTATGGCACGTTAAAGATCCCTCACTGCTTCGAATGGGTCCACTGCAGGGGTATAAATTTCTATGCAATGCATTGGGCAGATGCCGTCACTATATACATGGAATAAAACATGGAGTGACATAAAACAGTAATCATTCAAAAAAATTCATAATAGTGATAAAAAAGTCAAAAATTTCAGGAGACCAAAAATATCAACTTATTTTAAGACACCCTTCTGGTGCATATGTGGCAATGATCTACATGTATGCAGTCAGCCTGAAGAAGTTTATCAGAGGAGGGTACCCTCTAGTGCTTATGTCATCAAGTTCAGGATCCATCCCTTGACGAATTTGGTCCAAACCCATAATCTTTTTAGAGGACCTTGAAGAGTCCGTTCTCGGTACAAGTTTTAATGCGCTACGCAAGTTTTAGCGCATGCCAATCTTTTGTAATCATTAAAATAGTCGGCGTCTTAAAAACATTAATAATATTAAAAAATTATCAACAAATTATAAAATCAGCATAGTTTAACCGAAATGTATCTACCCAACATTAATATATCGAAATTGATTCCAATAATCTGATTACGACATTTCAAAACGTTAAAAATAAAAAAAAGATTTTCCCCTAAAACTGAACCATGCGGTGAATTTTTCTACAATTCTCTGAAAATTATTTTTATTTAGCATTTAATCACTGATGAAAAAATGATCAATTTTCCTATTGCAGTTTTTGAGATATTTTTACCCAGAACGGCCTCGTTAAGAACTTTATCCTCATTCCCTTAGTTGTGAAGAAGACTTCCACCAAAGCTCATCATTATACATTATAGTATGAACCCCTAACCCCAACACCCCCAATCCCCACGCCTCTTTTTTTGTTTTAATCTTTAAGAAATTGCAAAAAATCCTAGAAATTATTTTTGTATTCTATTTTTTTCCAATCACATTTATTACAATCAAATCAGTTAATATACACAAATCAATGTATTCTTGCAACCTACAAAGAGGAAATCTATGGAATTACCTGAAAATCTACAGAATTATCTGAAAATAACAATAAATGATCAATTCAAAAAACACAACATCAGCAACATTTGTGGAAGACCTTGAGTATACATCATACCTACCAAGTCTGACCAAAATCTTTTCTTTAGTTCAGAAGAAGAAGTGCATCAAAGCTTATTGTTACAAACTAAATATAATTATGTAATAAAACACGAAATTAAACTTCATTTAAACAATGTGTGCCACTGAGTGTTTGTGTTTTATTACTTATATTGGACTACGCCTTGAAGGACACTGAAGATTCTATAAATATAAATAGTATATCCCCCTTCCTTAAATGAACTTAAATGAAAAAAAATTGTAAGAAATCATTTTTGTATTCCATTTTTTTCCAATTACACGTATACAATGAAATCAGTTAAAATACACAAAATCCATGATTTATAAGCAGACTACAAGAAGAAAATCTAAGAAATTATCTGAAATCAGACTTAAATGGAAAAAAAATTGTTAAAAATTATTTTTGTATTCCATTTCTTTCCAATTACATTCATACAATGAAATCAGTTAAAATACACAAAATCTATGATTTATAAGCAGACTACAAGAAGAAAATCTAAAAAATTATTTGAAATTAGACTTAAATGACAAATTCCAAAAAGACATAAAACAGTCAAAAACTATTTTTCAGTTTAAAGGAAGAAACTAGAAACTTTCATCCTTCTAGAACACTCGGATACCATTAGTTTTTTAATCCATGCATCCATACTGAACAAGAAAATTTTAAAAGGACAGAACCTTATTGGGCATACTTTTGTCTATGGTGGTGCTACCCAAAGACAAATCTGAATAAAAATACATCCTACGTAGCGGTCCACTAATATTACAAATATACCAAGTTTGATCAAAATCTGTCAGGCTGTTATCAGATTACCTGGATGGTGATTTCCAAATCTTTACAGGAATTTTTAACTTTCTGAATCTTTTTGTACAACGATGCCAAAACTATACTGCTAATGTGTTGGTGACATCTGCCCAATGCATTGCACAGAAATAAAGACCTCCGCAAAGGTCCACCGTAGGACCATTATTTTGCCGTCTCCTCCTTAGGACTGACCAGTAACCTATGGAAATTGAACCAGCAACTCTTGGCTCCAGATTCACAAAAACTGATGTAACATTGGCACCAAGGAATCAAGAAAGAAATATCAATTTTAAAACTGATAAAGAAAACAAGAACCATAAAGTAATGACTTAATACTTTGTGATTTTTGAGACGGAGGTCACCTTCAAATTGCCTAAGGGCAGATTCGAAAGGGATCAATCCCCTGTATAACAACATTATTCAGAAATAATTATGAGTCATAGATGGCTGAGTAACAAATTTTTGCTATCAATGGTGTACTATATACATAGAATACACTAGAAAAACATCTAAGTACTAAAGTTTTTTCTGTAACTAAGCTTACTAGTATACTAAAATTTGGGAAAATAAACAGCAGATCACAGTCATGGTTTTGTCCGGAAAAAAAAATTATGGGTGAAATTTCGCACATTTCAAAAGTTACAGCCAACAATGAAGTTTGCAGACAGACAGGCAAGACAAATACTATGTATTCCATTTTCTTTTTGTGCAGGCATGAAAATAAATGGTTAGATAAAAATCACCTGTATTATCAGCTCCCCTGGGAATGATTACATCAGCATATTTCTTAGTCTAAAAATAATAAAAAGATATGATTTTCATATTTTCAAAAGCAGTCTTTAATACTGCAAGACAATCATGAAAAACAAGAGGCCTGAGACAAACAGAATCACACATAACTACTACAATATAGCTGGAAAAATTAGGCATGAAATGTCCCACAACATGCCTTTGTCTCTTAGATATGACCTAATACTTTGATCTGTTGACTTAAAATCTATAGTTCTCTCCTTCATATTTTTCCATATCAATGCATAAAATATGCAAGCTATATTTAGAATACTAAGAAAATAATTATGTAACCAAAATAACAACAGATGTAGATACAAATCGACAGACGGACTGAAAAAAAGGAGACAGACAGACAAATAAGCTTAAGGAGATCCCTAACAGATTTGCAAATTACAATGATGGGCCTCATAAATTCCAAAACTTTTTATCTCAAAAAATTGGTCATTTATGTTTTTAATTGCTTCTTGTAAAAATCAAAACTAAGATTCCGTAGGTTTACAAACATTTCACACAAAATAAATAGATGATAGGAGTACATTTACACCAAAGAAAGGGTAAATGTTGAAATAGAGACACTCAAAGAAATAGAATGTCTACAACATAAAATGATGCATGTATGACAAAAATATGATACATACAGAAGTGTAATTCATACATGATAGGAGATTCATACATTATAGAAGTGTGATACATACATGACAGAAGAATGATACGTACATGACATAAGTATGATACATACATGTCAGAAGTGTGATACATACATGTCAGAAGTGTGATACATACTTGTCAGAAGTATGATACATACATGTCAGAAATATGATACATACATGTCAAAAGTATGATACACACATCAGAAGTATGATACATACATGTCAGTAGTATGATACACCCAAGTCAGAAGTGTGATACACAAGTCAGAAGTGTAATGCACACATTAGAAGTGTGATACACACATCAGAAGTATGATACACACATATCAGAAATATGATACATACTTGTCGGAAGTATGATACACACATCAGAAGTATGATACACCCATGTCAGAAGTGTGATACATACATGTCAGAAATATGATACATAGATGTCTGCAGTATTATACATACTTGTCAGAAGTGTGATACATACATCAGATGTGTGATATATACATATCAAAAGGATGATACATACGTAAGAGGTATGACACATTACAGAAGCAGGTTACATATATGTCAGATGAACAATACAAACATGACCTATGTATGATACATGTCAAAGTTATAATGCATGCATTTCAGAGTTATGATTGATACATCTCAGAATATGTGTCATATTTTATTTTGTAATTATTGTTAAAAATGTAGAATTACAATGCAAAAGATTCTCTCTAACATGTAAATACAGATCAATTAAATAGAAGCTGACCTCTAAATAGAGGTGGCTGCTAAGACAGATCTCACTGTACAACTGGCCAGATGCACCACAGTGTGTATACCAGTGATATCGAAATACTTTAGAGTTTTGTCAGACATCAGTGTGACAGAATTCCACTTCTTGTCAGACAGAAAAATTTTTTGTCAAACTGAACTTTAAGACTGAACTTTTTTACAAAGCCCAACATTGTTTCATTCTTCTTTTTCAAAGGTGCTTGTACCTTTCAAGTTTTCATACAGGAATATTTGTCCCATTTGCATAATGTTTATCTGAGAAGTCCAACGAATTTCAACATCATTGGTATACAACAATTTTTTCTTCCTTCAATGTTTGATACTAAAACCTTACATTTATTATAATAAAATCCAAATTAGATTTACAACTTAGAAATCATGATTATAATATAGCAACATTTCTGTGCTTGCTGACCATATCTAGTATTCATTGAATTCCAACGATAAGAGAGAAAACAAACATACAAGATTACCAAGTTTTCTAAAGTTCTAAGTCAAGGACCAGTGGGCTGTTTCACAAAGAATCATCCGTATGATATTTTACGAACGTACAAAAAATTCCTTACGATCTTGAGGAATTTTTTTGTACCTACGTAAAATATCATACGTATGATTCTTTGTGAAACGGCTTACAGAACACTTACTGGAAGACAGAATTCCTCAAAAGCAGGTTTGACTAGAGATGTGTATTGATGAAGAATATTCTCTATATCTCTCCCTCTCTCTTTAGTATCACGTAGGACTGTAATGAAACCATGTTAAAATTTACAATACTACCAGTGACACTGATCAGACAGAAAGACAAAAAATGCTATCTGTAAGGAAAGATGAAAGTCTTAACTGATGTATTATATTTTATCTTTGATCTAAGTTTACTAAGTGTGGCAGTATCTGGTAATTTGTCAAGGTAACTCTGTGTACATTCATGGATATCTCAGAATCAGAGACTGACAAACTGAGATCAGAGACTCTGGAGGAGTGTCTCCTGTCTGGCAAGCCAAATCTACTATATGAGACCAGAGACTCTGGATAAGTAAGCGTATCCTGTCTGGCTAGCCACATCCATCATGCGAGACTCATCATTTGAGACCAGATATCAAGGAGTAAGCATTTCCTGTCTAGCTAGTCACACCCACCATGTGGCACACACATGTCTCTTGTATGGCTGGCTACGACCAACATGTAAGACCCATCATGCGAGACCAGATATATCGGGGAGAAGTAAGCATTTCCTGTCTAGCTAGTCACACCCACCATGTGGCACCACATGTCTCTTGTCTGGCTAGCTACACCCATCATTTAAGTTAGAAAACGTGCTTCATGATATATATTGTAAATAAAAGGGTCAAAACTCAACCAAAGCTTGACAAAAGTTGAACAAGGTCCATCAGTACAGACCAGAGTACAAATTTGACAATAGGAGAAAATTTGTTCAAATGGATGTGATCTGTTTACACAAAATCTTACCTCTACGCGAAAGTCTTGTGTCTGGATCTGTATCAACAAAAAGCTTCATATGGAACATGTCACGTAGTTCTTTGAAATAGAAAACTAGAATTCCTTCGAATAGTACAACATCTGCAGGATACACTGTCTGGCATTCTTTCTCCCTATAACAAAGAACAAAGTCCTAAGACCTTTTTTTGCTGGATATTCAACACGGTTAATTTGATATTGAAAGTCACACCAGAATTACATTGTATTTCTCCCGCAGTTGTTTGCAGAATGCAATTTGTAATTTCCCTTCTATTGTTAAAGCACAGGGCTTTCGTTTCGGCTCCTTGCCCGCCCCACACTTAAGTTAATTACACCAATATAATAAGAAGGGTTTGAACTTCCGATTTACAAAAAAATACCCCTTCTTCCGTATGTGTCTTAGAACTTTTTTAATTCTTCACAAATCGTCTCAAACGTGGTACCAAATAAAAGTAGACATATTCATCTACACATCCATATATAAATTGTCCAAATCCATGCAAAACTAAGGGCATGGTGAGCCACGGAACTCAAAATTTTTCTCAAAAAAGTTTAGTCTGACACCGACAAGTTATTCAGGTCAAACTCATTGCTACAGTGTAAAGCGACCACCAATCCCTTTCCCTTTTAAATAATAGTCTCTGGGGATGTACAATAAACAAAAGTAAACAACTCACTACAGTCGACATGTCAAATTATCCCTCCTATCGCCTCCCCTTACCTTCGATTGTTTTCTATCCTCCGTAACCCCAATCCAGATGTCATTTAAACTTCGACAGGTACACTTCCAAACGCGGCTTCTGAATGGTCATTTGTAGCATGATAAAACTCAAGAGTTCCTTTCGAACAATCAGAAGCCGCGTTAGGAAGTGTACTTGTTGAAGTTAAAGTGCATCTGGATTGGGGGGGAGGGCAACGAGCCGAAAACCCTGTGGTTAATGTACCTCTCTAGTTCTTAGCTTCAGAATTTTTATCTATGCAACCAACATCTCAAAGAAATTTCTCAATATGCCAACTTATTCTTTCATATGGTAACCAGGGCTTGCAGTCCTGTCCAACTTATTCTGTAACACGACCTATTTCACTTCGTTCACTACATTTTACAATACACCTTACAAAGAACATGTTAAATATATTGTACTGAGAACCATATCGATCACTATCTCTTTACTATTGGTAGGTGTTTTCTTGTTTCTCTTATTTTACTTAATCTTGCCTATATACCTGTTCACTAGGTTTTACCTACCAGTGCATGTCTATTCACTAGTTAACACTTAGATATCTGTTCACAGAGATTTTACCAAAATACTGGTTCACTAAATCACATCTAGAAACCACTTCACTAGATGTTACCTAGCAAACTGTTCCCTACATCAAACCTAGATACTTGTTCATTATATATTACCTATATACCTACTCTAAGACATCATTAAGATATCTGGTCACTAGATCTTACCTAAATATCTGTTCATTAGATGATACCTAGATATCTGTTCATAAGATCTTGCCTAAATACCTGTTCACTAGATCTTGCCTAGATGTCTGTTCACAGTTCACTTGATCTTGCCTAGATGTCTGTTCACAGTTCACTGTATCTTGCCTAGATGTCTGTTCACAGTTCACTAGATCTTGCCTGGATGAATGTATACAGTTCCCTAGATCTTGCCTAAATATCTGTTCACTAGACCTTACCTTGAGTTTGACACATAGTTATAATTGGGTATCTTGACTGATCTGCCATGTACAAGGTCTTTCATAGTAGACATCATCAGGTCACAGTCAAATGCATCTGCAAAGCCCAAAATATGATATATGATATGTAATGTCAATGAAATACATATTCTGTAGTATAGAGTCAACAACAGGGTTCAAATGCAGTCGTCCATTTTTAAAAAGCAACCTAAAATTTCTTTGGGCAACCTGAAATTTCGATAAATATAATGGAGGTCGTCCAAATTATCTTTAAATATGCCATTTTGACATCCAAATAATTTTGCCAATTGCCCTGCAACAATATATTATACATGTTTGTAAATAAACATAAAGACAGTGAACAGATGTGCTTGCTACACACCTTGTATGATGGAAGGATTTATCACTAAAACAACTTTTGTTAATTTATATAATAAATTAAGACCGTACGGCGGCTTCGCCTAGCCTACAAAGCATGCCGCATATAACGTCACGCCACGGAGACAACCCTAAAAAGGTTGTTCCAATGATGTAAATACATTACGGCATGCTTAGCGGACACCCGAAGTGAAGTTATTATCTGAAATTAGTTGCACGTGGCTTGGTTCCAAGGTTGGGATATCGCATCCTCAACACCAACGGACATCCATGTAGGTGCATATGTAATATATATAGTAAATTTAGACTGTACGGCGGCTTCTGTTAAGATTTGTGATAAAATGTCTGATGATCAATTGATGAAACACTAGAATCCAGCAATATACCTGCAAAGATCTCACACAAGTACACTCCCTAGTAGTTGGTCAACAACTGAAAGCTACCCAGTCAAAAGCTGGATATAAACTTGAATATATCAGTTCAACTTAATTATCTATAAATGATGGTGTACTAGTTAATCAAGGCTTCAGATAATTTTTGAGTCCAAAAGGTATTTACCCTCTGATTTCAAGTTCAATGCTGATTTTCAAAATTTCAAGTGGTATTTACTATTTTCACCCCCAATTTCTTTTCTTTTTTTTTCAATGCTGAAAAGGAGGTTACTGTTTTGGAGTGATTTGGCCATTATTGATATTTTTGAAATATAGCTTTGGTTGTAATTTATTTACTATTTACATGTAGTATTATATTTCAAGCGATTGTTTGCAGAGTGAGATTCCAGTGCACAATATCAAACTAGACATACAACATGCTCTTGAAGGTTTGGTATCACACTTCCAAAAGAGGAAAAAGACATCCTGACAGATGCATATACTTCTTTAAACAAAATGGGTGAATTTTGTCATACAACTGATTCCGACTTCTTTCCTTACCCTTTATGATTAACACCCCCCCCCCCTTTTTAGGACATGTAAAACGTTGCATCTATTGACTTTCACAGATGAGTCATACATGTATCTCAAAATTTCAAACTACTATTTGGTTGTACAGTACTTCATTAACTTGACATTCCTTATTCACATGCAAAAAACAGAACAATCCGAATGCAAGGCAGTTTTACTTTTATTTTAATGCTCATAATCATTCATATACGCACTCTATTGGACTTCTAATGCGTAACGCAATATATAAATGCGAATTTTTACACCCTGTTTATTTTTCCAATGTGTTCTTAACAATTTTCAATGCGTAACTACGCTTTTACACATCTTATCTGTAGCTCTGTGTTAACACATGTAGAAAGTATGCCTTGCCTTGATGCCAATGGCGGCAAGATTTTAAGCTTAGCCCATAAATTTCAAAAGTTAAGGAACTAATTGATCTCTGAATCAATTTTTTAATGAATTTGGTGAAAGTGTACAAAATGAATCTTCATAATAAATTATACTCAAAAAAACCCAACAGATGAAGTAAGATTACAAATCTACAGGATAAATCATTTGTATTCGCCATTTTTTTCTTGGCTCCTGAATTTCATAACATACAGGATTCATGTAGCTCCTGATCAACATTTTAGAGATATTTGAATTTCCATGATCATGACACAGTCCACCTTTTCCTCAGTCAATGATGTATTACAAACCTGGATGATCAAAGTTGAATTCGCCTTTACTGGCTTTCTTGTTCTCTTCATCATTCAGCTCCCTGTAGAACGAGTCCTGGCTGATGATGACTACCTGGCGCTGTTGTTCATCGACCACATGCTGTCCCAGCTGCTGCATGATCTTGTTACATACAGAGGACTACAAACACATAATCTCTTTGTTATCTATTATTTGATTGGTTCACATTCACCACTCAATAAAGTAACAGATTTGACTTTAGTGTAGATGTACCCATGTTCTGATGTTGGGTATGACACTCTCTATGCAGTGTTAATGTGTTTGTACTTGATTTCTTGATTTCTATAATGTCTATAATGTGTTCAGATATCTATCTTTTAATGTAACTCACGTTTACATAATGCCGTTATCATCACAATATGCACAATCACAAAAAATTAATATTCATTCTGCATTTCCGGTCATGTTTTGTATATTAGTCACCTACCAAATCAATTGTTCTACACTTGGGCAGATTTTCTGCCCCACTGGAGAACAAAAGAATGGTGTGAATTAACGCACAAGTCAAACCTGTGAATTCGTACTCAAGATCTTTCGTATTATCAGTCACATTTCATTGTCATTTGTAATTTAGATTTGGTGCAGGGTTAAGACATAAGAAGCGAAGGGTGCTAGTCAGGAGATAAAATTTTCTCCTATTCCTTGCTTCTACGTTCCATCACATAATTGATTCAAACAGAGTCCTCTTTGACATTACTACAGTTAGTCATGACATTATTACAGTGTTATTCACACTAACAGCAATGAAACAAACACATGTAATTTCTTGAATGTGTGTGCCTCAGGACATGTACATACATACCTATACATATGGTGGGTTCTTATGCTGACAGTATACATACATATCTATACATATAGTGGGTCCTTACCCTGACAGTATGCATACATATCTATAAATATGGTGGGTTCTTATGCTGACAGTGTACATACATATCTATACATATGGTGGGTTCTTACCCTGACAGTGTACATACATATCTATACATATGGTGGGTTCTTATGCTGACAGTGTACATACATATCTATACATATGGTGGGTTTTTACCCTGACAGTATACATACATATCTATACATATGGTGGGTCCTTACCCTGACAGTATACATACATATCTATACATATGGTGGGTTCTTACCCTGACAGTATACATACATATCTATACATATGATGGGTTCTTACCCTGACAGTATACATACATATCTATAGATATGGTGGTGTCTTACCCTGACAGTATTTCATTTCAGATTAAAAATGGGAAGCTTTGCAAACCAGTTACTGATGAACTCCACTTAAAGAGGACGGTTTGCTTTAAAATGGTACTGAAAAGACATTGTTCATAAATTTTTCAGAACGTAACATGAAGAGTTCAGAGGGTAAACATGGCATCATTACATAAACCCATGTTCTACTTTACTAGCCCTCACAACCTGAGCAGAAATTAATATGTTGTTTAAGCAGGTTGGGAAAATCTCTAATTGTAGGGACAATCACTCATATGCATTACAATCTCTGTCTTCAGAAATCAATGTCAAGGAGCTTTAGCGTCTGTTATCATCTGTTAGGCGGCGCCTGTGTACTCTGAGTTACAAACGACCTTGAACGTTAACAACTTTATGACATTATAGACTCATAAGTACATTTCATTGTTTTTTACATCATTTTTGCGGGAATCATCTTTTATTTCTTCTCATTGTATTGGGACTGCAATTAATGGCGGCAAAGTCCATTACTTACAAAAAATGAAATTTTGCTTTGAAATTCAAGATGGCACATGTTTACTGTATAGATATACATCATACCAAATACAGTTTACAAAACAAGTTGACATTTTAATTTACTATTTTGGAGTTTATAGCTGCAACATTTGTGAAGCTACAAAATATATAACATCACATGTAACTCCAAAATGGAAAGCCAATAAGGTCAACTTCTTATGTAATTATGTTAAAACATGCTAAAGCTGTGCCCTTTCAAGTTTGAAGTCAAAATTCTTTCTTGGTACTCGTTTATTTCTGCTCTTTTCTTGAAAATGATCACTGAAAACAGAGAGTTACCAATCTCTCAAATGAGAGGCTATTGGTGTTGCGGAATCAGGTTAGCATAGCAGGTTTCAGAATCGGCTACTGGGATGTCTCTTTAGTTCACTCGGTTACACGCAGGACTTAAAATCCTGGGTTCTATGATGAGTGTGCTTTTGAGACCGTCTTTTATTGTTCGTTGAATCACTTAATTGGCGACGAGGTGTACAATAGTAGGCAGGGGCACATGTATGACACATGCATTGGATTAGGTGTGCCAGAGCAGGTCTCAAAGACAGCAGGAGGAGGGGTGCGCCTTCCTCCAAACAAATAAAAGAGAGAAGGGTGTTATGGAATCAGGTAAGTGTAGCGGGTTTAAGACTCGCCTACTGGGATGTCTCTTTAGCTCACTTAATAATGGGCAGGACTTTAAATCCTGATTCAATGACGAGCATGGGTTACCGGTTAGAGATCAGCATAAGTCGTTCACTGTTCATTGTTAATGTTATCTTATTATTATACCATTAGACTGATTAGAGACAAGCTTTTCCAAATACAGATTTACACTACTCATACTATGGCTAACAGTACTTTTACGGAGTCAAATTTTAATGTTATGGCATTCTATTCTAAAACTGACTTTGAGGAATATCCTGTACATGTAATCTCGTGGGATATAAAAATAAATATTATCGACGCGAATTTACTCTGATAAAATTTGAATAGCTGGAATTGTCAGCCTTATAATCACCTTTCCAGAAGCTGTTCCTCCGGCTACCCCAATAACAAAAGGTTTGGGGATCCTATCCCTCTCCAAACCATTATATCCTAACCCGTGTAGACCTGTCGCTGCTGCCATTCTGGGAAAATTCTGACCCACAGTGAATAGTCGCAGGATACGATTGATGTTATGAAATATTATTTTTCTCATTGCATACTTTACTCTCAATGTCGGTTCACGTGAACATTCATATCAACAGTTCACACAAAATGTCAAGTATTTTGCATCATTGCGAGAAATATATGATGAAATTTTCCCCCACGTGGTTTTGTTTACTTTTACGACTGCCGTTTATCACGGTCAACGACATATTGTACTCTCTGCCATGGATCATTAATTTGGTCTTTCACTGTGTCAGTAAATCACACACATTTGTCTACAGAAGGAAAATTGTTGCCAAGGTGTTATCTGTTATCTTTCACAAAATACCCCCCCCCCAAAAAAAACCCCACAAAAACAAAACAGCCCCCCCCCCAAAAGGTATATTTTGAGGTCAAGGGAAACCACAGTCTTGGTTAAATTATAATACATTAGTGATTAACTATGACAAAACAAAAGATCATGGTAACTACATTCATTTTATTGCAATGTTTTAGAATAATAAATTTTCGGCGACAAGAATTTAAGGTCACACACAAAAGGAAAAAAAAAGATCAGCTTTAGGTAAATTCATACGAATGATGAAAATGCTTGAAAACATATTGAAAAATTTGGAGCAAATTTCAGATGTAATAAAACAACTGTGAGATAAACACACACACACACACACACACACACACACACACACCTATACGTGTCTACCATGTCAAATGAGGACAAATGTAGTAACCAGCCAACAGGGGACACCTTTGTTTTTAGCTTGATCAAAACAAAATTTTATAGACATATGTTCTGAAAATACCCCATTTCTTATCTGGTCTTAATTTTTCCCTATCTTCAAAAAACCCTAATGTGTTCTGTGCATACCAAGTGGGGACAGGGGTATACACATGTGTGTGAGTTTATGCATGTCAATCGGGAACTAATGTTTTTGTTAGTTTCAATCACAAACTAATCGAGAAAAAATTTACAAGTTAACAAAATAAACATTGTGTAATGGAAGGTACACACATGCAAAATGCAAAAGTACAAACACGTCCAATCAGGACATTGTGTATACACAAAGGTACAACCATGTCAAATGAGGACATTGTGTATAATCGAAGGTATAGTCATGTCAAATGAGGACATTATGTATAATCAAAGGTACAATCATGTCAAATGAGGGCATTGTGTATAATTGGAGGTACAATAATACCAAATGAGGACATTGTGTATAATCAAAGGTATAGTCATGTCAAATGAGGACATTATGTTTAATTAAAGGTACAATCATGTCAAATGAGGACATTATGTATAATCGGAGGAACAATCATACCAAATGAGAACATTGTGTAAAATCAAAGGTTTAGTTATCTTAAATGAGGACATTGTGTATAATCAGAGGTATAGTCATGTCATATGAGCGTATTGTGTATAATCGAAAGTACAAACATGTCAAACCAGGACATTGTGTATAATCAAAGGTATAGTCATGTCAAATCAGGAAATTATGTATAATTAAAGGTACAATCATGTCAAATGAGGACATTGTGTGAATAATCGGAGGTACATCATACCAAATGGGAACATTGTGTAAAATCATAGGTTAGTTATCTTAAATGAGGACACTGTGTATAACTATAATCAAAGGTAGAGTCATGTCAAATGAGGGTACTGTGTATAATCGAAGGTACAAACATGTCAAACCTGGACATTGTGTATAATCAAAGGTACAATCATGTCAAATGAGGACATTATGTATAATCAAAGGTACAATCATGTCAAATGAGGACATTGTGTATAAACGACAGTACAATCATACCAAATGAGAACATTTGGTATAACCAAAGGTTTAGTCATTTTAAATGAGGACATTGTGTGTAATTGAAGGTAAGAACATGTCAAACCAGGACATTGTGTGTAATCAAAGGTACAATCATGTCAAATGAGGACATTGTGTGTAATCAAAGGTACAACCATGTCAAATGAGGACATTGTGTGTAATGAAAGGTACAATCATGTCAAATGGGGACATTGTGTGTAATCAAAGGTACAATCATGTCAAATGAGGACATTGTGTGTAATCAAAGGTACAACCATGTCAAATGAGGACATTGTGTGTAATGAAAGGTACAATCATGTCAAATGAGGACATTGTGTGTAATCAAAGGTACAATCATGTCAAATGAGGACATTGTGTGTAATGAAAGGTACAATTATGTCAAATGAGGACATTGTGTGTAATGAAAGGTACAACCATGTCAAATGAGGACATTGTGTGTAATCAAAGGTACAATCATGTCAAATGAGGACATTGTGTGTAATCAAAGGTACAATCATGTCAAATGAGGACATTGTGTGTAACGAAAGGTACAATCATGTCAAATGAGGACATTGTGTGTAATCAAAGATACAACCATGTCAAATGAGGACATTGTGTTTAATCAAAGGTACAATCATGTCAAATGAGGACATTGTGTGAATAATCGGAGGTACATCATACCAAATGGGAACATTGTGTAAAATCATAGGTTAGTTATCTTAAATGAGGACACTGTGTATAACTATAATCAAAGGTAGAGTCATGTCAAATGAGGGTACTGTGTATAATCGAAGGTACAAACATGTCAAACCTGGACATTGTGTATAATCAAAGGTACAATCATGTCAAATGAGGACATTATGTATAATCAAAGGTACAATCATGTCAAATGAGGACATTGTGTATAAACGACAGTACAATCATACCAAATGAGAACATTGGGTATAACCAAAGGTTTAGTCATTTTAAATGAGGACATTGTGTGTAATTGAAGGTAAGAACATGTCAAACCAGGACATTGTGTGTAATCAAAGGTACAATCATGTCAAATGAGGACATTGTGTGTAATCAAAGGTACAACCATGTCAAATGAGGACATTGTATGTAATGAAAGGTACAATCATGTCAAATGAGGACATTGTGTGTAATCAAAGGTACAATCATGTCAAATGAGGACATTGTGTGTAATGAAAGGTACAATTATGTCAAATGAGGACATTATGTGTAATGAAAGGTACAACCATGTCAAATGAGGACATTGTGTGTAATCAAAGGTACAATCATGTCAAATGAGGACATTGTGTGTAATCAAAGGTACAACCATGTCAAATGAGGACATTGTGTGTAACGAAAGGTACAATCATGTCAAATGAGGACATTGTGTGTAATCAAAGGTACAACCATGTCAAATGAGGACATTGTGTGTAATGAAAGGTACAATTATGTCAAATGAGGACATTGTGTGTAATCAAAGGTACAACCATGTCAAATGAGGACATTGTGTGTAATCAAAGGTACAATCATGTCAAATGAGGACATTGTGTGTAATCAAAGGTACAACCATGTCAAATGAGGACATTGTGTGTAACGAAAGGTACAATCATGTTAAATGAAGACATTGTGCATAATTAAAGGTATAGTTATGTCTAATGAAGATATCTTGCTTATTCATTTCTCATTATCACCTTTAGTTTGCAAGTCTAATGTTCTGTTTTTTATAAAGTAGTTTGTCTCTGTATTGCATAGCTACATGTAACTCTTCTTATTTTTTCTTTTCTAAAACTTGTGTTCAAGAAACAGAGAAGAAACTTTCGTTTTACGAAACCATCACAGGCTTCTCATTCATAAATTCTATCCTTATCTATAAAAATGTGAATTTTCAGATATTCAAAATAAATTCCCATGCTAAAAATTTGGGAGTCATTCAAAAATTAAAGATATCCCAGCAAAGTGTCATGATGGTACTTACAATGGAGTACCATTGGGGGTATAGACAAACACCTTGTGAGCTAGAAGTGATACTAGGTGCCCGGGCAGAGCTGTCATTTCCTATTTTGGTTGCCACACTTGCTGTCTATACTTGATGAAATTTGAAAACATGAAAGACAAAACATTGTCTTGGCTAACAATAACCATATAGAAACTGCCATTGCAATGACAGATACTTTGTTTACAGTATTGAACAAGAAGTATATTGATGAGAAAGGTCAAGCTCAAGGTTACAAAGTCATTGACCTTGATGTCAATTGAAAGGGTTTTATTTATTGAGTATTCATACCACATGAAGTTTCTACGTCAAAGTTATTGCATATTGCATTTTGTGTAAAGCGGGACAGAATTATGGACACACAGACATATGATCCGAAAACTATAAGCCCTCGGACCTTTCAAGCCGGGTGCATAAAGATAAATATATCAAGCAATACCATTAAATTTTATTCATATTTATTAACTCCATGATTCTGTTATACAAACTATATTTGTAATTATTAAAATGTTACAATATTAATTAAAATGTAAGTATTCACGCACAGTTAAGTTGAAGACCTTGATGCCTAAATAGTAACACTTTTTAAACTAAAAGTATCATTATGTCAAAAGATTGATATAAAGTTGCATTAAATTTTCTCTTAAAGAGTTGGTTAAACTCTTAAATCAAGAAATAAATATATTTTCATATATACATAATGTTCGTTTGTTATACACAGATGCCTACAATTTTGTTTCAGTAAATAAAGTTGTAATCCAAAAATGTTAAAACTCAAATAAGAAGGTCATTAAGTGAACAATTGTGGTACCAAAATTAACCAAATTAAAGGTCTTGTCTCAAGGAATACACATGTTAAATATCAATCATATCATATACCAGTCATGACATAAGGCCAAAGTAAAAGTTTTTTAAATGTAGGCCAAAATCTAAGGTCATAATGATGAAATCTTTGTGTCAATAGAAAGATCATGTCTTAAGTTATACATCTGTGATATATCAAAGCCCTATCACTTTTATCATAAAACATTCACAACGAAGCTTAAATTTTATAGAGAGGCAGACAAAGGAACAGGTCCTATATGCTCTCCAATAATCAGAGGCCAAAAGTTAAATAAATCAACTTAATTGGATTCATCATAGACCAAAAATAAATCCTTTGAGGTCAAATGTTGCCACGAAATCTTAAAGATCTTGTCAAGGATAACCTTCATAACTCAACTAACAAATTTCCTTAAATACTGCATCAATCAGAAACAATAACAAAAATGTTGACAGATGGACAGACAGGCAGACATCATCAATCAATCAAGTGCTTGGTGATTTTTAACAATTTTTATCATTTTTCGTTTTTAAATAGACTTAAAACTAAATCATTTTCAAAGAACATAACAATATAGACAAAATTTTATTCAGCAAAAGTCAAAATATGAAATCTCAAGTTTACCATTGCAAAGAAAGCATAATAATAAAAATCTTATAAAGAAAATTTTACATTGACGAAGTGGAGTTCTGTTATACATCAGTAGGAATGCATGTCCTTATATACATCAAATTTATGATTCCAATGTTATTTGGGTCATAAAAACACAAACTTGGTAGAGGACTTTAAGCACTTACTTCCAATAAGGTTTGGTGAAATTCTGTGCAGCACTTTTGGAGAAGAAATCGAAAATGTGTCAACCAATCATGGTCCATGGCAGCCATCTTGATTTACGGATTGGCTCGAAAAATACATACTTGGTAGAGGTATTTGAGTACTTGCTTCCTATAAAGTTTGGTGAAATTGCGTGCAGTGGTTTTGGAGAAGAAGTCGAAAATGTGTCAACCAATCAGGGCCCATGGCGGTCATCTTTGATTACGGATCAGCTCGAAAAACACAAACTTTGTAGAGGATCTTGAGTACTTACTTCTTATAAGGTTTGGTGAAATTCTGTGAAGTGGTTTTGGAGAAGAAGTCGAAAATGTGTCAACCAATCAGGGCCCATAGCGGCAATCTTTGATTACAAATTGGATTAATGTGCCATGCCTTCCGTGACATGGGGCCTCGGTTTATACTGTCGCATCCGAAAGAAAGGACACCCACATGACCAGAACAGGACTCAAACCCCCGGACGTCCCGATCTACATGTAAAGTCGAGCCGGCTACCACTAGGCCATGCCAGCTTCCTCCTTGGGGAGAATCTTTGCAGAAATCACAAAGGTATATCTTGACCCTAAAGGAAAGACATTGGCATGAATAGCGAATGAGAAGATAGGGTTAAATGATTTAAAAAGTCTTATATATGTAAAAAAAAAATTACCACACCAATTTCTCAATCCCCTTGGGAATGATTTTCATCAAAAACACGCATACACAACTAGACCCTAAGGAAAACAATTATGGATCATATAGAGGTTTCTGGCATGAATAATTTGTGAAGATATAGGATAACATGATTTACTTAGGCTTATATAGGAACCAAATGTTCAAGGAACAGTGTGTCTCCTGCTAAGCATGAACATGACTACCACATAAAGTGTGACTAGTGGACAGACAGACAGACAGACAAATAGATGCTGGACAGTGATCCCTATGTGCTGTTATGTTTAGCTGGCAACTTGGAAACTGACCATGACCATTTCTCAGCCTCTGGGGGAGGATCTTCAAAATGAACATGCACAGCAAGAACCTAAGGGAAACAAGATGACCAATAAATATATTTCTGCTATGAATAGACTATAAGGGTAACTAGCAATTGTTTACAGCTGGATGTCTCGATCGACAGAAAGCTGGATGGACAGACGGACGGCAGACGACAGGGTATGGCATGAGCTTGAAAGTTCAATATGATGTCTTAAAGGTATGATTCATGCACGTTTTTTGGATGTAAAAGTGTTGTGGATAAAGTCCTTTACATTTTTCCAACTTCTGTTTTTCAGAACTTTCTCTACTTTCAAGCACTTTTCAATTTCTGCTTTTCCAGGGAGTTTCATGGAAATAAAGTTTTTCCAAAATGTTTTCTCACTGCATTCTTCTCCCCTTCATTCCATGGAATTTTCGTTGCTATGTAAAAAAGAATAATGCTCTTTGAATGCTTATGTTTAAAGACGAGACAAAGGATAAAAATTAATGAAAGGAGATTAACGATGTCATGATGTCAATGTCAAAGATGTCAATGACCAATAGGTTAAAACTGTGGTATAAGTTGAAACATTCTTCTACAAGTGAATACACATGAATTATCAAAGCCTATCCATATGGTTCCAAAGTTATGGCCAAGTTGAAAGTTTGGCAAATTAACAAAGGGATAAATAGACAAACAGGAATACATTCCATATTCTGTAGCATGACATTCCTCAATACATCCTGAAATTTGATGATTATATCATAGACAAGGGGAGATTATTTCAGACAAAGTTTAAATATTTACTATTGTTTGTTTGTTTGATTATTGTTTTACGTCACTCCACGAATATTTCACGTATATGGTGACGGCATCTGTCTGATGCATTGCATACAAATTTGGACCTTTGCAACGGACCCACCCGAAGCAGTGAGGGATCTTTTACGTGCCACGCCTACCGTGACACGGGACCTCGGTTTTTACTGTCTCATCCAAAAGACAGAACACCGGTGTGCCCCGGGCGGGAGTCGAACCCGCGACCTCTCGATCACGAGCCGAGCACCTTATCCACTAGGCCACACCGACTTTATTACTATTGAAGAAATAACAAATAACAAATGACAACCTGTAATCTAACAAGGTTTTTGACCTTTGTGTCTGAGGCGATATATTATTGGTTAAAGGGTGCAAGATTAAAATCAAAATAAGATCATAGGCTGTCATTTACAGTGATGTCTCGTTAATCCAGGAACTCGATAATCTGGAAAATGTGAATTTTTTTAACATATTTTCACCAAAAATGACCTTCACCTTTACTGCGTGACTTTGAATGACCTTTGTCATTGAGCATGTATCCTAATGTACAATTGTGTGAAATATCAAATTCAAATTCAGACATGACAGCGACTATTTGTTCCCCCGAAAAATTTTGGGGGCGCATAAAAAAACGTGGCAAGGCATATACATGTATCTTCACGATAAACACTTTAGACAGTTTGCAAATTTGTGATAGCTGATTTGACGACAATTGACATTGTATATTAGTTTTTTAAGAGTAATTTTTAGTGAGCTGAGACGAATGTCCGGGGAGCTAATGTCATAGCCTTAGTGTCAGCACCAGAGGCTTGACACAAAAACTTTAACCTTGGCTATAACTTCTGTACTAAGAGGGGTAGAGTCTTGAAACTTCACACATATTTACCTTCTGTAAATCTCTTTCATTTGGGACAATGACCTTTGATCTTGACCTTAGAGTTTGACCTACTTTTCAAAAACTTTAACCTGGTCTATAACTTTTGAACCCAGAGGGGTAGAGTCTTGATTGACTTGAAACTTCACACATGCATACCTTGTGAAAGGCCCTTTCATTTGGGACCATGACCTTTGACCTTGATGTTAGACCTACTTTTCAAAAACTTTAACCTAAGGCTAGCACTTTTAAACCAAGAGGCATAGAGACTTGAAACTTCACACATGCATGATATGCAGCACAATTAAGGCCGATTTCGTTTTTTTCCTAATAAAAATGAATATTACTATTTCATGTCACATATTGTCACAATTTAGCTATCATCTTTACAAGACTTTTTAGTTTTTAATTGAACACATGATCCTTAATGCGTTCAATACTATGTAATTTTCACGTGACTTAAGTTCTAAAAATAGAACAAAACAGAACAACCTTGAAGATAAACCAAAAGCATCCCCTCTTAACGACAAATGATCATAAAAATCTTGTGATATATGAAAAGTTGATGACATTTCCTACAAGGAAAATGCTTTGGGATCGTGATATAACAGAAAACAACTGGACATTAACATATAATAGATCGCAAAAAGGCCGTTTTCTGGTATGACATACCGGTACATTCTTTTTGTTAATTTATACAATGATAGCTGGAATTTCACATGATCCTGCAGTATTTTAACTGTACTGGAAGACACAACGGACTAGTTGATGTCCAAGTCCAAATATTAGAATCCCATTAGCATCCAGTTTGGACAAGTAACAGTGTATTTCCAAAAGTTTTTTATAGTAAGACTTGATGACTACTAAAATATCTTACCATCAGAAGAATGTTTCAAAGATAAGTCTATTTTCTGCTGTGTTATCATTATCATCACCATCTTAATCATCATCATCACCACTGCCATCATCATCACTTCCAACGATCAGGATTTCTAAAAAAAACAAAAACATCAAAAGAAAATAAAATCAAAAAATGTCTCACCTTTTGATACCTGGTCTACCTTTGATCAACAAAAGCAACCAACAAACAAAGTTAAATCAACATATTTTAAGCATGACGATAGAAAACACATTATGAGACTATGACAATATATGTCTCTTTTACTTGAAATTGATAAGGTGAGCTAAAAAGTCCAAGAGAAGATTAATATTAATTTGTTCTGAAATGATTGGTCCAACTTTTGTTAGTTGAATCTAAATTACTATCATTGTCTCTTTCAAGCTTGGAGCTCTTTTGAACTAATCGCTCAATTGACATATAACATAATTTATCAGCCTTTTATGAAAAATCTAAATTTGAATTTAAGAATAAATATTTACCTCCTTCTGGATCTACATGGATTTCATCAAGACTTTGTCCAATATTGCTCATGATTCCCCTTTTTCTGCTGAATACAGTATCTGGTAATCAATAATATTCACGGTGAGCACAGATGTCATGACCCATAAAGCTGGCTAGTACTAGTAGATCAAGCTCATTTTCTTTCAAATTTACTAATTGCGAAAGAGTGGCAATTTTTTTTCTCAACTTTGTTGACCTCAAAAGAGCTGCTTCTTCAGCCCCACACAAAGATGAAATTTTCATCAACAGATCAATGATTAATTACTTATGATAATATAATATGTTTATAAAACAAAAACTAAGAAATGCAAATTGTGTGTTAGATATCAATGAACTATTTAAAATCAGTTACTTCACACCCTTTCACACTGATGGGTAATTTTAGAATAAAATTATACTCACATTCAAAAGATTCTGATTTTGCAGACTCCGTTTTAACTACAAAAATTAAAAACAAACTATTCAGAATATAAGATGAACAGAACTTAGATGCGCCAAAAAGTGACAATGTATAGAATATGTACTGAAACATATAAAACAACACAATCTATAGAAGTATCAAATAAGTAATCATCAGAAATTATCTCTTTGATCAAGAAGTCTGGCTTTTAACTATTTTTAACCTGTACATAGCCGTTAGCTACCATGCGCACAGGAGTCTTGACATTTGTTCAATAAGTATTACTCCTTTGATGGGTAGAAGAAGAAGAAATATAAAAAAAAGAAAAAATAAAGAGAAAGTGAGCTCCATAAATGTCAGAGTTTTCTCTATTCATCATGATATATTATCCGACAATTTTATTATTTCAAATGTCATATTCTACTGAAATGTATTATTCTTTCTTATGAAAATGATAAATTGTGACCATAAAACAGTTATATCGGTAATTTGTAGTGTTATTTCGGTGAATCTCTGTTACTTCAGAAATGTCAAATTCTATTTTTAGCAACAGCGGCCATGTTTTTTTGTCTGATCCAAAAAAGGAACAAAAAATTTGTGCATAACATGATGAGGAACTAGCATGTACATTTTCAGAATGCTAGACGTTTTGGTACAAGGATGTTTCAGTACAGGACATTTCGGTACATAAGAAACTCTGAAAGACATTTCGGTACAAGCAAAGAAGTTTCGGTACAATGAAAAGGACATTTCGGTACACTAAAAAGATGTTTCGGTACATATGTTTGGGTGATTTATTCACTATATTTTAGTCTGTGTGTGACATGAGACAGCAAGTGTGACTAGTCAAACAGGTGACGCTTACTCCTATAGACCATTCTATTGGGCAGTTACTCAATAGTTATCTGCCCTTTACCAATAGATGTCGTGGTCGTATCTGCCATTACGGTACTGAAAAAAGCTATCAAGATAGTAAAATGACCTATGAGCGTAGTGGTTAAAACAATATTTGTGTTTATCAATGTTTAATTGAATGGTCTCATCGGTGACTAGGATTGAAAATTCATAAACGTGTTTGTTTTTATAGTCCATTATAAATTTCAGTTTAAAATTTAAATATAAAAAAAAAACAGAAAATGAAAAGGAACCTTTCTCCGGCCTTACCAAAAATGTTTGTCACCAAGCTAAGTTATTTATTCAGTAATGAATGATGTATTTATGTATTACAGATTAATTACATAATTATTAGAAAATAATAAAACTTATTAAATACATATCATAGACATAGACTACTTTCAAAACATAGTCTAGTATGTTTCGGCAAATACCAATATCAACACCTAGACCATTTCGCAAACGAAGATTTTTCGTAACTTTTACTCGGAAAGATTATCACTAACTTTCAGCAGAGACATATATACATATGTGTATATATATCTCTGCTATCAGTATGCAGATTAATTGTTGTATTCGGGGATGAGAAATATCATCTACGTAACTATTTCTAAATTCAGGCTTTCCGTATTTGCAGAACCTGGCGTTGAAAGTTTTGGAAAATCCTTTAAAAAATTTCGTATATGATCCTTTGGAACATGACCTGCAGTTTTATGAAAATTGAATTCGCAAGTACCGAAATCAACTAGTCCAAAATAACTTAGATAAGCAGTGGCGGATTTAGTGGGAGCGGAGGGGTCGCTCGCCCCACCCCCGGCAGTGACCCAAAATTTTACCAAAACCCTGTATTTTGGCCAATTTTCTGTTAAAATTGACTAAATTCGCCCCTCGACCCCCCCCCCCCTCAAAGGAGGCGCTAGATCTGCCAATGGATAAAAACGAACATCATTTCACTACATTACTTCCCTCGTGTATGCAATGTTAATTAATTTGCTTCAATCAACATACACATGTATCAATAATAGTCTTACGGATGATGGGGTTAAACAACCAAAATAAATCCAGTAAGTTTATTGCGTAATACGGACGACAGTTTCTGGAATGTAGCTTTAACTTTTGCCAAGGATACCTATGCTGAGATATTACTGACCCTAGGTGATGACCTGGTTTTACACCTGTTACATAATTCATTTTCTGTTAGTACAAGCTACAACGTGACATTGGGACATGTGACATTGGGACATGGATCGAAGTAACAATCATGGGACTAATCAGAGATTTATGTCTCTGAAATAATTTAATTTTAATAGATCAGTACTAAACAGTATATTATTCATAAAAACTAGCATTATAAGCGATAAGATTGAGTCTATCTCCATTTGCTTTAGGTTTTGTAAAGTAATGTTATTAAGGCAACCCATGGCAAATAGTCTGTACATGTATTTCACTTATAATCACTGTCCAAACTGCAAAAACAACTTAATAAAAAAAAAAAAAAAAAATTACATAGTATCAGTTGATGCAAGGACTTGTAAACTTGTTTAAAAGTCCTTTACTGATGACACGAGACTAGGCTGATGATAGCCATATTCAGTACCTTAATGGCAGATAGTCACGTGATCTAAAGATGGCCGCGCCCGTGTATTACGCGATAGAATGGTCTACAGACACATGGGTTAATTTTACTACAGGACATAGGCCCAAACGTATATGTATACATAAACTTCATCAAGTAACACTTTGTATCCACGCTAAAAAGTTCCTTAACAAACTTTAGGCACTTCAAGAAAAACGCAGTGTACTTCCATACAAAAGTTAAAAAGTTTATGTCTATACGTCTACTGTTCAGCTTACGGTCTTTACAGGTACATGTATTTTTAAGTATGCATGATCACAAGTATGCAAGGTAAATAAGACATATGAGTAAAAAAAATAAATAAATAAACATATATACACTGTAAATAGTCTTCATTATTGTTTTCTAAATAAGGTCACACATATCGCATATCCTGAAGTACCAATGGGACATACAGCATGGCACGTACATTTCCCTAACAGTTTGCTAGTACTGATCTTTTTACTTTTTTCATGATAGATTGTTATAATATCCATTTTAATTTGCTTCTGCACCAATATTTAGGTACCTGTATCGAAACGACCAAAGTCATGTACTGAAACGACCTATTTTTGTGTACCGAAAGTGTTTGTATCGAAATGTCCCGCACCCAATTTTCATTAAATTCTGCCCAATAGTTTCAGAGAAGGAGTCAAAGATGTTAAATTCTATTTCTAGCAACAGCGGCAATGTTTTCTCTCCGATCAAAAACGAAGCTCAAATTTTGTGCATAATATGGTGAGGAACAAGCATGTAAATTTTCATTGAATTCTGCCTAAGTTACAAAATAGATCTAGTCAACATGTGAATAACACCAAACATTTACTTTGAACTTCCTCTGACTCTTCAACAGTTAATCTTGGTCGATAGCTCAAATTATTAGATTTTTATATGTATGTAACCGTATTATATTGAAAATGCAAAATTTTCTGTAATTTTAAATAAAAGTAGATCTAAAGTAAGTAACTTATTAATTAAGTAAGTAAGCTTTATTTAAAGTCGGCATTTTGTACATCATAAACAATAAACATGAGCTCTCAGGAGATCTTTAACCGACTACAAATTAAAAATGAGCTTTTCAATTAGAACTAAATGATTCTATTTCAATAATTACCTTGCTTTTATCCGCTGCAGGCCTGTGCTGTGTTTTAAACAGTGTTAAATTCAAAATGCCGCCATTACTATCTCACCGTGTCCGTGACTGTGTAGCATAACGAACAAACGGGGACATCTCAAAAGTGTATAAAACACAATTTGGCGCGATCAAATAAATGTAATAACACACGAAACCAATATAAACTATTCAAATGGGGACATTTTTCAAAACATCAAAAAATAATATTTTTAATACCGATCCCGTTAATTTTTTGCCTCTGAGCACGATTTTAATGGTTTTGACAAACGGGGACGTCCCCGATTGGAGTGTGTCCCCGGTACGAAGGTGTGTATTCATACTATTGTCCCCAATTGACACCGTGCACACACACACACACACACACGAAAAACCGACAAAAATTTTAGATAAACCAACCAAACAAAAAATTAAAAAAAAAGAAAAAGAAAAAAAAGACAAACAAACAAAACAAAATCACACAAACAGTCTATATTGCAAATTTTCCGCCTCACGGTGTTTATCAAGCAATACAAGAGATGACATATATATATATATTCATAATTGTCATCTCTTTTATTGATTGATAAAGGCCGTGAGTCCGAAAATTTGCAGTATAGACTGTTTGTGTTCTATTACTTTTAATGTACCGGACTTCCCTTTGAAGGATTACTTAGAATCTTCAAAACAAAATATATGTTTTTATCACGTAATACTTTATTGCACAAAAGATGATGGTTATTTCTGTGAGATGATTGTTTCAAAATGTTCCTTGCCACCACAGACTGCATGTCCTTTACCAAGTATGCCCCACATCTAGGGGCGAATTTTTGGACACATTGGACAGCTGGGATAACCAGCAGTTGGATATGATGTCTCGCTGCTGTTCAAATTATTCTCGCCATGTTCTGCATGACTTCCAGGGGAAATTTTACAAAGCGTTTCCCTATTGTCTGCTCTTGCTGAAGATTCATTGAATGTGCTGAGCGTGTGATGCCCCTAAAAATAAATAAATAAATAAAAATGAACGACCGTTCTTTATATACTAGATTAACTGGTATATAAATTAATACATATTACGATAATGCAGAAAAACCACAAAATGTGCAAAAAATTGATAATGAATGAATAAATAAATAAATAAATAAATAAATAAATAAATAAATAAATAAATAAATATAAAAATAAATAAAAACATTCAGTAGCTATAAGGTAAATATCAGTATGTAGATCAGGGGAAACTAGAATGATTTAGTATCAATGTGTCTTTTCATAACTTTTGATACTGATGATCAAAGATCATGAGGTAGTCCTGTGCTCAGTTTTGATCCATCGTCACAAGCCACGGTTATTGATCCATCGTCACAAGCCACGGTTATTGATCCATCATCACAAGCCACGGTTATTGATCCATCGTCACAAGCCACGGTTATTGATCCATCGTCACAAGCCACGGTTATTGATCCATCGTCACAAGCCACGGTTATTGATCCATCATCACAAGCCACGGTTATTGATCCATCGTCACAAGCCACGGTTATTGATCCGTCGTCACAAGCCACGGTTATTGATACATCGTCACAAGCCACGGTTATTGATACATCGTCACAAGCCACGGTTATTGATCCATCATCACAAGCCACGGTTGTTGATCCATCGTCACAAGCCACGGTTATTGATACATCGTCACAAGCCACGGTTATTGATCCATCATCACAATCCACGGTTATTGATCCGTCGTCACAAGCCACGGTTATTGATCCATCATCACAAGCCACGGTTATTGATCCGTCGTCACAAGCCACGGTTATTGATACATCGTCACAAGCCACGGTTATTGATCCATCGTCACAAGCCACGGTTATTGATCCATCGTCACAAGCCACGGTTATTGATCCATCATCACAAGCCACGGTTATTGATCCGTCGTCACAAGCCACGGTTATTGATACATCGTCACAAGCCACGGTTATTGATCCATCGTCACAAGCCACGGTTATTGATCCATCGTCACAAGCCACGGTTATTGATCCGTCGTCACAAGCCACGGTTATTGATCCATCGTCACAAGCCACTGTTATTGATCCATCGTCACAAGCCACGGTTATTGATCCATCGTCACAAGCAACGGTTGTTGATCCGTCGTCACAAGCCACGGTTATTGATCCATCGTCACAAGCCACGGTTATTGATCCATCATCACAAGCCACGGTTATTGATCCATCGTCACAAGCCACGGTTATTGATCCATCGTCACAAGCCATGGTTATTGATCACAAGCCACGGTTACTGGTCCATCGTCACAAGCAACGGTTATTGATCCGTCGTCACAAGCCACGGTTATTGATACATCGTCACAAGCCACGGTTATTGATCCATCGTCACAAGCCACGGTTATTGATCCATCATCACAAGCCACGGTTATTGATCCGTCGTCACAAGCCACGGTTATTGATACATCGTCACAAGCCACGGTTATTGATCCGTCGTCACAAGCCACGGTTATTGATACATCGTCACAAGCCACGGTTATTGATCCATCGTCACAAGCCACGGTTATTGATCCATCGTCACAAGCCACGGTTATTGATCCATCGTCACAAGCCACGGTTATTGATCCATCGTCACAAGCCACGGTTACTGATCCATCGTCACAAGCCACGGTTATTGATCCATCGTCACAAGCAACGGTTGTTGATCCGTCGTCACAAGCCACGGTTATTGATCCATCGTCACAAGCAACGGTTGTTGATCCATCGTCACAAGCAACGGTTGTTGATCCGTCGTCACAAGCCACGGTTATTGATCCGTCGTCACAAGCCACGGTTATTGATCCATCGTCACAAGCCACGGTTATTGATCCATCGTCACAAGCCACGGTTATTGATCCATCGTCACAAGCCACGGTTATTGATCCATCGTCACAAGCCACGGTTATTGATCCATCATCACAAGCCACGGTTATTGATCCGTCGTCACAAGCCACGGTTATTGATACATCGTCACAAGCCACGGTTATTGATCCATCATCACAAGCCACGGTTATTGATCCATCGTCACAAGCCACGGTTATTGATCCATCGTCACAAGCAACGGTTGTTGATCCGTCGTCACAAGCCACGGTTATTGATCCATCGTCACAAGCCACGGTTATTGATCCATCGTCACAAGCAACGGTTGTTGATCCGTCGTCACAAGCCACGGTTGTTGATCCATCGTCACAAGCAACGGTTATTGATCCATCGTCACAAGCAACGGTTATTGATCCATCGTCACAAGCAACGGTTATTGATACATCGTCACAAGCCACGGTTATTGATCCATCGTCACAAGCCACGGTTATTGATCCATCGTCACAAGCCACGGTTATTGATCCATCATCACAAGCCACGGTTATTGATCCGTCGTCACAAGCCACGGTTATTGATCCGTCGTCACAAGCCACGGTTATTGATCCGTCGTCACAAGCCACGGTTATTGATCCATCGTCACAAGCCACGGTTATTGATCCATCATCACAAGCCACGGTTATTGATCCATCGTCACAAGCCACGGTTATTGATCCATCGTCACAAGCCACGGTTATTGATCCATCGTCACAAGCCACGGTTATTGATCCATCGTCACAAGCAACGGTTGTTGATCCATCGTCACAAGCAACGGTTGTTGATCCATCGTCACAAGCCACGGTTATTGATCCATCATCACAAGCCACGGTTACTGATCCATCGTCACAAGCCACGGTTATTGATCCGTCGTCACAAGCCACGGTTATTGATCCATCGTCACAAGCCACGGTTATTGATCCGTCGTCACAAGCCACGGTTATTGATCCATCATCACAAGCCACGGTTATTGATCCATCGTCACAAGCCACGGTTATTGATCCATCGTCACAAGCCACGGTTACTGATCCATCGTCACAAGCCACGGTTATTGATCCGTCGTCACAATCCACGGTTATTGATCCATCGTCACAAGCCACGGTTACTGATCCATCGTCACAAGCCACGGTTACTGATCCGTCGTCACAATCCACGGTTATTGATCCATCATCACAAGCCACGGTTATTGATCCATCGTCACAAGCCACGGTTATTGATCCATCATCACAAGCCACGGTTATTGATCCGTCGTCACAAGCCACGGTTATTGATCCATCGTCACAAGCCACGGTTATTGATCCATCATCACAAGCCACGGTTGTTGATCCATCGTCACAAGCCACGGTTATTGATCCATCGTCACAAGCCACGGTTATTGATCCATCGTCACAAGCCATGGTTATTGATCACAAGCCACGGTTACTGGTCCATCGTCACAAGCAACGGTTATTGATCCGTCGTCACAAGCCACGGTTATTGATCCATCGTCACAAGCCACGGTTATTGATCCATCGTCACAAGCCACGGTTATTGATCCATCGTCACAAGCCACGGTTATTGATCCATCGTCACAAGCCACGGTTATTGATCCGTCGTCACAAGCCACGGTTGTTGATCCATCATCACAAGCCACGGTTATTGATCCGTCGTCACAATCCACGGTTATTGATCCATCGTCACAAGCCACGGTTATTGATCCATCATCACAATCCACGGTTATTGATCCATCATCACAAGCCACGGTTATTGATCCGTCGTCACAAGCCACGGTTATTGATACATCGTCACAAGCCACGGTTATTGATCCATCATCACAAGCCACGGTTATTGATCCATCGTCACAAGCCACGGTTATTGATCCATCGTCACAAGCCACGATTATTGATCCATCGTCACAAGCCACGGTTATTGATCCGTCGTCACAAGCCACGGTTATTGATCCATCGTCACAAGCCACGATTATTGATCCATCGTCACAAGCCACGGTTATTGATCCGTCGTCACAAGCCACGGTTATTGATACATCGTCACAAGCCACGGTTATTGATCCATCGTCACAAGCCACGGTTATTGATCCATCGTCACAAGCCACGGTTATTGATCCATCATCACAAGCCACGGTTGTTGATCCATCGTCACAAGCCACGGTTATTGATCCATCGTCACAAGCCACGGTTATTGATCCATCGTCACAAGCCATGGTTATTGATCACAAGCCACGGTTACTGGTCCATCGTCACAAGCAACGGTTATTGATCCGTCGTCACAAGCCACGGTTATTGATCCATCGTCACAAGCCACGGTTATTGATCCATCGTCACAAGCCACGGTTATTGATCCATCGTCACAAGCCACGGTTATTGATCCATCGTCACAAGCCACGGTTATTGATCCGTCGTCACAAGCCACGGTTGTTGATCCATCATCACAAGCCACGGTTATTGATCCGTCGTCACAATCCACGGTTATTGATCCATCGTCACAAGCCACGGTTATTGATCCATCATCACAATCCACGGTTATTGATCCATCATCACAAGCCACGGTTATTGATCCGTCGTCACAAGCCACGGTTATTGATACATCGTCACAAGCCACGGTTATTGATCCATCATCACAAGCCACGGTTATTGATCCATCGTCACAAGCCACGGTTATTGATCCATCGTCACAAGCCACGATTATTGATCCATCGTCACAAGCCACGGTTATTGATCCATCGTCACAAGCCACGGTTATTGATACATCGTCACAAGCCACGGTTATTGATCCATCGTCACAAGCCACGATTATTGATCCATCGTCACAAGCCACGGTTATTGATACATCGTCACAAGCCACGGTTATTGATCCATCGTCACAAGCCACGGTTATTGATCCGTCGTCACAAGCCTTTGAGGGAGGAGACAGACTCAATAACCCTGGCCTTGAGGCGATGCTTTTGATTATCAGTATTAAAAGTTATAAAAAAAACAAAGATATGTATGTCAAAGTCATTATTCCATTTATTATAATTATTATTATTATTATTATTATTGTTATTATTATTATCATATTATTATTATCATATTATTATTATTATTATTATTATTATTATTATTATTATTATTATTATTTTCACTTCTCTTGCATCCCATTAGGTCGTATGCAAAAACAACATCGGAGAGATAGATTCAGATTTATAGAATTATATTATAGAGCTGATATATGCATGTATACCCCTAAGGTTTCTATTTCCTTATGTTAGTACAGTCTGCAGATACATGCGGAAAACATAATAATACATGCGAAGATCCAGTGTTTTTGTCCCAATCCAAGATTTGCAAAACATTTGACAGGATGGACACCGTTCTACCGAATTTCTAGATACGCTCTTGTTCAGATGCCAGGTGCAACAACGATTTTTAAAAACAAATTAAATATTTAGTATATTATCAATACTATGCTCTTTATAAAAAATATAAAAAAATACTATGCTCTTTATACTTACATTTTGCCTCCACAAATTCATAAATATAATGGCGTAGATTGCCTGGATGGCGAAGGTTTTCAGTATTGACTGAAATGGAAATATTTTAGATCCTTCATAACCTCCAAAGGGAAGTCCAATTTAAGTAACAAAACGCATTTGTGATTCATCACTTGTACTGAAAATATTTTAAAATTAGCAGTAAATATAATAAAACGAAGAGAATCTGAATGTAATAATATATATATATATATATATATATATATATATATATATATATATATATATATATATATATATATATATATATATATATATATATATATATATATATATATATATATATTCTCTCAAAGATCGTACAACAATAGACATTCTAGGAGAAAGTATCATATGGTTAGCATACCAAGGACAATGATGTCGTAGTGGGACAGCTGGTGTGAGGGCTGATCAAGCCGGTATCTGTCAGCATTCTTTCTACCACTGCTTTCTCTGGTTCCTCGCTATGAATAAGTAAAAATTAAATTGGAAAAATTATTGAATAAATACTTATAGTGTTCATATTAGTAAGAACTTGAAAAAGGCAGAGTACTTCGCCAACGAGCTTGTGCAATTACGGTTTATAAAATCATTGTTTATCGATCATTCCAAAAACAAATACCAACAAATAACAAACAAAAAAAAAAATGAAAGAAAAAAAAAAAAAACCCGAGGGAAAACTGTGTACATTGTTGTTTAATACATGTTAGACACTTAGCTGAAATTGTAATAGCTACATGATGTAAAATGTAAAATATACTTACATAGACTGACTTCTATCATCACTGTAGACATCTTCGTGCAAATAACAAACAACAACAACAACAACAAAATTATTATAAATGATATACTTACCATGTACAGAAGTTGTACACAGGAGACAGGGTTAAAGCAGATACTAAGAGAACGAGAAAGATCTCAGTTCTGTAAGCCATCGTGCCTTCGTGCAGAAACACTCTGATGTTTTGCCGTTGACGACAGCATTCTATGACGTCATAGCTACGGTAGCCTAATTTGGTATCGGGACATCTTTTTCACACGGGGACAAGTAGAAGACGACAAAATCCGATTGTGTTATGTGTACCATCAATTTTCAGACTCGAGACATCATGAAATTTTGTAAAGTGTTGTTCAAACCTTTTATTCCTCTTCTTTTTTTTTTTATTGGGGGGGGGGGGGGGGGTTGTTGGGGGGGGTTTTTGTAATTTTGTTTTATTTCTTTGTTTTGTGTTCTTTTTACGGGGTGGGGGTTGCTGAAGGTTAGTGGTTCAAACCCCGCTGAAGGCAGAAAAAATTTCATTTCATTTTACACCAAAACAAGTATATTAATTTGAACGCTTACTTGAAAGTTTGATATAAAGTTTAAATTTCTGGACCTTTTTTTTTTTGTTTTTGATAGAGGCCAGTACTATCACACCGAAGGAAAGCAGTTAGAACCCCCCGACTTAATCTTTCTCACTTATCTTATATCATTGTCTATTCAATGTATAGAATGACCTTTACAGTCTTATGTCAGTTGTCAAAAACAATAAACAAGAGGATAAATGTATCTGCGAATTTATTCAAGAAGTCAGTTCTTTGAAAATGAGCAAATTGTGCTAAAGTGAATTTATAGGCCTATTTTGACCTCCTCTTTAGTGTTTGAGGTGGGGGATAATATCTTTCTTCCAAAATTACTTTAGCGGTTTTAGTGAGAAAGTTATTAAATTGCCAGCATTTCATGAAATGGGTCCTTGGGGAATAATAAGAAATTAATTTTCTACCTTAAAATTCAGTTGATAAACATTCAACGGTTTGAAAGGAATTTCTTAAGTTTTGCGGGGAAAGGTATTTCAATTTCAAGATCAGTCGAGTGAATTTATAACAAACCATTCATTCCAGACAGGTTGGAATTACATGTATAAGCAAATGCTTTCTATATCTGTATTTGAAGACAAGGGTAAAACACAAAATATTCTAAATACATCCAGGGGTAATTTTCAGACCAGAGACATAAATTTTATACAATATGTCTCTGTTCAGATTAAGTAAAATGATGCATAGATAATATTATGGTATATATATATATATATATATATATATATATATATATATATATATATATATATATATATATATATATATATATATATATATATATATATATATATATATATATATATATATATATATATATATATATATATATATATATATATATATATATATATATATATATATATATATATATATATATATATATATATATATATATATATATATATATATATATATATATATATATATATATATATATATATATATATATATATATATATATATATATATATATATATATATATATATATATATATTCAGTGAGGTATTTTGTCATGTTCTAAAAGCATCCATCCTAAAACAAACACTAATATCGCACCACGAACATTTTCTACTACGAAGTTTCATCAGAGTGCATGCAATAATCCAGTAATATTTTCATAATCTTAAATTTGGTAAGTAGATTACTACCAGTAACAACTCGTGAACCAAGGGTCGAAGTCCGATCCTTGGATGGACCTTAGCTTTATATTATATTACAGTGCGAAACTTTTGGTGGGGATTTCTAAGAAGACAACCTGCAGTTACAAAATCAAATTATCATACCAACGACAAATTTTCAAGCTTTATGTACTGTAAATGGTCCTGTTTTGGAGGTATGTCCTGTCTTGCTTTTAATGACGCCGATTCTGGAGTATAAAAATATAAAATCCATTTTTTTTGGGGGGGGGGGGGGTCAAATCTTTGGAAGGATCCGCACATTCTCTGTATAAATTTGTACACATCTTCTCCTCTAAGGTCAGGAAATTCCGCCCGGGATCAACAATGCGACCACGTGCTCTGAATTAGAAATAAGTCAAATAAATCAGTCCCACTGAGGCAGCCTAATCTGGGCACCTATCACCTAAATTTTGTACGTGTACGATATTAATGTTAGATGTCAGTCGTAGCATATCACTGACTTTTAGGCTCTCCGAAGAATTTCGAGGAAGCATATAGTTGCCGACGTGTCTGTCTGTCTCTCTGTCAGTGCGAACCCATTTCTCCTGAACCGTTCATCAGAGTTTAATAGTACCTCGTGCAAAGGACGCCATGATATTTTCTGAAAGGTCAAGGACACTCAGAAAATGGAATGTAAAATATTAAAAAGGCATATATTTTAGTGAATTTTTAATAGACAATGATCATACTTCACACAAATGTTGAGAGCTATTCGAGATATACGCTTTAAGACAAAAGTTATAGTCAAGACATTTTTGAAAAAGTCACGCAGTATAAAAAGAGCAAAGCTATCTAATGACCAATTTCTGTAAGTCTTTCCATCCATCTGTCCGAACATTTCCAAATTTCTCAATACATAATGCATTTCCTTTTTTTTGGACACAATTAATTAATTTACATATAAAAGATTTTTTGTTTTTGTTTGTTCAATGTTTCTTTCTTTAATTGTTTGTTTGTTTTTGTTTTGTTGTGTCTTTAGGGGTGGGTGGGTGTTGTTTTGGTTTGTTTTGCTTTATTTTGTTTTCTTTTTGGGGTGTGTTTTGTTTTGTTTTGGTTTTTTTTTTTATCTCACCATATACATGTACATATCATATAAAAAAGGAGGTCAATAGTAGTAGGAGGATGAGGAGGAGTCTGTAGTTTAGTTCATCACTCTGCCGAGTAGAACGTAATTATTCCTATATTTAAAGAGTTATGCCACATAAAGACTACTAGTAATGTCAACTGGTTAACACAGATGGCCATATTGACTGTACATGTCGTATTGTTGTAAAGTCCATCATATCATGTTTATCATACAAGATTCATCAGATACTCCACATGTATATAGTAAACTTTAGATCATACCAACCAGAGTTAGTTTTGCATTAGTAGAATTAATTAGTGAATAAGAACGTGTACAGAAATCAACATTTATTTAGTTTATGTGTAGCATAATCATACACAGGTGTTCAATAGGATAACAATGAATTTGGTGACGACACCGTGCTAGCTACAGAAAACCCAGATAGGGGTTATTGTCACATAAATAAGTAAATAAATAAATAAATATTAAACTGCATCTAAATTTCATTGAATCTCGCTTAGATGGACACTTCAGCCTCAAAATCGTCAGCTGCATAAAGCTCCTCAGCTTTCACGCTGATAATTGGTAGTTCTTCTTCTTCCCCCTCGACTACGGCAACGTACATGTAGTTGTCTATTGGAGCATTGCTAAGGATATTGAGCTCATTATTTAGTAAATACTTCTTGTAATTTCAAAAGTTCTTTGTCCTCCGGACTCAGTTCACGCTTCTAAAATGAAAAGATGTACACTCTTTATATACATGATGATGATGATGATGATGGTGGTGGTGGTAGTGGAGATGATGATGATGATGATGATGATGATGATGATGATGATGAAGGTGGTGGTGATGATGATGATGATGATGATGATGATGATGGTGGTTGTGGTGGTGGTGGTGGTGGTGGTGATGATGATGATGATGATGATGATGATGATGATGATGATGATGATGATGATGATGGTGGTGGTGGTGGTGGTGGTGGTGATGATGATGATGATGATGATGGTGATGATGATGATGATGATGATGATGATGATATGTATACATTTTCAGTGATATTTCTTTAAAGTGCTAAACATTTTAAAGCATAAATGATAAGTTACGCTTACTTTTCGCTTCCATAGCCTGATGAATATTATGATGTAGATGGCTTGGATGGTTAAGGTTTTCAGCAAATCCTGTAACACAACAATTCCTTTTTATAAAATGCATGTATAGCTAAAACTGGATTTCAGCGGAAGTCATACTGAGTTTAATTAGGGGGATTTGATCCGTATAGTTCCAAATATAACATTACAGTATACAACATTACAGCATACAATATTACAGCATACAACATTACAGCATACAACATTGCAGCATACAACATTACAGCATACAACATTGCAGCATACAATATTACAGCATACAAAATTACAATATACAATATTACAGCATACGACATTACAGCATACAACATTACAGCATACAATATTACAGCATACAAAATTACAGCATACAACATTACAGCATACAACATTGCAGCATACAACATTACAGCATACAAAATTACAATATACAATATTACAGCATACAAAATTGCAGCATACAACATTACAGCATACAAAATTACAGCACACAACATTACAGCATACAATATTACAGCATACAGTATTACAGAATACAAGAAAAGTATTGAATATACTGAAAAGCACATGTTTTGCGATGATAACATTGTGAATATAATCCCGAGATATAATTTTGGGAAAATTTGATGAACCTATATGTCTCTTATTTTTTATATACGAATGACGGTTGCGAAGAGTATGATTTCTCACGAATCTACGAAAAAATTTAATCCTTTACCCCACAAAGTGAATTACAGTGGCTGCAATTCACACACACACACACACACACACACACACACACACACACACACACACAAATAAGCTGTGTTTAAAACACTAATAAATGCATTCTCTATTCCTCAACAAAAAAAAAACCCAAACAGACAGGACAAAAACAATATGCCCCGATCTATATCGATCCGGGGGCATAAAAAAAAAGTAAAATCTGAAGACCGATTTCGGGGTTAACTTGCCTCGTGTTGTTCAGATATTTTACAAACCAGTCAGTCTTAGTGGATTACCCAATCTATCCATTAAAGTAAAATTGAGTACACTGTCTACTACACCAGAATCCCCAATTACCAAACCTTTTACTATTCTCAAAATGACATTGTATGAACTTACCAAGAGCAATGATGTCATGGTGGGACAGCCATTGTGAGGGTAGATCAAGCCGATATCTATCAACATGTTCTCTACAAATGTTACTTGTGGTTCCTCACTATTTTTAAGCAAAATGAAAAATAAATAAAAGTAAAAGAATGAATAAATGAACGAAAAATAAGTAAGTAAGTAAATAGATAGATAGATAGATAGATAGATAGATAGATAGATAGATAGATAGATAGATAGATAGATAGATAGATAGATAGATAGATAGATAGATAGATAGATAGACAGATAGATAGATAGATTGATTGATTGTATTACCAATAGCATTATTCATGTTATTTACAGTTTAGTTCCATTAATCGTTGACGACTTGGCTCATGTGCAACTGAGAATATATATATTCTTTGCGATAAAAAAATAAAGCAAAGCAATGTTATAATAAAAGATAAACTTACCATGTATAGAAAATGTATACAGGAGACAAAGTTGTAGCAAAAAGCAAGAAAGCGAGAAAGAATTCAATCATGAAAGTCTTTTTCTCTGACGCCATCGTGCAAACACACTCCAATATTTTGGCGTTGACGACAAACGCTGTGTGACGTCATAATCATCACAGAGATTTCTGCAGTCGGAATGACCTCGACTTTTTACTTCATATTTGGACGATATATGTAAAGAGCCAAGATATTACTAATGGTATGCATAGTTTGACTTTTTCGAAAGATTAAAATATTATATTCAGAAAATGAGTGTAATTTTTGATACATATATAAGGTGACTTCACAAACTGAGTTATCATTTGCCATTTTTCCCACTAGTCAGTTTAACCAGTACTTTTAAAAAATGTTTGAGCAACTGAATCCTGAAGTCAGTTGTTCAAAGCTTTAACCAGTTGTTAAACTAACCTGGGAATGTGGTTAATTTTGATAGAGAAAAATGATAATAATAAATAAAAATATAATAATAATAATAATAATAATAATAATAATAATAATAATAATAATAATAATAATAATGATAATAATAATAATAATAATAATGATAATAATAATAATGATAATAATAATAATAATGATAATAATAATAATAATAATAATTAAATAAAAATAAATAAATAAATAAGTAAATAAACACCCCCCCCCCTAAAAAAGGGAGCAAAAAAAAAAAAACCAAAAAACCAAAAAAAAAAAAAAAAAAAAAAAAGGCAAAAAAAAAAAAAAAAAACCCCAAACAAACAAACAAAATATTTCTCTGATTACGTATGAAAATTATGAATATCGCCTTATGATTTGAATGAATTTATAAATTAATGGGACTTACGAAGACATATAGAAAGTATGTTATACATGCGATTTCAATTTTTAAAATGAAAATATTTTGTTTTCAGTTTAATTTTGACCTATGTATTTCTTGCCAGTATGTCATTCACAGGTATGGCACATCAAGCCGATCATCACATTCAAATTATACGAAAAAGAGAAAAAATATGTTTGGGTGATAATGTGATTGCACTTTTTATATATGAAACATACGTATGATGAATATGCTTCATTCATCTAAGATTTATTTGAATCAGATGTGTTTTGTCGTATTGTGATGGCAGACAAAATATAGGAATGCGACACCATCTATTTTCAATACCAAGACTATATGTGCTTAAAACCGATTTATGGCGAATATTGAAGATTTAATGTTCACGCTGTAAATGCGGTATTATTTTGATTGTAAGGTTGAGATGATATACAGTGTAGGAACTCATTCATTGGGTGTAACAGATGTGGCGGTGAATTATTTTATGCTTGATCTCTTGGCATTTATGACGTGTGTTCTCTTGTACTAAAGAATTACAGAACAAAAACCTGCAATGTGGTGTACTGTCTGGGCATTTCGACATCTTGACTCTCAAGGCATAAACTGTTATACTATCTGTTCTCAGATAGTTGCTGCGGCAGGACTTTTGCAACTGATGTTGCGTTTACGCAGGGGCGCTCACTCCTCTCGGACACCTAATCTCACATCAATTTTAATTTAAGTTAATGATGATAATAATAGTAATGATGATGATGATGATGATGATGATGATGATGATGATGATGATGGTGATGATGATGATGATGATGATGATGATGATGATGATGATGATGATGATGATGGTGATGATGATGATAAATGAATAGATAAATAAATAAAACGAATAAAAAAATAATAATAGATGGATAAATACATAAAAATATTTGGCCTTTGTCATTTGAAGATATAGAAATATTTGAAAGTCTTAGGTGAAATCTATTTCAGTTGTATAACGGTATAACATAAACGTACATGTATAAACATATAAACAGATGAGTTTACATTATGGCTCTGACGCCACTTCAGTCTTACAAACGTGGGTTTATATTGTCATACTTATCAACCTAAAGTTCAGTGGCGGATTTAGAGGGGGGCCCGGGCCCTCCCCTTTTGATAACAAATTTAGTAGTTAAAATCCAGATTTTGCACCAAAAATGGCTGAGAAGTTTGGCTAAAACCCATCCCCCCCCCCTTTTCGGAAATCCTGGATCCGCCACTGAAGTTGTTAAGAATCAGGTCATGACCCTACTTTGATTCTCAAAAGTAGGTCATAACGTGCGAACGACACTTTTTCTTCAAAATTGTTCATTGAGATTTTTAAATATGCGACAGCATCTTTCACCTTCTTGTTCATGGTGCCACTAGGCCTAAAACGTATACAAATGAAAACGTACAACTAAGTTAATTTACAAAGATCTCGTCAAAAATATATAAGCACGCAAAAATGGAGGGGTCTCTGACTCTAAAAAGATGTGACTTTTACTGTATTCTAGCAGAGACATATATATACGTGTGTATATAAGTCTGTGACTATGATTCAAGTGTTGAATATTTTGCATATGGAAATTCAATGAACGCTACCCACGTTAATCTAGATATGCAATTCACTGTCATCTCCTGTTATTAATAATGTAATATCAAGTCAACAATTAATTGAAGCTATCGATATTATCGTAAATGGATAAAAATCAGCATCCAGTTCTGAGAGTTTAACAGATGACCATGTCCCAAGGCTAATCTTAATACGAGTCTGTCGAGATTGGCATGGCACGTTTGTAATACAGGTAAATCTAAAATGCTAGAAAAGGTACATTAGCGAGTATTGAAATTTACCTATTCTGAGCATAGTAGTAGCTATTCATCATTATTAGAAAAGGTCTGTACGAGTATGAAAGATTCTCTGTCAGTTCTCTGTCATTTATAAATGATTATTTATGCAACATTCATGTTTATTTCTGAATGATATATAACTAAGAGATTCCTATCAATTCATACCATTCATTAATATAATTTATTCAACTGTACTAAACTTGTAGTTTGTGTGTTAAAAAAAAAACAACAAGTACGAACAAGTTTTCAATACAAGGTACGAATGATCCCAGTACGAAAAACCTCAGTACGAAAAGGTATTGTACGAAATATCTCGAAAAAGATGGCAGCAGCGTATATGGGAACGGAGGAGGAAAAGAAACTTAAATCCAAGATACGGAATTTTGAATATGATTTAAAGAACCGTTACTTTGTCAATTCAATAATCAACTCTTGCAATGCCATGACTGGGGTGCCATTCAATTTTGCATCTGTTGAACTACAGGAACACATTGATCACATTGACTTCGTCTTTTTTGGAGGACCTTCACCACAGAGCATTTCTTTAAGATACGAGGACATTATAGACACTCAAGTTTTGTTTGATTTTGCGAAAGAAGGTGTCAGATCCCTGTCTAAACAGTATGAGCCCATTTTTTCAGTTTTGCTGGATTTTACACATAGTAAGTTCACAACTTATCAAACATGAGTTAAACTTTAATTTAAATTTATTATTGTAACAAACATGGTGAAAAATTGTGACCAGACTCGGGAATCAAGCTCAGAACTTTCCGCTATCAAGACGGATGCTTTTACCATTGAGCTATCCAGGTCGATACCGTCCGTCATACTTTCCCATTGCCAGAGGTTTCCAACCTTGGAGGGCTGGCCATGGCACCGAATCTGTAACAGGCAGGGTGAAAAATCATGGTCAGACCCAGGAATCGAACCCAGAACCTTCCGCTATCAAGACGGATACCCTAACCATTGGGTTAGGTTTAAGCGAGTGAAAACCATATTGGGATATATCCAGGGGCGTAGCTAGAAATATTCAATGTGCACGCAAAGAAAGCTTCTCACAATGTGCGTGCAGCTCTGAAAGGGGGATGGGATCACCCTTTCTTGCAAGTGGGGGTTTGAGGGTCTCCCCCAAGAAAATTTTGTAAACTTGAATGCAAAGTCGTGCTTTCTGGACTACATCTTGATAACATTGAAACTATTTTTGTCATAAGAAATGACGTTTAGTATTGAAGAATATACTAGTATGTCGAACACAATAAAATCCACCTCTTAGCATTAAAGTCTTTTTGATTTTGAGAAAGTTGAAGATTAATGTTTTCACAAATTATTTATTTGACACTTATAAGTTGTCATATGATATGGATGTCTTTGAGTCACATTTTAATTTTTTTAGTCCCTGTGATGTGCACGCCATGGCGTGCTGGTGTATAGGCAGCTATGCGCCTGATGTCACGATATTTGGTTTAAATATTGCAATATATTGCACAAAATTATGCACCATTACAAGAAAATCAAGGCAAATTTCATTCAGTTTCATTGATAATAACATTTTTTTGTTGAATATGTAATTAATATAATTAACTTTGCTACATAATTAACAATATAAATGTGATTTGATAAATCAATTTTGTTCTTTAATAACATAAGATTTGCAGTGTCTCAAAACTGTTAGCTCTATTATTTCGTCATCAGGTTAATGGATGCTTTACTGCATCCGTTTTCATGATAAAGTCTTCTTCTTCTTCCTCTTTCAGTTTGGGCACCCAGCAGCCCTCTATTGGATCAGTTGGCTGTATTTATGTTATCGGTATTGGGGAACTCATTGACCAACTGTCCGATACAGTGTTATAGCCAGGCTGTTCCCCTTAGGAGTGCCTCATAGCTCCTTCATTTTATTTAAGGAGCGGAGTGTAATTCCTATTTGTTGCCCACCCTCCTCTTGTGTATGTAGTGTGCATGTGTGCTGGAGGGTTGTGTTTATTTTGTACTGCTTGGATAGTCCTTGTTTCCAACGGCTTTTATGACAGGTGCCACCACTCCAGAACAAATCTGCCGCAGCCAACAGAGTTATTCACCCAGGCCATTTATACTCCCCCAAGGCTGGAGAGCGAGTAGAGATGGCATACCAATTAAAAGTGTGAAATTGAAATTGAAAAATATTTGGGCACTGCCGGGGATCGAACCGGGGGCTCTCAGATTCCAAGTCCGCAACCTTAACCACTACACCAACTCTACTCTTGCAGAGTCTGCTCAGTTAATTGATTTCCGAGATTTCGGATGTGTTTAATTCAGTTCAGTATAGCATTTAGTGACTTTTTTCTTATGTATAAGAATATCGTCAAATACCACTATCTGGTGTTGATATCGCGATATATTATCACCATGGGAAATATTGCAATCACAGGTGTCTGTGTAGCGCTACCATAGCTTTGCCACTGACTGTATTGATATAGTTAATATTACCATATCAATACAGTCAGTGGCGAAGCTATGGTAGAACTACACAGACACCTGTGATTGCAATATACCAATGTAGCGGTAATATCGCACGCCCCTAATGACCATGTCAAGCTTTTCAATAAAAATGCAATTCCTTGTACATGTAAGCATCTTCACATGGGTCAACAATTAAAGTATAATTTATGCTTTGTGTATTTCACAAGGTTGTCAAAAATCTTATTGCAATTTGAAATTTATTATTGTTACCACACACTTGAGATTTTAATTTTGTCAGTTTTTCATAGGCCCATTTGGGCCTCTTGTTGTTAGGTAATCTGAATGTGAAATACGAAAGTACATGTAGCTGGTGCAGTGTCCGCGAAACTTTGTTGAACTCCACAGGGCATTCGGTCCTATTGGAAGACATATTTCATAGGACCGAAATCATTTCTGTCTGACCAAAAAAGAAAATTGAAGAATTTTCAATGGGGTATTTAACATCGCCTTTTTGTCGGCGTCCGTCGATGTCAATTTTCTTTTGTTTAGTGGTTTTCCGAGGATTGCCCCCTCCACATATTGTAATTTTGCTAGAAAAGACATTCATGTACACTCAGGAACGATCAAAATATAAAGGTCGTTATTAAATAGTATGAGTGCTTACAAGACTCCGTCTTTCCTCGGTATACATAGTGTTGGAAGCAACATCGGACAAACCGGACCGACTAGAAAACGCGCAAATCGGACCGATCGCACTTTTGTCCGTTCGGTCCGACGGTCCGATCATGAATTTCGCGGACATTGCTGGTGTCACATGACTATAGCACTAACAACAATGTACCACAGTGGATTTTCACGGACCTCTGAAATTCAGAAGTGAGACCAGGTGCCCGGGAGGAGTGAGCGTCTTCTGTTTGGCTAGCCACACCCGCTGTGAATGCCCTTGAATACAGTACATTTTTAACCAGAGAAAATTCTAATACTTTGCTTTTTAATTTCATGCTTAAGATACTCATGTGAGTGGTATACTGGTAGGTCCACTTTGGCCTCTTGTTAAATTACCACTTTTACCACTTTTTAGGACTTCCTGACGGAGATTTTGACCTGGCAATTCAAAAGTCCCAGTAGCTGTTGATGATAGGATTTTATATGATTTGTTTTTACTTATATTGTAGATTTATTGATTGTTTTGTTGTGAAAATTTTATGTCCTTTTTGCACATTTGATAGATTAATTTTAATTTTTGTTTTTGAAGACCTGGATTTTCACCAAAAGGCAATAGACAGAGTTTTGGGCTCAGAGGAAGCTGACATTATGGTTGTTTTAGCTCTTCATTTATTTGCCCAGTTGGTTCCAAATAACAGCGTGGAATTAGATGATATGTCTACAGTTTCAAATAAATGTCCATGTAGTTGTGGGAAGAATACAGTTAGGAGATGCACTTCCTTAGGTAATTCTCTATTTCAGAAGTTTACATCAACATATATGATATAAAAGGTTATAGATTATAACTTTGACACAAGTTGTAGCAAAGACTTTGTTGCCTTCTGTGAAATATTTGATGTAAAGTAAGATTGCTGGCTGTTTGCTGAATGTTTACATGTGTATATTTACCGCTTTTAGTGCTGTAATACACTGGATCTGGCTGCTTAATGTTTACATGTGTATATTTACCGCTTTTAGTGTTGTAATACACTGGATCTGGCTGCTTAATGTTTACATGTGTATATTTACCGCTTTTAGTGCTGTAATACACTGGATCTGGCTGCTTAATGTTTACATATGTATATTTACCGCTTTTAGTGCTGTAATACACTGGATCTGGCTGCTTAATGTTTACATATGTATATTTACCGCTTTTAGTGCTGTAATACACTGGATCTGGCTGCTTAATGTTTACATATGTATATTTACCGCTTTTAGTGCTGTAATACACTGGATCTGGCTGCTTAATGTTTACATGTGTATATTTACCGCTTTTAGTGTTGTAATACACTGGATCTGGCTGCTTAATGTTTACATGTGTATATTTACCGCTTTTAGTGCTGTAATACACTGGATCTGGCTGCTTAATGTTTACATGTGTATATTTACCGCTTTTAGTGCTGTAATACACTGGATCTGGCTGCTTAATGTTTACATATGTATATTTACCGCTTTTAGTGCTGTAATACACTGGATCTGGCTGCTTAATGTTTACATATGTATATTTACCGCTTTTAGTGCTGTAATACACTGGATCTGGCTGCTTAATGTTTACATATGTATATTTACCGCTTTTAGTGCTGTAATACACTGGATCTGGCTGCTTAATGTTTACATGTGTATATTTACCGCTTTTAGTGTTGTAATACACTGGATCTGGCTGCTTAATGTTTACATGTGTATATTTACCGCTTTTAGTGCTGTAATACACTGGATCTGGCTGCTTAATGTTTACATGTGTATATTTACCGCTTTTAGTGCTGTAATACACTGGATCTGGCTGCTTAATGTTTACATGTGTATATTTACCGCTTTTAGTGCTGTAATACACTGGATCTGGCTGCTTAATGTTTACATATGTATATTTACCGCTTTTAGTGCTGTAATACACTGGATCTGGCTGCTTAATGTTTACATATGTATATTTACCGCTTTTAGTGCTGTAATACACTGGATCTGGCTGCTTAATGTTTACATGTGTATATTTACCGCTTTTAGTGCTGTAATACACTGGATCTGGCTGCTTAATGTTTACATGTGTATATTTACCGCTTTTAGTGTTGTAATACACTGGATCTGGCTGCTTAATGTTTACATGTGTATATTTACCGCTTTTAGTGCTGTAATACACTGGATCTGGCTGCTTAATGTTTACATATGTATATTTACCGCTTTTAGTGCTGTAATACACTGGATCTGGCTGCTGAATGTTTACATGTGTATATTTACCGCTTTTAGTGCTGTAATACACTGGATCTTGCCGGTATGTCCATTTATCAAAACCATTGATGATAAAATTGTGATCCTCTGTTGGATCTTATGCTATATGCCTATGTTATGCTGCTTGATTCTATGCTATACGCTTATGTTACAACCTAGGTCACGTGTATGGCATAAGAACCCACATATGCATATGGCGTAAGATCCAGTGGCGGATCACAATTTTTCACCTTTGATCAAAACTACAAGTTTTGGAACATAAGAAATTTTGGCCCAATTAAGAAGTTTTGGCCACATCTTACGGCTAGTCTGATCTGTAATTGGCAGAGTCCACCTGGCGATAGCAATATACACTCGACTTGATCCCATGCATGTCATTCATGATATGTTATTCATGTCAAACCTGGTGGGTTTATAGTCACTGGCAGGTTCTTCCTGACTGATGTAAAATTTGGTGACCTTGACTACAAACTTCAGTAAATGCTAGGATTGGATAATTCTATTGAAATATTGAAGGTGTTGATACTATGACTGTATCGATACAAATTGATATACCTCCCGAAGAGTATCGATACACATTGACACTTATAAAGATACATAGAAAATTTAACTTTTTGACGGTTTTCAATTTCGTTTTTATGCATTTTCTATTTGCGTCTCCTTAATGTTTTTCTCATGCTATATTGTACACTTTTGTAAGACATTTAATGACCCAGATGTCCAGATGTTTAGATTCGACAAAAGTAGATTCATTGGTGTTCTTGAAAAAGAACATGGTGAAAGGAAATATGTATATTGATGCATTCCAAAGTGTTATCTTTTCTTTTGACTTTGTCACTATGTTCTAGTCAATTGTTTTTAGTTTAATTACATGTACTTGTAACGTTGCATAATTAATTTTTTTGTTCTACATATACTAACTAAGTAATGAAAAACATATACTTTCATATATAATTTGCTTATTGGGGTCAGTCATCTGCGCATGTGATTTTAAGGGTGATAAATAAAAAAAGAAGATGATTCATCTTGGGGTATTGCCTGTTTTATTCTTAGAATGCATTAATTTTTTTAATCATAAAAAAAAGTTGTATAAAGTCTGAGTTACTTTCGAGACTTCATATATAAAGATACTCTACAATTTCCTATTATACACTCTGATATAATAAAGAAAAAAAAGGTATATTGTATTGAAATACTGAATATTGAAGTGGAAAATATTCTTTTGTATTGTATTGAAAAAATATATTCAATAGTCAGCCCTGTTAAAATGATTGATATATAGGACCTCATGTTTTCCCTTTTAATCAGATACTGAACTAATTTGAATAGATGACAAGTACAGAATCTTCAATAGATTTCATTCCTGTAGTTCACAGCACAGACATTGCACCAAAGTCATATTTGTAATTAAAATGTATAGTATCATAACATTCATCTCGAGTATAAAAGTTCTCTTTGGTATAAGCCAGATATGGGTGTCAAAATTAAAGGAAAGTGGCAAAAATATATGTCTATATTTTTTAGCTCGTGAGGACGAAGTCAGGAAAGCTTTTGCCATACCCCCGGCATTGTTGTTGTTGTTGTCGTCTGTACACAGAAATTTAACATTGGTCATAACTTGTGAATAGCAAGAGATAAGACTGCTACATTTTATATGCATATTCCTTGTGAAATTTCATTGGATACCAAACTTTTTGACCTTGTGATCTTGACCATGAAGTTTGACCTACTTTAAAAAAAAGAACTTTAACCTTGGTCATAACTTGTGAACAGCAAGAGATAGGGCTTCCATACTTTATATTTGTATTCTTTGTGTCACGACCTTTCAGTTGGTACTAAAAGTTTTGGCATTGTGACCTTGACTTTGAAATTTGACCTAATTACAAAAACTTTTTGTTATTTTCATGTAAATTTAGTTGCTACTGGTGAGCTATATTGTCTTCTGACAAGTCTTGTTTTTGGTTGTATCTATGATTTGATGAAAATTGAAGAAATTTTTTTTAGCCAAAAGTAATGTTCAAATCATAAGTACCGGTTGATATTATAAAGAGGTAAAAAAAAAAATTTATTGTTGAACTCTCATAAAGCTTTGTAACAGTGTGAAATTTCTTTACTTTAATGTTGAATAGAAAGGTGATAGAATTTAATCACCCTACTCTAAAATCAGGTTGATTATGAAACAGTACAAGTTTTACCTAGTCAGGACCATTCAGATATTTGTGTCTAGCTCACATTACACAAAGTGTGACTTCAACAATACAAGACATACATCTGCTGGCAGGTAAACTTCACTCCTTTAGATGGTTTTGCTGAATACTTGTACATATATATTTCCAAACATGAGGTGATGCTACCTATATTTTCGTGAAATAAACTTGATTTCAACTAGAAACAATAAGTGACCAGCAATTTTTGGTAAGATTTGGGAATATGTGTTCCAACTCCTTCATGAAAATTCAGTATTAGTATCAGATTTAATTGTTATTGATTTTTAAGCAGAAAATTACATTATGCAACCTTTTTTTGTTTCATTCTCTACTAGGATCTGTAGAAACATGGCATGGGAATGCGGACATAATTGTTGATCAAAGAATACCTGTAGTTTTTATGGAAAAAAAGAAACTAGATATGGACTTTTATGATAATGATGAGGAGGATACGGAATCAGAAGAAGCTGGGCCATCACTAAAGAGAAAATATAGTGAAGAGGACAGAGAGAATAATTTGAATGACAATGATTCAGAATCTGATAAAGTTGGACCATCAAGGAAGAAAAGGAAAAATGATGAAAAATGTCATGTTTGTCCCTTACATGAATATGATGTATTGGGGCAAGTCATTTCACAAACAATTACAAATGCATTTATTCAAGTGAAGAACAATAAGTCTTTGTCGGGTCAGATGATACCAACTTTTGCATGCTCTAGTGAGGAGGTGTGTCTATTCTTGTATGATCCAGAGGAAGATATTTTATTACACGGTGTTCAAGATAGAAAATTATGGGTCACAAAATCCATATTGAATTTTGACACTGTCCTTTTCCTGTGGCTTTTTCTCAATTTCACTTCTTTTGTCAAACCAAATATTGCTCAGTATTACAAACTAGAAAGATCAAGGTTTCACAGAAATTTAGGCGGCCATCTGAAATACTATAAATTGGGAAAATCAAAAGAAAGGTTTTTACATGGACCAAAAGCCACTTATGATGAAATTGTTGTGCCTTACATGTCAAAATATATGAAACGTGCTGAAAGAATATTGAACACATGATATGTGAATACTTTATATGAGAGTAACTGGCAGCAGCTTAGTCAAGCAACTGTTAATAGATTATTCAAGTAACAAACTTCCCAGCCTGATCAAAATTTTTACTTTTCTTCAGGCTTGGGGCTAGTCTCTTGGCACACACTGATGTAGTCTAGTTGTGCATGTGTTATTCAATTTGTGTTTCTGGAATGTTGCATTACTGTCAATTTTGTTTTTTGTTTTTCTTTCTTCAATTCAGGTCTGTTATAAGAAAACTTCATTAATTTTTCCCAAAATTTGTCTGAATTTTTCCCAAACGTTGATCTTTTAACATTTTGCAGATTGGACAAAAAATTCCCAAATAAAAAGACACAGACACCTTTGAAAAAATAAAAAAAACCCCCACTGACTCTTGTCACATTTTTGTAGTGATTTTGATGCGAAAAAATGTAGTGTTACACAAACCATTATGGCTGTCAAGGTTGCTATATTAAAACTCTTGTAATTGGACTTTCTACATTTTCACTAAAAGATTGGTGAATCTTTACAGGAATGATCTGATTAAAAAAAACGTCTTATATAAACAATTGTAGCAACCATGTGGACATCTTGGTGCCCATCCTGACAACCATGTGGACATCTTGGTGCCCATTGTGACAACCATGTGGACATCTTGGTGCCCATCGTGACAACCATGTGGACATCTTGGTGCCCATCGTGACAACCATGTGGACATCTTGATGCCCATCGTGACAACCATGTGGATATCTTGTTGCCCATCGTGACAGCCATGTGGACATCTTGGTGCCCATCGTGGCAACCATGTGGACATCTTGGTGCCCATCGTGACAACCATGTGGACATCTTGGTGCCCATCGTGACAACCATGTGGTCACTTTGGTGCCCATCATGACAACCATGTGGACATCTTGATGCCAATCATGACAACCATGTGGACATCTTGATGCCAATCGTGACAACCATGTGGACATCTTGGTGCCCATCGTGACAACCATGTGGACACTTTGGTGCCCATCGTGACAACCATGTTGACACTTTGGTGCCCATCATGACAACCATGTGGACATCTTGGTGCCCATTGTGACAACCATGTGGACACTTTCTTGCCCATTGTGACAACCATGTGGACATCTTGGTGCCCATTGTGACAACCATGTGGACATCTTGGTGCCCGTTGTGACAACCATGTGGACATCTTGGTGCCCATCGTGACAACCATATGGACATCTTGGTGCCCATCATGACAACCATGTGGACATCTTGGTGCCTATCGTGACAGCCATGTGGACATCTTGGTGCCCATCGTGACAGCCATGTGGACATTTTGGTGCACATCATGACAACCATGTGGACATTTTGGTGCCCATCGTGACAACCATGTGGACATCTTGATGCCCATCGTGACAACCATGTGGACATCTTGGTGCCTATCGTGACAACCATGTGGACACTTTGGTGCCCATCGTGACAACCATGTGGACATCTTGATGCCAATCGTGACAACCATATGGACATCTTGGTGCCCATCGTGACAACCATATGGACATCTTGGTGCCCATCGTGACAACCATATGTGGACACTTTGGTGCCTATCATGACAACCTTGTGGACACTTTGGTGCCCATCATGACAACCATGTGGACATCTTGGTGCCCATTGTGACAACCATGTGGACACTTTGGTGCCCATCATGACAACCATGTGGACATCTTGGTGCCTATCTTGACAATCTTGGCTCCTGATTGATGAGATTTACTGGGATAATTTGCTGTAGTAATCTGATGAATAGTGCTATGTAGTCCAATATGGCTATTATATGTTTTTTCATTTTTTTAGCTCAGCTGAACCAAAGCTCAAGTGAGCTATTGTCATAGTGTGTCTTCCATCTGTCCATTCGTCTGTCTGTTGTCATGAACTTTTTGCATTTTTAACTTCTTTAGAGCCATTGAAAGGATTCGACATGAAGTACTCATGGTTCCCTAAAGTGTTGTTGTGTTTTTCGGGATCCATCAACAGGTGTCGCCACCTCAGACAAAAGTAGGTCACAGAGGGTACCCCTCTTTGACAAACTACTTCTTCAGACCAACTGCTTACTGAGACATATTGAACGCATAGGAATGATCCTAAGGGATGTGTGAAGAACTGCTGTCGTTTGGTTTCATTCTGAAATCAAAGGTTTGATGTTTTGTCAACGTTTATTTGGACTTGGCGATTTTAATTTAGAGAAAATGTAATATTTTTCTTTGGTTGGTTTATTTTAATCATGATTATGGTAAGGAATTTTTTCAATATCTTAATTTTTGGAATTTTTATGAACTTTTTAAGACAGCTAAAAAGGAAAGGGGGGATTTTTTCCGCATTTTTAACTTCTGCTGCAGAACCACTGGAAGGATTTTGATGAAACTTGATAGGAATGAAGTACTCATGGTCTTGCAAGTGTTGATCTGTCTACAGATTTTTGACATTCATTTGCTGTAAACTTTTATTGATTTAAGGATTTTGAATTTTAGCTTGGCCTGCATAGACAATTGCTTCATGTTAATGATGATTAAAATTTTACGATCAATTTTCAGTACAAAATATAGTCACAATACATGTACAATAAATATCAGGGAATGTATATATATTTATCTGCAAATTTTTGGAGGCATATAGTATTGAGCCTTGCCATCATTCCGTCACACACATATTGTCTTCGCAACTTCCTCCTAAGCTCTTCAGAGAATTTTAATGAAACTTGGTACAGACATAGATTACAATATGTAGATATGTAGTCGTGCATATTGTAAGGGGTTAACCATCCAAAACTTTTATGAGTTATGGCCCTTAGACTGAAACTTTGCTGTTGACAGGGCATTCATGGTGCATCCACACATCTACTGTTTTTTACTATGTCCTTTTTGCTTGGGGGTTTGTATTTACCATAAGTATGTTTTAATGAGCTTTGGTGGATTTCTGCTTCAAAACTAATTGAAAGATACTGATCAAACATGATCAGTGTGTATTACCCAAGGTTCCCAACAATACAGATCAGATTGATTGATTGATTTTTGTTTTACGTCACACGAATATTTCACGTATATAGTGACGGCATCTGCCTGATCATAGAATTTTGACCTTTGCAACAGACCCACGCGAAGCAGTGAGGGATCTTTAACGTGCCATGCATACCACGACACGGGGCCTCGGTTTTTACGGTCTCATCCGAAAGACATGACACCAGCATGACCAAAGCGGGACTCGAACCCCGGCCTCCCGATCAGGAGTCCGGCACGATACCACTAGGCCACGCCGGCTTCTGGATCACATTCCTTGGTGTATATAGAGAAGTTCATTTGCTTTTCCAGACTGGATCCGCCACTCCACCATACTCCTAGATGAACTAAACTGGGATGTAATATTCCCTACGGAGAAAATTACGTAGTATAGATAACCTCAAACTAACCCCCCCCCCCCCTTTTTTTTTTTGTGCGCCAATGCGCTTTTTACCCTTTTTAGGAAAGACTGGATCCCCCACCCCACCACGCTCCGGGATGAACTAAACTAGGATGTAATATTCCCTATAAAATGACGTAGTAAAAATAACCTCAACCTCTCCCTTTTTTCCTTCTTTTATTATTATTTTTGTGTGTGTGTGTGTGTGTGTGCCAATGCGCTTTTTACTCTTTTAGGGTAAATCAGCTTAGGTTCGAATATTAGAAAAGTTATTTTTTATGGATTAAAAATGAATTTGAAACTTATCATGGGTCTCACTATTAAAGGGGGTCTATACGGGGAACTATCTATGCTAAAACAATGCCATGAGTACTAGATATCCTAGAGTCCACGATACCACTAGGCCACACCGGCTTCAATACAGATCAGTCAAGTGGTTTATCGAGGATAGTTCAACATATGCTTCGGAGGGCACCTTCATTTGACAAGCTTCTTCTTTAGAGTTTCTGCATAGATCATCAAATTGAATGCACTGAAGTGATCTAAAAATGTGTCTTAAGAGGTATTGTGGTGTTTTCTTCCATTTGAAAATCAATATTTTTTAAGAGAACATTCTGGTCTTTTCTAATTTCTTTTGTGCTCACTTGACTCAAATGAGCGATGTAGACCCATTTTGGCTTCTAGTTTTACGAAATACGTATGTATCAGTAAAATTGCATTCAAAATATAGAAGCCGGTGTGGCCTAGTGGATAAGGTGCTCGACTCATTATATGAGAGGTCCCGGGCTCGACTCCCGCCCTGGGCACACCGGTATCCTGTCTTTTGGATGAGACCGTAAAAACCAAGGTCCTGTGTGGCACTTAAAAAATCCCTCACTGCTTTGTGTGGGTCCGATGTGAAGGTCTAAATTTGAATGCAATGCATCAGGCAGATGCCGTCACCATATACGTGAAATAAACGTGGAGTAACGTAAAACAATAATTAATCAATCAAAATAAAGTATTATTAAATATTAGAATATATATACATCATAATTTATGCTCCAGATGTGCCTTTCGACAGCTTAAGTATTTTCAGTGGTGCACAGTGATTTACAAAATTTCATAATTGAAAATTCAAGGTATATATTTCACATCAGTACAAAGGCAGTGGAAACTACACTTGTGATGCCCTTGTGGACAGTCAGTCCACCAGCAGTGACACCGGCTTAGTGGTTATAATGAATATTAAAATATTTATGCATTATAATTTTCGTGCACCAAATGCAAATTTTGACAACTTTTGCCTCTATAGTGATTTACAAAATTTCAGCCATGGATATTAATTAATATAACCAATAAGGCATTAATAGAGTAGGAATGCTTCTTATAAAAGAAGTACATTTTGTGCTGCTGTTGTTTCTTCATTTTACATTTAATTTACATTGAGAAGATCGAAATATACTAAAAACTGAACAAAAAAAAACAAAAAAAAAAAACGAAGAAATGAAATTTGAAAAGTATAGATAAAGATAGACGAGAATTAAATGACTCATAGTCAGTTTTGTATGAACGTTGCCCGTTATAGAAACAAAATTAGGATATTAAAAGGTTATTTGTAGTTATAGTGCGTTTGAATGAAAATTAACGTATAAATTTATCATAATTGATGCTGGGTGGTCTTACATTAAATAGTAAGGGAGTCACCTGGCTATTTAGGAAAAAAGGGGATATATGGGTGATCAATTTATTCAATTATCGTTCGGGAAAAGGGGTTTTTGTCTAGACAAACTTTTATAACCTACATTTAACATAAATTAACTTTTCAGAAGAAACCAATCATCATTCAGAAGATCAGTAAAAACTAGTTTACATGTCATCTTTGTGGCTCACCTATAGATATTAGGAAATATTTATGCTATTTTATGCAAGATCCTATCTTCTATCTATACCTAGTCAATAGTCAAAGACTATTCCATGGGTAATAGTTCTGTTAATAATGATGATATTTGAAGTAATTAAAAACACTTGTCAAACACTGACGTTCAACTTGTAATAAGGAATTTTTCACAACATGGATGGTACTCATAAATGCTTAGTTGAGTAGGGTACTTTTCTAAGCAAAGCTGTACTTCTTTCTCTTCTAAGGGATTTAACTGATCTTAAATAGTCTTATTACGGTCTTACTGACGTTGCGCTCTTCTGTTTCAATGACAGCAGTCATCTTATTTTGAACACGGTTCTAAGCTTCCAAGTATGCTAAATTTTTCTGAGCATATGCTTAGATTTGTGAACTTTTTTTGTACTCTAAAAAGTTTTTAATCTCGGATTTCAAGTCGTGTTCAGTTTTGAGCACAACGTAAAGTTTTAAACACGGAGTACGTGTTCAAGGAGTTTTGAAATCGTATTACAATACCATCGTGTTCTGTGTAAGTTGTGCTGTTACATATGCCTTTTATCTGGATAATTTTAATTATCCTGGGACTTGCGATAATGCAAAAGTAGTCTAAGTAGACCTCGCATATGTATGCATTCACTGTTGTCAGTAAATCTTTCCTCATCGGTTTACCAATGTCAAAAGGCATTAAAAGATTTTGTTCTTTTTCTTTTCAAAGCAAACCTTTGTTAAAGTCTTTTAAGTATTCCCAGGGGATATTTATTAACATATCTGACTGTTGCTAAGCCTAAATGATAAAATACACAACTCTGTATACATTCGACTATAATTATTTCGTAAGGTTAACATTTGACCATCATCTCTGTTGCTTTCAGCGATACAATTGTACCTTGCCATTTATTCCAACGAATATTTTTCACCGATGTACCACCATACTTTCCATTCAGGCTAGAATGATAACAGTCTTTATACCACCAAGCCCCAGAGTACTCCACAGAGCAGTGTCTGCCGGAGGCTGCATCATTATCTTGGTCTTTGGTTGAAAATAATTGTCCTTTGTGATATGTTAGAGCATCTCCAACTGTAAATGACATATTATATGATAAATGTAGCTTGGTCTCTGATAATTTAGACCTTTACACTGTTATGCAATACTATCAAGGCGTATTAGAAATGAGTTTTAGTCCGGAAAATGCTGTAACTCTACATTATAGCATATTCATATTGTTAGACGACAGCAATTCAAAAAATAAAATATGTAACCTGAACAAAATAATTGTTATGAACATTATACATATAAATAATTGTCTTGGTTCAAAATGTAAAGGAAGAGAGAAAAGTTACTGACTCAGTTGTGTGACAGAAGTCACCACGGAAATATACAGTACACATTGTTATGATATGAAAAAAAGGATATCACAAAAATATTCGATTGTAGTGAAGTTAAGATACCTATTTATGACGCTCATTTGATAGGACAATAGTCAATCAATTTGTGTAGTGAACCGGTTTACAGCAGAATAATCAAAGGATACACATTTAAAATGTAGATATTCCTCCATATAGAGATCAAGGTTAGTCATTGCGAATTTGTGAACATTGTGTTTATTGTGTATTAAACAAAATTTACAACATCAATCAATACATGGGATATGATAAAAACATCCGATTCAGTCGTATGACAGAAGTCACTGTTAACAATGTCATAATTTAGAGAGAGAGAGAGCCCCAAAACATAAGAACATAAGAAAAAAGAGGAGTTACTGACTCAGTTATATGGCAGAAGTCACCATGAAGCTATACAATAAATGAATATAAATAATATACTAGAACATATAACACATTACAAAAATATTTGATTTTGGTGCAATTACGATACCGACTTAGGACGGTCATTTAATTTGACAAAAGCTAAACAAATGGTGTGGTTAACCGGTTTACGGGCCCACCTTAACCAATAACTGCCAATTTAAGTGCAGTTCCGTTACTGACTTGGGACGACCAATTGATATGACAGTAGCCAATCAATTGATATGATTAATCGGTTTACGGGCCCATATTCCCACTCTCCACGAAAGTAGTATGATCAAGGGATACATTTTATAATCAATAAAAAATCCCTAGTCATCGGGGTATATTGTGGTATGGTGATGTCAGTCCGTCCGTTATGGAACGCGATAACTTTAGTTAACGTCAGCTGCTTTCTATCAAACTCCTACTCATAAGCCGCCTTTCGAATTTGAGCAAATTCCGTTTTGTCGTTCCGGACTTGTGGGACTTTGATTTAATTTTTGCCATGATAAGATGCTATGAAACGCAATAACCTTAGTAAACGTTAGCTGTTTTTCATGAAACTCATACAGAATTCTTAAATAGGGTAGCGGAATTCGCCTTTCAATTTTGAGCAAATTCTGTTCTGTCGTTAAGGAATTATGGGACCTGGATTTTAATTACTTTCATATTTTACATTAACGGCACACTTTTTCCCATTGCAGTGTGGATCTCGTAAAAAAGTTTCCCGCGGACGAATAGACTTAAGCGTTATTATGTTAAGATGCTATTGAACGCAATAACATTAGCAAACGTCGGCTGTTTTTCATGATAGTCATTCAAAATGCTCAAACAGGACAGCGGAAGCCGTCTTTCGAATTTGAGCAAATTCTGTTTTGTCATTGCAGTGTTATGGCACTTGAATTTTATTTTTACTCTGATAAGATGATATGGAACGCGATACTTGAGTAAACTTTAGTTGTTTTTCATGAAATTCATACAGGATGCTTAAATGGTGTAGGAGAAGCCGCGTTTTGATTTTGAGTAAATTACTTTTTGTCGTTACAGAGTTAAGGGTAAAGCATTACCTTTAGCCAACGAAAGCTGTCTTTCATAAAACTCATTCAGAATGCTTAAACAGGGTAGCGAAAGACACCTTTCGATATTGAGCAAATTCTGTTTTGTCATTACGGAGTTATGGGACTTGGATTTTATGATTGCTGTGATAAAATGCTGTGAAACGCGATTACTATAAACGTCAGCTGTTTTTCATGAGACTCATGCAGAATGCTTAAATAAGATAATGGAAGTTATATGATATGGTATAACAATAATAATAATATATAATATAATAATGTGGGGTTATATTTCACTGCTTTCATGAAATTCAATATTTACCCTCATTTTGGATTTCAATATTTCATAGAAATATTACCAAAGAGACCCAAGTTTGGGGGTAATAAAATCATACGTTCGCATTGATCCCGTCCAAAGTAAGCGACGGGCGTATTAAGCCACGCTAGGCGTTGCTCTTGTTAATTTAGTCGTGTGGAAGCGAGATATACAAGGTAGGAAAATCAAATGTAGAGACAACAGTGGCTTGGAAATTTCGTAAAAGGAGTTTCTCTGTAACCTCGCCAGGATTTTTAATAGACCAAAGGTAATTGACCTTGCTATTAGGAAGTGCGACATTACAATATTTATTAATATGGTCTTTGCTGTTAGAACAAACGTAATATGCTTAGAAAGTACAATAGTAGAAGAATGACTAAAGTAAGATAAAAAGCGTGATTTATATTATTTCGGATTTAATACGAATGATTACAAAAACAATATATTAAGGTTTGCAAAGTTTCTCCGACATATATACTTAGACCCACATCCCGTTGCTTGTCAAGTAATGGCATAAATTAGATTTGATGAATCTCAGTGTATGTTTTATTCATTTTTATATTACAAATATGACCACTAACAGAGGATTTTAATGTAGACTTGCAAGACTTTTGGTGAAGTTTCACATCTCTTCTTGTACTTAACAGAGATGTTGTACTTATCAATTTTACAATACCCTCTTTCTGGAATTAATAGACCGAGACCTAGATAAACTTAGACGTGTAAAGGATTTTATAGGATATATAATGGACGGGTTCATGGGGAGGTTTATCTTAAGCGGAGAAATAATTTTAGTAGAGCCAAACATTTTTACAAGAAATACCTGGTATACCAAAGAATACAATTTAAATGAGGTAAGTATAACTCGCATTAACTTTAGTTTGAAATTTAGAATATAAGATGTCATCATGATATACAGTGGATACAAATGAGTACAAACCATAGGGAAAACTCCAACACAATCAAGTCAGTAACTATATGGGTCAATAATAACAATTATCTTGTTTCAACTTACTTCCACCAAGATAATCTTGAAAAGACATCCTATAGGAATCATTTTCGTCAGCTACAGTAAAGTTGGAGTATTTGGCATGGCCGACTTTGTCATTTACGGTAGTCATATCAATTCTCAGAGTGCAGATGCCATCCTCGGTTAAATGATGCAAAACATCATTCCCTGGTGTAAATTGTATTATATAGTTAGTAGACACAAAAAGCGAAAATTGGCATATATCGATCACATTAGCACAGCTTTTTCATTAAAACAAAACAAAACAAAACAAAAATTGGCTGCTTAAATAAATTCCTGATACATTCATTGTACATTCTGCTTTTGAAAATTTGCATTCCAGAATTTAATAAACTAAGTCGGTGTTTTTTCGTAATTTTACTTTTCTTAAATGATATTATTATATTGAGTGCTGCAAAATATAAACAAGAGGCCCAAGTGGGCTTATATCTCTCACCTGAATACCTAGATTATCAGTCATGCTGGAAGGAAGAAGTTATTTATTTTTGCATTACTGTGACTAAGTCAACACAAATGTCGAATTTTATTTCAGACCAGAATAAAAAACAACAATTTTTTGCACATTTAGGTGATTTTGATATTAAGCATTTGATTTGTCTCTGCAAGATGTGATTCAGGGCAACAAGTTAGTAATTTTCTTTAGGTGGGGCCTTTTGTTGAAGGGGTCATGAACAACAATTGTTTCAAATATTGTCCAGATCCAACTTAAAATGGCCTAATTTCATATGTTGGGTGTGAGAAACATCTAAAAACTATTTAGATGTGAAAAGAAATGAAACGAAAAATTGACCACAGCTGGATTTGAACCGCTACTCTCCTTATTTTAATTACCAAGTGGTATATGTACGATTGTGATACCTAGTTTTTAGACATGGTGTCATTATCTGTTGACCAATTTGGATGAAATGTACAAAACTCAAGTTTCATTAAAATCTTTGATGTGGTATAACGGCGAAAGTTAAAAATGTGAAGAATTGTCCCTATACACACTCATTTGGAAGTCTTAAAAATTCATAGAAAATCCGAAAATTGAAATATTGACAAAATTCTTTCAAAGTAATATTCCTCACCATAATTATGATCACAATAGTCCACAAGAAATCATTATTATCAATTAACTAGGAAATAATGACACTTTTCTGCATTGAAATCACCAAGTCCAAACAAATGTCGAAAAAAAAATTTCTAAAATTTGATTTTGGAAGGGAACCAAAATGACAATACGTCTTCACTCATCCATCTAGATCATTTCTATGCATTCTGTTTGTCTCTGTATACAGCCAGTATGAAGAAGAATATTGTCAAATCAATAGAGGGTATTCTTTTGTGACCTACTTTTGACTATGGTGGCGCCACCTGTAAAGAGGTCTGAACGAAAACAGAATTTGAAGGGGATCATAAGTGAATTATTTCTACCAACATTTATCAAAATCCTTCCAACAGTTTTGCAGAAAAAGTTGAAAATGTGAAAAATGGTCAACCCCCTTTTTTATTTTTTGGAAGTCTTTAAAAATTTATAAAAAATCCAAAAAAATTTAGATATTGACAAAATTCTTTCACAATAATATTCCTTACCATATTTATGATCAAAATAATCATTAAGAAATCATCAATATAAATTACGCGAAAACATGACACTTTTCTGCATTGAAATTACTTAGTCCAAAACGCATCAGAAAAGCGTAAATTTTTATTTCACGGATATTAACCCCAAACACAACTTTTGATAACCCATCTTTATAGATTGTAGAAATGAAATTAGTTTCCCCATTTATGCACCGGTTCTGGAGGAGATGATTTTTGAAGAAGGGTACCGTTTTGGGCACCTTTGGCCACTGGACCCACCCCTGAGGGAATCTGGATCCCGAACACAACTTTAGTAGGGGACCTTGAGTACATCATTTATACAAAGTTTGATCCAAATCTGCAATGCAGTTCCAGAGAAGAAGTCGAAAATGTGAAAAAGTTAACGACGGACGGACGACGACGACGACGGACGACGCACTATGACTATACCTCACTTGAGTCTTTGGCTCAGGTGAGCTAAAACAACCCCAAAGTGTGTTGGATGATTAAATAACTTTTAGGAAGCAAGCAAATAAACGCTTTATTACTTCTCTGAACTGAATACAATAAATCATGAAAATGACAAAACAAAATAATAAGAAAAACTATGTGAAAGTCATGAAAGATGTCATAAGTATGATTTCAAAATAGAATAAGAAAGAACATCAGGAGTGAGTTGATATCAATTATCCAAACTCCTCCCCGTCATCTATGTATCTTTCGTAAAAGAACGATTTGTTTTCAAATTCAAGGAGTCTCATCCCAATTCTGCATATAAGGGCACGCAAACTTTTTTTCAAGTCTGGACTCTATTTTTATGCCGTCCCTCTGCCCATAATGGTAGACACCCAACCCTAACCCTAACTATAAATTTATTTTACATGTCTCAAACCCTTCCTATCTGGACATTACTCATCATCAGGCCAATATGAAATAATTTCGTTTATTTCGTGTAGCCGATTTCGTCATCTAGATTTTCCATATCAATTCTCAGAGTAGAGTTGCCTTCCTCGGTTAACTGACCACACAAATTACTTCTGTGAGACTTCGGACTAACAATCAAAGGGGGCAAAGTTCGGGATCTTATCTCTATAAAGGTTCAGGCAAGTCCTGTAATAGGGTCCTCGCTGAACTGTTCGTCATAATGCAACACTCGAGGAAAACCATAGATGAGATCCGTATTCACAGGGGAGTAACCATTCCGTGTTGACCTGCCAAATCTACCATGATCAGTGGCGGATCCAGAATTTCCGAAAAAGGGGGGGGGGGGCACATGTGTATTAGCCAAACTTTTCAGTCATTTTTGGTGCAAATCTGGATTTCTACCAATAAAAATGTGGCCAAAAGGGGGGGGGGAGGCAGACCCCCTCTAAATCCGCCACTGATGATTCGATAGAATTTTGCGAGCTTGCAGACTTCATAGTAATATCGAGGTATGCAATCACAATAGGTGAAATAGATGATAAGTAAAGTGTTGTAATATTGTATTATAAAGTACACACGGTTTACCAATGGAAAAAAATCAAATCAGAAAGTCAACATGTCAGAAATAGATTTCTAATAGGGGATAGAAGGGCTTTATACTCAACGTGAAATTTTATAATGTACTATTTCAAAAGAGTTTTATCTAATTTTTGTGATATTTACTTTCATACAGTAACTTGCTTCAGTAAATGAAAAATCCATAGTGTTTCAGCATATCGGATTAGCTGAGGCATAAATACACCATAAGCAGTTGATTAAGGAATATTATAACAGGCCTATATAAAACTAACAAAAGGATAAATGAAATCGTTACGTGTGTCTTATAGTGAAGTATTAAGTTACTATTGAGTAGAAGTGGGAAGCGCGGGACCTGGATTTTGCTGTATCTTCAATTTCGAGTTCGTAGGGATATCTTTGTGTGTACACATGTAGCTAAATAGACCATCAATATCTGAATGTCAAAGTAAAGGATTTTGCCAATTGCTTTTTATGTTCACATAGAAGAGTTTGCATGAATTACGAATAAAGAAACAAATCGGCTAGTAAAAGTATATAATTATTCCCCATCATTGATTGATTAATTGATTGATTGATTGATTTTTGTTTAACGTCACACCACGAATATTTCACGTATATGGTGACGGGATCTGCCTGATGCAAGGCATACACATTTTGACCTTTGCAACGGACCCACCCGAAGCAGTGAGGGATCTTTAACGTGCCATGCATACCACGACACGGGGCCTCGGTTTCTACTGTCTCATCAGGACACCGGCATGGCCACAGCGGGAATCGAACCCCGGCCTCCTAATCAGGAGTCCAGCGCGATACCACTAGGCCACGCCGGCTTATATTCCCCATCATCATCCAGTATATCTGATACCCTGATTGTTAGATGGCAAATCTCTTACCTAGCCAATATTCTCCCCCTGCCTTTCCAAATCCTACTTTGTAGTCTGACCAACCATTGTAAAAATCCTGACTTCCATCAAGTCGACGTTGAAATACCTACATTTAATAAAACAATCCTACGTCAAGAATGTGTAAATAATATATAAATGGTACCAGGAGTCGTAAAGCACAATGCAATATTAAGTTTCATAATAAAGCAAGAAGAAACATGGAAAACAAATATGTAACAAGAAGGTATGAAAAGTGATGCGTAACGTACAGAATATAAGATCACGTATATCAATGTAGTGTACCAAACATCCATCTTGAAACCATAGCCAGACAAACAATTAATGTGAGTGAAGCTCATTTCTTGTCACAATGAACTTTTTATCAAACCTTTAGTGATAACTAATTTGATGTAGTTTTCTCTTTGCTCTTTGTCTTTTCTTTATTTTTTTTTCTGTTTGTTTGTTTGTTTTTGTTTTTTGCTTGTTTGTTTTTTGTTTGTTTTCTAGATAAACAAAAAAGGTAAATCGAACAAAGAACTTACACAAATAAAACTTTCCTGTGAAATGAGATCATTGATAAAGCTTCCATTTATTTTAGAAAAATGCCTGACCTTAATGAATTGGATGCAGAAAGAAATGGATGAAAATAAAATGGCAAATTGGTAATATGCGTTTACCTCTAGTCATCGAAAACGAAAATGATCATACTTATTTAGATAAACATATACACTGTAATATAAAACAAAGAGGAATCAGACTCATTTGACAAAAATGACATCTTTGGAAAAGAGCAGTGGTTCAGAGCTGGAATCTCGGATTTCGTCACCAGGATGTTTATCTCCTTCCATTTTGGCGATTTACTGACAAATTCTTGAAAGCAGCGTTAACCACCAATTATTACACCATCATTTAAGAAAATACCTAATCAATTGAATAACAAAAACACTCAATGTCCACAAATTGCCCATTGGCCTTTATCAAGTGGAAACAAATGTACTTGATTTCATTTTTTGTGTGCATGTCCTTGGTGATTTTTGTCATACAGCTTTGTCAGATGTCTTTACTTTTTTCTTTAATAAAGGCCAAGGGGCCTAAAATTTATGGAGTAAAGATGAGTTTTTCTTTTTATTTTGTACCAACTTATTACGTTATTTGGACCTAATCATTTAGTTACAACAAAATACAAGTAAGTGATAGCCACATTCATGTGATGTAATTCTTTAAAATAGTAAAAGAAAGCATAATTCTTCGCGAAAAGAAAACGATATCAAAACACAGTAGATGTTTAATGTGTTTTGTTTTATTTCAGAGTCCTATGCATATTCACGACAGGATAATTTCTTACTGACAAAGTCATATGTCCTTTACTGCTCGAGGATCTTGTATGGAATATCTCGCTAGGTAATAATACATAACAATTAAACATCATTACAAACTACCACAAGCTATATTTAAATCACACTATAGTTTTGTTCTCAATACTGAATATCATAACATAGAAATTTGCTAAACACATCAGCTAACCTGAGGTCTGGTAACATGTATCTGTAGAGAACTTAATGCTTAAAGACTATTAATGCTAAAAGATACTGCTAATGCAGTATCTAGCTATGACAAAACGATATTATGAGTCATCTGTATGATGCGATATATATATTTCATTAAGTAGATTAGGTAGAGAAGTTATTCTCAATAGTGAGAAGTTAGGTTAACATACAGTAAATTTGTAGTCACAATGGGGTTTTACGATAAATAAGAAACCCCCTCAACTGTCCAGGTATACAATAAGCAATCAATGTGATTGAAAATGAAAATAAAGAAACACATCAATTATATCCGACACATATGAAGGTTAGCAAAATACAATGGTATGGACAGTAAATTCAGGCAAGCGCATACACACGCTGAAGAGAGCACCATATATTGTATTTGAGGACATTTATATAGCATTTCTTTTTCACAATAGAACATAAGTATGTTGAATATTAAAGTGTAAAATAATGAATATATCTTACCGTCCATCCTCCACCTTCTGTTGACATATCACAGTAAACCTGTTTACTGGTATTACTGTCAGGTTGTATGGTATAGACGCCACTTGTAGCTTGTTCATCGCCTTTTTTAATATCAAGGCAATTCTTCTTGATATTTGATACATATAAACCTTATAAATAACAATAATAATTCAGCACAAAATGAGAAGATTATAATTCCAAACAGAAAATAGAGAAAAAAAAATTATAACCAATATATCTCTGTTAAACGGAGTACTTACAATGTAGTGTCAAGGGAAATAAAAACATAACAGTTATCAGTTATTCATTACTATATCCAGTATACCGAATACACATATCTCTGTTGCTTATAATAGAGAAACATCCGCTTTAGTTTAATTCAAAGAGATACTATCAGGCTGAAGCTTTACCTTTATGTATAGATTTTACTTTACTCGAATTTCAGTTGAAAATAAATTCATGAAGAAATGTTATCCATGCATCTGAACATTTTCACAAAGGCACTTCGCAATATTTGATAGATTTACCTTTCACTAGCTTAATTTAAAATTCTAATCTGAAATCGATATTTTGGAAGCGAAATGTCAAAAGAAGCATTGAAATATTTCATAAACCCAAGTGCTGCCTTGAATAAATTTTGTCTTCCATTGTCTGTATTTTCAAAATCGTTCTGGTTGGTTTTTCTGTTATCTCAGGAGATATCCACGAAATATCGTTTTCGCGACAAACCATTTACATGATAGTGTTAGTAGTCAAAACACAACTAACCTCCACCCTGAAGAATACCTTCAACTGGAACTTCGTATCTCTGGAGAACAGACAGAATTATAGATCCATTAGCCTTAACTGACCAATCGATCGGTGTCCAAGAGGCTGATTTCACAAATGCACCAAATTTATCTGAAAGATGAATTGATACGCATAACATATGTATATATAAAGGAAAGGGTCGACGTCGACAAGTAGTTCTACCACCACAATATTATCGTAACATCATTATCATCGTCGACATCATCATTGTCTCGTTGTCGTCAACACTATCATCATCAATCAAGATCATCATCATCATCGTCGTGGTCGTGGTTGTCGTCTTATTGTCGTCAACATTATCATCATCAACATTATCATCATCATCATCATACCATTAATGACTTCATGTGTAAGGATCCCTCTACTCTGACTTATTCCACAAGAGAACAGCACAATCGCTGCTATGCAGATCATTGCTTCGTTTTTAATGCTGACTGGCTTATCCTGGTTATGTTCGAAGTATTTATACTGTTCTCTTGCAAACTTGGTCATATGACACCTGAGGGTACACGTATTGACGTAAAACCTGTACTTTTAAATTATTTTATATTTTTTAGTGATTATTTACACAGATAACACAAGAATAATGTGAATATTATCCGACAAAACATGTTATATCACTTTTAGTATCACGGTAGATTTCGCTCGTAAACACTCTTCACTGCTTCGTGTTCGCGTGGTTCCAGTGCATACTTCTAAATTTCTCTGTATTTCATCACTCAGATATCGTAAGATATATATCACCGGAGAAAATACGTACGTAGGTGCAGTATTTTCGGCAACATGATAACAGTACGATGTTGTTGCAGAATTTAAAGTAAAACACTTGAATGGTTATTACTAGGTCGGCCAGTGAATTCTGGAGTTCCAAAATTACACCCGTACAGTTCGAAGTCTAGATTCTAACTCTGTCTTCTTTTACAAATAAAATACGAAAGTAACTGGTTTCACATGACTATGGCACTAACAACAATGTGCCACAGTGGGAATTCACGGACCCCTAAAATTCAGAGGTGAGACCAGGTGCCGGGGAGGAGTGAGCGTCTCCTGTTTGGCTAACCACACCCGCCGTGAATCCCCTGACATATAGACAAAACAATGCAACATTCTATATATACATGAATGTAAACAAACACTGTAGAAATTGTCATAGCCGCATAACATCTAAAATCTAAATATCTAAAGTACAAATACATCATATATAAACAAGATATTTGACCATAATTATATGAGTTGAACTTTAGCAATGTCCAAATGGCATAAAATAATCCAATCAAAGTAAAACATATCAATTAGATTAATTAACACTTTGCTAGAAAGTCTGCAATTTTGAATTGAGAATGAATGTCAAATAAATGTGTGAAAGTAAAATAGACAGAAAGTCACATATACAAATGAATTAAATCAGGGCAATAAAATTGTAGTAATTTGTCACAAAAAGTCTTTGTGATATGTAAGTGAAATCAGCTTGTAGTGTTACACAAAGTCGTATATAAAAATATAAGTATTTATTTCTTTGGACTGAGTGGGGAAACGTTTGAGTAATGGAGACACTTCTGTTTAGTTAATACACTTAACTGACTCTCTCATGTCACTCACGGTGGGTTCATATTCATACACCAAACAAGTAACGACATCTACTTATATACCCTGACTCCTTCACTTACGGTGGGTTCTATTTTACACTAAACTGACTCTCTCATGTCACACACGGTGGGTTCATATTTTACTAAAGATCTAAAGAATACACAAAATGGCGACTGGTTAACATCTGCTAATGGCGACTGGGTAACGTCTGCTAATGGGCTTCAATTCAGTCAGAGTAATTGATAGAGATCCTAATGTTATATAGCAACTTTGAAAACTAGAAAAATAAAAGTAGTCAAAAATTTGAGTTACAAAGAGTAAACTTTGCGAAATAAGTACATGTCATTGGCGAAGTTCTATAAGTTTTCCCCTTTACTTGGGGACCATAAAAAAGAAATTTGAAGTAAAAACATAACCATGTGCTTCTGAAACATAAACAACATCGGTTTATTGTAGACAAACCCAACCATACATTATAGATAAAAACAAACGAAACACGTTTTACTGCACCGAATTCCCTTTGAAAATTGAACCAGTAGTCACTGGATCTCTATACAAGTAAAATGCGAAAGTTGCTAGTGTCACATGACTATGGCACTAACAACAATATACCAGAGTGGACATTGACGGACCCTTGAAATTCAGAGGTGAGACCAGGTGTCTGGGAGGAGTGAGAGTCTCCTGTTTGGCTAGCCACACCCGCCGTGACTGCTCTGGCATACAGACGAAACAATATAATTCAGCACTATATATACATGAATGTGAACAAACACTGTGTAGAAAGTGTCACAGCCACATAACATCAGGAAAAAGGGTATAATAACACTTATGTCAAACCCTCCGCAGGGAACCTTTTAATATGCTCTACACTGCAAAGGGAATAAGTGTGACGTTCATGTAAAATACGAAAGTTGCAGGTGTCACATGACTATGGCACTAACAACAATGTACCACAGTGGACATTCACGGTCAACAATTCATGTCTAAATAAACACCAGTATAACAATACATTAGATACAATTTCATGACATGGTGTAAATTCGATACGTACAACTGCAAAAACTAGACGTGTCCTAACGAGACAAATATCAGTGGCGAATTTAAAGGGGGTCTGGGCAGCCCCCTCCTTTTTGCCGCATATTTACAAGTAAAAACCTCCGATTTGACATCCAAAATGAAAGAGTAGTTTAACTTAAGCACATGTGCCTCCCTTTCCAAAATCCTACATCCGCCACTGAATACACCCCACCGCGGCTTCGCACAAATAGAAATGTCCTAACAGGACAATGCAATCCTCCGCACAGCAATCAGATTTGTCATAACGGGGAAAAATAAGGCCAACGTGTCCTGGCACAACAACTTAGAACTGCCTTAACGGAACAAATACACCCCGCCGCGCCGTGGCAAAGCAGCTAAAACTGCCCTCACAAGAGAAATACACTCCTGCTTCGGGGTTGCACGATAAGTAGAAATAAACTATGGTGACAAATACACTGGGAGTCGCACATCTAAAACTGTCCTAACAGAATAAATACACTCCACTGTGGATTCGCTAAAATACCATTAATGTCCTAACGGGACAAACACTTCCCGCCGCGGGGTCGCACATCTAGAATTTCCTGACGGGACAAATACTCCCCGCCGCGGTGTAAGACAGCAAATAGAATTATCCTAACGGGAAAACATATCAGCTAGAACTGTACTAACGGGACAAATACACCCGTTTTTTTTCATTGAACAACTATAATTCAACCCCATCGCGGCAACACGCAAATAAAACTGTCTAACGGTATAAACACACTGTCCTTACGGGGTAAATACACCTCCGCTTACAGACGGACAGAGCACGGTTTACTAATGCTGATGTCGCCTTACATTTTTTTTGATAGCAACATATTAATCTATACATTTTTGTTGCGTAAAAAAATTTATTACCTCTCTTCTTAAGAAACCTGTTGTTCCTTGTTCATTATATGGAGGATTATTTAAACGTGTGTCCTTTGATTGTGCTTCTTTTGCGGTGAGTGGGAAGGTTGACGGTTGAAACCGGTTAACCACACCTATTGAGTGACGTTTGTTACTTTAATTGACCGTCCTAAGTCGGTATCGTAATAGAATATTTTTGTAATGTCGATTTTCTGTGTATATTTTACTATTATCATTTTTATGTCCATTTTCTTGGTGATTTTTGTCATACAACTTTGTCAGATGTCTTCTCTTTTCTCTTTTATGCCAAGCGTTAAAATTAGTTTATTTGTGTAGAAGAAATTTTGATAAGAAGATAGTATTATACAAAAATATTTGCGATAGAACAATTATCCATAAAGCAATTGTTGGACAAAATCCATCTTATCTCATTCTAATGTTTCTCCCGATGATATCTACAATGTATACTGGCTTTTTGGCAAACAGATTGAGACTGAGGGACTGGTGAGTCCCACATAACATCCATACCTCAACCCACCTTTATAGTATTTGTTGTCACTTCAGATTTAATTCGACTGAGCATTTTTATATACATTTTCTATAAATAAGGAAATGTTTATGTTAACATATTCATTTCATATTACAACTATGTTCTGATATTTATCATTGTAATTACAATAACTATTCACTCGCAAACAAAAAATAATTCCTTTTGGTTAGTGTCACTGCTTAAGGATGGTGAACATAATGGAAATATTGAGATAGGAAAACAGGCAGCGTCACCAACATGGTCAGCTCCCTGGGATGGAAAAAGCTACAGATCAGAAGAGTGAAGTTCTGTATCCTGTTGCCATTCAACATCTAGCACAATTTAGTGGCCATTCCAGCAGAACAATACCTCAGACAAAAAGACACCAGGACAAGGGGATAACATACCGTTCATATTACGTCATTATATTACTTTGACGTCATCAATAAAATTTTGTGAAATTCAAAGATTGAGCTAAATGAAAAAAAAACCCAGAAGTGGTGAAATTGTTTTATATTTTAAAATCCCCGGGTTATGTCATCAAGACAACGAAGAGGCATTAGCCTTACCTTCAACAACTTAACAAAAGGAAAATGTATTGAATAGGAAAGAAATTTAAAAACTGGATCCTATTCCAAAAGTGGCTGGAGAAAAACGGTGAGAAATAAGGAAATATTGACCAGGTTTGTGACATCATCTCTGAAACACCGAGAATATCTGTCAGGAAAGTCATCCATGATTTGAAATTTCAGAAACCAAAGTGATATCAGTAAATCAAATGTTTAAAGAATGTTAAAGTTTGATCTTGAGTTAAAACCTTATACAATATGAAAAATGCCACACCTTAGACTTTCGGAAATTGCTTATCTTTTAAGCTTTGCTAATTGGGCAGCTGGTCAAACAAATGACTTATGGAACCATGTTTGGTTCTCAGACGAAGCACATGTCTTTTCAAATACCGAGGTTAACAACATTATAGGTGAAACATCTATGGCTGTCGTGTAAAACTTCATAAATGAGAGTACTGTTTGTGCAACAGTACAACGGAAAACATTTGGAATATGTGCTGTGAATAACGCACAAAATGACGTCAAACATAGAATTCTGAACTATATATTTATTATTTTCCAATTTCACATTAATTTCTATTCCTTGATGGATATCAAATCCAGTTGCTGTCATTAAAATCTTAAAATACATATTTTTATATACATGCAATTATTATAATGTAGATCTTAATTTTTAAATATACGTCCTTTGATTGTTCTGCTGTTACGGTGAGTGGGAAGGTGGGCCCGTAAAGCGGTTAACCACGCCATTTGTTTGGCTTTTGTCAAATTAAATGACCGTCCTAAGTCGGTATCGTAATTGCACTACAATCAAATATTTTTGTAATGTGTTATATGTTCTAGTATATTCTTTATATTCATGTATTGTATAGCTCCATGGTGACTTCTGCCACATAACTGAGCCAGTAACTCCCCTTCTTTTTTTCCATCTGTGTAAAATAAAGAAAATGACAAGCACTTCAAATAGTAGCATGTTTTTAGAAACACCCTGTACTATTCTTTCTGCAATAGCCAAATCCTTATACCCTACAATGGACCATACATTTGGAAAGCATAACATTATTCATACTTGTATACTTTACTGTAAATAAATACACGTCCGTTTGTTGACCCATCTTCTGTTCGAAAATAAGATACAAACAGGAAATGGCACTGACTGAAATCTTCAAAATTATAAGAGTCTTTTACTATCCTACTCAGCGGGTGCATACTGAATAATATTATTTGTAAAGTATGAGTCTCATTGAACTCATTGAATGAAGAGATTTTGAATGCAAATTGCAGGGGGCTACCGATATAAAGTGAAATTTGGTAGCTATACAGCTGTAACGCGCGACGGATAACTTGTGATACTTTGCCCTCTGTTACTAAACTCGATCTATTATACCAATATATGGGATATTTGTCGGGGATGCCAGGAAATACTATACATATTTCCAAATAAAAGACTTAATTTTCAGGTTTATAATTTATTTACACAAATTCATGAACTGTATTTCTACATTTTAACAAGAGAATTCAGTTTGTAACACACACACAAAAAAATTGATAATAATAATAATAATAATAATACATGACATTGGAATAAATGTGACGCTAAATGTATAATGATTTCTTCTTAAACGCATTATTTGGCTCTACGTAATACACCTTACAGATTTCTGTATCAGAAAGTCTAACAAGATGTAAATATCTGGTATTTTACCGGTAAACTATTTAATTAACTGGCAAAACTGGTGAATTACCAGTAAATCCTACTTCCTTACATGTAAATATATTTTATGATAACTGACAAAAGCCAGTAAAACGATCCAATATAACGAGTAAGACTGGTAAATTGCCAATAAAATCCTGTCCTAAGTCGTTCTTCTACACAACTAACACCAATAAATAAACTTATATATATAGTAAAACATGAAGAAGTAACGAAGGGTAAACCATATCTCATAGTCCATGGAATAAAGAGGACAATATCGTGTTTAGTGTCATATTCAGACAAATGTGAACCCCAACAAAATCGAGGTGAGACCAGGTGCCCGGGAGGAGTAAGCGTCCCCTGGTTACATGCAACACCCGTCGCAAATGTCCTGCAACAGCCTTTCCATACATATAATATTAGATCTACACTACTGTCTTCTTAAAATAAAATCCTCTAACAATTGGTCTGCTTCACAGAATCTACACTACAATAAATCGAAATCAATATTTCCGTGAAGTTTCTCCTAACTTCTAACCACCTAATCTACTTTATAATTTCTACCAAGACACAGTACGCACCCATCAGCAATGGACAAATCATTAGAAAAAAAAATCATTTTATATAGCACGCGCTTTGATACTATGCGTTAAATCGTAGTAAGCCACTAACCAATCAAAATGGGAATTAATCTTATAACCTTGCACGTGCACGCGATTAGTTGCGTATCTACTAGCAATGATACAATATAAGCATAAATAAATGAATAAAAAATATTAAATATGAATATAAAAATATACAATATATATGTACAATAATTCTCTCTATAAAGCACAACATTTGTATACATATAACTTTTTAAATATTAAGATAGTTGTAATTAGCGCTATGTAAAGTCTAACAGCCAGCTTCCTCTACAAGGGATCATGGGAAATTTTACAAGTACAGTGTACACAATCGTATAACAGAAATGACGATATA